>CM033682.1:6772445-7390653 GCA_019514585.1 Dendrobium officinale | reverse complement strand
GGGGACTCAACACTGTAATGAAAAGATGAGAAAGAAAACCTACAAAGCCACGCCTCAAATTTTGCAAGAAAGATGAAAATAAGGAAGCACTCTCAAATCAGGATTGTTGTGACCAATAGAATAGAGAAATATAAGGTAGAAGACAAGTGGGTGGTGAGGCTATGAAATGGCAAGAAATAGTAGAAGCATTGGAAGGAGAATAAGCAAATGAGAAAGATAGTCTAGGAAAAATAAGAATAAAGAAAAACGAAGCCGCTTAGTTTTGTGAGAGGGTGGAAGATGGAAATTACGCACGAAAAACGGAGAGTGGGATGGCAATGCGGTAAAAGCGAGACATACATAGATGAAAAAGATGTAGGTTTCATGTGAGACGATTTTTTAATGTTTTCTAAAATAACTTTTAATATAAAAATTTATCAAACAAAAAACTACTTTAAAAAATATCAAAAAAGTCACCTCAAATAAAACCATACTTGCATCATACAGAGTCAACAAAGTACTATATTTCATAAATAATAAAATTTAAATATTAAATATATAAATTGATTAATTTTAAGCTCTATCTATATAATATTTCTAAGCAGAGCAATTCAGTAAAAGACTTAACACAGTAGATATGTACTTTTTAATAAGATTAAATATTTTATAATTACATGTACATGAATCTTAACTGTATGGCTTACAGTAACAATGAATGCACGAAGTAAGCCGAGCCCACAAATAATTCATCGCTTAAAGCGAGCTAACCCCACACCTTCGAACGACGTACAAAGTTGTAGCTGTTCGAGGCTCCTTCTGCTCACCAATTACAGCTTCATGAAAACTATACAACGTAATAAATTTTATCAGATTAACGGTTCAAAAACCCTAAAATTCGAACTGATATATTTTGAATTTTTTTTTTATTTTTTAACATAGGGAAATAGTGTAGAAGCCAAAGCTTGAGAAAGCTTAGCACATGTAGCTTGTTGCTTGACGGCCAATTAAGATTTCGTTTGAGACGGTTTTCTTTCTACTTCTTAAAGTAAAATTTTAGTACAAAAACTAAAATGAAAATTTCATTTTTTTATACTAAAATGTTGCTTTTTAAAGCAGTAAGAAAGTCGTCCTAAACGAAGCCTAAGTTTAGAGTATTCCACCCATAAATTATTCCCTCGAGGAAGAATTTTTTATTTGTAATTAAAATATAAATATTGGTGAAATTATTTTAATTGGGTTTATGTTTAGGGTCGACCACCTAAACCCTAAAGAGCTAACAAATATTGAGGAACACCACCCAAAGATGACGTCGCACCCTTAGATCCTTCACCGTCATAACCTCATCTGATAGAAAATTATTTATCATTATATTAGAGACATAATCATCAACCAATTAATTAAAATAATTGCTATGTGGACCATCTTTATTAAAAATCTAAAAAAAGATATATGCCATTACAATAATGTTACCACAAGAGTGACATACACATTTAATGTCAAACTACTCATAAGCCCTCGCCCTATCAATTAAAGATTTATCGATATCCAGAAGGAAGATCAAGACCGACCTTCCTCAATCACCTCATCAATGCTCACTTGATTAATAATTAAATTCAACATGACATGATCAATAATAGACATCTCAAATTCATCAAGATCTCAAACGAAATAAGTCATATTACTCTCTAAGAAATCCATAACTTCTCCCCCAACACAAACATAACATAAGGCCGTTTTATTAAAATGTTAATGTTCGTATCTTGATCATCACTCATAATAGAAGGTAATTAAGTTAAATACATTCACAATATTTTCCTCCTTTTTTTTCCACTATTTCATGATCCGTACCTGCAACTACTTGCCTTGACCCAAGTTCAGGATGCAAAATAAAATAAAATAATGAATCATGATCAAGCAACTAATAATGAGAATAACAAGAAAATATATTTCCAAAAATGACTTCAAACTAATAAGCATTGCACTCCAAATCATTAATCAATATCTCCTAAATTTTTTAGAAACATTTAATTCAAAATGAACTTGCGCTATAAGGAATTGTCACTACTAATAAATCAGACTTTCGCAGTACTTTTTAGGGGCCTGCACGAACATAAAAAAGGAAGGCCTCGCTAGTAGGAGAGAGCTATCAATTGATTTACTGCATAAGAACATGCATGCATAGGGTAATATGTTGGCTATTTGGTCAAACTCTCCAAATAATAATTAAAGAATTATCCTTTTTAGCGTATGTCCTTACTTTATGGTGGTCCATAATGCTATGAGATTAACAACTAATTAAGATCAAGGATTAACAATGTGATGCAGGTTAATAGCACTAATTAGTCTATGTTGTAGTTTGTTTATAAAATAATCAACCCATGATTCCTAAATATGCTTCTCCGACTTTATTGCTCACATGCAGCACATGACATAGGAATGTTACTATTTTTTTATAATTTTTTTTTTAATAAAATGTTGAGCACATGGGTTTCCCATACAACTTCTGTTTAATAATTTGTCCTCAACCTCACTATTTTGCATTACAAGCAATTTTTTTTTTAAAAAGAAGCTTTTGTAGGGATTGTACTAAGAAGCAAAAGAGCATTATAAAATTATTTGTCTTAGATCTCACACTGGTTGACAAACGTGCATGAAAGACTATATTAAAGTTTCATTGATAGGTAGGATACAAAATAAAAACAAAGTGAGTTTGAATGTATAGTGCACTTGGTTGGAAAAAGTTTTGAGAATCCTAGTGGGTAAGGTTCGAATGCACACCTTGCTCACAACAACAATAACAACGAAAAATCTTGTATAATGCAGACGACTATTGGATCTTCATTCTCGATAGGAGCAAAACCCTCTTTATGTTAGTGGGGACAATTGCCCTTGACTGTGCGAGTTGAGCGAGGGGGTTGGCACTTTGGACCCCCGGCCTGATATATATGCGAAGTGTACGAAGATCATGGTGAAAAAAACTAGCATTTAATTAAAGACTTGTTGCGCCCCTCATTCAGCTTGGTGAAAAAAACTAGCATTTAATTAGAGAAATAATTGAGAGTTGATGAGTTATTTTAAGTAATAATCTTAATTGATAAGGGATGTGGTTTCGATACAACTGACAATATAAAAACAAATGTCTCTCATGTGAGTTAACATATTTGATACTTAGAGCCAAATTAGAGTTAACCTTTGAGAGACTTATTGAAATTTAATTGTGAATAGCTCGAAGCTTTGAGCGACTTCATGCCTAATAAGTTTTTAAATCTCATGCAATTACAACATGTTTACAGTCAACAACGTCTTGAATTCATTTCAAACTTTCAAAATCCACTATAGAAAAATCATCTATTATTGGCCGAAATTTCTGGCATATCATTCCATTTATCGCGGCTTATAAATTTTCCGACGATTTTCCAGTGTTAAGAGCACCGCCGGTATAAACTGTATAGGAAGTTAAAATCGGCGGTCTTTTTTCCGGAGATTGTAATTACCGGTGGTTTTACGGCGATTATAACTGCTGGAAATACCCGGTGAAAAAATTGGCAGTAAAACAACCAGAAAAGCCTCTGATACTGAGCGAGTTTTCCTATAGTGACCGCTTAATTAACTAACCCATTTGATCTAAATATAATCAAACATAACAACCAATTTAAAAATCTAAATTCCTTTATAAGTGGTCCTTAAAATTTACTTTTATGCTAGAAATAAATAAGAAGAGACAAAATCATTAAAGTCTAACTAGATACTATGTGACCACCTTCCATTATCAAATTCATAAAGAAGACAGTTTACTTCCTCTTAATAGAATGCATATTAAAAAAAATAAAATATATATAAATTATGCACATAAAACACAATCATAGATACTTCATCACACCAATAATATATTCACATAATTCTATTAAAAAAAAAAATCTCTGGTCCATGTGATCATACCTTGTAAGTATCACTGAGCACATGAGTGGCCTGGGCGAGTAAGGCCACCTGCTATACAACAAAGGAGATAAGCCTGTAGTATTGATCAAATTTCAATTGATTTATTTCAAGCAGTTGGCTTTGAACTGGTTAAGATGAAGCAAGCAGAATCTAGACTAAATCAGCTATATTCCTTCATCCTATTTTAAACTAACTTCGGCTAAAAACAGTTCAAAATTGTACAAAAATATCAGTGCAAGAAAAAAAATGGTATGTTCATACTTTTTTTGCTTTTTATTCTGAATTGATCAATGGCTTTTTCTTGCGTTTGTGGTCCTTCAATTTATGTTTGTTTTTATGAGAAATTGATTTTGTGATAGCTGTGAGGATTTTATGATTGGTATAGAATTGATGATGATGGATGGATGTGGCCCATTTTGAGCTGTTGGTTGGAAATTTAGGCTTCGTTTGAGATGATTTTCTTACTGCTTTTTAAAGCGGCTTTTGAGTATAAAATAGAAAGCTAGCTATTTTAAGCAGCAATAAGAAAGCCCTCCCAACGAAGCCTTAGGCTTCCTACTAAGAGGTCTCAAGTTTGAAGTTTACATATGTGATGTTTGTATGCATGAGTTTGTGATTAATTCGCTCAAAAGTATAAAAAATTTCGATGATTGATAGGGATTAATCACTTACAGCTAATGTTTTGATTGAAAATATTAGGATTTTTGGTGAAATTTCTAAATATTATATGTACCTTATCTTATTCTTATTATAGTTATTGATATTTTTATTGTACCACTTTCATTAATTGGAGTACACTAAATAAATATATTATCCTAAAATTTAAATGATTATTTTTTGAATTTTAAGAAAAAAAATAAATGATTTATCAAAATAATATAAAGTTAATAAAGTCATTGTTTCTTTATAAGGATTTTAGGGTGGATGATTTGGAGGATGAGATCTATGTGACACTATTATGAGAAAGAAAAATTAATAATTTCATCAGTGGAATAGAAAGAATAAGAAATATAAAATTAGAAAATTTTCAGAATTAAAAATTTAAAATTAGATAAACAAATCATATTCTACACCCACAACTTGGCAAGCAGCTCATCTTTATCTGACATCGTCATAATGTCGCCGACCAATGCCCTCTCAACATCGACAATAGACGCCTTCTTGACATCGACGTCCGATAATTACTACATAACATCGATGCTCGACAGTCAACAAGATTATATTCTCCTCTCTCAATGTCTGGTGCATGACTTCGTCTCTTGACTTTCAAATCCTAATATTAATCATTTTAAGCATAAATTCTTGTTGAATGACTTATTATTTTTAAATTATTTTTAATAATATAGCTATTCATTTTTGTACAATATTTTTAAAATATAAAAATTATAATATCGTTTCCAACCCGTGTCAGAATCCTATATTTTTAATAAATGACGTGCCAAATGTCCGTATCGTGTCGTATCCAAGTCGTCGTGTTCGTATCTGTGCATCATAGCTTTCAGTATATTTGAAATTTGATTAAAAACGTATAATCTTGTAACCTATCAAAAATGAAATGAAAAATAATTTTGAAATTCATCCTATTTTGAAGTTTTATTTTGTTTTATATTTATATCAAAAAAATAATTAATATATTTAATTTTATTATTTCTTAAATTATATTTTGTAACATCAAGCAACTAAATGCATGGGACCTCACTGTTTTCTACAATTAAACGATAAGGATCAGAAGCACCAACTCTGTTGGTATATGTTCCCCCATTGACCATATAATTGCTATATATCTGCATTCCATAAGAATTTTTTTTTTTACATATATAATTTCATTATTATTGAGGGGTTAAATGCACACCACAATAAAAATTTTCAAACTTTTAATCGCTGGAATGTTTCAGCAATTTTCATTTTTGCATTAATTCTTTTCGTAAATAATTAATTTTTTTTTTAATTTGTACGCAAATGGCTTAGTACCGGCCAACCGGGCAAGTTTCCTTTCTCCTCTTCCCTGTAATAAAATGGAAAATTCTACTATTGATAATAGTTCTTATTCCAGAAATTTTGAAAGGTTTGTAAGCAGTTCTTCACTGCTTTTCTGGGCTGCAACAAACCGAGATAGTCATAACTCATAATAAAGGCTCGCTGGAAATCTCTGTGCTCTGCTCTTCTGAACATTAACTCCTCCATTAATGACGCATCAACTATTATGAAAAAAAAAATAATTATGGTTGCGTGCGAGAATATACGCGGCGGTAGAGTTTGTAAATTTGCGTCCTAGCGTTGCACGAGTATTTCGCACACAACAGAAAAGAGAAAGTGAACACCCAGGTTTTTACGTGGAAAACCCAAAAGAGGGAAAAAACCACGGGGCCTCGCCCAGTTGCAAAGTTCCACTAGTGTTTTTGTAGATTACAAATGACGGATTCGTCCCACAAGTTGGGATAATCCGAATACACTTTGTTTCCTCCAAAAAGTTTACAAAATTCTGCAAATTCCTTGTGTTTCCTGAAAATCCGGCAGAGTTCCGGCGTCTTCAGGCGGCAGGAAGAGTTTCGGCGGTGGTCGAGGGGGTGAGGAATCTCCTTTTCCCCTTTTTCCTCTTCTTCTTCTTTCTTCTGCGAATTCCGGGCGTTTCCCGAAAATCCGGCATAGTTCCGGCGTCTTCAGGCGGCAGGAAGAGCTCCGGCGGCGGTGGTCGAGGAGGTGAGGAATCTCCTTTTTCCCCTTTCTCCTTCTCCTTCTCTTCTTCTTCTCTCTCTTCACTTTTTTACCCTTGGTGTAGAATGAGGGCTCTATTTATAATTTTTCTGGAGTGGCATAGCCCGTAAATAGGCGTGAGATCAAGGGCAAACAGGGAGTGGTTTGAATGGACGACCGATATCGAATCCTTTGATCATGCACCGTTCGTTGGACATTTGAAGGCCTTAATAATGTTGGAATTCAATGATCTTGGGCTCGTTGGATTCGTCTCGTCGAGCCGTTCGATTCGAGTATAAGCTCATCAAAATCGGAGACCGTTTGGTAACTCAAATTACGGTTTGAACCTTCCAACAGCGCTTCGAACCTTTGATTCAGACTCATTTGGGCTCGGATTGGGTTGGTCTTGGTTTCGTTGGGTTCGTATTTCCGAGACGCTCAGTTTGACTATAAGCTCGCTGAAATCGGAGTTCATATGCTCCCGAAATTAATTTTTGAAGTTTCCAACTAGGTTTTGCCTCGAGATTCGTGCCCGATCAAGATGATTTTTTTATGCCGTATTAATTATCATATATAATTTATATCAAAATATTTAAACTAAACAACATAAAATCATAAAGTCATGCACAATGAGAATATAATAAATGAATTATATACTTCAACTGGGATTTCTCCTATCCTTAGGACATTTCTTCTATGGTTATTCAACTTTTTCCAAACCATTTTAACTCCTCCTTCCCCCTCTCCAACTCTATTGACATGCATTGTGTTCTTTGCTTCTTCCTCCTCAGCTCCTGGCCTTGATGGGTATATATTTGAATTCAACAAAAAGACTTGTGATATTTAGGATGTTCAAGTTGGTACTGTTATTAAACACGTTTTTCTCACATGTTCTGTGCTTAAGTGTGCTAAAGTCCCTGCCATTACTTTAATTCCTAAGCGCCCTCATACTAGAAATATTAGAAACTATATGCTCATTTCTCTTTGTAATATTTTTTCTAAGATTGTGGCTAATAGGATGACCATGTTATGCTCCACATTATCCATATTGGCCAAGTTGCCATCATTATGGGCATGATATCCACTAATAATGCCTTGCCTACTTCTGAGTTACTAGGGGAGTTCAAATTTCTTGATTATAGGAATAATTTTTATGCGAAGTTTGATATCCATAAGGCATTTAATAACTTGTCTGGGGATTTCCTACTTGCTAGGCTCCTTCAAAGAGGTTTTCCTTACTCTTTTATCTCTTGGATTAACGGTTGTATTGAGGTTGTGTACTTCTCAATTAACATTGCTCATAATTTGATATTAGATAGGGTTGTCTTTTATCCCCTGACCTCTTTTGCATTATCATGGATGATGTTTCTAATTTATTTAATGAAACAAGTTTTGATATGGCATTTCATGGTTCAAACTTGGAGGAAAAGGTTATTAGTCATATGTTATATGCAAATGACTTGTTGGTTTTTGGGAAGGCTTTTGTTGACAATGCATATGCTTTAAATAATGTGTTTTCCCATATTGCCTCTGCTTCTAGGCTTCTCATAAATCATGGTAAGAGCAAAATTATATTTTCGAAATGTTCCTCTAATAGTGATGTTATCTTCAATATCCTAAATATTAAGTCCTCTACATCTTCCTTTAAGTACCTTGGCTTACATGTTTGTATGAAAAAAACTGCTATTTGCTTACTTCTAGCCCTTCCTTCAAATATTACTATTCATCTAGATGGCTAGAAGGCCAAATCATTATCTTTTACAGGCATAGTTCAATTTTTGAAGTTTACCATCTCTAAAACTTTAGCCTTTTGGATTAGATGGTCAATTGTACCTAAAGGTTGTTGTAAATTCATAAATAAGATTCTCTCTAAATTTCTCTATGATGGGAATATTAGTTCCAGAAAAATTCACACTATTTCTTGAAAAGATACTTGTAAGCCAAGTTCTTGGATGGGTTGAGTATCCCTACCATTCAAGAATTTGAATCGGTTCTTTGAATAAATTATTGATTTGCGAAATATTGACTTCTAACATAAAATGCTATACTTTTTTACTATTTGTTACTTTCTTTATTATATTTTGAGGGAGAGAAATGAAAGGGGAATTGATATCAATTTGATTTGTGCATTTCCATTGTTTTATTTAATATTAAGAAGGCTTTCCTACTTAAAATTTTTTGTTGGAAAAGATTTGATGAGCTTATTAGTTGATGTTGGAATTTTTTAGAATTATATTTGCGACTGGTGTGTTGGCAAGCCTATTTGGATTCTATTGAAATTTGGTCTGGTTTTTTATGGCTGATTTATACATGCACGATGATGAATGCTGGCAATTCGCTCCATACTCCTCCCCTCGGATGATCCTCATGGCAACCGGCCATCTGCCTTTTTTTTTTTTAATGAGCCGTTTGGCAACCATGGGAATCTCAACAAAATTGATTTTTGCATCTTTGGTAGCTTATTTTTTTAGCATTCTAATTCTTTAATTTTTTGGGCTTTTTTGTGCCTTCTTTTGGTGTAATATCTACTCGTTTGTTGATTTTATACTTGTTGGCTTTTAGTTCATATGTATATGAGTTATAACTTTGAATTATAGATTGTATTTATTTTTTTATGGTGAATGAAATGTGGAGGTGTCCTCACTTTACCAAAAAAAAAAAAATGATATCTTATGTAGAGAATCCTTTGATAAATTATTTTTATGCTTAAATTTTCCTTTAGTTAGCATTTGCAAGCCTGAAAAATCATTCATTTCTCTTCTTGTTTTCTTTATTTAGCACTTGTTTACACTAATTATTGTCTTATTTTCATGCATGTGACTATATATTTTTATTAATTGCATTAAGGAATGTTGCATGGAAGAAACAATCCACTTTACATGATTGGCATGGTAGGTCTGCAATGGGCTCATTCAATAAACACAATAGGCCAATTTGAACTGAGCAAATCTTGCAAATCTTTCTTTGATTTGTCATCTCCATCACAACATTCAGGTGAAACTCACATTTCAATCAACAATGTTTTTTACATCACCTCATGTCAACTTCAAACAAAACTCTTATCTACATTTTTTTCAAAAAAAATAATAATAATAATAATTGTGTTGATGAATATTTTGAAATTTATCTTCAAAATTTATGATCAAATTTATATTTCAACACTCAATATTAATTTTTTTTTAATTTTATAAATTTTGTGCTATATATATAATTTACATTTAATAGTACACAAACTCTCCATTTGTAATTTTATGCTAGATAATGATGATTGATTTTTTTGCTCTCCATCAGACAGATTATATTACATGCATGCTCATCTCCATGTAACTCATTTTGGTCTATTAGTTGAAAATTTTGGCTGCCAATCAAGAGTTCTTAGGTTCGAGTCTCACATGTATGATGTGTGAGTGAGTTCGCCTTAATTGACCTAAATGGCCAAAAAGACACACACACACACCTCTTGGATGGGTTGGTACTTCACTCAGCTAACCAAGGGTGGTGAAATTATTCTGTGCGGACTCCAAACACCGTCTATAGACCAATTAGAATGTGTCAAATCATCTCTTGCTCAGTACTATGACTCGGTACTGCTCGGTACCCAGCTTGATACTATTGATGTGACATATTCTGATTGACCTCAAAATAATGAACCGCAGGCCACACAAAATAATCTCTCCCCAAAGTTGACATTGGCCACTCAATTGCGCTTGATCTTCAATCATAAGCGAGCAAATTAGTAATGGCAAAGAGCTGGCAGGACTCTCAGAGTCTCAGTTTACTTTAAAAAAAAAATTAAAATGATAGTATTCACATGAATTTATTAAAATTTATTTGGACAGCGACATTTTATTCTAAAACATTTATTCTGCTACTTGAAGCTAATATGACAATTATGGGCCACTTCTGTCATGTCAGCCATGAATGCCTTCCAGCTACGGCATATACGTCACAGCCTTTATCAACATTTGCCCACCAAGATCTCTGAAACGCTACCCAACAAGTTTGATTATGGGTACTATAGTTTTAAAATTTTCAACATTTTCATATATAATACTACTGTTGCCAATTTGTTTATTGGCTTCCTTTTAATGTTCTCATCACTTTAATCCCCACATGAATAGCTTCCTGTTTATGCCTAAGCTGCTACAGGTCTTTGAGCATATATATATTAGAAACTACTTACTTTTCGGGTTCCATCGAACTACTCTATTATTTAAGTGCGTATTTGGTCTTAATTTTCAGGGGGTAAATTTATTTGTTTCGAGAGCGCTGCCTCTCGACCCATATTTGTTTATCATTGTACGCTTCGCATATATGTCGGGGGTCCAAGGGGGCTGCGAGCCCTTATGGTGTTCGACCTCTGCTATTTCTCTTTGTATTTAATTCATCGTTCCCTATCAATAACATCTCTATATAGTGTGTTTAATTATATTGGGGTAGTGAATTGCTTAAAAGATGGCTATTTTGCTTGTTTGAGAGTTGCGTTTCAAGGAGGGAAGGATGAATGCGGTCCCCTCGAAGCGTCGTAGTGGCAACCTGCAATCTGCATCTTAGAAGACCCAAAGGCAGCCAGGGGATACTCTCTTAATGACTATTCCTTTGAAGCCCTTGAGCTTGGTATTTGGTTCCTGATTTTGTGTTTCATCTATTAGATCCAGTATTCCACCTATCCACTACATCACATTCACTATTTTTCAATTGTTTTTAAGGGTTTCTAGGGCTCTTTGAGCCTTAAAGGGCCGATGCCTATTCTCCTCTAGCCTCTTCTTCTCATGAATTGAGTTGTATTTTTGTTTAAAATGATGTATAAAAAATATGATATATTTAAAATATTTGGATGAGAATAAAATAAATGCAGTAGATCCAGTCTTTTTTTTGAAGGAGAATGATATCTAATTAGTAATACTCTTAAATGAAGGGTTAATTATCAAGGACAAAAGGTTTTGATTTAGGTTTCGTTTGGGAGAGTTTTCTTACTACTTTTTAAAACAGTTTTCTAGTCTAAAAATTTTTAATTCAAGAAATTTTGCACTAGAAATTCATTTTTAAAAGCAACAAAAAAATTGTCCCAAACGAAGGAATAGTCATATGTCCAGTTAATAGTTTAGATACATATATACATAAGAATATTAAGTGATTGACCGTCATCATAAGTATAAATTTTTTCGATGTCAAAATGAATCCATCTTGACTGCCCATTTTAATCACTTTCACAAACAATTATATTTAATATTTATTAATTTATTTTCCATTTAACAATATTTACTATCTCCAATGATTGATTTGTTGTTAGAGTGGCTCAAATAGATGCTTGAATATAAATTCTTTTCCTAGGAGCATATTAAAGGTAATCTCTCAAAATAATAATAATTATAACCACATTTTCTTAAGATGTATGATACATTTTATTATGAAAGTAAGAATCATATCATTTAGGCTTCGTTTGTGATGGCTTTTATACTGCTTCTTAAAGCAACTTTTAAGTATAAAATTTTAAAATTTTGTACTAAAAAGCTGCTTTAAGAAGCAATAAGAAAGCCGTCCCAAATGAAGCTTTAAAAATATTTTGAAAAATATAACAATGACATATAACCCAAAAGTTAAGCAAGTTGAAATTCATTCTAGCTAATGTTATATGAAATGATGATGCAATGATACATAAAAAAATATCAAGCATATAATATTATGATCATAATATATATATGCATTGCACGGCCTAACATATAATATTGGCACCAAAATTAGAAAGATTGCATTTATCACATCCTATGATGAATGTTCAGTCTACTATGAAGGCATGACATAAAACACTTAACATGCATGCATGGATGCCATTAAGGAAAACTATTACATAATACAATTTAAGAAATGTGATTGATATATGCCCATTATGGTATGTGATACATTGGATTTGGAACTTTGAAAGATCGCTTGGCCATTGGTTCACCCATAAGGTCGCTCCACTGGTCCCCTGAGCTGCCATGGATTCTATAGCCTTGAGCCACCAACTCAGCCCTTTTCTCTGATTTATAGGTCATAGCTCTCTTGCCCGAATCCAAATTACCTCTGCTTAAACATATATATCATGTGATGATTAGCATGATATATAGCATGCATATAATTGCACAAATAAATATATCCAATATTCATTTATTCAATTTAAGGGTTATTTTGTTAGTAGAAAAAAGAATGCAATGTTAAATGAATAATTTTGAGTTGTTTGGATAAATGTAGAAGGAATGTATGAGATTATCTTTTAATAAATGTAATATGAAGTTCAAGGAGCATGTTGGTTGGTGGTCGACACTAGTATTGGTGGTGGTCGAAGATGGGTGATGGTTAGCAAAAAAGGTCACTAGTGGTAGAGGTGGCCTAAGGCCAGTGCCAACGATAGTCAGCAGGTGGGTCCCAACAGCTAGTGGTGGAGGTGATTGTTAATGGTGATGGACGTAGCAGTAGTGGCTGATGAGAGGCTGGGTGCAGTAGCTAGTTATGGGAAACATTGGTGGCTAGCTGTGGGGGTTGCTGAAGGGTGGATCACTTGCAACAGTGATGGTAGTCGACGGTGAGGAGTGACGGTGGCCAACAGGCGGTTTGTGGAAGCTGGGTAACAACGGTCGCTTGGTTTCGACCGAAAAGATTTTTGCTCAAAATTAGTTACTTTCCTTTTTCATCCAACAAAACACCAATATTTTTAAAACTCATGCAGAAGGAATACTTTACACCTAGTTTACTTCTAACCAAACATCTTCTTAATTTTAATTTCACACCTCAGTCAACCATTGAAAAGAGTATTGAATTAATAAAATTAATAATTGTGTAAAATATTTTATTTTTTAATAAACATCTTATTTTGCAAAACGTTACTCGTTTTTTAATATTTTATTTGATAATAATATTTATAGCTTATAAAAAATGATAATTAGAACAAGTTACCTTAGAATGAGCTTTTCCCACGAGTGATACCCAACAGCGAGTAGGTTTTGCTCAGTGGAGTTGCGGTGGGTTTCCTTTCGACCAGTCAAGAGGATTAGCTGAAACCCCATTCCCTGTAGCTTTTTGTACAGCCATAAACTCCACGGCAAAGCTGGCGACTTTGTGGAAGCCGCCCACTGCTCCCGACCTGTCTCATTTGTGGCCTTCTTCCATCTAATTTTTTTATAATAACAGCAACGTTTAGCTTCTTAATTGCTAACAAAATGGTTAAGAGCTGATTTATATACCTGTAAGCGGCGCCATGAATGAAGTAGTGGTGAATGTTGGATATTAGGGTCTCGTCAACATCGAAAATCCAAGCATCCATGCCGTCGCCGGCGATCTGGATATTCTTAGCGTAGGCCTGCGCAAACCGCGCCACCACTTTGGAGTCCAGCGCGTACTGAGCCCCTCTAACGTACGCCTCTACCAAGCTCGAGCACCGGGCAGAGATCTTCTTCCAGTTCCCGGCATTGTTCGTCTCCACTGAAAGGCGCCAGCTTTCGCAGTAGGCCTCGTTCGGATCGTCGCCGAGATCGCCGGAGCTCAGTCCTTCCTCTTGCGGCAGAAGACGAAGCAGCGTATCAACAGCTTTATCTGAAGTGTTAGAGTAAGTACAGAGGCAGGTGGAGAGGAGAAGAAGAAGGAGCAGGTGGAGGGATAACATTACTCCTTTTTTTCTTTTTCGTTTACAAGCAGAAGAAGAAGGAGGAAGAAAAGTCGAGGTCAGGCGTAGAAAGATCGCCATGGAATGGGATTTTAACGTGAAATGGATGAGATCTGGAGAAAGAACGGAACTGATCATCACATCACGTGATTGCATGCATGAAATCAACATTTTTTATGTTTGCTTAACATGTGGAAGTTATTCCTGTTATTATGGAACAATAGCATTGGGTGCTCTCATCTCTGTGGTAGAGGTAGCTGCACGGTTTTTGCTATAATTGTTGTGCTTTCATTGAAATGAGTTATGTGAGGGAGCTTTAATGGAAAATGAGGGGGAAATTTGATGTTTTTTTTTTCGCTTGTCTATTGTATGAGCATCAAAGGATTATATTAATACAGCAATAATGACTCTCACTAATGATAGAACAATATTGTAGTAGTAAAACTATCTTAGATCATATGGTAGTAATACTCATTTTTAATTTAAATTATCTTTATCATGTGTTAATAAGGGCGTGATTATAATGTATTAATGAGACACCCATGGCAAAGAGTAGATAAAAAATAATTATAAATTTCATGTTAATTGGATAACTCAATATAAGAGTAAGAGCATGAGTGCTAATAGGCAAATTAAGCAATAAAAATAATAATGCAGAGTACTAATGACATTCTTTTTGGTATTTATCACTTGTAAGAGCTTAATTAATGCACATTTTGTGGGTCAATCCATTTTCTTGTATGTTGCTCCACCATGTTTGATAAAAGATTCATTTTCTGGGTGTTTGGTTTTTATATTTTAACACAGTATGTTTTCGATTGGCTATGTGTTATGACTAATTTCCCTATAGAATCAAAGGCCCTTGAGAATTCAGGATATTTATTATGTATAACGATTAACTAGCATTTTGCTGTCATTTCAGAAATGCAACTATCAGTTTATGATTCCAAAACTTGTGATATCAAATGTGAGGTATTGAGATTTGAGACTAATGACTTAGTGTTGGTGGTAAGCAGTTGTTTTAATTATAGATTTTTTTAATTTGTTGGACTTCTTGAAACTCTGTTAATTTTTTTCAGAAGAAACGAGTTTATCTGAAATACAATTTTGCAAAAAATAGGCTTCCAAACAGCGACCCAAAATATTTTTTATTAAGCTGTTCCAAACAAGGCCTATTAAAAGTCAAACTTTTTAGTGAACATACAAATAGAAACTTCAATATTAATTGAGCTACAGAATGTAATAATTTCAATTTTTTCCTGAACCAATAATAAATGCTCCATATTCATATTATTCGCATTAGCTTCTGTTTTGTACTAGTAAATGCAAAATATTTTCAGACCACCTCTTTAAACCTTTGCAGGTGAACTGGGAGAATGTATGGAAACAGATTATGCAGGCTTACGAGTTCAGTGAACATTTTGTTTTACTTTTGTTGCGTGCTAGAAGATACGTGGCGGTAGAGTTTGTAAATTCATGTTCGAGCGTTGCACGTAAATTTAACACACAAACAGTAAAGAGAATATGAACACCGGGATTTATACGTGGAGAACCCAAAAAGTGAAAAAACCACGGAGCCTTGTCCAGTTGTAAAATTCCACTAGTATTTTTCTAACTTACAATCAGATTACAACTTGAAGCAAATTTACAAAGTTTTGCAGAATCCCGTTGTTTCCCGAAAATCCGGCAAAGTTCCGGCGTATTCAGGCGGCGGGAAGAGCTTCGGCGGTGGTCGAGGAGGAGAGGATTCGCCTTTTCCCCTTTTTCTTCTTCTTCTCTTCTTCTTCTCTCTCTTCACTTAAGCCCCCTTTGTGTAGAATGAGGGCTCTATTTATAGTTTTTCTGGAGTGACATAACTCGTAAATATGTGTGAGATCATGGGCGAATAAGGAGTGGTTTGAATGGACGGCCGATGTTGAACTCTTCGATCATGAACCGTTCGTTGGACATTCGGAGGACTTAATGATGTCGGAATTTGGTGATATTTGGCTCGTTGGATTCGTCTCGTCGAGCCGTTCGATTAGAGTATAAGTTCGTTAAAATCGTAGACCGTTTGGTAACTCAAATTGCGGTTTGAACCTTCCAACAGTGCTTCGGGTCCTTGATTGGGACTCATTTGGACTCGGATTGGGTTGATCTTGGTGTCGTTGGTTCGTATTTCCGAGACGCTCAGTTTGACTATATGCTCGCTAAAATCGGAGTTCGGGTGCTCCCGGAATTAATTTTTGAAATTTCCAACTAGCTTTTGCCTTGAGATTCACGCCCGATCAAACTAATTTTATGATGCCGTATCAACTTTGAAAACTCAAATTCCCCCCAAAAAAAAACTTTGAAAACTCAGATCTAAGGATGGCAGACCGTAGTAGTGCATTTAGAAAAGGCTTGTTAGAACTTGCCATCAAAATGTATAGTAGTCTTAATGCGCCTTGGCTCTGTATGTTTAAGTGGTTCAGACCCTGATCCCCATTCTTTCTCAGTGATAATATCTTGTTGGATTGGCTGTATTGGGTTGGTTCTTGATCTGGCATTAATTTGTCTCGCTCTCTCTCTCTCTCTCTCTCTCTGATATATACACACACTTTAAAAGGGTCACTGTCTTATAATAGAATGTGTATGCTTGAAGAGACAGAATTATAATAAAAGATAATGCCTAATTAGTGGGAACTCACTTTTTCATCTGTACATTTAACACGGTCCACATTGGGAAGTGTTATCGTTGATTTGCTAAGTTACTTTTTAAATTGTTCTTAAAGTAGTTTTTAGTACTATAATTTTAATTTTTACATTAAAAAGATCAGTAAGAAAGCCGTTCTAAATGAAGCCATTGACTTCATTTGTGACAACTTTCATACTATTTTTTTATAGCAACTTTTTAGTTTAAAAATTTATTATTCAAGAAATTTTTATACTAAAAAGTTACTTTATAGAGTAATAACAAAGTTATCTCAAATGAAATCTTGTCTTAATTTATAACTTCATTGCATCCTTATTAGGAGTAGGAATGAATGAAAAATAAGAATTTATATAAAGATGGCCCCAAATAGATTGGGTAAGGCCAATCTTAAATATGTTAAAGGAACAAAGTTTTTAACATATTTCTGGAAATGTTCATTTTATTGCAAAAATATTCGTATGAGTATGAACTTGATGATGAGAAAATAAGAAAGGAGTAGAAAACAGCAGCAACCATGAAGTAAGCTTTAAGAAGAAGTTATTTGGACAGTATTTCTTTGTTACTTAAAGAAAAAAAATTCTATGAACAGATGAAGTTATAAATTCAGAATATTTTGGGATAAAATAGCTTTTGTTGATTGATACATTGAAGCTGGTCTAGTTCTGCGGAGTTTAATGTCTAAACTAAAATAATATTGGATAATTATTAAACTGGGCTCTATTTTATATCTTCAGCTCATCTTCAAGTAGGAAAGGCTTTATGCTAGCTTGGTGAGATTGCGATAATTCTCTCTGTGGTTGTTGATAATTAATTAACTAGAGAGAAAATACTCAACAAATTATCAAATAATGTCACATTAGATTTATTATTATTAAATAACTGATGAGAGATCGATATGTTGGGAAGTAAAGCATGCAACTGAATGAAACATACATTAAAAGAAACCAGCCGAAAAGAACGCCATGATTTAACTTGGAAAAATTTGAAAAAAAAAAAAATCATGGAGCTACACCACACTAAGAAATTCACTATGAAAATTGAAAAAAAACTGTACAAATATCTCTTCTTATAATCTCTCATCACTTCTTCACATTGTTTATCTCAGAACTAACAAAAAGATACACGTCTATAATATGAGTAGTTAAACATGAAAAAATAGAAAGAAATTGGCTAGCTTGGCTCGCAGCGTGCAGTTCCAGGGTTTGGACTGTTGTAGCTCTTTACTCTCTCTCCTAGCCCAACTTGTAATGTTGCGGCTCAGGTTCTAGAGTGTAACAACGCTTCTCTCTGTCTCTAAGTTAAGATTGTAACACCACCATGTAATAATTAATCTATGACACTTCATCACAAAAGTATACATCGATCCAGTGCTCTAATGTGCAGGGCTATGATGTTGCTCGACTATACGGGAAAAAAATATTTCTCACCGATGAAATTAAGGTTTAAGTTAACACCACAATGCGATAGATGGACACAATCAGATTCAACATAGAACTAACATTATATAGGAGTTATTTTGGCTCATGGGATTAACAATTATGACCGACCATTAAAATTTGAAGTGAGATTACATAATTGTTTGTTCAATTTATGCTCATATTTAGCATATTGAAGTGAGCTTACTATAAAATATTTCTTAATGATTTTATCAACCTCATAGTTGTGTGGAAAGAAGATGAATTTTTTGTTAGAGGGGATTCTATAGTGTGAACTTTGAAGTTAGTTTTTATTTAACCCTTTTGGGCTACTGATTATTCATGTTCTATGGCATTTTAAAAAGAGTAAAAAAAAGATTTGTCTGTTGGGAGAGTAGAAGGAAAGAATAGGAGAAATCATAGGAAGCTTTTGTTGGGGGTTTAGGAGAGTATGCTTTTTAGGATTCTTCATCCTTGAATGATAGGATTCTCTATAATTTCACATGAATTTATCTTTTATTCTATTGTCTAATAATTTTAAGTGGAAATGCGTCAATGTATTTAATCTTTTATAATTGATACGTCAGCAAGAATCATATTGATCAAATACGAATCTTGAGGCATATTCAATTTGAAAACTTTTAAAATTAAGCAAACTTATAGTCAAATTGAATGATTTGATGAGATGAATCTAACAACATCAAAATCGGTCTAATTCGAGCCAAAATTGGCCCAAATCAAGGGACTGAAGTATATTTCAAAGCCCCAAAGCATTAATTGGATGACCAAATGATATCCAAATATGACATGTTTATAGTCGAATCGAGTGGCTCAATGAGATGAATCGAATGAGTCCAAGATCACTTAAGTCAGACATCATTAAGGCACTTAAATGATGAACAAACGCTCCATGATCGAGGAAATCAGTATGGGTCATCCGATAGAGCACTCCAAATTTACCTTGGATTTCACGGAGCATGTCACTCTAAAAATTCATAAATAAACCCCTACTCTCTACATGAGTTGAACCCTAAGAACGAGAAGACTTGGACCTTAGACTAGAGACTCAAGAGAGTTCTAAGGCTTGAAAAATCCCAGAGTTCCACCCATGTAACACAGCCGGTGAACCCTTGCTGCCAAGGAACTACTGTTGGACCTTCGCCCGAACATCGTCGTTGGACATCCATTCGGCCGCCATCATTGGGTCTCCACTTTAACTTCTTCACCCACTGACTACTTTCCCTTCAATCTTAGTTGTTCGATTATCGTTCATCTGATGTCCATCACATGAATGTGGTCCCTCTGACTATAGTTGCCCGCTAACTAGGATCCATCTGACTCTATCACACTAAAAAAGTCCCCCCCCCCCCCCCCACACACACACACACCTCTATCACTCTTTAACAGTCATGTTAACCTATATTGACCAACTACAATCTCTCTAATCACATTCACCTACCAACTACGATCTTTCCAACCATAATTACCCGTAAATTATGATCCCTCCAACCATAGTTGTCCACCGACTATAACCCCTCTGACCTCTGTTGCCCGACTATGGCCCCTGTGACTTCTGTCACCTAACAAAGGTCTCCTCGACCTCAGACGTATGACTACGGTCCCTTAGACCTCCATCGCCCGACTTTGGTCCCTCCAACCACAATACCTACCGACTATGATCCCTCCTACCTCCATCGCTTGTCGACTACAGTCCCTCCAACCTCCGTTGCCCGCTGACTACGGTCCCTCCGACCTTAGTCTCCATACTATAATATTTCTAGCCGCACTCGCCCGTCGACTATGATCCCTCCAACCTTCGCAGCTCGAAAACAATCCCTCCGACTTCTGTCACCATAACGGTCCCTCCAATCTCTGTCGTCTACCGACTACGGTCCATCCAACCCCTATCACTTGACTATTGTCCTTATGACCTCAATTGCTCGACTACGTACCCTTCAACCTCTGTCGTTAGACTACAGTCCTTGTGGCCATCGTCGCCCGACCACGATCCTACCTACCAAACAAACAGATCAACATTCTCTTGAGAAGAATTCTCATGCCATAAGATTCTTTCCAACTCTAACCATATAACAGGTTCTACATGATGCATATTTACACGTTATGTCAAACGCCTCCTCCTGAGGAAAGGCATCCTTTGTAATCAATAACAAACACCAGTTGAATCTTTTTTACTAGGCAAAACCCTATAGTTTTCCCCATTATAAGGATTTTGACATAAAAATCTCGGTGTCTTTTATGACTATTGCACCATCTCTCTTATCTACATATGTTCTAGATCTTTCATACAAAACTAGATCGATAAATCCTATATCTCTCTACCATTGTGAATGTTCCGACACGCAACTCTAACTATGAACATTGTCAAAATAAATTTGATTCATGCCACGGTTATTATACATAAAACTCTAGTATAATTCAAGATATTATTTATTTAGTCATGTAACTTCACATGATCATATTTGTTATATTTTCATAATTCATGAGATCACTTTTGCATGTTATGTGAAGCGATGATTCATTCAAGATGATGACAGATCAAACCTTATCATATTTTTTTATGACATGCAAGTGATTTTAGTTATTATCTTATGAGAATTCAAACTGTTCACATTAATCTTTACGAATATATTCAATTAGACGGTCAAAGCATAAGCTAAAAGCAGCAATGAAAACTTAACGACGACATTAGCTGGGAAATTTGAATTTATATTACCTATAATGTCCAAAATTGAATAAATACGTCCATATAGTTTTATTTCGCGACAGAATATGCCCAAAAGTTCATTTTGAGCTAAATTATGACTCTCTTGTGCATTTTGGAATGCTCACTGAAGTCCTTCGCAAGCAGATTTTTAGTGATTTATTGGGATGGGCTGCAGTGTTTTATAAAGTTGGCTATGAAATTACTGTGAAGAAAGCAATTTTACCATTATTGTTGAAGAAAGCAGCTTTCTATTGTAAATTTTTTTGAAAAGTAGCAAAAATGTAGTTGTCAAATAAAATTATATTTGTTGTCTGATAAACAAAATAGCTATAAAGTTGTCAAAAAAAATTACATTTGGAATTGAATAAGAGCGCGCCACATCACTCTTTTACTGTATACCGGGTGACATGGGGCTCTTTGATCGATTTGCCTCCAGACCGTCTGTTGTCCGCACATAATAATCTCTCCTTATTACGACATCATTTTCATCTAGAAGCTGATGTTGTCCACAAACTCCCAATTTCATTGGTCCTATTCGCAAGCTCTCTATTTCGCATGCCCCGCTCGCTCCAATTCACAATCCCATCATGAAGCTTTATATCGCGGTCATGATTCCTACTTTAATGTGCTTCATTGACCTAGGCTCAAATTTTATTTAAATATCTTCAATTTTTTTTTTTAAGATTCAAATTCAAATCATTTTAAATATTTTTTTTTTCTCGATACTGATTTGAATAAATCATTTGATATGAAAGAAATAATCAAAACAAAATTTCAAAAGAAAAATCTTTAAACTCGAATATTACATCAAGTTTCGCTATCGATTTGATTAATTATTTGAAAGTTATGTTTCATCGAACCCACTAGAAAATAAAAATAATGATGTCTTCACCTATTGGTTAGTAGCTTTGGTTATTAACTAATTGGTTTGTTTGTCGCTTACATATGTGTTATGTGTGTGAAATTGCTGAATTAACCTAAATCTAAAAAATAAGAACGACGCCAAAGATTATTAAATGTGGAGTCCGGAGTTAGAGAATTGTTCGATTTTGTAAATGTGATCAGTAAAAACATAGTTAATGTTCACCACTATCTTCACTATTTACTAATGCACTTTTATTATTTATAGTCACAAAATCAAACGGTTCTCTTAATTCGAATTCTGAACTCCGCACTTAGACCTATCAATATTGGACCCGAATCGTAAACCCAACCCAAACCCGAAGCGGGTCGTGTTCGGGTCCAGAAAACCGACCCGTTTACAAAACCGGGTCGGGTTCGGGTTGACCCGGGAATGACCCCGAAATCCGTCTGCCCGAAGTCTGCCCGCCTGCCCCGAGGTTGCATCCCGCCATCGCGTCCGCGACTGGCGTCCACCGTTCACGTGACCGACGTGTCTGCATGACCGTTCTTGTCCGCGTGACATCAGTCGTCCGCGTGACTGGCGTCGACCGCTACCGGCGTCCGTGTGACTGGCGTCCGCGACTCAGCCGTCCGCGTGATCGGGACCCTTCGCATGACCCTAAACCCTAAACGGGTTGGGTCCGGTTGACCCGAACCCGAAGCGGGTCGGGTTGACCCGAACCCAAAGAGGGTCGTGTTCGGATCCGAAAAATCGACCTGAACCCGAATAGTGCCGGATCAATTCCGGATTCGACCCGAACCCAACCTGTGACCCGAAATTGACACCCCTATCGGCACTTAATAATGTCTCCAGATTTGTGTGTGAACGCGCTCAGAATCCGAATCTCCTGATTGCTGACATAGGCCAATAATGCATCCGTGGCCGGCGGCCTGGCCAAAATCTATTGGTGCTCTTGTCGGTTTTCCGCATCGGATAATAAAGGAATATTTTTCTTCATAATTGAAATAAAAAATAATTATTATCTCCTCCATAATGACAAAAGTATTTGTGCAGTGGCCCCCATTAATGAACCATTTATGTCAGCTGCTTCAGATCTATTTCTATTAAAAGCATTATTATTATTATCTTATGGATAATTATATGATATAATAATAAAAGAGTTGTTTGGTTATATTTGTATTTAGAGTACCTTTTAGTGTTGAATGAAAAAGATTGAAATGCGCTTAAGAAAAGTTTATGATTTTTTTTATGTAGATATTTCAAAAAAGAAATTTATAAAAATTAAATAATTTCGTTAATATTTTCTCATATTTCAAAAAGATATTATTATAATACATTAGATATGAGATGCATATGATATTTATCATGATGAAAATAAGAGAGTTGCGGTGTTCTTTTGAGATGACGGTGTGTTTAGTTTTGTTGGAGATTGATTATAAATAAAAAAAATACTTTAAAATTATTTTATAGGATGTTTAAAATTTTGAAGTATGTGTTTGATTAAGGATTCATTTGAGAGAACTATAAATCAATATTTTTTCCTGCTTTTAAGATATTTTTTACAAAGTAAATGTTTTGTAAAACTGGGAGGCTTCGTTAGGGACAATTTTCTTTCTGCTTCTTAAAGCGATTTTTCAGTATAAAATTTTTAATATTTGTACTAAAAAAATTATTTATGAAGCAATAAGAAAGCTGTACCAAACGAAGCCTAAGTATGCCATAACATTGAATTTATTTGAAATTTATAGAATATTCTAAAAATTGAATTTATTTGTTCTTAAAAGATGACCTAGCCTTGTGATAGATGATGATTTTGCATCTTGCATAAATCTCTATATTACTCATAGTTCGTATAAATCATTTTGTTAGATCTAGTCAAGCAACAATAGTATTATTTTTTCTTAAATTGTCTTATTGCTAACTTTAGATATCATTTACCTTTTTATGTTAATTTATTTATTTTTTTGTTAATTTTAATTTTATTATTTTATCCAAAGTTTAAAAAATCGAACTGAACTGGCCAGTCTGACCTGTTCAACAGTGAATCGGTCTGAAGGCCGATCCTATTCAACCTTAAAAACTGAATGTGCTCAAACCTGCCATAACCAGTTTGAACCACCGGTTCAACTGGGAACCGACGAATTGGTCCCGGGTTTTCTAAAACCTGTAGGTTCAAATTTTTTAATTTAAATAATAAATTATTTAATATTAAATGAATTTTAAACTTAATCAATTAATATAATTATTATATATTTATTTTAAAATCCTTAAATAAATATTAAAGCCTATGATTAAGTATTACTTGCAACATTCCCATATGGCTCAACAACTCCATATGAGCTCCTAACATGAGTAAAAGTAAAAAGCTATATAAACTATACAAACCAATTAAACTTCACAAGTGATGTAGGACTAAACATACAAAGTAAAAAAGTTATCTTTGGTTTCGTATACATTATACAAAACAAAAGTGCAAAACATCTTTTTTTTTAGTAGTTTTTTAATTATTTTTATAATATGAATAATATTTATCTTTTAGTTGATAATATTTAATTTTTATTTTTTATCAATTTATTTTTTATACATTTGATTATATATTATAAAAAAATATTTTTTTATAATATGAATATTAATTTTTTTTATTTTTTTTTGAAAAATTTTACTTTTTCAGTTACTAATATTTTATTTTTATCTATTTAAATTTTATATTTAATTATATATTATAAATAATTAATTTTTATTGTGAGTTTTTAACATAATTATATTCATAATTTACATTTAAATATGTAAAATAAATTAATAATAGTTTATATTAAAGTATATGGTTATTATATTTCATTATTATGCTAATTTTGTTAATTTTTCATAATAATATTATTATTTATTACATTATTCGATTCTTGTTTTGACCGGTCGAACGTGAACCTCTCATTCTTTATGTTCCTTGTCCAGTCCGGTTTTCACAATCTTGATTTTATCTCTAAAAATTGATTTAGATGTAAAAATTATAATAATTAGGTTAGGTATAAAGAGGCATATAGATAATCTAAGAAAGCAATGTATGATGCAAAAATTTTAACTTTTAGTGATTTATATAATACATTGGATACTACGTAGGGAGAAAGATATATGTATAAATTAGTCAAATAAAGAGATATGAGTAGTAAGGATTTAGTTCAAGTGAAGTATATTAATGATTAAAATAAAAAAGTTTTTCTTAGAAGATGATATTCAACAAAAATGGATGAGATATTTTGCTAAACTTTTCAATGATGATTGTGAAAATATGATTGACTTTAGTGACATTAGCACCCTAAATGAAAAGAAAGATTTCTATTTTATTGGCATATTAGTAAAATCGAAGTTAGAGAGGCTTTAAAGAAAATGAAGTATGGAAAAGCTATTGGACCTAATGATATTCCAATAGAGGGGTGGAAATGCTTGGGAGATGGAGTTTTTTTACTTACTAAACTTTTTAACATTGTTTAGAAGACTAAAAGGGTGTCAGATTAGTGGAGAATGAGTATGCTAATTCCATGGCACACCAAATAAGGTGATGCACAAGATTTTGCAAATTATAGAGGAATTAAGTTAATGTGTCATACTTTAAAATTATAGGAGCGAGTTATGAAGCGTAGGTTGTGGTGTGATACTAATGTTTCTCAAAATCAATTTGGATTCATGTTAGGCAAGTCTACTATAAAAGACATACATTTATTGAGAGGTTTGATGCAAAAATATAGAGAGAATAAGGAGGATCTATATATGATGTTTATTGATTTAGAGAAACCGGTAAAGTTCCAAGAGAAGTGCTATGGAGAGTTCTTGAAAAGAAATAAGTTAATAACGCTTATCTTTAAATCATTAAAGATATGTATGCGTGAGCTATTACTTGTGTTCAAACACAAGGTGATTTGACCAAGTATTTTCCTATTTCAGTTAGATTACTTCAAGGATCAGCCTTAAGCCCATATCTTTTTGCTTTAGTCATGGATGTTCTTACTAGATATTTGCAAGAGGATGTACATTGGTGTATGCTTTTTGCTGATGATATTCTTCTTGTTGACAAGATTAGAGAGAGAGTTGAAGGTAAACTTGAATTATGGAGGTCAACCTTAGAGACTAAATGATTTTGCTTGAGTAGATCTAAAACTGAATATATGGAGTGTAACTTTAGTCGTAATAGACGTAGTGAGTGGATTGTGATTTGTGACTTTGGGAGATCAAGTCATTAATAAGAGTACATGTTTTAGATACGATCTCATGTTTTAGATACACTGATGTATATTATATTTCGTTGTTTTTCTAATACTTTTTACTATACTTAGGTTGAACTAACAATATTTTGTAATATTGTCTTCTTCAATTAGAGAAAAATGCGAATTTTTGTATTCTTCACCTATATAAAGAATTACTTCGCCTCCACCAAGCGACATGGTTTTTTTTTCTTTTCTTCTCAAAATTTCATGTAAAAGGGGTATTTCTTCGCTACGCACCTGACTTAGCGCCCTTCCAAGACCTAGCGACAGACGGGCAGATCAAACTGTTTTTAATTTCAACAATTATCTGTTAAAAACTTTTTGTATTTGTGCGTGCACAAATGTTTGTGCAAAATTAAAATTTAAAATTCTCACTATGCCGCTAGAAAATTTCAAACATGCGGTAATGCATAGATTTTTTTTTTTTTTTAAATTTTTCATCAATCAATATGTCAGCGGGAATTTAAATCGAGGATGACAGATTATTAACAAATTTTTTTTTTTATTCATATTAAAATTACTGAGTTGAACAATCAACTGAATTGCTCACATTGATTTTGAATTTAATCATATCTGCATGAAATCGAACAAAGTCAGAGATTACTTCAAAAATATTTTTGTTTGTAAGCGAGAGAACACATTAACTCGAGTATATTCTTCTTTTTTTCATTTGTCTTTCAACCACTTCGGTTCACCTGAACCGGTTTGGGAAGTCGACCGTCCCGCAAATTTCAAACGTGAAGAAATAGGCCCTTGACAATCCACTATCCGATTAATTTTTTATTATGATAATTGACAGTTTTAAAATAATGTCACTTTTTATTTACTATATATTTAATTAAAATTTTAATTTTTTATGACGTTAGTGCTTTTTTATATTTCTTATAAATATCTTTTAAATAATTTGTCATCTATTTAAATTTGATTAAATTTAAATACTAATTAAAAATATTTTAATATATATTTATATATATATATATTATATTTTAGTCAAATTTAAATTATTAATATATTTAAAAATAAATCACAAAAATAAAATAATTCATTATATAAATAATTTAATTATTCTTAAATAAGTATTTTATTAAAATTTTAACGAGTTATTTAGCAAATATGCTCAGATATCACTGTATCAATAGATTAAATATATTTATTTATATATTAAATTTTCAGAATTATTTAAATTGATTTAATTATTTAAAATCTTAATTATATTTATGTGTATCATCTATTTATTGAGTGCTTAATTTGGCTATACCGCACCAAACCCTGTTATTTTAGCCGCGCGACCATTTTGATTTCCAGTAATCATCCACCCGATAAATGGCCCATTAACCAATCAACGGCCATGATCAGTTCAAAAGGTTTGGCACACCAATACTTAGTACGGTGTTCCGCGGGACACCATGATTTCGCTTAGGGAGTCGTATTTAAATAATGTATGAAAAGGGCGTAGGACGAGAAATTCGCTTGCCCCGCTCGACGGAATCCGGAAGTGGACTTCCCTGGTTTTCCTTGCACGCTTGAAAGTTGGAAGGTGACGAGTGGTCATCGAGGAAGAAATCCTGGAAGAAAACGTTTTCTTTAAAGCTCGATATTGAAGTGCTCGGCTTCCATTCCGGTTCTGGAATGATGATTTTCTTGCTAGGGCTCTTTGTGTGAGCTTAAGTCCGATTTCGAGTTTCGATTCTGAAGGATTGGACGCTAGACGACGATTCAAGAGGTTTCTAGGTTTGTTTTCTTCATCGTTTGATTTGGATTTGTTACGATCATGAGGATCACTGAAGTGGAGGAGGGAAAGTCGGAGAACTGTGATGAGAATGAGATTGTGCCGATTTGCGCGAAGAGAGTGCTGGTTGGGGCGGGGGCGAGGGTTCTTTTCTACCCGACCCTTCTCTACAATGTCATCCGCAATAAGATTCAGGCAGAGTTTCGTTGGTGGGACGAAGTAGATCAGGTGGTTCTTTGTTTCTTAAATTTTGTTATGATTCTCAGTCGCTTTCTTATGCTAATGTTCTCCTATGTATGATTGGTATTGCCCAAATTTATTTTTGATTTGTGAGAGCTCTCTTCGATGTAAGGTTAATTTTGGCTCTTCTGCTGTTTTTTTCTTATGGACACGCATGTGATTTTATTCCTATCTTTGTTTCCTAATCTTACTTAAAGGCATATTCTTTTAGTCAATATGTTTCTTGTTATTGTAATATTTCAAATTGAGAGTTTTACGGCCTTGGTTCAGCTTACATAACATTAGATCTGCGTAAGTGCATTTGTTTTTTATTAATATAATTATTGAGCTTGCAATCTGCTGTAATCGGTATAATAACCATTAGTTTTGTATCCGTTCATCAGTTCATGTAACTTGCGATGCAAATAAAATGGAGAAATTATGACCTTCACAGTAAGTTTCTGAGCTATTATAATCCTCATCGCAGTTTTTTTAGCCTCTTTATCATTTAATAGTAGAAGTTTAGATTCGTAGCTTTTCTTGCTTAGAGTTATTTTCAATTTACAAGGTTGTTAATTTCTGTGCTCACTTCAACCATGATGTGTGCTTTTTTGCGTCTTTGATGCTTTTTTGTTGGGTAGCATCTACTGTGAATACTTTTGGCACAAAATTCTCCGCACTAATTTCATAGTTCCACTGACATTTAGTTCCACCAATGGTGATGATAACATTTGATTGTGCTTGTTAGGTTATTTTTAGCTTAAGCGTTCAGTTATACTATTTTTTTAATTTTGAGTCCTATAAAGCGTTTAGTCATGTTTTTTAAAGATAGTATATGCTTTCAAATCAGCTTTAATGTTCTCTTGTGTTTTTTTAGGACAAACCAATACTTAGTCATGGTTTCTAATTGTGGTGTGGACTTTTATAGTGGCAATTTACTGTTTCTTAGTTTGCTTTCTAATGGCGTAGTCATTTGCAAGACATGCCAGGAAGCAGATGATGTTCAATAGTGAAGGCAGTAAAAGTCTGTGATATCTTGAATATAATTCAAAAACAAAAGCTAAAATCAATCTATATTTGGCAATTTTATCCAATTTTAGTTGTTCTCCAGCCAAAATGCTCTTTCTCCTTTTTTATTGATAATTTAATGATATGAGCCTGTTTTGTGCATATTTTGTAACAATTTACCACTAATTGGGATGGAGACAAACACAAAGGGCGGACATTTCAGATAAAATAACCCGTCGATGCAAGTCAGGCAAAAGCAAGAGCAATCCAAATTATGTACTCAATGGGCTGAAGCAAATGCAAGGACTGCGCAGAATAAAATAGGCCATTTAGTGGGTTTTCACAAGTGCTTGTAGTTTGAGCAGTTTTGGATCTGTGAGTTCACTGTTTTCAAAATAAATAAGATTGCTATGTACAATATTTTCAAAGTGAAAGAATAAAAATACACGCATTCAAGGCATCATTAAGCCTAAGAAATAAATATATAATATATTAGTATTAAAAAAATAATTAAAATTTTTGTATGAAAAAAAAAGCCTAACTATATATGAATCATGATTGGGCCTAAGATCAAACTTTTTAATAGTTAATTGTTGAACGGCAAACAAGTTTTTGAAGGTAAATAATTAGTCAAACTGTATTCAAGTTTGGTTCAATTAATCTCTGAACTTGTAAAAAATGTTCGAACTTATTCAATTACTAACTTGAGCGAGTATTAATCGAGTTGAGTTTAGCTATACATCAACTGATCAAGTACATTGGTACACACACATACAACTTTGTAAATCCATAATTCTTTGACCTAGGTGCTATCACCGGTTCCAGAAGTTTCTCACAACCAAATCCCATATCACAAAGTCTCTCATTATGCCCCTTGGTTGAGCCCTTGCTATGGATTCATATGTTGTTTGCAAGGGTTTACCATGTCTGCTAGCCATTCTCACTACAGAATCTTACCTAAAAAAGCCTAGGAGATCCAAGAATAAGGTTACACTTACCGATCCAGTAATGGAAAAGCAACTTTCCCTTTCATCCTAGATTGATGGAAGCTCTATTAGGTACTGTCAACTCAGTCTTGGATCATTAAGCTCCAACTAGTTTAGTGACTCTCCAACTGATCTCCAACTGATCAGAATGTTTAAAAGTTTTTTTATAATTAAACAATTAAGATAGCACAGTTTTCAAGCCAATTCAAATTTAGTTAAGCTAGCCACACTAAGCTCAAACTCTGCTCAAATTCTATTTCTATGCAAAATGGAGCCTATTTTCACGTCTTGATCTAGATCTGTTCAATTATCATTTTAATAAAGTTCTTGCAATCATCAAGCGGTTTTATGACACTTTGTTCATTCATTACGTGGACTGCAAATTGATCATATTTTTGCATCTGAAACTACAATTTTGGTATTTTAATTGGGTCTCTGACCTGTTTAGTGCTTCACCAACATCATGCTCAATTAGTTTCTTCATCCGCATAAGTTTACTGTTAAAATTTTCCTCCACTTTTTGGAAAATGCCTTGTAATTGTTTGGTGTAAATCAAGTATACTTCCATCATTAGTGATGGTCTGATGGAAGTTGCTTTGTCAAATTAGAGAAAAACTTTTGCTGTCAGTGGAAAAGAACGTTTGGCCTTCAATTCTTGAAGATTTCTCCGCGTTCTATATCTTCAGTTCTACATAATAAAAAAAAATCGAAGGAAATATGCCTGTTGCTGTTGTTCATTTCAACCTCTTTTTAACGGACCTATTATTATGATTGTTTCAATAAGTGTTAAGTTTGATGAGCACCGAGTAAAGTTTAATTTTGTTGCGAAGGCATAATTCTTTTTTTTTTTCATACGAATAACCAAGTTTAAGATAGCAAGCCAAAAATTATATTTTGATACGCCATCTAATTTGCTGTGAGGTGATATTGTTCAATGAAGTGTTACTTGAATTTCAAAGTTCTAAAAAACTCATTGTATTGATTATTCGGTTTCAGTTTGGAATGCAAAACAGCCTTTGAGTGAGGATTGTTGAAAATTTTTTGAGCTGTTTTTTATGTTTATATATGCGTGGAGTGCATGCATTCTTGCGGAATGTGTAGCCATTGCAGTTCTCCAACTGGTTTCCTTAGATTTGGATCACATTTTTATTTTAAGCCTGATGAAAATCTTTATCTATTTATTCTTTCATAAACCAAAAGAGTGAGAAAACACTTGAGCATTCACATAGATTTTTTTATTTTGTTCTTCCAGAATTTATCTTCTGGTTTTTTTTTTCTTTTTATGCAGTACTCTCTGTCTACTTTCCCTCTTATTCTATTTCAGCTGAGTTAAATATTGGAATTCTCCTTGTATTGTTTTCTATAATTTGGTTTTTGTTTCAGTTTCTGCTGCTTGGTGCTGTTCCTTTTCCAAAAGATGTACTTCTTTTACAACAGCTTGGAGTTCGTGGTGTTGTCACTCTGAATGAACCATATGAGACATTGGTTCCTTCTTCTCTCTATAAAGTGAGTTTGTTCCAACTACTTATTGCATGTTTAGAATACTCTTCTGCATTTCCAAGCAAATGTTGCATTTGATTACACAATTGATACAGATGTATTGTAATCTTTTCTTCCAGGCTCATGGAATTGATCATCTTGTGATTCCCACCAGAGATTACCTTTTTGCTCCTTCAGTTGTAGATATCTCCAGGGCTGTGGATTTCATTCACAGTAAGAAGCTGCTCTTTGACTGACAACTGAGTGAATATTTAACTTTTCTTGTGTAAATTTTAATATTCAGCTGTCATCATTTTTGGTTTTTCAACCTTTTGATGTTGTAGAGCTCTTAACGAAATTCTTATCGGGAAAGAAAGTTGCTTGGTGGGAATAGGGGCTATTATCTTATAATTTTCTTGTATCCTTGTTTATGGGTAACTTAATCTTGTCTGTTTTTTGTCACACTTGTATTCGAGTGGTTGGTGTGTAAACTACGCTGAAAGTACTAGAAATCTTGGAGTTTACCATGCTGGTGCCTTTCTCTTTGTAAGATTACTGGTGGTGGGTATTAACCAAAGATTGTGTCTAATCAATTGCATGCATTTAACCATTACATTGTGCAACTCAAGGCTATGGTCCATTCTTACGCTTTGGCTATTGTGTATTATTTGAGACCAGATATTTCTAAAAGTAGCTTGGGGAAGCATTAATCCAACAATGAAACTTCAGAACTCATTATCATGTAATGAAAACATGCTTTCCTTTTTTTATTTTGATTCCTTTGGCAGCTTGATCTTTTTGGCGTAACTACAGATCCTTGTTGTACTTCCTGCCTAATTTCTATTTTTGCTTTCTTTATGTTTCTAGTACTCTTGATACTATTTTATCTCAAGATCAATTTCGATTCATGCCAGGTAGGTCTACTATGGAAGCTATACATGTATTGAGAGGTTTGATGGAGAAGTTTAGGGAGAATAAGAAGGATCTACATATGATATTTATTTGATTTAGAGAAAGCTTATGATAAAGTTCCAAGATAAGTGCTATGGTGAGTTTTAGAAAAGAAAGGGATTAGTAATACACTAATACTTATACTCAAAGTCATTAAGTATATGTATGCAAGAGTTGTTACTTGTGTTCAAACACAAGGAGGTTGGACTAAGTATTTTCTTATTTCACTTGGATTACATCAAGGACCAGTTTTAAGCTCATATCTTTTTGCTTTAGTTATGGATGTTCTTACTAGAAATTTGCAGGAGGATGTACCTGGTGTATGCTTTTTGTTGATGATATTTTTGTTGTTTATAATACTAGAGAGAGAGTTAAAGGTAAGCTTGAATTATGGAGGTCAATCTTAGAGTCTAAAAGTTTTCGTTTGAGTAGATTTAAAATCGAATACATGTAATGTAATTTTAGTAGTAATAGATCTAGTGAGGAGATTGTGACTTTGGACAATCAAGTCATTAATAAGAATACACGTTTTAGATATCTCGGGTCTATTGTCTATAGTTATGGTGAAATAGATGGATAGATGGGGATATTATCAGTAGGATTCAAATTGGATGGTTGAATTGTAGAAATGCATTAGGGCCTGTTGTGGGATATAAAAGTACCCCAAACTTAAGGGAAAATTCTAAAAGATGGTGGTGAGACCTGCAATGTTGTATGGCGCAGAATGTTGGTCATTAAAAGAGAAGCATACAATTAAGTTGAGTGTTGCAAAGATGAGGATGCTTAGTTGGATGAGTGGCTTTGCTCTTAGCGATAGGATGTGAAACGAGTATATACGTGAAAATGTTAGAGTAGCTCTAGTGGCAGATAAGATTAGAGAGAGTCATGCTAGATGGTTTGGTCAGGTCATATAAAATGTCGTTGTTTGATGATCCTGTTATGAGAGTAGATGTATTAGATTTGGCCTATATTAAGAGAGGTAGAGGAAGTCCTAAAAAAACTTGATTAGAAAATATTAGAAATGGCTTTTCTTTATTAGATTTAAACGATAATTTGACTCTTATTATGACACAATAGAAAAAAAAAAGATTCATGTGGCCAACCCCGCGTAGTGTGGGATAAAGGATTGATGATGTTGTTGTTGTTGTTTATATGTTGCTGATACTATTCTTGTTGTCAGCTAAATTATTACTTTTTTTGGATAACATTCCAATTATTCATGTCAACCAATTTATGTCTGTTTGATGTATGACTTTCTTATCTACAATTCTTGTGTTGGTTCACCACTTTTGAGAATCTATGCATGTATGTCAACAATCATGATATTGCAGTCAGTTCTTTCACTCATTTGTATTTAGTTTGCTTACAAAAACAATTGTAGGGTTATAGCTGTCAGCTATTGGTTTTGTTAAACTTATTAGAAAATAATACCTATTTCTAATTTGGTTTCTATAGTTATTCTGGCTATTATGTGGCAAATGTTTTGTTAAAGGTCCTTTTCTTGTCCCCTTTCATTGCTACAAATTAATGTCAGTATGACTTCATCAGGATTGAAAGTTCGTTAGGGATGTTAAGCCCTATAGAATTGGCCCAAGCTAACCAAGAGGGGGGGGGGGGGAATTGGTATTTTAAAAATTCTTTTCACAAAGAAGTAAAAATCTCATAAACCAAAATCACACCACAAGAAAAAATAAGCGCGGGAAAGTTAAAGTGCAGAAACAAGAAATAAGAACACAGAAATTTATATTGGTTACGTCCACTCCCCGGAGGCGCCCTCCGAGTATTGCACTACAATCGTGACTCTCCTTTAGCATCCACAGCTAGGTGGAGAAGCCTTTACAAAGAACCTCCTTTTTGCCACCCCGACAAGGCAGAGAACCTATCTCCTTTTGCTTCCTCCTGAAGCTGGCAGAGAACCACAATAAGATGCTGACTCTTTACCTCTACCGACCCTTCCACGGACGAGAAACTCTAGACGAAGAAGAAGCAGAGCGATCCTTGAAGCAACCCTTGTGAATCCCCTCACAAGATCCTCTCTCTCTCCCTCTCTCTCTTTCTCTCCTCAAGGCCTTCTCAGGTCAAGGCAGCAGCAAAAGATTGTTTAAAACGTTGAACAAGAGCTCTTAAATAGAAGAGCTTCAAAGGAGCTCATTAATTGCAAGTTGCCGACAATATCGTCCAGGCCTATGATGCACGGACACGGACACGGCGACACGGACACGACACGACACGGACACGGGACACGGCATTTTTTAAAAATATAGGACACGGGTGCGGCGTGGACACGGCATAATAATTTTAAATATAATATATATAAATTCAGGTAATATTATATTAAAAATGACAAGCAATATTAAATCAATGTCATGATAACTTGTTTAGCTCATAACATAAAGATGTTTAGTACAAAATGTCTAGTACAACCACAAAAATATAACCAAAAAACTATTTAGTACAATATGAAAGTTCAACTACTCAATAGAGGGAATGATAGAATTAGATTCAGATGTTGGTCTTTGGCCTTCAATATCATCATCATTGAATATCATTGCTTCCAACTCTGGCTCATCTAAAGAAAGATTTGCAACCTCTAATAATCCCATTTCATCAAGGCACTCGAACCCATCTCCAGCAACATCCCACATCTTGTTATCACCTGTCATATAAAGTGGGGTTTTCCTTGATAGAAGACGAAGATTTGTATGGACATAAACTAAATCTTCAGCTCGTTGTGGAGTTATTTTATTCCTTTTCATTGATTGAATGAATGAGTATGTGCTCCAATTTCTCTCACAACAACAGGGAAGAGGATGATACTTGACCAAGAAGTTTGATTGCTATTGTTTGAAGAAGAGGTGCCGACGCTCCATGAATTAACCACCACATTTTTGGATCCATCCTCCATCTATCAACCAAAGATTCTTGATCACCAAAATCCTCTAAATAACCAAAGAACTTTGCAAGTTCTATATTAATTTTTCTTCTCTCCTCCTCATTTGGAAAATATCTTTTCAAGCATATCTTTCTCATATTTGAAACTTCTAAATCTTTTTGTGGTGAGACACGTTGAGGGTCTTCTAGAAGCCATTCTTTACTTGAATACCTTCAAATAATACAAAACATATAAATTACATGTTCATTAACTAAGAAATTTAAATTAATTTAAAAGATGAATATGAATGTACCTTGGATTTAATGAATGAGCCAAACAATGCAAAGGTGTGTTGCTTTTGCTCCACCTATCCTCAAGAATGGTATAGACAACACTCCAAAAATTTGAGTCTTCATCATTTGACTTTCTTTCATGTCTGTAAATAATTTCTTTCACTTTTGCTAACATAGAATCCCACATCTCATAAAATCAAATGTAGACATGATTTATCTGTGTCAGCCTCTCTCAACATATCATAGATTGGATCAGTGAAATCCAAAATGTAGTACTACATTATCCCACCACAAATCATCTAAGATCTTTTCTTTAACATACCTTGCCTTCCCAACATCATCTTCTCGATAGCAAGACCACTTGTCACTAATCACCATAGATTGAAGAGCATTTTTAATTTGCTTGAATCTTCTCAACATGATTATCACAGAGGCAAAACGAGTTTTCAGCAACAGCTAACATTCTCAAGTGGGAGAAGTCATTAAACATTGAAAGTCTCATTGAATGGTTCATAATAAAATTTCTGATCAGAACAGCATCATCTGCAACCACTGTTATCCAATGACATTCAGCATAAATGATTTCATTTGCCTCTGTATTCTTTGCTGCACAAATATTTTTTTAGTGCCAGATTTAAAGTGTGCACAACACAAGGTGTCCAGAATATATGGGGATAAGATTGTTTCAACTAACAATCCTGCAGCTCTGCATACCGGTGCATTATCTGTAATAACCTGCACAATATTTGAAGGCCCAATCAAGACAATCACCTCTTTAATCAAATTTGCAATAAAAAAAATTTATCCTTGTATTCTCCTTCACAATTGACAGCTTTAATAAACATAGGATAATTCTCTGTAATGGCCATAAAATTTATGAGTGGTCTTCTTTGAGGATCTGTCCAACCATCACACACCAAACTAACACCTTTTTCTTTCCAGACTCCTTTTGTTGGTTCAAGCAATGTCTCAATGTGTGCTCTTTCCCTTTCCAATAATTTTGATCTTAATGCATTGTAACCAGGTGGAACATATCCTGCAAGGTTATTGTTACATGCAAAACTGAATGCATTTTTATAGTAAGGATTTCTTGCAAGGTTGAAAGGTAAGCCCGCTGAAAAAAACATCCTTGCTATTTCACCATCCAACTCCTCTCGCTGCTGCAAGCTGAAAGCCTTCTCTAAAGGGACTACTAGCAACTCCTTTTCTTTTCTTTGTTTGATATCCTTCACTTCTGAATGATAAAGAATGATCAACTCTAACAGATGAGGAAGAAGCATGGGACGAACCATGGGTGGATGGCAAAGGTATCTCCTTAGGGAGTGCCCTTTTGATCCTACATTCAGCTTCATCAACTTGTCTGTTTATTTCAGTCAACTGCGAAGTAGTAATCTTGGGACACATTTTAATTCCATGGCCAGCTATCTTAAGTAGATGTGCTTTCACCCTAGAATATGATCCTTTGTAGGTTCCCACCACAATAATTGCATTTGAATGAAACATTCCCTCCTCCTTCAAATGTTTTTCCTAACTTGGTAACATGAAGCCATAATGGCTTATCAGTTTCTACAGATTGTTCTTTTGAACCTTCGCCTAATGCACTCCCACCAGCCGTAGAGCTCATTTTGCTTTAAAATGCACTGGTAAAATGGAAGTAATAAATGCTTAAAAAATGTCTCAAACTCATTTCAATAAAAACATAAATCTCTCTCTCACAATAAAACCACTATTTCAAAATGCAAGAACAACCTACAAAACCAAAAGCAAAAAGCAAGAAAAACATGTGGATTCATCCAATTCCTACAGCAAGAAAATCATGTTGTTATCTTTTAAGTTTCTTTAGCTTTAATTGCAATGCACATTTATTACAGAAGGTTTTTTGTTGTGTGACTTGTGTCCTTTCTAATTTCTAAGCAGTTAACACATTGTATTTCAAACATGTATTTTTTTTTAACATTAATGATGAAAACTTGAGAAGTCTCAGTACAATGCATAACTTGAGAAGTCTCATGTATTCTGGGATCAATCCTTCATGTGGTCAAAGCCAAAACGAGCTACTAATTTTGATGTTAAGAAATTATCCTAACATAAGTACATAACACTTATGATAAATGAACACAAAAATATTTCTAACATAACACTTATGAATTCACGATTTCAGTTCTCTTTTGTATTGCTAAAAACTTAAACAAGATTGGGATTTAATTTAGGTAAAACAAGAATAATCGCATATCCTATAAACTAGGGTTTCATTTAGGGTTTTTTTCAAAACCCAAAACAATCAAAGTAATTTCAGAAAAAATTAACACGCTCTTGTGAACACAAATCTATATGATAAATGAGAAAAAAATTGAGAGAAATGACGAATGGCGAAAAAAATTCTAGGTCAAACTTACAGAGAAATGACGAATGACGAATGGCAGCAAAAAATTCTAGATCCGAAATCTGGATCGGCTGCTCGGGAAGGTCGGAAGAAGCCTGCTCGGGACGCTCGGAAGGTCGCCTGCTCGGGACGCTCGGACGGTCGGAAGCAGGAGGCGACGGTGCGGGCTGGAGCGTCGATCGGCTGCGCGACTCCTCTGCTCGGGACGGCTGGAAGCTCGCGTGCTCAGGACGGCTGGAAGCTCCGCCTGCTCGGGACGGCAGCGACTCCTCTCGACGGGATTAGCGACTCCGCCTGCTCGGGGACGATGGCTGCGCGATCTCGCTCGAATGAATTAACCGGATTAGGGTAAGGGCTTATTAGGTGTTCTTTTTTTTTTTTTTTTTTTTTTAATATGAAATAACCGGACACGCGTGTCGGACACGCGTGTCCGGTTTAAATTTTTTTTTTTTTAAACAGGACACACCTAGAACGTGTCGGACACGTGTCCGTGCCGTGTCGGGCGCGTGTCCGTGTCCGACACGTGTCCGACACTGCATTGCCTCTTAAAACGAAGTGTCGGTGCATCATAGGTCCAGGCCGATATGGACATCGTCCTGGACGATCAGTACAAAATCTCAGAAGATCGGCCAGAGCATCGCCCTGAATGCAAACTGGACGATTTAAAATTGGCTTGATCGTCTAGGCCGATCTCACGATCGTCCCGGCTAATCAGTTCAAATCAGAGGAAAATCGTCCAGAGCATCACCCTGAATTTGAGCTGGCCGATATTTATCATCCAGAAGTGACTAAGGTTTTTTAATAGATCGTCCTAGTCAATTCTGCGATCGTCCAGGACGATATGATCGTATCAATCATCCTTAATTACTCCCTTTATTTCCTGATCAATTAAGGCATAATTTGTGAATATCGTCCAGGCCAATCAATGATCGTCCTGGCCGATTATTAAAAAATACATAATATATTAATTGTCTATGGCGGTAACTTCTTTCTGTTTTGAGCTTATCGTCCTGGCCGATACACGTATCGTCCAGGACGATCTGTTAATGACGGCTGCCTTAATTAAAAATCCTTGTTTAGATTTCTGTTTTAAGCCCGATCGTCCAGGACGATGTAAATATCGTCCTGACCGATGTGGGTAAAAACAGAAATTCTAAGTCTCTTAAGCGCGTGTGTGTAGGGTTGCTTAGCATCAGTCTCTTTGAACATTACAAATAGACTAAAGAAGAAAAAAAATAAAGTACAGACTGACTCATCCCTAAACCTACGCAATCTTGAACTGGCTTCGTTTGTTCGTCCGATCTTCGATTCCTGAAAAGTTAGAAGTAACAGCAGTCCAAGAGAATCAATAGTGTTTGTCAATCATCAAAACATAAGTCATGAAAATAGATTTGCAACAAGGATTGCATCTTGGATATTGCCGAGACTAAATTAGGCATTTTTGCTTAATCCCTTTAGTAGTTTTCAAGGTGGTTAAAATCAATTTGCTAAGGTTAAAGTTTTATTGAAGATGTATTGTTGATTGCAACTATACTCTTGAAATTGTTCTATTTAGTTGGACAGACTTGCAGCTCCTGAAATGTCATGGACAACGTGGTTAGAATCATGATACTTGGTTTTTATGGAAAAAATTGTATACAGTCTCCAATAGATGAGATTTTCATTGGTCATGAAAAGGGCTGATGTACCAGCCTTGCCTCTACACTCTAAGAGGTGGTTATCGTGATTCCAACCTTTATCCTCTCATAGTGGAAGCAATCTAATCAATCCTCCAGGTCTATGGAAAATTATTTTGTGCCGACGTCGAACGCCGTCCGGAAATCAATCAGAATGCGCCACGTCACCCCTGCTCGGTACCGCAGCTCAGTACTGCTCGGTACCACGGCTCAGTACTGTTCGGTACTGTGCTCGATACCGCTGACGTGGCTGCACTTGATTCGCCTCCGAATGTAGAGTTGTGTCCAGCGACCGCACATAATAATCTCTAGGTCTACGGTACACGTCCTGGGTTTTGACAAGAATGCTGGGAATGAGTAATACGGTGGACCTTTTCATCAAGGAAAAGCGAATCAGGCTTATGCTGTGCTGTAGACTTAGGGTAAAAAAACTGGCATTATTATTGGCGATTTGGAGTTATGGATTTATTTTTCCCTATATTATCATCTGGCTTAACTTGTTCTAGAACAGAATACGCTTTGAAGTATAATTATTCTCAAATTATGCTAATTAACTTTCTCCCTCATTTTAGGGAATGCATCCTGTGGCGGAATTACATATGTTCATTGTAAGGCTGGAAGAGGACGTAGTACCACTATTGTTTTATGCTATTTGGTAAGTTCCTAGTTTGGTAAATGCTGATATATAGAAATTCTTTGAATAAAAAAGCAAATATCCTCATCTTTCTTGTTTTTTTATTTGGTTACGATGAATTATACCTCTCCGATTTATAGATAGAGTATAAGAACATGACACCCGCTGATGCGTTAGAACATGTTCGATCAAGAAGGCCTCGAGTGCTGTTGGCTCCATCGCAGTGGCAGGTATGAAGATTTCTTTCATTTTCTCTGTAAACATCTATTGCATTTTTGCTCTAAGAACTCGTTGCCATGCCAAAGTACAAGTCAACTTAATTTTTTGTTATGATATAACTGATTTATAGTGTTTTACAAAATAGTTTTCTTATAATTATCATATAAATTTCTTATATTTCTAATCAGATGTCCTCTTCTAATTCTTCATTCATACTTTTGATAAAGAATCAACTTTTTTCCAAAATAAAGTTGGTCTAATGCAGGCTTGAATAATAACTCATTAGTTGAGGAAAACATTTATTAATCTTGTTTGAGTTCCAAGCTTCCAATCGATTAGTCAACTCAACATATATTTCAAAGCCAAAATATGATACTCTATCATTAATTTTCATGTGCCAGTTTTTTGCTTTAAAAAAAAGGAAAGCTTGGTGTATCAACATGCATGTGCTCATTTATAAAGACGTTCATCTGCTTCTTAGTTTTCACTGGCCCTGATATATAGAGCTTACCAAACTTTCCCTGTTAAAACCCTCCTTTTTCTTCAATTCTACCACTCCGTTAAGGCCCGTCAGAAATCATGTCGAGTCGCCAATTCCCTGTCTTCCACATAGAATCCTTCTCCACTAGCAATCCTTCTCCACTAGCGATTGCCGATGTCCTTGTCCCTCACCATCGCAAAGACAATTGTGGTATTCTCCACCGCCGCCGGCCACTTCCAGCTCCTCCTTTTCTTGTCATCTCCTAAACTTACCATCTCCCGCCGATGAGCATTTAATGTCTGGAGCTCCAGAACTCTACCTTCCAATGAGATTCAATGATAAAAATTAAATCTAATTATATGTGAAGACATTGTAAAATGGAATTTTCACAGGCTGTTCAAGAATATGGAAGGCGCAAATCAGAATTTCCAGCACTTCAGAGGTGCACACTGAAATGCTCTCCATCAAGTGATGCTATTCTGATAACAGAAGCTGATATACAAGGATATAACAACACCAGCGAGGATTGCTCTGAAGGTCAGGCGATTTCCCTCCATTGCCCAACAAAAGTTAGGCCAGCTCTGCTTTCGCAGCTCGGTTCGACAATAGGAGATGAGGTTCTGATCACATATGAAGATCTGGAAGGTTATGACAGCATTGTCAATGAAGTTTCTAAAGATAGGAGCAACGAAATTGTCTCAAGGCTTTCCTGCTTCTTTTCAACCTTCAGAATTTCTAGCAGTTGCCCACCCTCTTCTAACAGGCTTCAAGAAGTCCAAGCCTGCTAGCTTTACCTACAGCAGTTTGGTCAGACATTTCTCTGTCTATGGAGTTGTTGGAAAGGAAGAGTATTAAAAGTTCCTTTTTTTTTTTTTTTAAGTTGTTGTATGCTTCATCGACTAATATGGATTGGGGCATCTTTGGGAAGTTAAAATAAATAATTGTTATTATAACTGTGTTATGCTTCTTACTCCTGCGGCATGTTATGTAAATCATGTCATTAATTTTGTGTGGGTAGTTTTCAGTTCTATCTCAGTTTATTGCTAACATAAATGTTTTGTTGTGGTTGATTTTGATCTGTTTTGCAGCACATTAGTATTTCTCATGTATTGGGTAAATTATTAGGTCCGGACATCCAATTAAAACTTGCCAAGTCGACTGCGCTTTCACTGTATTTTAACTGTGCTTTAGGTGTGCTTTGACTGCGATTTACCTGCACTTTACTTGCGCTTTTGACGCACTTAATTTAAAATAATATTTTATTAGTATCCGGACGTATCTCTACATCTGATGACCGGACCTAATAATTTTCCGATGTATTGGGTTTGCTGTTGACAGTTCTATGGTGTATTTGTCGAGGCGCAAGGGGATGACATCCCATCAACAAGTTTGTTAGCAAAGTATGGAGAAATTATTTTGTGCAAGAGTTTGAACGAAAAAAATTGTTCTGATATGCGAGTGTACATATATTATATATAGTTTGTACATAAATATGATGAGTGCAAAAGAAGTGATAATTTTTGTTCTTTAAAAAAGAGTAGTGTGCTAAATAAGTAAATAATAGTGATTTTTGTGACATGTATTTTATTTTAGCATGCACAAATTGTTGCATATTGGTTGAAAATAAATTTGAAAATCATAATAAGTCAAGGTTATGGAGAAATTATTCAGTGTGGAAGCCGGACGCAAAATATCGTCCGGAGATTAATTAGAATGTGTCACGTCAGTTGTACCGAGCCACGATATTTAGTGGTACTGAGCAATACCGAGTCACGGTACCGAGTGAAAGGGTGACGTGACACATTCTGGTCGGTCTTCGAAAGGCGTTCGTCATCCACACGAAATAATTAATCCTCATCTTGACCTAAAAGAAATATATGAATTTTGCTTTTACGAACATTTAGAATAGTTCTTCAAATAAATGGTTGAAGCTTTATCATCATTAATTTGTAGTAATCGTTAATAACTACTTGTATTTTATTCTAAATCATATGCAATTAAGTGAGAAATAAATCATATGACATTTAAAGTTTTTTTTTTAATTATTATTTTAGGCAATTCATCATATTATATTATGTTTCATTATTGTTGATAATTATTTAATAAAGTTATTATTTGAAGAGTTATAATTATTTGATTAACAAATTATTGTCACATTGATATGAGTGATTGAATGACTCAATTACTAAGATTACTCTACAATAAATTACGTTAAATTATTGTATAATTAATCAAAATAAATACTTTATTTACCTAACAAATAGAATAATAAAAATTAATTAAAAAAATCTATATACCATGAATAATAAGGTGTTAAATAGTTTTGAGCTTGTTGAGCAAATATAATTAATTGGGAGATTTTGTTTTATGATTTTCAAAAGTTTTTTTTAGATTATTATAGAATTTAAAGAAATGTTTGCCTAATAAATAGTTTTTAGGTTCTTCTTTTTATAATTAGAAAATATATTTTTCATTTCTTAGCTTTTGTTGATTGATATATCACCAAAAAATTATCTCATCTGGCAAGAATCTCAATGTAAATATGAATATGAAACTTTTAAAATTAAATTCGAGATCATCCAAACTCCGATTTCAGTAAACTTATAATCATATTGATCATCTTAACAAGACAAAACCGATGACGTCGAAATAATAAGCCCAAATCAAGAGATTGAAGTGCATTTAAAACTTCAAAGAATTAATTGAATATCCAAATAATATCCAAATCTAGCATGCTTATAGTCGAGTCGAGCGACTCGACAAAATGAATCCAATGAGCTCAAGATCACTTAATTCTGACATATATATTAAGGCATATAAATGCTTGTTGGAAGCTCTATGATCAAAGGAATTATTACAAACTGTTGAATGGAATACTTCTAATTTGTCCTAGATTTTCTTCATGTTTATGGAGCATGTTATTCCCAAAAAACTTATAAATATTCCCTCATTATTCACTTGAAGGGGGAGAAAAAAAGAGAGAACAAGAGAGGGCTCTCTAGTATTTTCCAGTCATCGACATCGCCGACGACCACCAGTTACTACCACCAACAACCACTATTTAGGGGTGTCAATTAGGGTCAGCGGGTCGGGTTCGGGTAGAACCCGGAACTGACCCGGCACTGTTCGGGTCAACCCGAACCCGACCTGTTTTTAAAAACGGGTCAGGTTTCCAGACCCGAACCCGACCTGATTCGAATCCGGGTCAACCCGACCCGACACAAATGACCCGAATTTGAGCTAAAATTGATAATTTTCTGGTCAAATTCGGGTCAATATTCGATTTTCGGGTCAAAATCGGGTAAAAAAACGGGTCAATCTCGGATTTTCGGGTCAATTCAGTTTTCGGGTCAATCTCGGGTTTTCGTGTCACTTTCGGGTTGCTGGGTCAACCCGAACCTGGATTTTTCCGAGTCGGGTTCGGGTCGTGTTTCGGGTCGTGTCAAAAATTGACACCCCTACCACTATTATCACTTTTGATCAGCATCATAAATGACCACCATCTCTTGAATACTAAAAAAATTTTGACCCTATTGTTGGGTAAATTTGTCTATCTTTAGACACCAACTTTCTAAAATCTCTCTTTGAAAGATTAAAACCAATTGTTAGGTATAAATATTTAGTTTTTGTACTCTTCCTCTTCTTCAACAGTCACAACAATGAAGAGAATGGATTTTTGTATCACTTGTCATATAGTGAATTTTGCAACTAGGTCAAACCCTGTGATTTTTTCCTTTCCATGTTTTTCACGTAAAAATTTTCTTGTCCGAACGTTTTATCTATTTGTATTGAATCATTATGCACTACTAAAATGTGAAATGTAATTTTATCAACTCAAATTTTTTAGCATGCAATAATGATAAAAAAAAAGAAGAAAAGAATCTGCATAACCTAACTAAAATAAGAAAAATAAATAATGAAAATACTTATTGTTTTATATTATATCAAGGGTTTTTGGAGCTAATATATATATATATATATATATATATATATATATATATATATATATCATCAAAAAATTATCTTGATCGGGCACAAATCTCGAGGCAAAAATCAAGTTGGAAACTTCAAAAACTAAATCTGGGATCATCTGAACTCCGATTTCAGCAAACTTATAGTCGAACTGATCGTCTCAAAAATATTATGAGCAAATATCAGGGAAAAAATGATAGAATGACATTTAGACTTAACAAAACAATGAAAAAACAAAAAAAAAAAAATGACTGAATGAATGGCATGATGAGAAGCAAAAGCTGAAGATATAAAGCAGTAGAATGATATATTTTTAATCAAAAACAACTTTTTTTTCAAGCCATTCTTCTTCCAACACAAACTGCACAATGTTTAACCTAAAGGATCGTCTAGAGAAAATCGATTACACGAACAACCATATTAGCCAGATAATCAAGCGAAATCACATTCTATGCAGGGAAAAAAAAAACTTTTTTCTTATTGCCCTAACGCAGAGCCCGGACATTGAAATGAACAACAAACAAATTTAAACACTTCCTTTACTCAGATCAAAAGGGTAAATAAAGATAGAATGGGGGAAACCAGAGAAAAACAAATTCCCTTCTGAACTTTCAATGAGAAAAAAAAAAGCTTCTTTTCTCCACGCGGCTATGCATTTCCAGATTTCCTGCTTCAACCGTTCGGCGTTCAACGCCTCTTGCTTGCGGTTACACCTGACCACGCCTCTTCCATCTCATGCAAATATGATTTTAGTTCAGTTTTGCAAAAGGCTGCTGGGAAGAAAATGTCTAAACTACCCTTGATTTTAAAAAAATTTTGAGGGTGGGCAATTGCCCACCCTCACGGTATCATAGGTCCGCCCTTGCGGCTCGGTACTGTTCGGTACCGTGCTCGGTACCGCTGACGTGGCTGCACCTGATTCGCCTCCGAATGTAGAGTTGTGTCCGGCTACCGCACATATAATCTCCCGGTCTACGGTACACGTCCTGGGTTTTGACAAGAATGCTGGGAATGAGTAATACGGTGGACCTTTTCATCAAGGAAAAGCCAATCAGGCTTATGCTGTGCTGTAGACTTAGGGTAAAAAAACTGGCATTATTATTGGCGATTTGGAGCTATGGATTTATTTTTCCCTATATTATCATCTGGCTTAACTTGTTCTAGAACATAATACGCTTTGAAGTATAATTATTCTCAAGTTATGCTAATTAACTTTCTCCCTCATTTTAGGGAATGCATCCTGTGGCGGAATTACATATGTTCATTGTAAGGCTGGAAGAGGACGTAGTACCACTATTGTTTTATGCTATTTGGTAAGTTCCTAGTTTGGTAAATGCTGATATATATAAATTCTTTGAATAGAAAAAGCAAATATCCTTATCTTTCTTGTTTTTTTAATTGGTTATGATGAATTATACCTCTCCGATTTATAGATAGAGTATAAGAACATGACACCCGCTGATGCGTTAGAACATGTTCGATCAAGAAGGCCTCGAGTGCTGTTAGCTCCATCGCAGTGGCAGGTATGAAGATTTCTTTCATTTTTTCTGTAACCATCTATTGCATTTTAAGCTCTAAGAACTCGTTGCCATGCTAAAAGTATAAGTCTTCAAAAAGATTTACTTTATTCTGAAATGCTGCTAATGCGTCAGCAATAGTTGAAAGGTAAAACGACAATTGCACCTTAAAAATAAAATTGTTATTGAAGGCGTTCATCTGCTTCTTAGTTTTCACTGGCCCTGATATATAGAGCTTACCAAACTTTCCCCGTTTAAAACCCTCTTTCCTCAATTCTGCCACTCCATTAAGGCCCGTCAGAAATCCCGTTGAGTCACCGATTCCCCGTCTTCCACATAGAATCCTTCTCCACTAGCGATCGCCGTTGTCCTTGTCCCTCACCGTCGCGAAGACAATTGTGGGTATTCTCCACCGACGCTGGCCACTTCCAGCTCCTCCTTTTCTTGTCATCTCCTAAAGTTACCATCTCCCACCGACGAGCATTTAATATGTCTGGAGCTCCAGAACACTTCTTACACTTCTTTCCAATGCGAAGACATTCTAAAATGAAATTTTCACAGGCTGTTCAAGAATATGGAAGGCGCAAATCAGAGTTTCCAGCACTTCAGAGGTGCACACTGAAATGCTCTCCATCAAGTGATGCTATTCTGATAACAGAAGCTGATATACAAGGATATAACAACACCAGCGAGGATTGCTCTGAAGGTCAGGCGATTGCCCTCCATTGCCCAACAAAAGTTAGGCCAGCTCTGCTTTCGCAGCTCGGTTCGACAATAGGAGATGAGGTTCTGATCACATATGAAGATCTGGAAGGTTATGACAGCATTGTCAATGAAGTTTCTAAAGATAGGAGCAACGAAATTGTCTCAAGGCTTTCCTGCTTCTTTTCAACCTTCAGAATTTCTAGCAGTTGCTCACCCTCTTCTAACAGGCTTCAAGAAGTCCAAGCCTGCTAGCTTTACCTACAGCAGTTTGGTCAGACATTTCTCTGTCTATGGAGTTGTTGGAAAGGAAGAGTATTAAAAGTTCCTTTTTTTTTTTTTTAAGTTGTTGTATGCTTCATCGACTAATATGGATTGGGGCATCTTTGGGAAGTTAAAATAAATAATTGTTATTATAACTGTGTTATGCTTCTTACTCCTGCGGCATGTTATGTAAATCATGTCATTAATTTTGTGTGGGTAGTTTTCAGTTCTATCTCAGTTTATTGCTAACATAAATGTTTTGTTGTGGTTGATTTTGATCTGTTTTGCAGCACATTAGTATTTCTCATGTATTGGATAAATTATTAGGTCCGGACATCCAATTAAAACTTGCCACGTCGACTGCGCTTTCACTGTATTTTAACTGCGCTTTAGGTGTGCTTTGACTGCGATTTACCTGCACTTTACTTGCGCTTTTGACGCACTTAATTTAAAATAATATTTTATTAGTATCCGGACGTATCTCTACATCTGATGACCGGACCTAATAATTTTCCGATGTATTGGGTTTGCTGTTGACAGTTCTATGGTGTATTTGTCGAGGCGCAAGGGGATGACATCCCATCAACAAGTTTGTTAGCAAAGTATGGAGAAATTATTTTGTGCAAGAGTTTGAACGAAAAAAATTGTTCTGATATGCGAGTGTACATATATTATATATAGTTTGTACATAAATATGATGAGTGCAAAAGAAGTGATAATTTTTGTTCTTTAAAAAAGAGTAGTGTGCTAAATAAGTAAATAATAGTGATTTTTGTGACATGTATTTTATTTTAGCATGCACAAATTGTTGCATATTGGTTGAAAATAAATTTGAAAATCATAATAAGTCAAGGTTATGGAGAAATTATTCAGTGTGGAAGCCGGACGCAAAATATCGTTCGGAGATTAATTAGAATGTGTCACGTCAATCGTTAGTAACTACTTGTATTTTATCCTAAATCATATGCAATTAAGTGAGAAATAAATCATATGACATTTAAAGTTTTCTTTTTTAATTATTATTTTAGGCAATTCATCATATTATATTATGTTGCATTATTGTTGATAATTATTTAATAAAGTTTTTATTTGAAGAGTTATAATTATTTGATTAACAAATTATTGTCACATTGATATGAGTGATTGAATGACTCAATTACTAAGAGTATTCTACAATAAATTATGTTAAATTACTGTATAATTAATCAAAATAAATACTTTATTTACCTACAAAATAAAATAATAAAAATTAATTAAAAAAATCTATATACCATGAATAATAAGTTGTTAAATAGTTTTGAGCTTGTTGGGCAAATATAATTAATTGGGAGATTTTGTTTTATGATTTTCAAAAGTTTTTTAGATTATTATAGAATTTAAGGAAATGTTTGCCTGATAAATAGTTTTTAGGTACTTCTTTTTGTAATTAGAAAATAGATTTCTCATTTCTTAGCTTTTGTTGATTGATATATCACCAAAAAAATATCTCATCAGGCAAGAATCTCGATGTAAATATGAATAGGAAACTTCTAAAATTAAATTTGAGATCATTTAAACTCCGATTTTAGTAAACTTATAATCATATTGAACATCTTAACAAGACAAAACCGATGACGTCGAAATAATAAGCCCAAATCAAGAGATTGAAGTGCATTTAAAACTTCAAAGAATTAATTGAATATCCAAATCTAGCATGCTTATAGTCGAGTCAAGCAACTCGACAAAATGAATCCAATGAGCTCAAGATCACTTAATTCTAACATATATATTAAGGCATATAAATGCTTGTTGGAAGCTGTATGGTCAAATGAATTATTACAAACCGTTGAATGGAATACTCCTAATTTGTCCTAGATTTTCTTCATGTTTATGGAGCATTTTATTCCCAAAAACTTATAAATAGGCCCTCATTCTTCACTTGAAGGGGGAGAAAAAAAGGGAGAACAAGAGAGGGCTCTCTAGCGATTTCCGGTCATCGACATCGCCGACGACCACCAATTACTACCACCAACAAACACTATTATCACTATTGATCAGCATCATAAATGACCACCATCTCCCGAATACTAAAAATATTTTGACCCTATTGTTTGGTATATTTGTTCATGTTTAGACACCGACTTTCTAAAATCTCTCTTGGAAAGATTAAACCAAATTGTTAGGTATAAATATTTGGTCTTTGTACTCTTCCTCTTCTTCAACAGTGACAACAATGAAGCGAGGAGTTTTGTATCACTTGTCACATAGTGAATTTTGCAACTAGACCCTGTGATGTTTTCCTTCCAAGGTTTTTCACGTAAAATTTTTCTTGTCCAAATGTTTTTATCTATTTGTATTGAATCTTTGTGCACTACTAAAATGTGAAATGTAATTTTATCAACTCAAATTTTTTGGCATGCAACAATGATAAAAAAAGAAGAAAAAAATCTGCATAACCTAACTAAAATAAGAAAAAATAATTAATGAAAATACTTATTGTTTTATATTATATCGAGGGTTTATGGAGCTATATATATATACTATTAAAAATACCCGTGCATTAAATGCACGTGACTAAAAATTTATATTATAAATATTTTAATTATATTATCATTTTAAAGATGAAATTTTTTTTTTAAATTTATTATTATAAATAATTATAATCACTAATGTTTATTTGCATGTGCACAAAGCCTAGGTGAATAAAATTTTAAAATTTTAAAATTTAGTGAAACAGTTTCATTAATATTGCAAGTTTTATTACACATGCATTAAAATATTAAATGCGCATGAATAAAAATTTTAAAATAAAAAAAATCATATAATGAATATTCTAATTATATTTTATTTAATAAAAATAAATTATTATATTTATCTCTATAATTAGTTACATTATTAATAATATTAACAAAATGTATATATTTTTTCTTAAAATAATATTAGCAAAAAATTCATGCACAAGAACAAATCAGATTACCGAATCTGATCATTGGGTCACGCTAGAAAAAAATATACATCTCTTCATTTAATTGTAAGTCCTACGGTAAAGCTACATCCGGACTCCACATATGATAATTAGAAGTCCACTTATTCATTTTTGACAATTTAAGTTTTTTTTATTTGATAATTAGGTTTATATATTAATTAAGATTATAATATTTTATTATAATTATAAAATTAATATTTTTATATATTAATTAAAAAAACTCCATTGCCTATCAAAACATGATTTATGAATTCAAAATGCACTCTTAACATGATTCAAGCACTTCTACAAAAACATAATATGAAATAGCATAGCACAAGACTATGGTAGCAAAAGAAGCCTGAGCAGAAATAGAAAAAAAGAGTAGAAATAGTTGTAATAGTTAAAAATGCAGATTGAGAGAGAAAAAAGAAAAACTCATTCCAAAAAAGCTTTATTTTACCGATGAAATCGTATCATATTCAGGCTTCTTATCATCAATCTACATTACTCTGATCGTAATCCAATTGCTGTCATTCGAATTAAGACCATAAGACATGAACAAAGACCGTCACAATTTTCGAGCCATCAGGAACATGAACAAAGAAGGCTTGACAAAGATCGTTACGTTCGCAACAAACTCCTGAAGTGACTTACGAGCAACAAAGACGAAGAAGCAGCGACTCTGATAGGACATACAAAGGTGAAGATGCGGCGAATCTTTCGAAAATATTCTTCACATGAAGCCTTTTTTTTTAACAAAAAACACATATTAATAAAAGAAAAGACGGTTACATCAGAAAATGACCAGATAGCAGAGAAAAGGAAATACAACCACATATGGCTCAGTATAACAACCAAGACTTCCAGCATCCATGTAACCTTGCACGGACCGTCCATACGGTGAAAATAGCACCTAGAACCAACTAAACTCGTCGAAGAACACCGAAGGTTGCCACCAGCTCGGCTACAGGGACACGAGCCCCAGCCGCATCATAGCCTTTAAAAACTCGAACAAACACCAGCAATCCAACAGAGAGAAAAAGAGGAAGATAAGAAACAGAGAAAAATCATCTCCTTCTACGCATGAAGCCTTAAAGCTGAGTGGGAACTTGATCTAAAGGTCATGAAATAAGACGGACAATCTTCTTCACGCGAAGCCTTAAATCTAAGTTGGGGTCGGTATCCGAAGGGACGTAAAGCATTTGTTTTAGTGGGATCCGAAGAGGCTTTCATTAATACATTAATTTTATGAATAAAGTTATAATTATAATAAAAAAATGAAAGGTTGAGATTTAATTTGAAAATTTAAAATTAAGTAAAATGAATGGCTATGAATTATGTACGTTCAATTTTAATAATTAGTTTAAATTTATTGATCATTAATATTATTTAGTGTAACAGGTTATGTAAAAAGTTTTTGTGGATTCTATAATAATAACCAAGGATTTTAAGTAAAATAAATACTTTATTTACCTAACAAATAAAATAATAAAAATTAATTAAAAAAATCTATATACCATGAATAATAAGTTGTTAAATAGTTTTGAGCTTGTTGAGCAAATATAATTAATTGGGATATTTTGTTTTATGATTTTCAAAAGTTTTTTTAGATTATTATAGAATTTAAAGAAATGTTTGCCTAATAAATAGTTTTTAGGTTCTTCTTTTTGTAATTAGAAAATAGATTTTTCATTTCTTAGCTTTTGTTGATTGATATATCACCAAAAAAATATCTCATCAGGCAAGAATCTCGATGTAAATATGAATAGAAAACTTCTAAAATTAAATTGGAGATCATTCAAACTCCGATTTTAGTAAACTTATAATCATATTGAACGTCTTAACAAGACAAAACCGATGACGTCGAAATAATAAGCCCAAATCATAGATTGAAGTGCATTTAAAACTTCAAAGAATTAATTGAATATCCAAATAATATCTAAATCTAGCATGCTTATAGTCGAGTCGAGCGACTCGACAAAATGAATCCAATGAGCTCAAGATCACTTAATTCTGACATATATATTAAGGCATATAAATGCTTGTTGGAAGCTCTATGATCAAATGAATTTATTACAAACTGTTGAATGGAATACTTCTAATTTGTCCTAGTTTTTTTTTTTCATGTTTATGGAGCATGTTATTCCCAAAAAATTTATAAATAGGCCCTCATTATTCACTTGAAGGGGGAGAAAAAAAGGGAGAACAAGAGAGGGCTTTCTAGTATTTTCCAGTCATCGACATCGCCGACGACCACCAGTTACTACCACCAACAACCACTATTTAGGGGTGTCAATTCGGGTCAGCGGGTCAGGTTCGGGTCGAACCCGGAACTGACTCGGCACTGTTCAGGTCAACCCGAACCCGACCTGTTTTTAAAAACGGGTCAGGTTTCCAGACCCGAACCCGACCTGATTCGAATCCGGGTCAACCCGACCCGACACAAATGACCCGAATATGATCTAAAATTGATAATTTTATGGTCAAAATCGGGTCAATATTTGATTTTCGGGTCAAAATCGGGTAAAAAAAATGGGTCAATCTCGGATTTTCGGTCAATTCGATTTTCGGGTCAATCTCGGGTTTTCGTGTCACTTTCGGGTTGCTGGGTCAACCCGAACCCGACCCGTTTCGGGTTCGGGTAGTCGGGTTCGGTTCGTGTTTCGGGTCGTGTCAAAAATTGACACCCCTACCACTATTATCACTTTTGATCAGCATCATAAATGACCACCATCTCTTGAATACTAAAAAAATTTTGACCCTATTGTTGGGTATATTTGTCTATCTTTAGACACCAACTTTCTAAAATCTCTCTTTGAAAGATTAAAACCAATTGTTAGGTATAAATATTTAGTCTTTGTACTCTTCCTCTTCTTCAACAGTCACAACAATGAAGAGAGTGGATTTTTGTATCACTTGTCATATAGTGAATTTTGCAACTAGGCCAAACCCTGTGATTTTTTCCTTTCCAGGTTTTTCACGTAAAAATTTTCTTGTCCGAACGTTTTATCTATTTGTATTGAATCATTATGCACTACTAAAATGTGAAATGTAATTTTATCAACTCAAATTTTCTAGCATGCAATAATGATAAAAAAAGAAGAAAAGAATTTGCATAACCTAACTAAAATAAGAAGAATAAATAATGAAAATACTTATTGTTTTATATTATAACAAGGGTTTTTGGAGCTATAATATATATATAATCAAAAAATTATCTTGATCGGGCACGAATCTCGAGGCAAAAATCAAGTTGGAAACTTCAAAAACTAAATATGGGATCATCTGAACTCCGATTTCAGCAAACTTATAGTCGAACTGATCGTCTCAAAAATACGAACCCAACGAAACCAAATTCAACTCAATCCAAGCCCAAATGGGTCCAAATCAAAGACTCAAAGCACATTCAGAAGGTTCAATCCATAATTTGGATTTCCAAACAGTTTCCAAATATGACATGATTATAGTCGAATCGAGCGGCTCGACGAGATAAATCCAATGAGCCCAAGATCGTCGAATTCTGATATCATTAAGACCTTTAAATATTTGAAGAATGGTCCACCACCAAGGGATTCAATATCGGCCGTCCATCCATTCCACTCCACCTTTGCCCTTGATCCTCCTTATATTTACGGATCATGTCATCCTCAAAAAACTATAAATAACCCCTCATTTCTCTTAAGAGGGGACAAAAGCATGAAGGAATAAGAGGAGAAGAGAAGAAGAGAGAGAGGGAAGAAACTCCTCGACCACTGTCGGAGTTCCGCCCAATGTTCAAGTGACGCCGGATTCCGTCCGACTTTCAAGTAATGCTGTAATTCTGCCTGACTTCCAAGTGACATCGTAGTTCCGTCTGACTTCCAAGTAATACCGGAATTCTGCCCGACTTCTAAGTAACGCTGGAGTTCCGCCCAATCTTCAAGTGACGCCAAAACTCTGTCTTTGAATTCATCTCGAATACAAAAACTTATTTGTAACTGGATTTCAATCCGGAAGTGAATCATTGTAATTTGATCGTCCTAATTTTTAAGGACGAGTCAGTCTCTTGTATCTCAAGCAAATACTAGTTGAATTCTTTCAACTAGGCGTGGCCCCATGATTTTTCCCTTTCTAGGATTTTCACCGTAAAAATCCTAGTGTTCTTTCATCTTCAGTTTGTGTGCTAAATATCCGTACAACATTGAGACGAAAGTTTTTTAACTCTGTTGTCATTAGTCCGCAATATATATATATATATATATATATATATATATATATATATATATATATATATATATATATATATATTCATTATTTTTCACACTATTGAGCAAAAACATGGCCTCTATTGCGAATTTTGAATGAAAAAGAAGAATTTTCAACTAAAAAGGAATTTATTTCTTCCAAAGTGCGCGGATCATTTCAAAGCATTCATAACGATGAAGTTTTATTTTTTACTTCACTCTTTACATCATTAAGATATTCTAACACACAACAATATTGAGTCATTTTCTTCAAAGAAAAATAAAGTAATATATATGTTGATGTCATCCAAGATCATTCTCTTCTCATATTGAGAGATATTTATACCATAAAAATTTAATTATTTACAAAATTATTACACTAAAAAACTAAGCCGACATATTTAAGTACTTGTGAGTGTTATGATCAAATTATATATGTTATGTTTAAGACTACTTAATTATTATTTTTTTAAAGCTGTTTTTTATATATAAATTAAAATTTTTAAATTAAAATTTGTTTTAAGAAATATTAAGAAAACTATCTTAAATAAAGTGAGACGATATTAATAATTTTATTATTTTTATTTTGAAAAAAAATCAGTAAACATTAAAAAAAATAAAAATCTAATGGTCATTACTTTTATATTATTTTTAGTATAAAATTTAAATTTTTATATTAAAATTTTATTTAAAAAAAGAGTAAAAAAATGATCTTGATGAAAGCCAAGTCAAGTACTTGATGTCATGATGTTAGGTGTAGGTGATCACATCTAATGTATTTTCCAAGCTGGCAGAATGAACGTGCCAGCCTCTTGCTCACATTGCAAGCCATAGCTTTCTCTTTTCCCAACTACTTTATTCACTTTTTTTTTTATTCCCTTTTTATTTTATTACTTAAAAAAAATTCAATATTCAATTATTTTTATGATTCATAAGAGTGGGATATTATTTTCATCATTTTATTCCCTTTTATTTTATTTAGTTGAAAAAGGCTCAATATTATTATTTATCCTGGAATTTCATATTATTTTTCCTTAAATTTGATATTATTTTTATGATTTTATTATAATAATTATTTTAATCATAAATAGTTTCCATGTTTTAAAATAAATTAGCCAGCTCGTACACTGACTTGAAGTCATGGAATTAAGATAGAATTTGAGCTTGAATTTGATTAATTAATCAAGTTCAAGCTCAAATCAAAAGTGATTATGATAGTTTATGATATTGTTATAAGTGAAATTTGCATAAAATTGATAATTTTTTTATTTTTTAAATAACTGTTTGTGTTTTATTTATTTTTTAAAAAATAATTTAAAATTATAAAAATATTGCTTATCCTTCTCCTTTATAATAATATAAAAAACATTTAATAGTTTCTGACAAAATTAACATCTTGAGAAGTCAATTAAGAATTTATAACATATTTAATTATAAAATTAGAAAATAGTTCATATTTAAATAAATGACAAATAATTAAATATGCACAGTTTGAATAAATTTATAAAAGATAGTTAATCTATAATAAAAAACATGTTATTATATAACATTAAAAACTCAATTATAAAAATATAGTGTATATAAATTAAATAATAAAAAATATGAAAGGTTTAATTTTGTTATTATTCAAGTTAAAATTATTAAATTTATTGGTGATAAATATAATATTCATTTTTTTATTTTATACATTACAATAATTTTAAATTTTATAATTAATTTAATGTCTCGTTGTAATTAAAATTTAATTACAATTTCCTTTCATAATTTTTTTTCCTCCTTCATAAGTACTACCAACGTGCAAACTTATGGCCCCAAATAGTGCGCATGATATTGCTTAAAGTTTTGGCTTTTCAAAGCCCCTGTTGGTTCACAATAATTCACTAGATTATGTTCGCTGGCTAAATAATGCTTGTGGACTTCCCTCATATATTTAAGTGAATAATTTTGGTTATTGGGGGCTATAATTAGTACACCAAAAGAAGAAAAAAAAAATCAAATACATTTTAAAATTAAGAGCTTACATGTATGATTATTTTTGTCTTGGCCCTCTTGGCCATTAAGAAGGGAGTTTAAAAGTCAAACCCTTGTTAGTGAGAGATTATTACATGCGGAGATCGGACGCAGCTGTGTCCTATTTTATTTTTGTAAATAGTAAAACTGCAGTGATAAACACAACACTTTTACTGTTCACAGAGACAAACCGGACACAGCTCTATATCTGGTTTTTGCACGTAATAATTTGTCCTAATTAGTAGGAATCTTAGGCTTCGTTTGGGACGGTATTTTTACTGCTTTCTAGTTTAAAAATTCTTGAAGTATAAATTTTTATATTAGAAAACAATAAGAAAGCTGTCACAAACAAATTCTTAATTTGGATATTGGTTACGCACAAACACATGTCATAGATTTAATTTGATCAAATCATGTAATCATGTAAATATTGTGGTGTCTCAAACATTATAACTTATTTAATTTTTCTTGTATTTATTTTACCTACATATTCAATTAATTTTTTGTGATAAATTGATGTGATAGAGTTTATTTTTGTATGATTATCATGATAATTCATACTATTATATTATACAAAGAAAGTTATTTTACTAAAACTCTTAATTACACTTACTTGGAACATATTTTTATAATCATTTTAATGAGTATTATCTTAATTATAACTTTGGTGTTATTAAATTTAATTTGAATAGCCTATTGTCCTATTGAGTTCATTATATTTAATTGGTCATATACTCAATCATATAAATTAATCATTTCTTCAACATCTAAGTTGCATTATGCTGTGTACTTTAGTTTGTAATTTTAATTTAAATTTTTATTTAGCTTCCATTAATATTTTTGTAAGAGTTTTAAATCATTTAGAAAGTAAATGTTTTTAAAAAGTGCTAATTTACCCTTTTTTTTGCAATTTTATGGAGAGCCTAATGAAGAATGTGCATAAGGAATATACAATCACAACCACATGAAGTCATAAATAATTGATATGATTAAGTATTAAAAATTATTCAAATTGTTATATAAAGCATTAGATAGAGGATATGTGAGATGCAACAAAAAAAAGAAAAAAAGAAAAGATAAATTAATAGAGATTTCTCACCCTCAAGATCTTCTATGCTACTATGTAGAGCTTGGCCCAATAATGCATACATAAAATTCGATCAGCTTGTATTACTATAATTTAAATGTTATCTTCTCTGGCCTTTAAATTATTACAAAATTATTTACATACATAATAATTTTTTTCTAAGAGGACTCTATTCGACATGTTTGCTCGGTTTAAGTCATTGATATTGCTAATTTACATTTAAAGTTACGACGTCATGAATTTTCAATTCAACGAGTGGGTGAGTTGATGATCAAAATAAAAGGCAAGCACCAAGACACTAATAAAGGCAATTTGGTTTTAGAGTACTTGGCATATTTGGTTGCCATGCAACCTTGATTTGATTGCTATGAGGAACAATGATAATCAGCATGCCTTGGTTTGCATGGGCAATGGAGAAAATACAAGTGCAGTGTGATGATAATTTTGAGTTGAAGGATTGAGAATATGTTAGTATTGAGTGAGCAATCGAGTTGAACAAAAGTTTGTGGTTGATGAGCTAGTGAGTGAAACCAAGAGTTGGTGTCATCTCGTGACCATTTAATGTATGGTGTTCTATGGGAGAAAAAAGTCATCCTAATGTGAGACATCTAGATATTGTCTCAAAGAGGCTGACAATGCAATCTCGTTGGTGATGACATTTTTAGTGTGCCTAAGTGGAATCAATAGCTAACACATACGAAGTTATTGACTTGTATATGCGACAAAAAAGATGGTAAGGTGGTGACAAGATATTTCATGGACATGCATTTGATGGGTGACTTGAATTATCAACAAGGTGATATGATGAGTTAAGTTGGCAATGATATACTTGTAGGTGGAGAGACGTTTTTTAACTCTTAAGATGGGCATTGAAGCTCATATCCAACTATTCTATAGGATACTCGATCATAATAATCTTAAGAATGGCTTGAGGAGAAGCTAACCCCTCTTTATTATTTTTGAGGAATGTCGATTAAAGAAGGGTCTCTAGGAGGATGTCCTAGTGATGATGTGCATTGCATCCCCTTTTAGAAGGGTGCGCAAGAAGACAATTAGAAGACAGATGAAAAGTAAGGGAGTACTTATTTGTCTGGAATTTTTTTTTCTTTTTGTGCCTGTTGATGGCCTATGGATAAATTTGTATGAATGCATACTAATTCTATTTTAAATTAGAAAGATGAGAAACAACACATATTGTCCTTATACAAGCATGTAACGACATGTATTCCAAAAAGAGTTAACTAGTATTGTCGATATGAATTCTAAGAAAATGACATGAAGTGATAATTGTACTGGAAAACTTATAAAGTCAATTACTTCAAGATGTTGGGCCAATGACATGAGGTGAGAAGACAAGACATTGAGATGCAAATTGATAAGAAATAGATTGCTTTCTATGGCTACGAATGTTGAGCCAAAATGATGTGATGTGTCACCTAGGCACCTTCATGATATTTTCCCTCTCTTTTATCTATTTATTTACCTTGTTTTTATTTATGAAATACATAAAAACATTTTAGTTTTAACAAAATAATTAGATATTATAGCAACTTGTTTTGGGTAAATTGAGGTCATAGTCGTTTCCCATTATATGGAACAAAAATTACAAAAGGTGGAGATGAGGCAAATAAATATAGCTTGAAGATAAAAAAAAATTGTTACATAAATGAGGAGCCATAACAAAAAACATAGCTCCTAAGAAAAAGAGGTATAAAAAATCAACAAAATGACAAAAGCAAAAAATCAGAGCTAGACTCATAGTGTCCAAGAATTCATCCACAATATATCATAAATAGATCAGGTTAATATAAGGCACATCCGGTTGCCAACAACCATCCAAGGAGCCGGTTGTTTGAGGCCATCCAAGGATTGCAAGAGGAAGCCATCAGATAGATGGGCCAGAGCTCATCATCATCCTAAAAAAGCAACATATTAAGAGAATCATAAAACTATCCCCACATGCAAAAAAAAAAAAAACATTTCTCCACTTAAGAAGTTTGAATTTGATGATATTTTTTATTTGATTTTTGATTTTGTAGAGACTTGAGATATGAATGTCAAATTTCCTTCAATTATGTTCATGCCAAATGTAGTAAGAAGTATCACAAATAGACAACAAAAGTTCAAGCTCCGGGTCAGATTTGTGAATTCTCCGAATGGAAAACTTTTCCAAGGAGGCTCGGAGAACTTTGCTAGCGCGTGGAGAGAAGACTCTGATATCCACTGGTCAAGGATAAAAGATAATCTTTACTTTCACTTTCTATTTAGAATATAGAAGAGAAATATGAAAGTGAAGAAAGAAAAATAAAAAAGAACTAATGCATATACCTGCAATCCCATAAAAAGACATCACAATCCCTTGTGGAAAAAAAAAATTGTTGAGACAGAAGTAAAATAAATTGTTTTTTCCAATCCAACAAAATTATTAGATTCATGCAGATAATCAAAGACCTGAAGAATGTTGGGGCATAAAAGAAAATTGGCAGCATGAGGTACAAAGTGGCATAAAATAGAAAAGAAAATACACTCATTAAAAAAACGATGAATAACAAATTTTGAATCATTAAGAGAAAATAAGATCCACTCTAATTTCTCTCAATAAACGAGCATTAGTAGTTTTTAAACCTTTCATAGTCTAGAGTGATTTGAAAGTAGAAAAATGATTGGCATGAATTTTTGTGCCATATGAATTTATACCAACTGATAGTGGAGAGGACATCATAGCATGAATTGGTGAACACCTTAAGCAAAGGATTTTTATAACTTATCCAATGACAGGATGCAGTATCATCAAGGAGAATAAGGGTCTTTGCAATAATGTTACAAAGTTGAGAAGGCAAGGGGGAAGAAAGGTTCCATCTGTCATTGTGGATAAGAGAATTCATATAAATCTTAGATGAGAAAAAAAGGAAAGAGAGAGCAGAGATCCCATATTTCATTAATAACTTTCCCTTCACACTAGTAGTCTCAAAAAAAGAAAGTCTACTAGTGGAAGAAATATCAAGAGAAATATAATGCTTAAAACTAGCATGAACATTATGAAGTTGTTTCAAAATTTAGAAACCTTCCCGCAAAGTGGTTTCCATAAGCATAACTATTTAAATTTTCACCAACTTGGGAGCAAGCCATTCGATACTAAAAACCTCCAAATGAGAGAACAGTTGTATGCTTGAGATAAGACATTAAGAAGATGGGATACCTAGGCCATCAAACTATTTGGGCATACAAGTATCATTCCAAGAGATAAGACATGGTTTTCTTTTTAACTTTGATATCAACATTATATAAGAAACAACCACAAAGCATTTTGAGAAATTTCAAGCAAGTTTTAGGTAAAATGACTCCCCTAATCTAGTAAGCAATAGTACTACATATGCTATATTTTGAAAATTACACACGACGAGCAAAGGAGAGGCTCTAGCTTTCCAAACTTCAAAAAGAGAAATGACTTTATTGAGAAGATGTTGAAAATCAATTGTTTAAAGCCTTCTAAAAGAGATTGGGACCCCATAATAGGTAATAACACAATTGCCAATAGGAATATTGAGAATGCTACTAAGAACCCTATGGAAGGAGTTTGTAATGAGGAAGTAAATGACACTTTTGGAAGTATTATTTTTCAGGCGAGCAACAAAGTATAATAAGTCGAGAATACTCTTAGGGGCAGTAATCTTATCACAGTTAGCCTTGTCAAACACAGGTAAATCGTCCGTATAAAGGAGGTGGGAGATAATACGCTCTCTAGAGGCATGCCTCAATAAGTGTTACTCGAGATATGACTGTCAAAGAGATTTGATTAAACATTCATTACATAGGTGAGGTGAAAGGGAGCAGCCTTGCCTTAAACTAAAGGAGGAAGAGAAGAAGCTTTCTAGAGCACAATTTAAATAGATAGAGAAATTAATATCAGAAATATAGGCTTTAACCAACATAATGAATGTGTGTGAGCACAATTTAATATTAATGATGAAGTCATGGTAGACAATCTCAAATGCCTTGTAGATATCAAGTTTAGCACAAAAACAATTCTTATGATTTTTGAAAGTAAGCTCCTTCATAATTTCATTAGCAAGAATGAAATTGTCCATAAATATTCTATTTGAATGAAGCAAAATTAGTTCTCATGAATAATAAAAGGCATGATGCTTTTAAGCCTTGAAGAAAGGATTTTGCAATAATTTTATAAAATAAATTGCAAAGTGATATAGGCCTATAATATGAAAGCGAGTTAGGATGCTTAGTTTTCGAGACGAGGGCTATAATTGTGGCTTTGACATTTATGGGGAGAGTACATGCTGAAAATAAATATTTGATGGCTTGATAAAGCGTATCTTTGATGATATCCCATATAGCAACATAAATCTCAAAGAATAATCCATCAAGACTAGGGGTCACATTCTTTGGGGCAACAAACACAACAACTTTAATTTCATATTCAGTGATAAGAGCAATGAGATTAGGAAGAAGATGTGTGGGAACCATGTTTCTAGGAGGCATAAGAGGGGGGTTGGGGGTTAGAGGGATGCTCGTGTTGAAAAGAGCTTTGGAATGGGAAATGGTAGCTTGGACAATGTCACTTTGAAGAGTGTAAGTACTTGAATGTATGGAATTTTTTTTTTTTGAAACAATTGCGGTTCTTTCTACCTTTGATCTTATCATAGAGAAATTTAAGGTCCTCTTCAATATTGGAGAGCCATTTAGTTTTGGCTCTTTGAACAATCCAGCAGGCCCAATTATCATAGTGGAAATCCAATAAGTTTTTAATATTTTTAGCAGCAATATTTAAGGGAGGGTTTAGGAGATCATAGAGTAATGCATCAAGGCAATAAGTTTGGAGAGCTTCAAGCTTATGAATGGCAATAGTAATGTTGTTGGAAGAAGCTGAGGATTTGGTTTTAATGCCCTTTTTTAAATGTTTTAGCTTGGCATAAAAGGAACAAATAGGTTCCCCTTAGGTATGAGTCGTGAGAGATGAAGCAAGGACCTCTCAAAACTAGTTGAATTTAAGCAAAAAATTCTTGAAAAAACATATGTTTGATAAGCTGAGGAGCATGGGTTTAAATAATCACAGGACTATGGTCGAAGCAACCAAAAGTCTCAACTTTGTAGTAAGAAAGGGGGAAGACATCCAGCCAAGCCTCATTGAAAAGGGTTATGTCAAGTTTTATATGAATGAGACAGTAGGTTCTGTTATTTGTCAAGGTGAAATTATGTCCAACTAAGGATATGTCATGAATCCCATTTCAAACACCAAGTTATTAAGCTCCCAGAGCTTCCCAGGGGAAAGAGGATTGCCCCCCACTTTTTCAGCAATGAATCTACAACAGTTAAAGTCTTCCATAACAATCCAAGGGTGATTTGCTAATGAGCCAATGAATATGATCTTATTCCAAAGATGCTCTCTTTATATCAGATAAGTAGAGGCATAACCAACATTGATGAATATAGGGGACCGATGCCACAACTGACTTGGCCATGAATAAATTGGGTGTTTGTAGTGATGAGTTTAAAGGATGTGGTGCCTTTTTTCCATTGAATCCAAATTCTCCTAGGTTGGGAGAGGTGAAAGTTGTTATGGTTTCCTTCATCATTGAAGATAATGTGGTTATTGCAAAATCAAGGGTTAAAAACTCGCTGTGGTTTTATTTTTGCTTCAAGGATACAAAACAGGTCCTTATTAAAAGAAAAAACAATGGTTGACGGTTAATAACCCTATCATGACCATTAAAGCCTCTAATAATTCAGGAGGCAAATAGGTTTTCCATTGGGTCTTGGGGTTGGCCGGTTTTTTGGTCTTGGGAGACTTAGGCTTCGTTTGGGACGACTTCAACAAAGACTTAACATCTTTTGATTGACTTTGGAGAATAACATCTAAAAAAATTATAACAACTTGATAATAGAGTTAAAAATACTTTATACTCTTGGGAAAAGTTACAATTTGACAAACTAAATTATTAAAAACTAATAAATGTGCTTTATACAAATATGAGAAATATTTCTTCCGGCTAATCCGGCGTCGGCAAACATACACGTTGACAGTCCGGTAAATAACAAGTGGCCCTCTTCTAACATTTTCGGCCGATTTAAACTGCCACACCCACAAAATTAACCAAAAAAAAAGACCCGGACGCGAATGATATTATACAATAGAGTTAACCCGCGCAGGTGCCATCCAGCCCTACCGCATCAAGATTCGTCCTTCCGCTGTCGCCATTTCTCTATTTATTATTCTTTCAGCCGGAAGCAATAGTGAAAAGCCCGTCACGCGATTTTTAGCGAAAGAGCGAGAGAGCGAGGGAGAAGACCGCCACAGAAACCGCGATAGAAGATGTCGTGGCAGGCGTATGTCGACGATCATTTGTTGTGTGAGATCGACGGCCAACATCTGACGGCCGCCGCCATCATCGGCCACGACGGCAGTGTCTGGGCTCAGAGCGATAATTTCCCGCAGGTATATCGTGTGCTTTGTCTTTTCGATTCTTCCTTTGCGTGTTTCTGTAAATTGCTGTTCCGGCGGATGATCGAATCTGATCAGATCTGGTGTGGACTACTGCGCGGTTTGATCTGCGGGTTTCTCTTGTGGATGATTTGATCGGAATTTTAATTCTTGTTTTTGGGCTTTGGCTTCGTTTGTTTCCAATGTAAACCTTTCATGCATTCCATCCATGCACTGGATCGAACTATCCTCCTAAAAAAGGATGAGCAAATTTAAATAATATTGAAGAAAAGTAAATGCTAATACATAATTACAAGCAAAAGTCTAGCATTTCATATTTATAACACCGATTCTACCATGCATCGATGTTTCGGGACAACAAGTAAATGCGAGCATTGGCAAACAACTATAAAAAATCAAGGCAAATCATCGGCCAAGTGTACTTTGGGAGATTTGGAGTGCTTCACTTACTACACGTCAAATTGAACATATAAAATGAATCATAATTAAGTAATCGCGTCTGTCCGCGCACTGACCTCTTGCCACATGCAAAAAACATGGAGCCTCAAATGTATTTGCTGGAACTGATACAGATTTTCTAAGCATACATAAATCTATAATTATGTTCCTAAATGTACACCATGAAGAAAGTAATGCGCATTAGCTTGTTTGTTTCTTCTTCAAATTTTATGACTACCCCAACAAACTATGGGTATAAATTTATTTATTGAACTGATGCATCAACTTGAAATTGAACAAAAGAATGCCTACCATTTGACTACAACATCTATGTATTCTTATTTATATTTCTGGGATCAAATCATTAAATTGATAAAATTAAAGAGACCATTTTTTTTGAAAAGACAAGAAATTTTACCTTAAGTCGACGGTTGGCATTAGAAGAGAGGGAGAGATGGAGATGTGTGGGCGTTAACTGTCAGAGTTGGGAGAGTTGTGCAGGCGTTACCTTCGTCGGGAGAGAGAGAGAGAGAGGGAGAGAGAGATGTGTGTGTGTTGGCCGTTGGAGTTGGGAGAGAGGGAGATATGTTTGATAGTCAGTCATCAAAATTGGGAGAGAAGGATAGAAGTGAGTGTATTGACATCAGACATAGATAGAGAGAGCTGAGTGCTGAGCATTCATGCTTGAAGTGAAGTTTGAAGGGAAAATTAATTGAATGAGTGGGGGAATTACAAAAAGCCCGTATGATATTAAAGAGAATTTACTTTTGAGGATCAGCAGTTATAGACCCTTAATTATCCTGAGCTACGCCCATGCTTGGTTTGGTTTATCAAGATTCCTTTTAGCATGATACAGCTGTAGCGTGTGAACTTTTCTATTCTTTTTTTTTTTTTTTCTTATTGTTACAATTAACTGTTTATAGAATCTGGGCAAGACTTGAGGCTTTTGAGAGTTGACAACCCATAATCCTGATTAAGAGATTTGCCTTTTCTAATGTTGTCAATCTAGCTTGTTTTTAGAGTTTTGGTGTATGAATCTTATTTTCCCTTGGACTCCCATCTGATTTTCTAAAATACCATCTGATTTTCTATAAATATGAAAACATTGGATAAGAGTACTCATGCAGTTTATTGGTGAATTACATGCAAATTTGGATTGTCAAATGACAATCAAATCCATAATATTGGATCGCAAAATTTTGCTTACTACATCTATACTATAAAGCTTGGTTTTTAGATATCACACTTTAATAAAGTGGTTTGTCACCGTATTCAAAGTTTATCCTCTTTTCATGAGCATTACTGTCATGGAAAGAAAAGTTGAGCAATATTTGTGTTCCCTTTTGATTAACTATTTATTGCTACCTATGGAAATCGTGATTATGGTTGGGAGTTTTAAGCAAAAATTGGTATCTTTTGAGCACCTTCAATTTTGTTTGTACAAAACTTTCAACGTATCAAGTATCAACATTAAGATGTTGGATTTGAGGATGAAAACGTTCTAGGGTCATTTGCGTTGGAATTTAGGTGTTGGAATAGTTTAATGGCTACTGTAAAACGGTGTACCCTTTGCACGAGGTTTCCCACTGATTTGGGGTTTAGAGAGGATTTATCTATGCAATATTAGCTCAACATTATAGAGAGTTTATTTCCATAAATGTAACAAATATAGTAACATTAATGGACAAGTGTAAAACTTAATCATGTTGATGGGAGATTGTGAGTTAGCATGTATGGAGGGTGGTTCTAAAGGTTTAGAAAGGATTTATGCATGTAGCCTTATTTCTACATTATAGTGAGTATATTTCCATGAATGTAGCAAATATGGTAAAAATTAAATAAGTGTCAAAACTTAATCACATTGAAGAGGTAGCATGAATGGAGGTTCTTTTCTGAAGGGAAGATGAACAAGCATCCCAAGCAAACTTAAAGAGAAAATATTGGCTCTTCAAGATATTATATAACATTAGATCATTGTTTTTCAAAATGCTAAGAACTATGCGATTTGCAAGGGTTCCTTTTTGGTTCAATATGCAAAATGAGAAGCTAAGCGACATTTTTATTGACCGGAGCACTCATGACTTGTATATATAATACTTATATTTTGTGTATACAATAATTTTTTAACCAACCAAACTTAAACATTATCTGAGAATAACTTCAACATATATAATGATACATTCAATAATAATATTTTCTTTCTATTCAAAAATTAAAAAAAGAATGAAGATTAAGGAATGATGAAAGAAAAGTTAATAATCAAGATTATTCATGAGATTAAGAGGCTATTTAGAAGCCGTGGGTGCGGAGTCAATGTGACTCAGGATGGAGTTTGAATATGAGACACCTATAATTATGCAGAGGATATACTGAGGATCAAAACCATGTGAATGAGAAATTACTAGAGTCAGCAACATGAACCAGAAAGAAGTGTATAAAAAAAAACTAATGTGTGAAGCGTGAAGAGAACCACTAATAAACGTGGAGAACCAATGAGCAACGACTCCAACCACCAGAATCATTGAGGAGAAACGAATGTTCATGCCGTAGTGGTATTGATGTTTATGAATGCATTACATAATACATATCCACCATGGCAGCCTGGCAGGTGGTACATACAGTAGATATGTATAAAATTTATGCATATTTGTTTAACATCAATGCTAGCTTGTTTGGTAGACCTGCCCAACAAATATTTTTACTGGAGAAAACTAATTGCTCAACTGATTGATTCTGTGTACTAAGATGGAACACAATGTATATTGTTAAACTCATTTTTTTTGTAACATTTGGCTGTAGCCCATGTTTAAAATTGCGTATTCGGGTATTGAGGCGCGTTTTTCATTCGTGAGGCGAGGCATAAGCCTCAAGGCGTTTTGAGGCGTAAGCCTCAAAATCAAAAGATTGCATAAACATAAAATGATAAATTTTTTTATTTACTAATGAGTGAATAAATATAAAACATAAGTTATGAAGTGAAATCAAAACATCCCAATAATAAGACAACATGAAATATAGTTCAACTCAAAATTTTATCTTTCCCAAATCCCAATATTAGATTTATATCAGAGCGACGTTTTGGAGGGATGTCAGCAAAGAAGGTGGATGCTTTGGAAGGCAAAATGGAGCAAATAAAATCCGGGATGGAGGAGAAGTTCTCAACCTTCGAAGAAAGGTTTTCAGTCATGGAGAATCGAATGGAGAGCCGATTTGGAGGGTTAGAGGAGATGATGATGAAGCTCGTGGTGATACAATCCAAAACTTCAATGGCTATTCCGATTCTAACCCTAACAAAGATTTGATGGGGATTCTTTTTGTCGAATCTAAGGGAAAGGAGATCGGACAGTAGGAGTTCGATGAGGAGAGTTTCTTTCATCAAGAGCGGGCAGATCAGGGTTTTCGGGTAGGGGGATAACAAGGAGGGAATTTTGTGGTGGAAGTGGTGGGTTGGCCAACCATTATGGGAGGTATTTCATGCAAGAGGAGTGGGTGACCATAGATGGAGGGGGTCGAGCTAAGCCGTGGGGGTCAAGTCATTCAAGGAGGATGGAAGAAATGTGGGATTTCCACCCTCAATACACAAGGGGAATTGTTGGAGGGAGAGGAAGTTGGAGTGGAGATGCTAGGGTGAGGAAGTTGAAGATGTCGATATTTGAGGGGGAGGACACCCCATGGGTGGGTGTACCAGATGGAGAGGTATTTTACGGTAAATAGGTTGAATGAGGAAGAGAAGCTAATGGTCGCTGGGCTATGTCTAGAGGGGAAAGCCCTAGCTTGTTTCTTGTGGAGGGAGGCCAGATATTCAATCCACTCTTTAGATGAGTTTAAGGATTACTTGTTGGAGACTTGGAGCGTTTCTGAGCAATTAGGAAAAGAAACCTACACGAGCAATTCTTTGCCTTGACTCAGGAGGGGACCATCATGGAGTATAAGGAGATATTTGAGTTGTTGTTGGGATAGTTGGGGGGATTTCAGAGGCGATGTTTGAGGGAAATTTCATGAATGGGAGGCTCCTACAAGAGTTGAGGCTGATGAGGTTGTAAGAGACGATGTTGCTAGCCTAGATGGTGGAGGATTGGAGACAGATTGAGAGGACCAGTAAGAGCGGAGTCACGGAAGGCTCCTACAAGAGTGCCTCGACTTCATTGGCACCAAGGACCCGGACGGTTTCATTTTAGAGAGAGGCACCATGTGGAGAAGAGTTGAGGAGTTGGCCCCGGTACTAACTTCAAGCACCTCACAGTGGTGAAGGTGCAATACCAGAGAGTGAAGGGCTTGTGCTACGGATGTGATGAGAAGTATGCACCAGGCCATCGGTGCAAAGACCGCGCCTTCTAGGTACTTACAATTTGTGATGAGGAAACTGACAGTGAGGAGTTGGAGGAAGCAGAAGGAGAGGAGAGCACTTACACTTTGATGTGGAGAAAGTGTCCCTTAACTCAGTGGTGAGATTTACTCCAAATCTTACCATGAAGGTGAGGGGACAATAAGAGAGTAGCCAATGGTGGTCTTGGTGGATAGCGGGGCGTCACAACTTCATCTTTAATCGGGTTGTGGATAAGTAGGAATTAGAGTTGGTGGATACGGGGAGCTTTGGAGTCATGATGAGGACAAAAAAGGTGGAGAAGAGTAGGGAGATTTGCAGGGGATTGGTGTTAACATTCCAGGGCCCTAGTGATGAAGTGGTTACATATGATTGGTGAGACGAAGGTGGACTGGAAATCTTTGACTATGGAGATTCAGGTGGAGGGGAAGAGGGTAGTGATGTGAGGAGATGCCAATTTGTGCAGAACCATGGTTCACTTTTTTTTTTTTAGAACCATGGTTCACTTAAAACCATGGTCAAGGCGATATAAGAGCACGGCTGGGCTACTTGGAGGAGCTGCAGAGCCAGGAGGTGGTTCAAGATTAGGAGTTGGACAAGGTTCTAGAGTGTGTACATCAACTGTTGCAACAGTTTTATGATATTTTTCAATAGCCCAGCGGATTACCACCCCACCAGGGAGCACGCACACGCCATTACCTTGAAGGAGGGAGCTTCTCCTATCGGTGCTTGATCGTATCGCTACCCACAAATTCAAAAGGATGAGATAGAGAGGCTCATTGGAAAGATGCTTGAGACAGGGATTATCAGGCCCAGTGTGCGCCCCTTTTCATGCTCAATTGTACTAGTAAAAGAGGACGATAGTTGGAGGTTTTATGTGGATTATAGGGCCCTAAACAAGGAAATTGTGTTAGACAAGTTTCCTATTTTTGTGATTGATAAGCTGCTAGATGAACTATTTGGGGTGGTTATCTTCTCAAATATTGACTCGAAGTCGGGGTACTAACAAATTATAATGAAATTAGGGGATGCACACAAGACAACTTTTAGGTAATGCCTTTGGGCCTTATCAACGCTCCAACCACTTTTTAGTCCCTCATGAACCGGGTTTTTCAACCCTATTTCAGGAAGTTCGTTTTGATATTTTTTATGACTTCCTGATCTACATTCATATGGAGGCATATCATGTAGGACACCTGAGGACTGTACTGTACTGGAAACTTTGAGAGAGCATCAGTTGTATGCTAACCTAAAGAAATGTTTATTTACATAGCCACAGGTGGAGTACTTAGGCCATGTGGTAAGCAGAACAGGATAGCAACATACAATCCAAGATTGAGGTTATGTTGGATTGGCCTCTACTTAAGAACTTAAAGGAGTTGAAAGGGTTCTTAGGTCTCACCGGGTACCAACAGAAGTTTATGCGAGAGTATGGAACAATAGTATGGCCACTGAATAAGCAATTGAAGAATGACAATTTCAACTGAGGGAAGCAGCAACATGGGCTTTTGAACAGTTAAGGAAAGCCATGACCAGCATGCCAGTATTAGCACTTCCTTATTTCAGCAGACCATTTGTGGCGGAGACGGATGCATCAGGATATCAGCTAGTGGTACTACTTATGCAGGATCATCGACCCATTGCTTATTTCATCTAGGTGCTTACAATCAGGCTGAGACTCAAGCCTATATAGGAGGAGGAGGAGGAGGAGGAGGGGAGTTGATGGCGATTGTCTCAGCCATCCAAAAGTGGCGATCCTATTTGTTGGGATGAGCAACACATTGGAGCAGTGGATTATCGATTGGGATTATCACATTTGTCAGCATTTCACCCAGTTTTTTATTCCTCACAGTTGAGGCGTGCGATAGGAGATCACACATCATCTTCACTACCCATGACTTGACAGAATAAGGGCACCTCCAAGGGGAGACAAGAGCGCAGGATATACTAATCAAGTGGAAGGATTTGTCGAAGTACGAAGTCACATGAGAGTCATACGAGATGATCCGGAGACAGTTCTCATCCTTTCACCTTGAGGACATGGTGCATCTTTGTTTGCGTGCATGTGTGTACGTGCGTGTGTGTGTGTGTGGGGGGGGGGGGGGTGTACACGATACCAGCTCAACCATGCCTAGGGGTGTAAGTGAGTTGAGCTTATCAAGCCATGAACTTGATGAGGCTTGGTTCATTAGCCGGCTTGTAAATAATTAATTATTTAATAACATTATTATATATTAAAAAATATACAAGATTTATTATACATTAATATAATTATCTGTACAATAAAAACTATACACATTTTAAAAAATCCTAAATAGCTATTATTTTTTTCTTTTTTCAAGAGAAAGCTGTCGCAGCAGCCCCAACTATTTATTTTAAATAGCTATTACTTTAATAAGTTATTACTTAAAGTAGGTCTTTTTGAGACCAGTCCATAATTTCTCAAAAGAAGACTAGCAGCCCGCAGACTCCGCATTATCCTTCTTCCCCATTTTTTCTAGCTTTCTTCTCCAGCAACGACAAACAGCTCATCAAATCTTCCTTCTCCATAGCCGGTGCTTCCCCACAAAGACAAGGCAAAAGCCTCAACTTGGATTCCATCTCTAGTCGAGCTCTCGAGCCTAAGAGAAAATGGACTAGTCGAGCTCGAGCTGGTTCTTTGGGCTCGACATGAGCTCGAGCTCGAGTTCGAGTTGCTCTTTTGAGAGACGATTCTAGATCAAGTTTGCTGTTACTCTAGCTCAACTAAACTTGTTTACACCTATAGCTAGGCTGACCTAGGCCAAAATAGTCATTTGGCTGGGCGGAATCAGGGGCAGTGGGAGGGGGAATTTTGGCCCCCCTTGTGGGGCCTAGAGGAGCTTATTCATTATGTAAGGTGGTGGAATCGAGAGGGAGCTACTTAGTGAGATTTTAATTGTGTTGATTATATGTTATGACTATTTAAGGCAATTTTTGTTTAGGGTTTTCACCGTATGGTTGCTAAATTTATTTTTCCTCTTTTGGTGTGAGTTTCTTAATGGCGGCTATGTCAGCTTAGACTAGGGGTGCAAACGAGTTGAATCGAGCTTGAGTCTGGAGGTGTTCGAGCTCGACTCGCTAGTCAAATACCGAGCTCGAACTCGAGCTCAAAAGTCGAGCTCGAACTCGACTCGGGTTACATAAACGAGCTCGTCGAGCTACTCGTTCGAGCTTCTCAAATTTGATTTCCCACCCACCCGGTTTCTTTATTTCTCGCCTGGTTTCGGACAAGCCAGCCAGCAAAACCTTGGGCGCTCATCCGCACAGCTCTTGGCCGTCAGTTGCTTGCTTTTTCCAATAGATAAAATAAATATCTCTTGCTTTTTCCTATAGATAAAAGAAAAGATTTCTTGAGCCGGCCAATACCTTGGGAATAGATTAAAATATTTACTGTCTTTGTTTTGGGAATTTTTCTATGCATCTTTAAAAAAAAACTAAATGTGGTTATTTCTTTAAGATTTAAATGCAATAAAAAATAATAATTACTTAATTTTAATTGTTCTATGCATCTTCAACGAGCTCGAGCTCGACTCGTGAGCTTGATAAGCTCGGCTCGCGAGCCCATAAACGAGTCTAGCTCGTGCCGGCTCGGCTCACTTATACACCTAGCTTAGACCAGCCCAGCCCAGCCAGGCCTAAGGGTGTAAGTGAGCCGAGCCGGGTCGAGCTTGACTCGTTAACAAACTTGCGGGCCGAGCTTATCGAGCCACGAGCTTGATGAAGCTCGCTTATTAACCTGCTTGTGAATAATTAATTATTTAATAACATATATATATATATATATATATATATATATATATATATATATATATTATTGTACACAACTTTACACATTTAAAAAAATCCTAGATAACTTTGCTTTTTTAATTTTTTCAAGAGAAAGTTGTTGCAGCAGCCCCAACAATTTATTTTAAATAGTTATTACTTTAATTAGTTATTATTTAAAGCATGCCTCTTTTTGGGACCAGGTCCATAATTTCCAAAAGAAAAGACAAGTGGTCTACAGACTCTGCATTGTCCTTCTTCTTTTTTTTTTCGAGCTTTCTTCTCCAGTGACGACGAACAACTCTTCCAATCTTTCCTTCTCCACAGTTGGCGCTTCCCTTCAAAGACAATGCAAAAGCTTCAACCTAGATTCCATCTCGAGCTGTGCTCTCGAGCCTGAGAGAAAATGGATGAGTCGAGCTCGAGCTGGTTCTTTGACCTCGACATGGGCTCGAGCTCAAGCTCGAGTTCGAGTTGTTCTTTTGAGAGACGATTCGAGCTCAAGTTTGCTGCTACTCGAGCTCGGCTAAAATTGTTTACATCCATAACCATGTCGGCCCCAGCCAAAACAACCATTTGGCTGGGCGAAATAATGGGCAGTGGGAGGGGGCACACTTGTCAATGGCGCAAAATAGGGCGCGCCATGGCGCACGGCGTGGCGCGGCGCACATACGGCGCCATGTTCATGGCGAGGCGCATGTGTTTAAAATAGCGTGCGCTATTTGCGCCACATGTGAGCCATGACACATGGCGCACGGCACAAAATTGCGCGCCAAATTGTTGCTTCCGCCGAATCGTCCCACAGAGTAGTGCTTCTGCCAATATCGAGTGATCGGTACCACCCGGTATTGCTATGTACATGCTCGGTACATGCTCGGTATCGCTAATTACATGCTCGGTATTGCTATGTACATGCTCGGTACCACTCGGTATATGCTCTGTATTGCTATGTACATGCTCGGTACCGCTCGGTACATGCTCAGTACCGCTAAGTACATGCTCGGTACCGCTCGGTATCGCTATGTACATGCTCGGTACTGCTTAGTAAATTCTCGTTACCGCTAAGTACATGCTTGGTATCGCTATGTACATGCTCCGTACCGCTTGGTATCGCTATGTACATGTTCGGTACTGCTCGGTACCTCTAGGTACACGCTCGGTACCGCTATGTACACGCTTGTTTTTCATTATTATGATAGCTTGTATTTCATTTTTAATGATATTTCATATGAATGTTTATTATTTTATAATTTTTATTTAGTTTGTGCCATGTTCACGCCGTGCGCTATGCGCCATGGCTCCAAAGGGACCTTTGCGCCATGGTGCGCCATTCGCCATTAACAGGTATGGGAGGGGGGATTTTGGTCCCCCTTGTGGGGCTCAGAGGAGCTGTTATTCACTATGTAAGGAGGAGGAATCAAGATGGAGCTGTTTAGTAAGGTTTTATTTGTGTTCATTATATGTTATGGCTATTTAAGGGGGATATTTTTCTAGGGTTTTCATCGTACGGGTGCTAAGTTTATTTTTCCTCTTTTGGTGTGAGCTTCCTAGCAGCGGCTATGCCAGCTCAGACCACCCCAGCCAGGCCTAGGGGCGTAATTGAGTTGGGCCGGGTCAAGCTCGACTCATTAACAAGCTCGTGAGCCAAGCTTAACGAGCCACAAGCTTGATGAGGCTTGCTCATTAGCTAGCACATAAATAATTGATTATTTAATAATATTTTCATATATAAAAATATATATACAACATTTATTATATATTAATATAATTATTATAATGTAAAACAACAACTATACACATTTAAAAAAAAAACTAAATAACTATTACTTTTTTTTTCAAGAGAAAACTGCTGCAGCTTGCCCAGCAATTTATTTTAAATAGCTATTACTTTAATATTTATTACTTAAAGCAGGCCTCTTTTTGAGACCAAGTCCATAATTTCTCCAAAAAAAGATCAGTGGTCCGTAGACTCCACACTTTCTTTCTTCCATGATCACAAATATGGGTGCTAAGTTTATTTTCCCTCTTTTGGTGTGAGTTTCCTAGCGGCGGCTAGGATTTGTGGGAGAACTGATCTACCTCTCTAATAGTAGATCAATTGTATCTTTCGTTATTGTCGAAGGAGTAATAAAAAATCAACCCTCATATTTGTGTTCATGCATTTTCTTCTTATCTATTTTGTTGTCTTTGCATCCAAGTTGCATCATAATGTTGATCTCTTCTTTAACTTATTTATATGGGTTTAAGATGCTGGTCTTTATAAAATTATAGTTTGATGGAATCTTTAGAAATTTTACTGTTTGGTAGAAGATGTATTTTTGCATTTTTGTATTTTGTAAATGCCTTTTGATTGTTATTTGGTGGCTTGGTTAGAGGTGTAAATGGGTAAGATTCCGTGGATCCTTATTTAAATAAGTATAGATAATATTCTATTTGACTTTGGGATAAATAAATTATGTTTAATTTTGTTGGGAATTGAGAATTGACAAGAGATAATTTTGTTTGGTTTTATTAATTCATCATTTAAACCTATTAAATATCATAGTAGTAAAATATGAAGCCAGTACCATTATAATATTTTTTTTTCTATGCTTCATCATATTGTTTTATATTACTACTATGTTATTTTCCTATGAAGCATATGAGCTTTTGATTGACTAGTTGGTCGGTTTGTATTATTGGCAGCTGATATTGAAAGTGGCCTATATTTTTTCTGGTGCCAGTTTTTAAGAATAAAACCTGACTTCATTTAATTAACTAGAAATAATGAAAATGTATAGCTTATTTAGTTTATGATAATATATCAATTATACTATTCTTACAACCCTAGTTTTGCTGGTAGGTTTGCAGAGCAGTCCAAAATAATTGTTCTACTATAGTTATTGTTAAGCAATTTTAGAGTAAAAAATCGAAGCACATAGTTGAGGAAGCTTTAGGTCGAACATAAAATAAAATATCCGTTTAGTGAGTGACTTGCTTTTTTTCAATGAGTTTTTGTCACCCTGGTAATATTTCAAGTTAACATTTTAGATAACAAATGGCATAGCAAGAGTGACTTGCTTTTTTTCAATGAGTTTTTCTCTCACTAGTAATAGCGCAAGTTAACATTTTCTATGACAAATGGCATAGCGAGGCACGCAGCATGCACTATGAAGAGAAGCGTAGGTGTGTAAAATAGGGCAAATTATTGGGCCAGGTGACCGGACGCGGAGATAGGTCCGGATATTAATAAAATATTATTTTAAATTAAGCGCAGGTAAAGCGCAGGTAAAGCGCAAGTAAAGCGCATGTAAAGCGCAGGCAAAGCGCAAGTAAAAGCGCAACTAAAGCGCAAGTCAAAAAGCGCAACTAAAGCGCAGGTAAAGCGCAACTAAAGCGCAAGTCAAAAGCGCAGTCAAAAGCGCAGGTGACGCGGCAAATTTTTATTGGATGTCCGAACTTATTTTTCGCCTCCGATCACCTGACCCAATAATTTGCCGTAAAATAGTGCGTGATATTTCCACTTTGTAGGGTAGTGCATGAGCTATCCTGAATCAGGCCAATTGTTTTTGGTGATACCGTGATAGATGTATGATGCGGGTATCCCATTACTATTATGAAGTATATTAGCTTGTCGATGATATTTGTAGCTTTTGGACAATTTGGTCATGGAATGAAAACCCCCAAGCTATAGTGAGGAGTGGTCTCCTTAATAAAAAAATGGAAGTACAAGTCACTACTGTTGTTTTGGCCTCATACATAAGATTGTTTTAAATATGATTATTTTCTCATGTATATTAAAACAGAAAGATTTTGGTGAATTTCATTGATGATGCTAATGTTAGTTTATAGGAATAATTAGATGATTAGTTTGATGAACAGGTTAAACTAATGTTTTGTGAAGAAAAAACTCGCATGGGGTATTATTGTAAGAGTTAGCGGTGTTAATGAGAGAAACGACTACATGTTAGACTAGTCTAAAGGAAAATAAAATGAAATATCATCTAGGCTTTGAATACATACAGATGAAGATGATGAAGGAGATAACAAGGATTATGCTGTGGGAGAAGATGATAATGAGGAATATGCTATTTTGGCCTATGATGATAATGATTACTCTATGGTTGAGTAATTTAGCTTTCTAAATTTAAGCATGAGATTTATATTGAACAATTACATATTTCTAAACGTAGGTATCGATAATTCTTATGATCATCTTTCTATGAGAGATTATAAACTTCATTATTTTACAATTTTTCCTATTATAATTTTTGTGACTACCATGATAGTTTCATTTGCCAATCTAATTAATTTTTTCTATGATTGTTTTTAATTAACTTTAACGCATGTTAAAGTTGAACAATCCTATGATCTATATCTCTCACTAGTTTTGTAAGTTTTTGGATAATTTCTCATGTTATTAATCGTTAAAATATTATTATTTTTTATTATTTGTTTTTTAAGTTTTCGAATATTGAGTGCCGTGTATGTGTTGTGTGATATGGTGATGATTTAAAGGGACTCTTGTGCATTAGTACTAGGGCTCAAAGGGAACTACTGTACTATAATATGGCTTTAACCGTTAACAAAAATGGGTTTTTGTTTTTTAATCTACTTCTTTGGAATAGTTTTAGGTCATTTGGGTTGGTGAGGAGCTATTACGCATAACAGTGGGTTAAGATATGGTATCTTTGGTTTGAAAAAAATAATACATTGAATTTAGTCTTGCAAGAGTAATTTTTCCTCTAATACATAATATGGAGATATCAAATTACTCTATTAGTGTGTCAGTATCTGGGCGAAGCAGATGGGACATTGTTCTTTTGTATTGTTAGGCTTATCGGTCTGAATATTCTTTAGTTTATGTTTAGCATTGAATTCATTGAAACCCACTTACAATGAAAACAAATTATTGTCCATTTATTTCTTTGTTGTGATTACCTACCCTTTTTTCTTTGTGCATCTGTGGTTCTTCTAAATCATTTTTTGTTTTTTTTTTAAACTATTCAAAAGTATAGGGTGAAACCACTATTTCAAATCTTGAATTAGGTTTTTTTTATAAGAATGCCTGACACTAGGGGTGTCAATATTTGACACGACACGAAAACCCGACCCGAAAAATCCAGGTTGAACCCGACCCGATTTCAAAACGGGTTGGATTCGGGTTCAAGAAATTGACCCGTTTAGAAAACGGGTTGGGTTCGGTTTGACCCGACGGGTTGCCGGGTCAACCCGCGGACCCGTTTAATTCAAAAAAATTCAAATCCCGCCTCTACCCGCTGCGCGCCCGCTGCTGGCCGCGCTGCCCGCGCTCCCCCCGCCAGCGCCCGCGAGCCCGTGCCAGCGCCCCGCGCTGCTGCCCCCGCCCTGCTCGCCTCTGCCCCCGTCGTCCGCCCCCGCGGTCCGCCTGCCGCCATTCCGGCGCCGGTGGAACCCAAACCGGGTCGGGTCGGGTCAACCCGGCAACCCGCCGGGTCGGGTCCGGGTTCAGATTTCCGACCCGTTTGTCCACCCGGGTCGGGTTAGATTCGACCCGAACCCGACCCGTGACCCGAAATTGACACCCCTACCTGACACTATAGTTGCTAATTCATGTGCACATGCCAGCGAACTCACTTTTTGCTATGGTCATGCCAATATGCTTCTATGTCCTTATAAAATTAAATGTCTAACGCATTATCCTTTTCCTCCTTAGGGACATCTAAACAACTAGGAGTGTTAAAATGGGTTTTCGGGTCGTTTTCGGGTTTAACCCGAAATTGATCCGACCCAATTGGGCAAATGGGTCAGAAATCTAAATCCGGACCCGACCCGCTAACCCGCAAGTAGCCAAGTGTGAACGGTGAGTGCACGAGCACGAGCACGTGTGGGCTAACGGGGTGAGCGCGTGTGGCTTCAGGTGCGACAGAAAGTGCAGGTGCAAGACTACTGCGACCTACGGGAGACCGCAGGTCTGGGCGCGGGAGTGCTGCGGGCGAGCGCAGGTACAGGCGCAGCAGCAAGAGGGAGTGTGGAATGCTTCGGGCGAGGGGGGTGGCCAGGTTGATTTTTTATTTTCAGGTTGACCAGAACCCAATCCGTTGGCAAAACAGGTTCACCCGAACCCATAATTTTTCAGATCGGGCCAAATATTGACACTCCTATAAACAACTTCTTGAACATATCTCGTAATCTTGCACACTGTAATGAATTAAAGATTGTATGTTTTTTTTTGCCCGATTACAGCAAATAATGCTGATCTTATATTCTAGCTTCTTCGACCATAAGACTTAAGTTGTCAATATTTGGGCTACTATTTGACTGGTAGAAATATTCTTGGTCTAAATTTAGGAGGCTGAGCAACGAATCATGCGATATTTCTATGACTTAAACTTGAAGTTAACTGTATAATACCTAAACTGATTTCAAAAGATGTGAATGTCTCTTAAGTACTAATTTTCTGTGGCATTTAAATTTTGATATTCTAATTATCTATCTCGTAGTCTTTTATTGTATTTGATTGTATAAGATTTCAGATATCAAATATTCTGTATTTTTCCATAATCAATTTTCTATGATTCATTTTTCTTGGAATGCGATTTCTACATTGAATTTATGTAGCTGGTCCATTTAAACTTGTTTGCACTGCAGATGCATTCTCTTAATTTGTTTATTTGTTTGATTTTTCAGTACAAGCCTGAAGAAATTAATGGCATTATGAATGACTTCAGTGAACCAGGGTATCTTGCACCAACTGGTTTATACGTTGGCAACACTAAATATATGGTTATTCAAGGTGAACCTGGGGCAGTCATTCGTGGAAAGAAGGTAAATTGAAAAGTTCCCTCTGCCAGTTTTTTTGTTAATACATGATTAGAAAATAATCTTGATGGCCATGTAAACTAATTAGTTTTATGTCTTGCCAATATAACGGGACTCTGACAATATGTGTTCATTTGCGTGTGTATAAGTTGGCCCTGAAATAAATTTCTTCCTTCTGAATCTTAGGATAATCCTTTTTTCTGTGAGTTGGCTTATAATAGTGTTCAAAATCTGAGAGTCGAGTTATGCTATTCTTAATATATATATGATGACATGAGATTATATATATATTCGTAGAAACAAACACCAATACATGCACACAAATGCACGATAGGGATGGAAGCTTTTGTCCTCACTATTTTTTCCTCATTTTAAATATATGTACCCATGCAAAAAAAATAATCCCATGCAATGCATGGGAGAAGAAAAAAGATATTATAATTCTTGAAACTAAGTGTCAAAATAGGTTTTCGGGCCGGTTCGGATCAAACCCCAAATTTGATCCACTCTTAACATGTCCGACCTAAACTCGACTTGTTTATTCAAACAGGTTAGAAATCTAGACCCAAACTCCACCCGACCTGCTAACCCGGTTGAGTTCAAATGAGTGAGGGCGAGTGCGACTCGGACGGGCAAGGCGTGATGCGATCGAGCGAGGGCGGGTCAAACAGGTTGTGTTCGAATTCACGTGTTAACTCGAACCCCAACCCAATATGCCAATCGGGTCAAAAAATTAAATCCAAATCTGATCTGTTTGTTAAACGGGTCGACCCGAACTCAAAATTTTCGAGTCAGACCCAGGTCGGATTTTCGTGTTGTGTTATATATTGACACTTCTAATATAGCCTAGGGCTGAATTTAGAAGAATAAAATTTATTAATGCTTTATCTTTTGAATGAAAGTACAAAAAAATTTAAATATAGAAAGAAAGAATTTCATTTTGGAATACTATACTTTAAAGATGGCGGATATTTTTGTTTGTTCAAATTATTCTTATAAATAAATATTGCAAAGTATTTAAATGAGTCTTTACATTAATTAAAGATATAATGCAATATTTAGAAAAAGTATTCATATGCAAATATGATATGAAGATTAGATTGGATGTATGTGACTTCTTTTTGAAGTTTTTTTTTTTTTTTATCTAGGTCTGCCTAGATTAATATTTTTACATAACTATTTTTCTATGAACTGTTGGCAGGGATCTGGAGGCATTACCATCAAGAAGACAAACCTGGCTTTGATCATAGGCATTTATGATGAGCCAATGACTCCTGGACAGTGCAACATGGTCGTTGAGAGGCTCGGCGATTATCTTCTCGAACAAGGTTTTTAAGTTTTATCTCTGAGATTTGTATTTCCTCCACATGGGCTTGCATCTACACACCAATCAATAACTTATTCGAATCCATTTTGGTTTTTATGGGGAACATGTACTGAAATTTATCGCTTAAATGCCCCCATTTTCAGTCAAAAAAAAAAAAAAATACTGGTTTGCTCGCTATGTATTTTTGTATTTGATGGGTTTTGCTACTTCTAAGTGGTGATAGAGCGCACCTATACCTATTTGATTGACTTGTGGATTGTATTGCACTCTTTTTGGTTTCTTGCTTTTGCTCTTTCTAGCAATAATTTATACATTTGTTCTATATTTTGGCTGTTTTTGATGTTTTATTAATGTTCAAATTTCCTCTGGCCCCAACTTTCTTGAAAGGCTATACTTTCTTCTGCAGAAGTTTTTTAGTCACATTGATTCGGATGGCTTGTCATCTATTGGATGTTCATAAGTTTTCTTGACGATTTATTATTCTGTGCGGTGTGCGGAGTTCAGAGACTAATAAAAATGCACCACGTCACTTCAAAAATGTACCGTGCTTGGTACCAAGCTCGGTACCCGCACTCGGTACAGCTCGGTACCGAGCTCTTAATCGGACCGTTCAGTACTGAGCGTTTAATCAGATCGAAGAATCGTCTGGTGTCCGTACAGAATAATAGATCTTTCTTGACAGTGCTACTGATATTTGTGCATTGATTTTTAGTAGATCTTTTTTTCACCTTGTTTAGGTGGTTTAATGTGTTCTGATATATCATATGAAAGCTAAGGTGTATATTTCAATTTAAAATATTTAGCAGTGCTACTTTCTGCTATTAATTTGAGGTGATTCACATAAAGCTTTGAAAGATCTTTGATCTTAGCGGAGAATACTTTTTGCCCAATTACTATTTTTCATGTTAACTTAGATTTATTTGAGACAGCTTTTGATTAATATTTTTTTCATTTTTAAAAAAATTATTAAAAAAATATTTTATAAATTAGTAGAAAAAAAGTTGTCTTAAATGAAGTTTTTTTTCTTTCACAAAGTTATAAGGAGCCCTTCCTAAAAATATTTTAAAAAGAAATTATGCAAAAATGCTATTTTATTTAAATTTTCTCACCTGCTCTAATGGTTCTAATTCTTGATGTCTTTTAAAATATGCTTATTGAATGAATTTAATATTTTAATTAATGGAAGAAGTTGAATATAAATCTAAACCTTGTGCTATGGCGGAATATAAATATTAATACATATAGTAGGTTTTCATGGCATTAAGCTTCAAACAAATTGTTAAGGATCTACATGTAATAGTTACATGCATTACATTGGCTTGGGATTGTTAAAATAGTGTAAGACATCTATAAGCATCTAATTATGGAGATCTTTTCATTATTTATTAGCTTTTGAACATTTGTTATGTTATGATTGAAGAAATAAAGCTAATAGTTTATGGATCTCCTGCAATTTTTTCAGCATAGAAATTTTTTTTTTTTTTCATGCTTAGTGAGAGCATTTTCTAATGGATGTACTCATTTTTAATATTTTCTATTATTTCAAATTATGCTATGGTTGGCAATACAAGTATTTGAATAGAAAATAAAAATAAAAAGAATAAATTTTTATTTTTATTTTAGCCTTAATTTTTGTAATTGAATTTTTAGCTTGATTATTTTGATTCGCATGATGTAACATGATGTGTTATATCAATTAAAATTATTAATTTCTTCTAGCTCCTATATAAAAACTAATGAAATATATATATATATATATATATAACACCTACCTTTTATATATATTCATTAATGATTCATGTCCAACATTTCTTATTACACATAGGCCTTATAGGCTTTCTTAGACTTCATTTGGGATGACTTTCTTTCTGCTTCTTAAAGTAGCTTTTTAGTATAAAAAATAAATATTAATACTAAAAAATTGTTTTAAGAAACAGTAAAGAAGCCGTTCCAAACGAAACCTTAATGTATAATATGATCATATTAATTTTGCACCCGTACAACCTTTCATCAAGGTGAAGACTAAGGGAAGGTAATCTAGAGATAAATTTGAATATAGCAGGAAGCTGTGTATAAGGGAGCAAAGTATCTTTGTAATTGTAATGGTTTCCATGAATGCCATGCATTAAAAGATAATTATTCTCAGATAATCTATTTTTTAGTCAAGAAAACTATACAGATTTTCCAGTCAAAAACAGTACTGTGATTTACATCTATAATAATCAAAACAAGACCTGCTATTTTACAAATTATTTTGCCTTACAAATGTATAAATTTTCAGTCGCAAACTTAGCCGATTTATATGTGTAATCATCAAAGCAAGGCCAACTATTTCACAAATTATTTTGCTTACAAATGTACTAGTTTTCAGTCACAAACTTGTGCGAATTTATATGTATAAATGTATAATCATCAAAACAAGATCTACTACTTCACAAATTATTTTCCTCAGTGGTACCAAGACATCATAAAAAAGAAATGGCATTTGATATTTAAACTCTTGATCTTCATATTGCTATTACGATTTCATTTGGGATAGTTTTCTTATTTCTGCTTTTTAAAACTATTTTTTGGTGAAAAAACATTTTAAAAACAGTAAAAAAATAATAATCAAACGCTTCTCCAAACGAAGCTTAAGAACAAGATGAATAGGTAAGATTAATTAACTTGTATGAGAGACAACAGATAGGTGTTTCCAGGGCCACCATGAAAGTCTTAGTTTTCATTCATATCAGTGCAACAAATGCTTGCTTTCATATAGCTAATAAAATACAATTCAGAGGTGCCAAAAGAAAATTAGTCAATCCGTTAAGGTAGTTTATCTCATAACTTCTGAAAGTTAACTAAGAACAAGAAACAACAGGCAGCTGTTTCCCAGGCCACTCATGCACAGTTTGAAGTTTTGCCAAAGGCCAAACTACAAAAGGTCATGGACAGATTACTCGATTTCGATTTCGATTTTGGAGCCGGCTTGAACGTCTCAAAGAGGAAGTAGCAGAAGTGTCTGATCTCTCACCTTTATCCGCTGGAACCTATTTCAGATAGAACAAAGTTAATTTCTGAGTTCACAACAGAGAAGAAGAGATGAGACATAGAGGCGAAAAAAGGAAGAGAATGGTGAAGTATGGCTTATCATGCAGAATTCTTCTAAATATCTAATGTACAATGCTAGCTTTGCTTGCAAGATGATAGGAAATACTTGAGTTCGCAAGTAACGCGAATGGTAATACTTGAGTTCGCAAGCAAACTTATCACCAATTGGTGAAAAACAGTGAGAATAGCACAAAATCTGGGAGAAATCAGTACAAACGATAGATTGCAATACGAAAATCAAAGTCAAACAAGCACGGAAACAAGATACAAGTGATCATCACTTCAAGAGGAGGAGATCGTCTCTCCCAAATCTCTAGACAAGAGAGTCTACAACCCAAGTCGCCAAAGAGCCCTAATAGACAACAAAACAAAACATAAATCCCCCTAAAATATCTCATGCTCTTTAATACATAAACTTTCCTAATTTAAAATCCCACCCAAGCCCTAGCCGCCCCCCTCCTATACAATTTGAATTCAATTTGGACTAGTGGGGCCCACTAATGTGGGCGGCAAGAAGGAAGGGAGGCGGACAAGTGCCGCTTCCTGTAGACCTAAAAGGCCGGATGAGCCGGTTCAGGGTGAGCCGGCCTAACACAAGAATATAGTGTAATTTAAGAGATTAAAAAAGTGTCATGATCATTTGACTGATGCATATCTACCTCATCTAAATGCTAATGAAAACATCTCATTCATGAAATGGAGATTTCTGTTTCTAAACTGAAGAATTAAAACAATTCAGATCAGCTCATGCAAGCAACTAATAATTTGAATTACCTTTGAAGAGAATCTGCTGGAAGTTGATTCCTCAGGAGATGAAACTAGCATATCAGCAAAGGGCGAAAGCTTCTTCCTTGCTCTTCGTTGTTTATAATAAGAAACCTGTGAGTTCTGGTACTCCATTTTCTTCAAATTTGAACCAAATCCATTATTGGTGGCCTCTGCGTCAATGAGAGAGAATTCACCAAGCAACTTTACACTTGGTGGTCCAAATCCTGATACTTCCTTAAGTTCAACGGTCACATCATCCAAAGGTGAAGGAACAGCATGTAATCTACTTGGCTTACTTTCTACTGAGATATCCAACGCCTTGTCCAAATTTTCTTCTTTCTTCCGAACAATCTTTTTTTCTCTAGTTTCCCTTTTCTTAAAGAACTCAAATGAAGGTAGAAATGGAAAAACATGAAATGAATTCGAATTTGGCCTTCGCACATATTTATGAAAACAACTTAACAATCCAACTACGATGGTCAATGAACCGAGGAAGAAGGAAAAGGTTCGAAGAGCCCCTTCTGAGAGAATATTGGAGCTATAATCTGCCAGTTTTGTATCAGAGGCTAATGTGGAGCGGAAGTCCTCAAGGCCTTGATCACCTGTTGGAGTACTCACATCTACTCTTGATTGAGAGGTCCATGGAAATTCCATTGAATCGAAGCTCTCATTATGAAATTTATCTTCTCTAATTGTGAACGAGCTATCAGAAATTTCCTGTGATTGCGAAACTAGTAAAGATTCAACACTTGAGCTAGTAATATTGTTTTCTTTCAAAGTCAAACCTCTACTTATAGATTTCTTTGCATTGCCTTCTTCAGCCAAAGACCCAGAATCCCTTTGATTTTGATCGCCGTGCTCCCTCTGTTCTTTAACTACAGTGTCATCATCAACCAAACCACCATTTTTTAGTAATAAATCTTGATCTTTAGCTACAAGATATTCAGTTTTGTCAGAAAACTCGTTTCTGATTCTCTCCATCAACCATTCTCTCTCTCCTGAGCGTTGTCTTCCGATAAATTTGTCGATCTCAAGAGAAACATATAAATTTTCATCAAGGTTGCATAAAGATTCTCTGACAATTGGGCACATCTGAGAAAAGCTTACCAAGTTCTCCAAAAAACTTTCAGTAAATAAGCTTTTCCCTACCAATCTAAGAGGAGCCTTGCCCTGAATCTTTTGAATATTAGTTGCAGGGCTCTCAAATCCTTCAAAAGAAGGATAAGAACTAGACCTCATGCAATAGAGAATGAACAAAAACACTCCAAATATAAAAAGCAAACTCCAAACCACACATGAATACCATGGCTTCTCCTCCTCCAACTCTTCTTCCTCTTCTTGCTCTTCTTCCTCTTCATTCTCACTATCATTGTCATTTTCCCTCTTACTTGAAGAATTTGGAGAGGAGGGGAAAAATGCAGTTCCTACTTCTTCATTGTCCCTCTTCTCTGCTTCAATGCGTTGAAGGAGTTCTCTACGTTGAATTGGATTGTAGCGAAGGAACTTTGGCCTTGGGGAAGTGTAATTGGTTATGGGATCATAAGAATGCAAGGAAATAGGTGAGTTATGAAAGGATTCTCCACTTGGATTTACACAAGGCGTGTATTTTGAATGTGGCGTAATTTCAAGATTTGAACTTAGAGGAGAATCCGGCAATAGGTCGTCTTTCCTCTCAGCCAAGATCTTCTTCTTGAAAGAGAAAGAAGTATTCGAGAACAGGGCGTTCTTCCTTAAGTCTGTCTTTAAAACCTGCGACATTGTCGGGGCTCCAGCTTGACGAAAATGAAACTCATTCTCGTCAGTTTCAGCGACTTTCTTACTAAAATCCTTTCCTCGTTGGGCTTCAAGAACAAGAATGGGTCTCAGATTTACAAAAATGACAAAGAAGGAGATGGGAAATCCGAAAGATCCATACCTGAACTGTTCGAGTTTGCCTGTGAATTTAATGAGCGTTTTCTCCCGAAAGGATCCATCAGAAACCTTCTTCTCTTTCTCTTCTTCTTCAAAGGAACTATCGGTTACTCTATCCCCCTTGCGGCTCTCCAAAATAACGACCGTTGGGAGGGCTTACATGCGGAAATTTAAAAGTTTCAAATTCCTACCGTTAGATTGCCAGATGGTTTAAGATCAAGACGTACAAGAATTTAAATCATAACAAGCTCATCTTGATGTGTTGATTAGGAGTTTTAACTATCATTTATGAGCTTTGGATTTGAAGTTTATATATGTGATGTGTGTGTATGAATTTGTTTTAATTAGCTAAAAATAAAAAAGAAATTAAAAATATTTTTAACAGTGAATTTAAATGTTTCAAACTTTGAATATTTATATTCTGATTTTGAGTTTGTCTACATACCCAATTTATATCTAATTTCATGATTTTTTTCTCAAGCTGCTGCCTCCCTATCATGCAATCTATTATTAGAGTTACCAGACCATTTATCATGTTTAAAATTATTTTCTTATCAATATTATCATATATACTTAATATTTATTATATGAATCTTCAATATTTATTATTATAATATATCTATATTATTGAAAAACATTTTATTATATTTTTTTAATATGCATAGATAAATAATTCATAATTTTGAAGATAATTTTATTGGAGAAAATGATCTCCAACAACTTGGAAGAATCTGAAGTCGTAGTCATAAACTTGTTAAATTTATTATAATCATTAGAGTTATTATATCATCATATTAATACTATCATATATATCTAATATTAATAATATAAATCTTTAATATTTATTATTGTAATATATTCTCATTTATTATATTATTATATTTTATATTAAAATATTAATTATTATTACTATTTTTGCTTTTTAGCAAACTTATAATGATCATATATTAATAATGAATAAAAAGTGTAAGATATGTGTTTATTAGATTAATATTGAGATATTAAATGATGTAATTTGAATTTAATCCATTATCTGATAATTGAAAATTGTCTTAATATAGAAATACAAATGATTAAATTTTGTTTATAAATTTAAATGTCTCAATTAAAAATAAGTTTATTTGTTCTAATTTGAAATATGATTATATAAAACTTTATGAAGAAGTTGATATTTATTTTGGAGTGATCCAATTGCTATAAATTAAGATTAAAAAAAAAAAAAGAAGAAGGAATCCAATCAATCAAATGATCAAAAGCCCTCATGCCTGAACCACATAAGCATGTACATATGAGATATAATAAACTAAAAAGTGGATTATGCAAAGTAGCAAAGGATGACTTAAAATATAAATAAAAAAAATTAAAAAACCATCCCATGACCACCTTCTATACTTGATAATAATAATAATTATTATTATTATTATTATTATTATTATTATTATTATTATTATTATTATTGTAATATCTTGATGCCTTTTATATACCAAAAAAAACCTTTAATTTAAAAATATTAAAATTATGATTTATTTAAGGCATCTTTCTCACTGCTTTACTTTACAAATCGTAATTTTAATTTTTTTTTTTGTACGACTTTCTTATTGTTTTCTCGTTAATTTCTTGAAATTTATGTGCTGCTTTATATAATCAAAGTTGTTAATGTATGATATTTTTAAAGAGTTTTTCAAAAAAGTTTTTTTTTTTAGTAGCTTCACAATCACTTTTATAAAATGCTACAGCCATTCAAAAGAGATCCTTAGAAAACATTTACACTTTTTGGTAAAATTAAAATGATCCTTGATGTTTTTTTTATTTAATAGTTTTTAAGTTTAAATGTTTATTTTTTATATTTAATTATTTTATGTTCTTACATATCTTACCATAAAATATATCATAATATTCTGATATTTTTTGCTGCTCAGCTAAAATTATTAAAGCCTTGCATCAAATAAACAAAATACTTATTTCTTCATAGAAAAATGAAATAAAGTTTTATATTTGCATGCGTGCGCATGAAACCTAATATTCCTTTCTAGTGGAAATCTGATTCATCTCCTTAAGAAGTTTTATGGTAGACAAAGACAATGAAATTGGTTAACAGCCAATGCTTTATACTTTTTTTTTTATATGATTTAAGTTTTATTCGGGATAGTTTTCTACTGATTTTTTAAGTAATTTTTAATAAAAAAATTTATAATGTAAGCCGATTTATGTGAAAGTCATCTCAAATAAAATCTTTGGTTTCATTTAGGACGGCTTTCTTACTGCTTCAAACAATTTTTTAGTACAAAAATTAAATTTTTATGCTAAAAAACTATTTAAAAAATCAGTAAAAGTTTCATTTGGAGCTGCTTTCTTATTACTTTCTAAAGAAGCTTTTTGAATAAAAAAATTTTGTACTAAAAACTGATTTAGAAAACATTAAGAAAACTCTCTCAAACACAACCTTAAAAACTATCCTATGTATTTATGAATTTGTATGGCTGGTAGCTTTTCTTAGTGATTTTGGCACTTGGCAGGCAGGCTTGCTTTAAGTCTGTTAGTCATGGAAGCTAAAGTTTTTAAATGGAAGTGCTCATGAAGGGTGTAGATTTGATCGATTTGATTTGCAGATTAATAAAAGTAAGTGATTTAGATTATAAAATTAATAAAATTGAATTGATTAATTTATTTTTGAATTGAATTGAATTGATTCAAATCAAATTTTAATTCACTTTTTTAGATTATAAAATTAATTGAGTTGCAGATTAAGAAGGATACTAAATAATTTCTGTTAAAATTTTATGATTTTATTACATAAAATAAATAATATCAAATTTGATTATTTATGTCACTAATTTATTATCAATTATTTAATTTTAATTTATTAATTTAATTGCTTTAATATATGAATTAACTAGTATAATTTGATTTTTTATTATTAATTTTATAAAAAAATATATATACCTCAGGCTTCGTTTGCGACAACTTTCTTATTGCTTTCTAAATATCTTTTTAGTTTAAAAATTTTATGTACTAAAAATTTGCTTTTAAAAATAGTTAGAAAGTTATCCAAAATAAAACTTTAATTTCTCTATAATAATTTTATAATCACTTATATAAAAAGCTGTAATTATCTCAAATATATCCTAAATTGTGAATATTTTAACCTATAAATTTTTTTTTTACCTGAACTGTATTTTTACAGTGCAAAATTTTTTACATTAGTAATTATTAATAAGTATCGACACAGTGATATAACAGTTTTAAAAAGAAATTTAATGCTTCCAAGTTGATGGGCGGGCACTGAGCGTCCTAGCCCGCCCAATGTAACCCGAAACTAGAGCCTGCCATGAAACTAACTTATTGTATAGGCTCTTAATTGGGTCATCCGAAAGAGACCCAACAAGTATGTAGGGCCCATCGCCACCTTCGACAGCTAATTGTATGTTTTTAATATATGTAAATTTTTAAGGTGACTTAAGTTTTATTTGGGACAATTTTATTATTATTTTTAAAGCAATTTTAATATATATATATATATATTTTAAATTCAAAATTTTTATATGATAAAGATGTTTTATAAATCAATAAGAAAGTTGTCCCAAATTAAGTCTTAGTTTGGGATATTTTTTTTACTGCTTTCTAAAGTAATTATTTTAGTATAAAATTTTTTCAACTAAAAATGTTTGTACTAAAAAATGCCTTAAAAAACAGTAAAAAGTTGTCTGGAATGAAGCTTAAGTATTTGTTCAAGATAGTTGCAACAATTGTTGGCTTTTGTGCATCTTCTCATTGGCCTTCGCTAGCTGGCAACTAGGGGTGTCAATTTCGAGTCATGGGTCAGGTTTGGGTCGAACCCGAAACTGACCCGGGTTCAAACGGGTCGACCCTAACCCTACCCGGGTAGATAAATAGGTCGGAAATCCGAACCCGAACCCGACCCGGCGGGTTGCCGGGTTGACCCGACCCGACCCCGGTTTTGGGGTTGCCGGCGCCGGAACGGCGGCAGGCAGATGGCTGGGGCGGAGGCAAGCGGGCGGACGCCAACGCGGGCGCGGTTGGGCACGCTAGGCACGCGGGGGCGCGCTGGGGCACGCGCGGGCGCGGTCGAGCTCGCTGGGCACGCGGGCAGGCAAGCGCGCGAGCGCGGGGGCATCGGGTAGGGTCAGCGCGGGCAGCACGGCGGGCGCTCGGTGGGCAACGTGGCGGGCAGAGGCGAGAAATTTGAATTTTTTTTAAGTTAAACGGGTTGGCGGGTTGACTCAGCAACCCGCCGGGTCAACCCGAACCCGACCCGTTTTTTAAACGGGTCGATTTCTGGAACCCGAACCCGACCCGTTTTGAAATCTGGTCGGGTTCAACCCGGATTTTGCGGGTCGGGTTTTCGTGCCGTGTCAAATATTGACACTCCTACTGGCAACCTTGGTGGTATTTCCTCTTTGTTGTTGATGAGCCTTCATTTGGGTTATGAATTGATGCTTGTTGGTTTTCCTCTACTTGGTTCATGGCTTGATACCTCCAATGGATGGTCCTTATTTGGCTTGTGGGTTCGCACGGAGCCTCATTCCTGAGTCCGACTGTTTCTTTGGCTCTTGCTTACTCTTTGGCAGCCTTTATGATTTGCACCTTCCTTTGAGGTTGCTTTATTTATTTGATAATTATAGCCTTGCAATTTTGTTTTGTATTATCTAGATCTTGTATGTATTCTCCTTTTATTAATGAATGTCTTTTATCAAAAAAAAAAAAAAAAGATAGTTGCAACAATTTGTAGAGTTGATTATGATTTTGTTATGAGAAAAAGTAATTTTTCGCAAATTGTTATGATTTTTTTTAAAGTTATTTTTTTTCTTACAACTACCACATATTCATAAATATTGTGGTAAAAATTAACTTTCTACTGCAAAAATTCCTAGAAAATATCGAAAAAGAAGCCATCAAATAAAATTATGATTGTAATCTAAAAAATAAGACCGTGACAAAGTGATCCCAAATAGACCTTAAATAATGTTCATCTTAATCACATACATAATCATCCTTTTAGTGTAATAGTCATATATTAGATATACTGCATTTGATAACAATAATAATATTTTTTATTGTGATTTATAGGCTGGGCAACAGTCTTTGCGTTCTTCATGATGATCATCTTACCAATGCCCATTTCATCATACATGTAGCATATGGCATAAAGACTATGTTGCCCTCCACCTTCGAAAGGACAAAATAGTCATTTCATGTCCTAATTGTGGTCTTCCCATGCACCAACACAATATATATGACAGTGCTATAATGTTACCTTCCTATTAAGACAATAGAAGTACTATTGGACATCTTTTATCTCTCACATTACCGCTAAGTTATTTCTCTCTTATTTCATATGTTATCATATGCAAATCATGCATTAATAGGAGGATTAAATAATGATAATTGCATAAAAGTATATTAAGTCAAATTTTAAATAACTCAAAAATATCAAAATCACAAACATACAAGAGGAATGTATACTAAAAGTTAGGGGTGTCAATATTTGACATGATCTGAAAATCCGACATGAAAATTATGGGTTAGGGTCAACCCGTTTGAGAAACAGGTCAAGTTTGGGTTCAAGAAACTTGCATATTTCAAAAATCAAGTCAGGTTCAGGTTGACCCGGAAACCCAGGAATGACCCAGATTGACCCCTGCTGCCCGTGACGTGTCGAGTGTGCTCGCATCGCCGTCATGTTGAGTTGCGTGTCTCTTCACGTGAACCAAGTACCTATGATGAGTGACGATGCTACCATTGCGGACGCTGCCACAGCCATGCCACTATCAGTGTTATCATGTTCGTGGGTCGCGTCAATCCTGTAACCCATGCGGGTCTAGTTCTGTTCAATATCCTGCGTAACCATATCTTTATAAGAAAAATATTAGAATAAGTGAAAAATAAAATAAAATTACTTTCAATAATTTTATGAAAACCATATCACCTCTTTAAGCTACATAACACATTTTTTAAATTTAAAATGAAGGTTCATTTTGGGCTGCTCTGTTGTTAATTTTTAAGAAGAATTATAGTGAAAAACTGTTTTTCACCATCAGATCAGATCTATCAATTTATGATAATTATATGAAAATTATTATCCGATTTTTAAAACTAATTATTATTATTATTATTATTATTATTTGAAAAAATATATATTTTTCATAATAATTTTACATTTATTTTTATAAAAAAAGATACCGCCGCCCAAATCAATCATACAAAAATTCAGAAATATTAAATAATGATTTGTCTAATTTCTGGACAACCTCATCAGTGAAAATGACTCCGTCATCATCCGAAACAATATAAAATTGCCACATGCTTTGACTCTTCAGCATTCCCGGCTCTTCTCCTAGCTTATTTCGTTGCCGCCACAGATGACTAAGAAATTTCTTTTTAATTTTTTTTTTAGAAAGTCACCAATTTTTTTTTTTGGGGAAAATGATAATTGCTAATATCAAAAAATGATAGCCAGAAATTTTATGAAGAAAAAAAATGCTTATTATTTGTTACTTTTTTTGTCCCAAACGAAATTAAAGGAATAACAAATAATAAGCATTTTTTTCTTCATTTTTTCAGTTTTGCCGTTCCCTTTTTTAAGAATATAAAATATAAATATTTTCATGTTTTTAATTTTTATTTACCATTTATGAGTTTTCTTTTTTATACTCATATATCTATATTATTATCTTGAATCAATAGTTTTTCTTCTTAGTTGAACAGTCAAGCCGTTTATATTTCTAAGAATTTATTAGGGAAGGTTGTAATTTTTCATAAAGATAATTATTAAATTATTATATGGAAAATAATTTTTAAAAGCTGGTATAAAAAATAGTTACCTAACACAAAAAAAATTAGAAAATATCAAACAAAATATTAATTGTAATTTGAAAAACAAAATAATAAGAACTTTGCCCTAAACAAACCCTAAATCTATTGATCAAAATTGTGATAAAATTTTCTAAGAATATGTCTTTGATTGATTTGAAATCAATCAAAATTGTATCGATTTTTTTTTTTTTTGGCTTAAATTCAAGTTAATAAGTAATTCCTTGCTCAAATTGAAATCTAATCATATCACTAGAGGTACTCCAATTTTTTCACATATATGCTCATTTGTATCCTGCCTCTAGTAGTAAAGCCACTCATATACTTGAGCATGCTAATCTCTGCAACACTTAACTTAATATTATGCTTCTCTTTTAATGGCCAACATTCTACATCATAAAGCATTTGCAGGTCCTACTAAGAGTTGCAAAATTGTGTAAGGTTTATTTGGGATGACTGTAATATTTTATAAAATTGATTTAAAAATATTGTGAAAAAATAACTAAGCTACTCTAATTGAAAAAAAAACACATTTTCATCATAAAAATTTATGAGAATCAATATCAAGGCACTAAACAAACGAAATTAATGATTAAAAAATGAAAAAAATAAAGCAGAAAAAAAAGTTGTTTCAAACAGACTCCTAATTAAGAGAGATTTTTCAATGAATTTAGCATTAGAAAAATCTGCTTAATAGCAAACATAATTTTTTTTTAGTCATAATCACAAAAAAAAAGCTCAAAAATCTGCCCTTAGTCCAGCATAAAATGAGAACACGAGAATAGCAGAGCAAAAGAAACAAAACAATGAAATAAAAAAAAAAATTTTGTATAAAAATGTGAAATAAAATAATAAAACCATTATCTGTAAATTATAAAGCGGCCATTACTACAAAGCTCCAAAGCCAGAAAGCCTCACGCCCTGTGAACCCCGCTCCGCATCTCCTCCCTTTATTCTTCAGCAGTAAGAACCCGTGAACTTCTCTCCTCAGCAACTCCAATTCTATTAAAATTTAAAACCATCATCTTCGCCTTCCCCTCTCCATTGCTCTGTTTCCACTTTCAGAGAACAATGCCCCTCTTCTTCCAACACAGAACCTCTGTTTCCCTCCTCCTCCTCCTCCCCCTCATCCTCCTGCTAATCTCCGGCCACTCGCAAGGCCACACGAAAGGCCTCCGGCAGGGAAATCAGACGCATTATTCCGGCAACACGACGCAGCAAAGATTGATAGAACAGCAGTTCATGAGATGGGTAAAGTTCGTCGGAAGCCTCCGGCACAGCCTCTTCGGCCGTGCAATGAACAAACTGTTTCCTTCCTACGCTCTCACCGTCGACAAGAATCCAGCAAAGGGAGACTTCACCACCATTCAAGAAGCCATCGACTCGCTTCCCGTTATAAATTTACTTAGAGCTATCATCAAAATCAATGCCGGAACTTACACGTGAGTAGCGGCTTAAGCTCAGCTTAATTCCTTGCCCACAAATTTTCATCAAAATCGAATTTTGAAGCCAGATTTGAGCAAAAAGATGATATCTTGTTACAGGGAGAAGGTCAGCATTTCGGCAATGAAAGCATTTATAACAATAGAGGGAGCAGGGGCGGATAAGACCGTCGTGCAATGGGGAGATACAGCAGACACCATTGGAGCGAAAGGGCAAGCTTTGGGAACTTACAATTCTGCAACTTTTGCTGTTAATTCCGCTTTCTTCGTAGCGAAGAACATCACTTTCAAGGTGATTTCTAGCTTCTTCCAATTTTCCAAAAAAAAAACAAAAAAGTTGAAATTTTTATTTTTATTTCTTCCTTCTGTATCAGAATACGAGTCCAGTGCCAAAACCAGGAGCGGTCGGGAAGCAGGCGGTGGCGATGAGGATATCAGGGGATACTGCGGCGTTCTTGGGATGCAAGTTCTTGGGAGCGCAAGACACATTATATGATCATCTTGGCCGCCATTACTATAAGGACTGCTACATTGAAGGTTCTGTGGATTTTATCTTTGGGAATGCACTCTCCCTCTATGAGGTTAGTTTTTACCTTCAGAGATTTTATTAACGCTGGCTGCACGGTTACTAATCGTCATAGCATCATCGAGTGCTGACACTTGGCATGTACGAGCTGCATCTTGGCAGGTCACGGGTAGGGCAATTCTCGATCTCCATTGGCCCCATCCTTTCAATTACTTCCAATCAGATTTCTCTATTTTTTAGGGGAATTTTTGATGCTATGCAGTAATTTCCAGCTAAATTGAAAAAAAAAAAACTTTATAAAAATATATTAAGAGAAATACACAATCATATGAAAATTTAAAGTTTTTTTCTCACCCTTAATGCGACCAAATTAAAATTTATATTTTTTTCTTTGTGCTAATTAACCTTGTAAAAAAGGAATAAGAAGAAGAGAGCCTTAACTTTTTCGTTAATTATTCTCTCTCAATAATTTCTATAATCTAAGAAATATTTAAAAACTAAAACTTTAGTATAATATATAATTATATAATTTTTTTTAGGTTTTATTTGGGACGGCTTTTTTAATGCTTCTTAAAGCATTTTTTTAGTATAAAAAATTTAAGCTTAATAGAAAGCTGCTTTAAATAGTAAATAGTAAGAAAGACATCTTAAATGAAGCCTTAGACTTCATTTGAGACAGCTTATTTAACTAAAAAATTACTTTTAAAAGCATTAAAAAAAGATGTTTCAGACTTCTCAAATGAACGAGATTGCAAGATAATGATATTCACTAACTCTTTCTGGTGTATTCTCTTGCCCTTTTTCTTCTAGAAATAATTGATAGTTTTGGATATTATATGAGAATATTCTATTGCAAATTATATGATGAAGTTATATACTTATATGTAGGGGTGTCAATTCGGGTCAACGAGTCGGATTTGGGTCGAACCTGAAACTGACCCGGTACTGTTCGGGTCAACCCAAATCCGACCCGTTTTAAAAAACGGGTCAGGTTTCCGGACCCGAACCTGACCCGACACGAATGACCCGAAGTTAACCTAAAATTGCTAGTTTTATGTTCAAAATCGGGTCAATCTTCAATTTTCGGGTCAAAATAGGGTCAATAGGTTTTCGAGTCAAATAGGAGTTTTCGTTTCAATTTCGGGTTGCTGGGTCAACCCTGCTGGGTCAACCCGGACCTGACTAAATTTTTAAAACGGATTGATTTGTTGAACCCGACCCTTTTCGGGTCCGGGTTGACCCTCGCCCGGATTTTTTCGGGCCGGATTTGGATCGTGTCAAAAATTAACACCCCTAATTATATGAGAGTATCCTATTACAATAATTTAAAAAATGAGCTAAATTTCAATATTCTTTTATGCACATATACATAATAATTTATCTTGTAATTTTGATTTTATGATGGGTAGGGATGTCATATGCACGCAATAGCAGAGAGCATTGGAGCCGTGACGGCGCAGAATAGAATGAGCCTGCTTGATCCGACGGGGTTCTCCTTCGTGAACTGTAAGGTAACAGGCTCGGGCGCCCTCTATTTGGGAAGGGCTTGGGGCACCTTCTCTCGGGTCATCTTCGCCTACACGTACATGGACGATATTATAATTCCCAGTGGTTGGTCTAATTGGGGAGACCCTAATCGAGAGATGTAAGCCGCTTCTTCTCTTAATATCACTGTTTTGAAAACAGGACCGGACCGACTGGTTCAACCGTGAACCGGTCCGGTGGCCAGTACTCCTATCAAGCTTACGGATTAGGCTCTGCATCGGACCGGATCAAACCGGATTGAACCGGCGGTTCAACCGATGAACCGCTGAAACGGTCCGGGTTTATAAAAAAAAATTTATTTTTGTTTTAATTAAATTTTAAACAATGTATTTTTTTAATTAAATTCTTTTACTTTTTTAAAATACTTTTATTAAATATGATGGCAAAATTTTATGATGCAATTATAAATCATTAGATTTGATTTGAGATTAGTGTTGTATGATATAAATTTGTGTGGGGATGATTTTAAATTTATTGAATATGCTTTGAGATTAGTGTTATAAGTGAAGATTTTTATTGCACTAATCTCACAGCATATTTATTGAATATGCTTTGAGATTAGTGTTATAAGTGAAGATTTTTATTGCACTAATCTCACAGCAAATTTGTGTATAATGACATGCGAATTAACCCAAAAAGAAATTTATTTTCCAAATTATTATTTTTTTAATTTTTGGTACTAATATATGATATTTATTATTATTTTAATTTAATATTTGATATTTGTTGACAGGACTGTATTCTACGGGCAATACAAGTGCAGTGGGCCAGGAGCCAACTATGTTGGAAGGGTTCCATGGTCACGAGAGCTCACTGACGAGGAGGCAAAGCCCTTTATCTCCTTGAGCTTTATTGATGGAGTCGAGTGGATCAAATTATGATCTTTGTCTTCTCAGCTTTAATCCAATTATTTTTATTTTTTGGGAGAAAAAAATATTGTAACCCACTAATTCAAGTAAAAGCCATCTTGATCAACCATTTGATCTGATCAATTCTATTGTTTTTTATTCAAATTATGGAAAAATTATTCTATGCAGACATTGAATATCATATGGACACCAATCAGAATACGCTTCGCCGCCCATTTGCTCGATATCGTGGTTTGGTACTGCTCGGTATAATGTCTCAGTATCGCTGCCTCCGCATATAGAGATGCGTCTGACGTCTATACATAATAATTTCTCCAATTTCTGAGCTGAAATTATGAAGCTGTCATATATTGCATTTTTTTATTAATATTAATTGATATGATTTAAATGATTTAATAATTATATAAATATGTGACTAAAAATAAAAAAAAAATTTATGAAATGTAGATCATACAGTAAAACAATTTTTCTATAATTTTTAATTAAAATATATTCAATGTTTAAGTGACTAATATCTTTTTTATAACTATAAGCAAAAATTAGATGATATATTAAACCTTCTATTTCCTTGATAATGATTCTATTCTAATATAAGATATGATGCTCAAATGTAAAAAATAAATAAAAATTATTTTTAGTTTTACGATTTTATTCATTTATTTATTCTGAATTCCTTAAATCAAGATTTAATTTTTATTGTTTGATAGAAAATAGAACTTGATGATTTAGGCTTTGCTTGAAATGACTTTTTTACTACTTCTTAAAGCAAAAAGTCATGCCAAATAAAACTTTAATCATAACAAATTAGTTAATTATTTTTTGTCCGGACGTAATAATTACTCCAATGAAGGAGGTATATTAGCTTGCAATTAGTTAAAAAAAAAGCTTGCAATTAGTTGATTTTGGAGGACTAAACTATAATGTTGAGTCATTTAACTATTTAAGCAACAATGCCAGAGGTAATTCTCCCTATTTAATGCAAAACAGAATAAAATATATAATCTATATATAATGGAACCCATACTTGATAAAGACAAACTGTTTTTTATATATTTATATGGGAAGGGCATAATAGGGAAGAAATTTCTTTTCAAGGCAATTATGTGTAAAGTAAGGAGTTAACTGTAAAAAAATGCTATCAGTGTAGCTTCTTAAGGAACTGTAATTTTGCTAGAGCTTGTTAGGTGACCAACCCATTCCAAATTAAATATTCAATTATTTATTAGTATGCATTCAACTTGTTTCATATATAAACAATTACTCAATTAGAGACATAAAATTAATCATTTGGGATTCAGCTTCAATGATGCATCAATATTCATTTCATGAAGATGTTAGTCAACGAATATTTGGTGGAAACTTGATCTACATTTTAAATTAATATTACATATTGGAAGTAAAGGAGAAATAGGGGTTTCAATATTTGACACAACCCAAAAATCTGACTTGAATTTGACCCGAAAATTTCTGATACCCGTTTGGGAAAACGGGTCATGTTCGAGTCGACCAAGAAACTCAAACTCAACACGGGTTAACTCGAGAAAAATGCGTTGGCATGTCATCCAGTCAGCGCTCACCACGTCTAACGTGTGTCATGTCAAGTGCTTGCGTCACGTCGAGTGCTTGCACTGGCATGTCGTCCCATCCCCGAGTGCTTTTTGTCGCGTCGAGTGCCCGCTGTCACTGGCGTCGTTGCCGCCGTCACGCCTAGTAGCTGATGTCTCACCTCGATTATGGCCTCACGGTCGACTCGCCGAGCCGCTGACGCCTCACCCCGCCATGGGTCGGGTCGGGTCTACCTAGCAGCCTGCGTGGGTTGGGTCCGGGTTGAAAAACTTGATCTGTTTGTAAAAACGGGTCAAGTTCGGTTGGGTAAACTAGTGTCAGGTCAATTTTAGGTTGGACCCGAACCCAACCCGTGACCTAATTTTGATAGCCCTACATAAGCGCTTACAGTTTGTTGAAAAAAGAATGCATAGTCAAATGAAATAGAGGGTAAAAATAAATGTCATGTATATAAAATCTTTGGAGTTATTTGGATGAGTGCAAAACAAATACAAATGATTACCTTTTTGTTTAGATTAAAGAAAAATAATGCAATGTTAAGTCCAAAGATGGCGGTGGCTAGTAGGCAGCTGGTTGAGATTGGTGGTGATAACGGGAGACAATGACATAGAATTCACACTGTATATAAAATCAACTAAATCTAATGATTTTTAAATATATCAAAATTAAACTAGATGATAGATTTCATATATTTTAAAATTGTACTCTACATTTTTTTACTTCAGATCAAATACTGATATTTTCAAAGTTCAATCATGCATTTGAAATATTTAGTTTTACACATATAATGTATGGTTGTTGCAAGATTATAAAAGATCACAAATTTTAGTAATAGGTGGAAAATTTATTATACTTGGTCTAGATTTTTAGATTTTTTTATAAAACATTATTTGCGGTAAAAATCGAGGGATGTAATGTATTGTTATTGAAGGATTAGAACAATGACAAATTTGGCATTATTGTATTATTTTTAATCTTAATATGGACATTAAAATAATTATATACTAATAAAGATGTTATGTGTGAAGACCTTTCACAAATTAAGGATTTCAATGATTGATTTTTAATATTGGCAAAATGAAGGAAGCTGTTAATGTATTTTATGATTTTTTTTTGGTCTATATGTTTTAGCTGTCATATTCATACAGCCTCACAGTTCAAACCAAAAACTTTTTTTTTCCTTTATTCTATTACAATATAAAATTAAGCTAAGTGTTGTAGAGATTGATGCTCAGGTGGATAAGTGATTTTTCTACTCTGAGACTGAATGTGAAATGAGTAGTATATACGTGAAAAAGGTTGGAGTAGATGTATGATCACATAAAATGCCGACCTTCTAATGACCCTATTATTAGAATAGGTATATTAGATATGGCCTATGTTAAGAAAAATAAAGGCAGGCCTAAAAAGACTTGATTAAGAAGTATCTTAAATGGTTTTTTTTATTAGATTTAAATTGGACTTTGACTCATATAGCCAACCTTAAGTAATGTAATGAAGGCTTGTTGTTATGTGATATCAACTTTTGATAGCATGTTTCTCTATCCCAACAATAACATATTCAAGATCTTCTCCAAAAGACGAGCACGTTCAATCTCGCTAGCAAACCACCTGCTTTACATGATGATATATTTCTCATAAACCTAATTTCAAACCTATAATAAAAGAAAAAAGAAAAAAAAAATCTCATAAACCCAATAATATATGTGTCTATGGCTAGATGTCTTCATTATCTTTCACTATCTCGATATGGTGTTGCTTTCTTAATTAATATAATATCTCGTCTCATGTTTTTTTCCAACATTCGAATATTGAACTACAGTTAAAAATTTACTCTAATATTTTGCATGACATAATACATCATGGATTTTTTTCTGGAAAAGTACATTCCTTTTACAATAATGCTTTTTAAGATTACAACTAGGCTGAAAATATTGTTGTTCATAACATCATATGTTCTAATGTTTTTTTCCTTGGCTCGAATGCAACATTTTAGAGTTCTAAGAAATAAAAAGCTATAAATACAATCCTCTTCCAAAGTTGAATGTACAACAGTCCTCATCACAACCTCCAAACAACTTTGGGTAATACCACTTCTCCAAAATTGGGTATTCTTTCTTGTAACTTGACTAATAATTTATTTTGACAATATCAATGCTACTCATCTATATGTTAATCTAATATTTCACTCATGCATGAAACACATTGTCATTGATTTTCCTCTTTGATGATCTATGTGCTAAGATTATGTTCATCCCCTGAACTCCATAATGAGGGGGGATTATTGTTGATATCAACACAATATCATAATTGTCGTATTTGTAAATTATAGGCTTCTATATATAACTCTTTGATTTTAGTGATTTGTAAGAATCAATTGAATTTATAATTAGTATGATGAATATTGCAAATTGCCATCACTCTAAATTGTATGCTTCCAAACATAACTCTCCAAGTTTAGTGATTTACAATAACTTCTTAGATTTGTAGTTATTAGGATATATTTACTCTACATCATTGTAATCTCTACATCATAGAACATACTAAAAACAAAAACCAGACCTCTCTCATTCTATTCTTCTCATCACTTGTATCACCTTAAGGGCTTAAAGAGCAATATCTTGTACAATTTGCTCCATCCTTGTAAATATTCAAATTTTTTCTATTTTTGTCAATAATAATATAATTGCAAATGCATAAATGTATGTTGATGACATTGAATTATTTTATGATTTACAAGTTTTGATGTGATTGACATTGAAAAATCAAAAAGAGGCTCAATATGTCATGGTTACATCATTATATTTTGAAATAATTGTAAAAATACAATCGATAAATATTTTTGCATGGATATTGCACATTAAGAAATTATCAAAATACAATAGAATTCAAGTTGGATGGCTGAAATGGAGGAATGCATCAGGCTTATTTTGCGATAGAAAAGTCCCCCTCTAAGTTAAGGGAAAATTCTATAAGATGGTGGTGAGACCTGCAATGCTTTATGGTGCCGAATGTTGACCATTAAAAGAGAAGCATAATACTTAGTTGAGTGTTGCAGAGATGAGGATGCTTGGGTGGCTCGGCTTGACACTTATATATAAGATACGAAATGAGCATATACGTGAAAATATTGGAGTCACTCCAGTGGAAGATAAGAGTAGAGAGAGTCGCCTTAGATGGTTTGGTCACATTAAACGGAGGCCTTCCAATGACCCAGTTAGGAAAGTTGAGGTATTAGATTCGACTTATGTTAAGAAAGGTAGAGGTAGACCTAAAAAGATTTGATTAGAAAATATTAGAAATGATCTTTCTTTATTAGATTTAAATGAGAGAATTTGACTTTTAAACGGGACACAATCGCGAAAAAGGATTCATGTAGCTTACCCCACATAGTGGGACAAAGACTTGATATTGTTGTTGTTGTATTTAATCAATATCTTAAATTTATTCTATTTTGATTTTCTTTAAACCAATTAGAGATTGCATTAATATTATATGTGAGAAATTATTTTGGATAATCAATTTTATTAATTTACATCAAATTCAATATCTTGATTTGATAAGGAGATCATAATTTATTTTATTTTAATAAAAATTAATGTAAGTTAAAGTAATTTAAGAGAAAATCAATATTTACTCAACCTTCATATTTATTAATAATTTATTTTCTAAATCCATATTCTATTATTATTCATTCATTCACACCAATAGGTTCATTGTATGAATGAATAAATTTGGAGGGTAAAAGAGAAATTTTTTTAGGGATGTACATATGATTATGATTTTGGAGGTTTTGTTTTTTTTATATGCAAATTTTGGAAAATAATATTATAAGATGATAATTTATATAGTTTATTTTTGTTAATTTAATACTTTAATAAATGATTTATATCTATCATTTTGTGGAGAACAAATAATTATTCAAGGCTTTTTTATTATTTATTTAATATTATTAAAATGGATGTAAAATATCAACATTTCTTTATTATAATATCAAGTTGTCTATTAAAAGAAAAATAAAAATTGGATTAGCATGAGATATTTTCATTAAATTTTTTAAATGATTTAATAAATATACAATTTAATATGCAATAGAAGATGGATTTAGATACTAATGATAGAATTAATGGATATGATACACAAAATTCAAAATTCAAAATTCTTGATGGCTTTTTAATTGAAATTACCTTACTTTTACAATATTGACTATATATGAATATTTTTTAATATAGCTATTTTGTTGAATTAAAATAAATATTATAACACCAAGATATAATTCCAATTGGTTTTAAAAAACACAATATTTTCCAAATTTAGATTTAAAATAAAAAATAAGAAAATTTGGGTTAGAATATTTTTCTATATTTTTTATTAAAATGAACTTTAAAATTTTTAGATCCATTTTGCGATGAGAATTGTATATAAGTAAATTTGTTATTAAGTGGCTATGTGGGCTGCCAATGTAGGTAACTTGCAGGCCTCCACCAGCTACCGACCACCGCTACAGCTCGTTACCCACCACTAATCGACACCATTGACCACCGCCACCTGTTGTTGCAGCCACATGCCACCACGGTTGTCGTCCATTGTCGCCAGTGTAAGCCACCGACCACTATCATCTGGGGTCAAATTAATCTGATTATTATTTAGTTTGAATTTGTGTCTAAAATATTAACCAGATTAATTTATTCTATCAAATTTAGGTTAATCTAAAAACCTGAAATTGACTCCAAATTGTTTGATTCTCACTCCAATTTAAGTTAAATAAGTCATATTTGTGTTAAACCAATCATTTTTGGGTTAAACAAATAGTATTTGGGTTAAATTGGTTTTGTTGGTCCAAAAAAATTGTAGGAAATATTTAACAAACATGTCTAGTTTGGTTAAAAAATTTTAACTTGTAGTATAAATGGGTCGGACTTTGACCAAATATATTATGATCAGGTCAACTTTGATTAAAAATTTTGACTCGCTCTCAATACCTTCAAATTTAAAAGTAAAAATTATATAATTGTATCTCAACTACAAAATCATTAATTAAATTTTAACATTAATGATATATAATTTTTTATATATAATAAGAATTTTAAATTATATATAGTAATTATCAAGTCCATTTAATCATACTTCATTAATATGAAGATATGGTAAATTGCCCAATTGGTAACACAATTTTTTTTTCTGCAAAAAGTATGCTCCACAGGACCACAGCTAATTCTCCGAGCCTTCTAAACAATCTAAAGTCTACCGTGGAAATCGGTTTTCGGCTCTCCGCCACCGAAACCGTCGGCTTTGGGCTTTCCGATAAATAATCTCTCTCCTCTGTTTCTCTCTCTCATAAAGCTTCCCCACGTAACGCCTTGCCGTGCCGCCCCTCTCCTCCGTCTCTCTCCATCTTGTTTCCGTCTCCTCAGTTCCTTTCTGTTTTTGGAAAACGATCATCGGACCCAGCCCTAGGTTTCTTCGGCGACGATCCGGCGTTTCCTTTCTTTTGCAGTTTTCTCCGCTTAGAATTTGTGCGCGCGTGTGTGTGGCTTTTCTAGGGTTTCGGGTTTGTGGGATCCGACGCTTCTTTGGATTAGGGCGGTGAGAGCATCATTGTATTTGAGAGTAAGGCTCGTTGGTGTCGGCAAGGGCAAGTCTTGGTATCTTTCAAACGGGAAAAGAGATCTTCAATTGGAATCTTTGTTTGGTGATTTCTAGGTTTATATGTCTATTTTTTAGATAATTTTCCTTGAATTGACTTTCTTGATGTTTAGACGCCCTTGCGCCTTGTCGTTACAGAAACGAAGCATCTTTGTGTATCCGACTGATTGGTTATTGATCCCGCTATTTAAGGTTTGCATCTCGCGTAGATCCGTTGGTAAGACGATATAGTTGTTCAAAATGTTTGACTGATCTTCATTTCTCGTTGGATTGGAGCGGTATCTTGGGTCTTTTCTTTTCTTATGTTAGGTCTTATCGTTTCTAGTGTTTTGGAACTTTTCTTTGGGGTGAGTTGCCGGACGAGATCCTAGCATCTTTCTGTAGTTTTCTTTTATCTGTTAGGATTTCAAGATGGGGAGTTCGGAGGTTGGCAGTACTGGGGCACATACCCTTAAGCAGTATGGTGTGACGAAGCCTATCTCAGTCGCGGGGCCGACAGAGACAGATCTACAGAGAACTGCGGAATTAGAGAAAGTATGCTCCTTTCAATTCTTGCCGTTTTTCTTGCATCTGTGTTCTTGCTTATCTGCTTTTTCTTCCATTCTTTACATTCTCATGCTAATATTGGCATGTTCCAATGAAGTTCTTGGTGGAGGCTGGACTTTATGAGAGCACTGAAGAAGCAGCAAGGCGGGAGGAGGTTCTAGGACAGTTAGATCTGGTAACTGTTTTAATTCCCCGTGCTTGTTTTATTTTTATGGTTTTTCTAACTTTCATAAATAATATATGTTGTGCCCTATTCTTATGAATAATGGGCTTGTTCCCATATCTGTTTGTGCCAGCATAATGAAATGTGATTCCTCAATGGAATTTACGGAGTTTCTTAGATTTGCATAATTATATCTTTATATAAATACTAAATCAAAGTTCCAAGTTCCTGGATTATGATAATTGTCAAACTTTTGTTATGCCAAATGTCAAGCTTCTCTCCTCCTTCATACTGAGGATTTTTTGTCATGTATAACCTCCTACATGCCCAGCATCATCCCTTAAAATTTTTAGACGAGAAAAGCTCCCAACTTTCATGTAATTTTTAAATTTGAAACGGACACATAATATAGTTTTTTTTAAGTATACTTATAAAAACCACAATTATTTGATGTAACAGTAATTACATCATTTTTATCATTAGATTTAAGTTTGAACTCAATTTTAATTATATTGAATTCAAATTTATGACTAATTGTTTCATTTTCAACTTTTGATCACATTAACTGTCAGTATTTACATAAAAACAAACAATTTAATTTTACTTGCTGATTTTTCTTATATATGTCAAGCTTTTTTTATATATCAAGATAAATTTATCCTCATTTTCATGTCTATTTATGGTGTTTATTGATGAATTTTATACTTCTCATAATAAACAATTTATATTGTTGTGTCTGATTGGGTTATATTTAGTTGTCTTCTGCAGTAAATATTTGCTATGCTTATTGATGTTCCCTGCAGATTGTAAAGAGCTGGGTGAAGCAGTTAACAAGTCAACGAGGATATACTGATCAAATGGTTGAGGAAGCAAATGCTGTCTTATTTACATTTGGTTCTTATCGGTTAGGGGTAAGAAAATATTTCAATGTGATTTTGCATATCTTGTAGTGTGTTTGCAATTCTAAAATGATCAGTGGATGGCCTATGTTTACTAATATTATGGCAAGACTTGTGAGTTCAATAAAATTTATGTTCTGTTTTGTTTATGTAAGGCACTTTTTGGATGCTTACAACCGTCTGGTTGTTGATCCATGAAGAATCATTTGTTCCTTGAACTTCAGAAATACATGTTTTCTCTACTATTGGCCATGCTATAATCCCTGTCATGTATGTTATTTCATTTTGTGATTGTTCAAGGAATTTCATGTCTTTTCCGTTGTTACTATTGTAACTGCTATAATCCTATTCTTGCTATATCCCATTATTGTATTTAGTATAGAGGAAAGTTCTAAGACTTTTTTGATTTCTTCAAGCTGAATTAGCTTGGCTATGTTTTTAGTTTAACAATTTATCTTTTGTAATGGATGTCTTTTTACTGTTTTGTGTCTGAGACAGCCAATTGTATAATTGTATATTAATCATTTTTATCTTGATGATCACTAGTTTTTTTTGTCCATTGTCTGGGTATGTAGGTTAATGGACGAGGAGCTGATATTGATACACTTTGCATTGGCCCTTCATATGTGAATCGAGAGGTTAAATTCTTGTCATTAGGGTTTTTACACATTCTTGGATCCTAAAATTGTGAACTTGAGTTAACTGGCTTTTCAATTTGTGCAGGAGGACTTCTTCATTATTTTGCATGAAATTTTGTCTGAAAGGGAAGAAGTTACTGAACTTCAGCCTGTTCCAGATGCACATGTTCCTGTAATGAAATTCAAGTTTAATGGGATATCCATTGACCTTCTATATATGCTAGTGTATCCCTTCTTGTAGTTCCAGAGGTAAGTCTTTGTGGATATTTTTATGGGTTTTAACCATATACTGTTCATGCTTTGGCTTTAGAGATCATAGTAGCTGATTCTTGCCTTCATCTCTATGAACTGTGAGCTGTGAACGCCTAATTTATTAGTTCTTTGAGACATTAAGTGCATATTGTTATCTTGAATATGGTTCCATAGGAATTATTCACTTGTTAAGGTGAAGGAGTCAATGAACATATGCTATCGTCTTTGCTTTATGTGTTGTTATATATATATATATATATATATATATATATATATATATATATATATATATATATATATATATATGCTTGTTGGGAGAAATGCTTTATGCTTTTTACACTGATATTCTTGTTGTTCAGGAAATATTGCTTCTTAGTCTTATTTCCTGATTCTTACTCTTTTTTGTGGATGATAATTTTTAATGATATTTATAAATTATTTTGCAACTCGTATTTACTACGTATTTACTAATTAAGCCAAAGGAATCAAGCAATACATTTGTGGTCTTGGTTTGAGAATTTAGTGTTAATTTGTCATTTGGAATGCATAGTGTCTTTGAAGGCGATGCGATTGTTCTCCTAGATGCCAATGCAATGTGAGCTTCCATTGATGGCACCTTTTCCAATGTATCGTCATAAGCTTCCATTGATTAGGCTAGTTCCTTTCCTTGATAGATGTTTGTACTTCAAACTATAAAGGCAAGTTAGTTTTTTATGATGTAAATTTAACACGGATGATATGGAAAAGAGCATCAAGAGTTGGAGAGGCAATGGATGTGTGCTTGTAATAATTTAACACGGATAATGTGGAAAGAGCATCAAGAGTTGGAGAGGCAATGGATGTGTGCTTGTAATCAAGCAATACATGTATGGTCTTTACCGTGTGTACTTTTCTCTGTTGGGGTTTGAGAATTTAGTGCTAATTTTTCTTTTGGAATGCATAGTGTGTCTTGAAGGTGATTTTAGTGTTCTTCTATATGCCAATGCCATGTGAGGTTAATTCCATGGCACGTTGTCTAGGTAAATGTATCGCCATAAGCATCCAACAATTAGGCTAGTTCCTTTCCTTTGATAGATGTTTGAGTGTTAAACTTTGAAGGCAAGTTAGTTTTTTATGATGTAAATTTAACATGGGGTGTTGTGGAAAGGGCATCACGAGTTGGAGAGGCAATGGATGTGCTTGGAAATAAGTTAAATCAAATTTTAGTGCAATAGTTTCAAATTCTAGAATAGTAGATTTTCATGACAAAGAGGATGAATATGGTGGATAGATTGGTCGTAGAGGGTTGCAAATTTAATGATAAAGAATATAGAATGTAATAGATAATATAGAATACTAGATCATACTTGGTCCAAGAAAGCTATAAAATTATATACATTGTTTAAAATAACATAATACTAGGCTTGTGTGATCTATTCACCCTAAACCCTAGAACTGATGCCTCTCCTTTCATGCGATCTATTCACCACTTGTCCACTCATCACTTGTCCACTCATGCATGCTGCTGACCATCTCCTTAGCCGCCGCCACCGCCTCCTCTTTCTTGCCAATTTATCTTCATCCACAAGGATCTCCTCTTCCTTCTCCACATTCTCCTCTTCCTCCATTACATCTTTTCTCTATTCAATGACAATTCCTTGACAATAAATTTTTTTTTCTATAAAATATAATTTCTTTACATGGTTTAATTAGGTTTTCTTATTTCTTTGAACACTCGCATTTTTCAAAATTTTTTTTGAATCAATTTTTTTTATTTCAGGATTTTGTAAGAAATGGTTAGAGGTATGGATGCATTCACAATGGGTCATAAGAAAGACCCAGCATGGAGGCATAACAAGAATGACAAAACTTATGTTTATCTAAAGTGCAACTATTATAAGAAGGTTGTGAAAGAAGTTTTTATAAGAATGAAAGAGCATTTTCTAGCTCTCACAAGAATGTTGCACCATGTACTGAGTTGCTGAAGGTGGTGAAAGAGGATATTTGTGCATATATGAAGGTTGACAATATCAAAGTATTTAGCACAAACATATTTTGATGATATAATAAATGTTGATTTTTATTATGTAAGTGGACCTAATGGCAAAGATTCCTCATCTTTTTTGCCATTAGTGTCATGTAGACGTGCAAGGTGGCCCATAGACCAATACATGACATTGTTTTCTTAAAGTTTATTCAAGCATCATATTAGGTAAAGGATGTGGAGTACTTTTTTTTTTTTACTTATTGATGTAGTGATAGAGGAGATTTGGGAGCATCTAGTGGTGCAAGTTGTGACAAACAATGCTAGTGCTGATAGGGCAGTTGGAAACAAGTTGATGTAGAAGAGGAAACATTTGTATTAGACTCCTTGTGTGGCACACTATATAGATTTAATTTTAACTTGGTGAAACTTGGTGACTTGCCTCAACACAAGAACGCCTTGATTAAAGCAAATAAGATTAGTAAATGCATCTACAATTATTCATGGATCTTTGCTTTGATGAGAAATTTTTCAAAAGGGGCCCTTTTAGCCTATGACAACGAGATTTCCTATTGTCTATTGAGTTCAATAGAGCATGTTGGAAGCAAGGCAATCTTAGGAGTTATTGTTTTCTTCAACGCAATGGCTTAATAGTTCTTGGCCAAATATGAGAGGAAAGAATTTAGGAATAATATTCCAAATGAAAGGTTTTGGTTGGGTGTTATATATGTAATAATTAATAACAACAACAATACTATTAGCTCAAGTTTCGAGGATGGTTGATGCAGAGAAGAAACCAATTATGTTTTTCATTTGTAATGCAATGGACGATGCTAAGGAGTTGATAGCTTATAACTTTAGAGAAGATGGTATAATTATAAGGAGATTGGGAAATCATTGATGAGGAGTGGGAGCTTCAGTTTTATCATCATTTGTATGTTGGTGGATATCATCTCAATTCTTAATTCCAATATGTTGAGAACAAGTTGACCAATTATGAGATCAAATTAGGATTATACCGTTGTATGTGTAGTTTGATAGTTAACTCAACTAAGAGGTTGAGTGCTAATATTCAACTTGTACCAGTCAAAAATAAGGAAGTATTTTTTGGACTATTGCAAACCAAACATAAAGTTGTAAAATATTATCTAGGTAACTTTTAATATTTGTTTATTCAAATAAGAAAGGATTTTTGTAATTTTAACTACTATTTATTATTTTATATTCGGAATGGTGGATCCTATTTAGTAAAAACACTTCAAAGCTACAATATTTTTTTGGATATGAGAAAAATTGGAGTCACATAATCAAGTTCTTGCAAATAGGAGAAAATTTTATGATTATCTTAAGAATGAACAAGTTGGTGTACATCATGTACAATAAGAGATTGAAGGATATAAATTTAAAGAAAAGGCTTTAAAGTATGAAGAGGATATCTTATTTTTGTGATGAAGTTTCATCAAATGATGAATGGTTTGTGGATGATGACAAGAAAGTACATCATTCGATTTTCAGTAAGAAAATTTAAATGTTGATTTCTTTGATGGGGACAAAATAAGACAAATATGTCTTACACAAGCCACCAAGTAATAAAAAGAAAAGGCATCTAAATAAGGATATTCTTAATTTCTTATTTGAATTTATTTCAAAATTTAAATAATATTATTTGTTTATTATTGATTATTATTGATTAATGAAGATGAAGATGATTGAGATCAAAGAAGAGGAGAAAGATTGGGAGAATATTGATATAGCTGAAGATAAGGCAGAGGAGAAAATTTTTTCATTATGACAATAGCTCTAATAAAGAATCTTTGAGTGATGCGAGTGCTTAGGACTTTTGATTATCTACTTGTGATCTTCTTTGTTGGATGTTAGTCGATAAGGGCTAGAGAAATAAACTTATTGTGTTAAACTTATTTTTAATTGTTATATTTTGAATTATTATGTTATAGTCCTTATTCTTTACTTTGATATCTTATATTATTTTGATGTTTGTATTATACTTCTAATTTGCGCAATTTGTTACTTAGTATATTAGAATGTGTTTATATATATTTTTAGTATATTAATTGATTAGGATGCTAATATGTTACTTCTTATCAGCTATTTGATGTTGCACAACAATTTTTTTATTATGAGGCTTACATCTTTCCCCATAGACAAAAAATGTCTCAGTGATCAGTTGCACAGTTTTATACCGTGCTTAAGCAATTTAACTTTTTAAGGTCTTTTGATGTAATTTGGGTGATTTGCTTAAGATAACATATTTATCAAGGTTCGAAACTTATAATGCAACAAAACTTTAAGATTTTTTTTTTTTCTTTTTTCATGTGATGATTATTATATTACTTAAAAAAGTATCACCTAGTATTGAAATAGGTTTACTTAAAGAAACAACTATTTTTTTAGTACCTTATTTTGCTCAGATGAGAACCTTCAAAGTATTGGTAGCCATTTTTCTTTGAGCTTGGGAATTCTGGGCATTTCTCTAAGTACTTTATGTGTTTACCTTAGACACGTGCTAGGACTCCAACATGCATCCGATAGACATGACTCCAACATGCATCCGATAGGTGCAGACATGACTTCAACACGCATCCGGCACGTTCAAAACTGTGTCAGGTTCATTTAAGAGTAAAATTCATTTTTGACGCTTGTTGGACACAAGACGAAACACACCCGACATGCCTAAGATGCATACATGAAAGCTTGGTAGATAATGGAGAATTTAGTGAGAAATTTTATGTTGTGTCCTCTATACCAAGAGAGAAAGAGACATTGAGAGATGAGCAGACTCTAGTCGCGATGTTTCTACACTTCGATGGGCATTGACTTCATTGTGCACTATTTTAACTCAACACATAAGTAAAACTTAGATTTGACTTAAACAAACAAACACTTTAACTACAACACATGAGTGAGGCCCTCAACTAGGACTTTTGCTTTGACTCGTGCTTCGACTTCGACTTCAACTTCAACTTCTAAGACTCCAACGAGCAATGACTTGACTTTGGCTTTGACAACAGCTCTTCTTGTGACTCCCAAACGTCGAGAGTTTTTTTTTTAGTATCAGTTTTTAAAATTTTTAAATTTTTATGATAAGATTTTTTTGAAGCAACCATTTGTTTGTATTTTTCAATGCCATTTATCAAAACACGTGACAACAACAAAAGCAACATCAATCCTTCATCCCACTGTGGGGTCGGCTACATGAATCCTTTTTCTCCATTGCTAGTGCCAGGCCTCAAGTCTTGGATGAGAAAGTGGAGGGTTGTGTTAGATAGTCGACAACTAGCATAAAACTTGTCTAAAAATTGTGACATGAATCCTTTAATAGTGTGAAAACATGTGACAACTGAAAATAATTGATGAATACTCATGTGATAATTTTTTTATTATTATTAGTATGTGATTTTCTTTTATCATTATAAATTTTCTTTTATGATATTATACTTCATCCTATGATACCCGTAGTAAAAAATCATAAACATAAAAATTTGTAAAATATAACGTATCTTGAATTACTTTTTACTTTTATGCAATTTCATCATGTTCATGTTGTGTTTGTATATTGTGTCGTCTAACTTCAAAGCTTTAAGCTACGTATCATATTTGACAGCGGCCCTAGAAAGCTTGAGTGGAAGCCGCCTGTTTTTCTTTTTTGTGCTGTTTGTACCATTATATTTTGATATTTATCTTCATTTTTAGGTTTATTTAAAACAACTAATTTCTACATTGGTTTGATCACAATGTGATCATGGTTCACTTCTTGTTTTTAAATGGTGATTGAGTTGCTGGATTACACTAGAAGATACTCCTTATTGCTAAAACTCGACTTCTCTAGCTTTTACAAGAACCTCATTAAATGATGCTTAAACCAATTTTATTTCTTTGGGAAAAATTTTCCCTGCTTTTTCCAGCCTTTATTTTCCATACAATTATGATGAGCTTTATCGAATGCTTGTTGTTCATGGTAACTGCTCTTTTCTATTGGCCAGTTATTGGACAGTTTGTTCATGATGATCTCTTTAATTTGTTACATTGACGCTGTAATGTGGTTCTGCTCATCAATCGTTCAATTATTCAACCTGTTTATTTGAGAGTTTTGAATTAGAGTTTAAAAGTTTGGTGTGGGCATAATTTCAATGTTTTCAATCGAAACTTCACATGTTTTAGCCCAGTTTTGGTGCCAAACCTAATCTTTTAGTTGATCTTCATTCACTGATCATACACACTTCTGTTTCTGTTTATGTGTCAAGTATACGACTCTTTCATATCTTTTGGTACGGTAAAGTTACAATATTTCTCACCGTATTCTATTCACAAAAGTTTTCAATCACTGCCTGATTCATTATGACGCATGCTGAACTAATCTATTTGAACCATTGGAAATGAGTTTATTCCCAGTCTGTTCTGCCCTACCCATTGTTTTTGAGAAGAAAGTACATGTCTAACTTGATTTGATCGGGGCTAGCAACTTTCTGAGATGACATTGGGTTTGCATGAGTTAGGCTGGAACATACGGAGTTGATGTTGCTTTTGGATTGGCTCTTAGGCCACCCATGTAATTCTAGATACTGTGTGATGTTTTGGGATGTTTTATGATGTTTCCATGATTACTGATCTATAATCTAGTTAAAGGAGTTTCATGTGTTGTTTACTCGTTTTGGTACCGTAGGACTTTATAACCAAGTGTTAAACTCATATTGTAAGTTATGCATTATATATATATATTGTAAGTTATTTTATTCATTTCTTTTGTGCTATTTGATTTGAATGTAATATATCTTCTATCATGTTCAAAATGCTTACCCTATGTTTGTGGAGTTATGCATCATCAGGCTTTAGTTTTTACTCTTCTTGGTAGTTCATATTTTCTGTTCATTGTTCTTGATTTCCTGTTTCATGTCATGATTAACTCGTTTGTGTTGTTTTATAGAAACAGTTTAAATTAAAAGCGGTATTATGGTGTTGTTGCTGTTGCATGTCTCCGAACACTTATACTGATTTCCACACAGGATTTGGACATCTCTCATGGTTCAGTGCTATATAATGTTTGATGAGCCAACGGTTCGAAGTCTTAATGGCTGTAGAGTCGCTGATCAGATTCTTAGGCTTGTTCCCAATGTCGAGGTTAATACATTGTTGCCATCATTATTTTGCTGGACATTTATATGATTTTGAATTCATTAATCCTTCTGCCTTTTCTTTTTAGAATTTTCGAACAACTCTCAGATGCTTAAAGCTTTGGGCCAAGAGACGCGGTGTCTATTCAAATGTATGATCTTTATTATGTATTTTTAATCTACTTGACTTTAAACTTGCCACAATATTTTACTACCTGTCTCATGCTAGGTTTACTGGATTTCTTGGGGGTGTTAATTGGGCTTTATTGGTAGCTCGTGTCTGCCAGTTTGTACCCAAATGCTGTATCTAGTATGTTAGTCTCTCGTTTCTTTAGAGTATATACACAATGGCGTTGGCCAAATCCTGTTATGCTTTGTGCTATTGAGGAGGATGAACTTGGTTTTCCTGTTTGGGATCCACGCAAGAAACCAAGGGACAGAACTCATCAGATGCCTATAATTACACCTGCATATCCATGCATGAACTCTAGCTACAATGTGTCGACCAGTACCCTGCGAGTTATGAACGAACAGTTCCAGTTTGGTAACAGAATTTGTGAGGTAATAAACATTTGACTGTAAAAAATATAATATTTGTCTTTACTTCTTTATTTCTAACTTTAGATCACCATTTCCAGGAGATTGAGTTGAACAAGGCCAGTTGGAATGCGTTTTTGTTTGAACCGTACCATTTTTTTTTGAGTCATATAAGAATTACCTTCAAGTTGATATTATTGCCACAGATTCAGATGACCTTCGTATATGGAAGGGTTGGGTGGAATCTCGATTGAGGCAACTAACTCTCAAGGTAAATTCTATTTTTTGGGGGTTCTGATAAATAGATATGATGACGAAGTTCGTGGTTTGGAGTTCTTTCTATTGGTATTTTCATTGATGTCGAATAATGTTTTTTGGGCTTTTAGTTTATTCTCTTAGAGAATATATGCGCTTCTTCATAATGTTAAAGTCGACTTGTTTCATGTTGTTATAGTTCTTGATTATAATTCAACTTTTCTATTTTTTTTTTTTTTTTTTTACAGATCGAGCGGGACACTTCTGGGATGTTGCAATGTCACCCTTATCCTAGTGAGTATATTGACAATTCTAGGCGGTGTGGTCACTCTGCATTTTTTCATGGGATTGCAGAGGACACAAGGGCTTAGGATTCAAGAAGGCCAACAACAATTTGATATTCGTGGAACAGTGGATGAATTTAAGCATTCTGTGAACATGTATATGTTTTGGAAACCTGGTATGGAAATTCATGTTTCCCATGTTTCGAAGAAAGCAGATTCCTTCATTTGTTTTTCCAGAAGGCTATCGGCGGCCTAGGCCTTCAAAACCAATTAATCCTCAAAATTCTGAGAAAACTAATACTGTAGAGGATGAACATGATGATCATGGATCTTCAGAGAGAAAACCTAAGAGGAAAATGAGTGTGGAGGATGATATGAAATCAAGTCCTGGAAAACGTGCATTTGTTAGCCCTACTCAGTTTAAAGTCAGCTTCACCCGATCTTTCTAATGGCAGTCCTTGCTCGAAACCTGAAGTTCTATGTGGAGTTATTGATGGTACACCCCCGTCTGTTTCTTCCAGCCCTGGATGGCAGACACCAATGGCTCTCTCTCTGACCTTGATGGTTCTGGTGGTAGGTCCTCAACCGCATATGTGAAACCGAAGAAGTCATCAGAGGCTCCATCTGGACCAAGTGATCAACCAGTGAGGAGCTTAAAGGACTCCAGTGATGTGAATGGAAATGCATCCAGTTCTAATGATATGGAAGATGCTAATTCTGGAACCTGTAGTATATAAATGCAGTACTGCTACCGAACCTATTCCAGATAAGGTGGAAGGTTTAAATCAGGAGAGTGAGCCGGTACTGCAAAATGGCCTGGTGGATGAACTGGAGGTCCTATCTTCCTCTTTTATATCTATCATATTTGTTTTCTTAAGCTGATATTATTACTTACTGAAATATATTATACTTTTAACCACTTCCTTTCATTTGTGAAGAAGAATGCTGCGCTTGGTTGCAGTGATGAAGCTTCATGAAGGGGTGAACACTGAATCTGTACAGAAACCGGTGATGAGGCATGCATTTTGAGTTCTATAATATATTTCTGGTTTTGTATTATGTAGTGTTATACTTCTAAGTGGTGTTAAGCCGCACCTATACCTATTTGATTGACTTGTGAGTTGTATTGCACTCTTTTTGGTTCGTGCTTTGCTCTTTTCTTGCAATATTTATACATTTGTTCTATTTTTTGGCTGTTTTTGATGTTTTATTAATGTTTCAAATTTCCTCTGGCCCCCAACTTTCTTGAAAGGCTTATACTTTCTTCTGCAGAAGGGTTTTTTTAGTCACATGATTCGTGATGGCTTGTCATCTATTGGATGTTCATTAGTTTTTATTGACGATTTTTATTCTGTGCGGTGTGCGGAGTTAGAGACTAATAAAAATGCACCACGTTCACTTCAAAAAATTGTACCGTGGCTGGTTACCAGCTCGCAAGGTACCCGCACTGGGAGAGCTCGGGTACCGAGCTCTTTAATCGGGGCCTGTTCAGTACTCGAGCCGTTTTTTAATCAGATCGAAGAATCGTCTGTCGTCCGTACAGAATAATAGGATCTTTCTTGACAGTTCTTACTGATATTTGTGGCACTTGATTTTTTTGTAGATCTTTTTTTTCACCTTTGTTTTAGGTGGTTTAATGTGTTTTGATATATTCATCATGAAAGCTATAGGTGTATATTTCTATTTAATTAGTTAGCAGTTCGCACGCTCTCATCGCGCTGCTATTAATATGAGGTGATTCACATAAAGCTTTGAAAGATCTTTGATCTTAGCGGAGAATACTTTTTGCCCAATTACTATTTTTCATGGGAACTTAGATTTATTTGAGACAGCTTTTGATCAATATTTTTTTCATCTTTAAAAACATTATTAAAAAATATTTTATAAATTAGTAAAAAAAAGTTGTCTTAAATGAAGTTTTTTTTCTTTCACAAAGTTATAAGGAGCCCTTCCTAAAAATATTTTAAAAATAAATTATGCAAAAATGCTATTTTATTCAAATTTTCTCACCTGCTCTGATGGTTCTAATTCTTGATGCTTATTGAATGAATTTAATATTTTAATTAATGGAAGAAGTTGAATATAAATCTAAACCTTGTGCTATGGCGGAATATATTAATATTAATACATATAGTAGGTTTTCATGGCATTAAGCATTCAAACAAATTGTTAAGGATCTACATGTAATAGTTTACATGCATTACATTGGCTTGGGATTGTTGAAAAATAGTGCAAAGACATCATATAAAGCATCTAATTATGGAGATCTTTTCATTATTTATTAGCTTTTGAACATTTGTTATGTTATGATTGAAGAAATAAAAGCTAATAGTTTATGGATCTCCTGCAATTTTTTCAGCATAGATTTTTTTTTTTTTTTTTTTCATGCTTAGTGAGAGCATTTTCTAATGGATGTGCTCATTTTTAATATTTTCTATTATTTCAAATTATGTTATGGTTGGCAATACAAGTATTTGAATAGAAAATAAAAATAAAAAGAATAATTTTTTTTATTTTTATTTTAGCCTTATTTTTTGTAGCTTGAATTTTGATTCGCTTGATTATTTTGTGTTATTAGCATGATTATAAATTTCTGTAGTTCCTATATCAAACTAAAAAATATTATAAATATTATATAACACCTACCTTTTTTATATATATTATAATGATTCATTTTTCTTATTACACAACATAGGCTTCAGGCTTTCTGGGATGAATTATGGGATGACTTTCTTTCTTTTTCTTAAAGTAGCTTTTTAGTATAAAAAATAAATATTAATACTAAAAAACTGTTTTAAGAAACAATAAAGAAGCCGTTCCAAACGAAACCTTAATGTATAATATGATCATATTAATTTTGCACCCGTACAACCTTTCATCAAGGTGAAGACTAAGGGAAGGTAATCTAGAGATAAATTTGAATATAGCAGGAAGCTGTGTATAAGGGAGCAAAGTATCTTTGTAATTGTAATGGTTTCCATGAATGCCATCCATTAAAAGATAATTATTCTCAGATAATCTATTTTTTCAGTCAAGAAAACTATGCAGATTTTCCAGTCACAAACAGTACTGTGATTTACATCTATAATAATCAAAACAAGACCTGCTATTTTACAAATTATTTTGCCTTACAAATGTATAAATTTTCAGTCGCAAACTTACCTGATTTATATGTATAATCATCAAAGCAAGGCCAACTATTTCACAAATTATTTTGCTTACAAATGTACTAGTTTTCAGTCACAAACTTGTGCGAATTTATATGTATAAATGTATAATCATCAAAACAAGATCTACTACTAAAATTATTTTCCTCAGTGGTACCAAGACATCATAAAAAAGAAATGGCATTTGATATTTAAACTCTTGATCTTCATATTGCTATTACGATTTCATTTGGGATAGTTTTCTTATTTCTGCTTTTTAAAACTATTTTTTAGTAAAAAAAATATTTTAAAAACAGTAAAAATATAATAATCAAACGCTTCTCCAAACGAAGCTTAAGAACAAGACAAAAGGTCAGATGAATAGGTAAGATTAATTAACTTGTATGAGAGACAACAGATAGGTGTTTCCAGGGCCACCATGAAAGTCTTAGTTTTCATTCATATCAGTGCAACAAATGCTTTCTTTCATATAGCTAATAAAATACAATTCAGAGGTGCCAAAAGAAAATTAGTCAATCCGTCAAGGTAGTTTATCTCATAACTTGTGAAAGTTAACTAAGAACAAGAAACAACAGGCAGCTGTTTCCCAGGCCCCTCATGCACAGTTTGAAGTTTTGCCAAAGGCCGAACTACCAAAAGTCATGGACAGATTACTCGATTTCGATTTTGGAGCCGGCTTGAACGTCTCAAAGAGGAAGTAGCAGAAGGGTCTGATCTCTCACCTTTATCCGCTGGAACCTATTTCAGATAGCACAAAGTTAATTTCTGAGTTCACAACAGAGAAGAAGAGATGAAACATAGAGGCGAAAAAAAGGAAGAGAATGGTGAAGTATGGCTTATCATGCAGAATTCTTCTAAATACTAGTTTTGCTTGCAAGATGATAGGAAATACTTGAGTTCGCAAGTAACCCTAAGGGTAATACTTGAGTTCGCAAGCAAACTTATCACCAATTGGTGAAAAACAGTGAGAATAGCACAAAATCTGGGAGAAATCAGTACAAACGATAGATTGCAATACGAAAATCAAAGTCAAACAAGCACGGAAACAATATACAAGTGATCATCACTTCAAGAGGAGGAGATCGTCTCTCCCAAATCTCTAGACAAGAGAGTCTACAACCCAAGTCGCCAAAGAGCCCTAATAGACAACAAAATAAAACATAAATCCCCCTAAAATATCTCATGCTCTTTAATACATAAACTTTCCTAATTTAAAATCCCACCCAAGCCCTAGCCGCCCCCCCTCCTCTACAATTTGAATTCAATTTGGACTATAGTGGGGCCCACTAATGTGGGCGGCAAGAAGGAAGGGAGGCGGACAAGTGCCGCTTCCTGTAGACCTAAAAGGCCGGATGAGCCGGTTCAGGGTGAGCAGGCCTAACACAAGAATATAGTGTAATTTAAGAGATTAAAAAAGTGTCATGATCATTTGACTGATGCATATCTACCTCATCTAAATGCTAATGAAAACATCTCATTCATGAAATGGAGATCTCTGTTTCTAAACTGAAGAATTAAAACAATTCAGATCAGCTCTCATGCATGCAAGCAACTAATAATTTGAATTACCTTTGAAGAGAATCTGCTGGAAGTTGATTCCTCAGGAGATGAAACTAGCATATCAGCAAAGGGCGAAAGCTTCTTCCTTGCTCTTCGTTGTTTATAAATAAGAAACCTGTGAGTTCTGGTACTCCATTTTCTTCAAATTTGAACCAAATCCATTATTGGTGGCCTCTGCGTCAATGAGAGAGAATTCACCAAGCAACTTTACACTTGGTGGTCCAAATCCTGATACTTCCTTAAGTTCAACGGTCACATCATCCAAAGGTGAAGGAACAGCATGTAATCTACTTGGCTTACTTTCTACTGAGATATCCAACGCCTTGTCCAAATTTTCTTCTTTCTTCCGAACAATCTTTTTTTCTCTAGTTTCCCTTTTCTTAAAGAACTCAAATGAAGGTAGAAATGGAAAAACATGAAATGAATTCGAATTCGGCCTTCGCACATATTTATGAAAACAACTTAACAATCCAACTATAATGGTCAATGAACCGAGGAAGAAGGAAAAGGTTCGAAGAGCCCCTTCTGAGAGAATATTGGAGCTATAATCTGCCAGTTTTGTATCAGAGGCTAATGTGAAGCTGAAGTCCTCAAGGACTTGATCACCTGTTGGAGTACTCGCATCTACTACTCTTGATTGAGAGGTCCATGGAAATTCCATTGAATCCAAGCTCTCATTATCAAATTTAACTTCTCTAATTGTGAACGAGCTATCAGAAATTTCCTGGGATTGCGAAACTAGTAAAGATTCAACACTTGAGCTAGTAATATTGTTTTCTTTCAAAGTCAAACCTCTACTTATAGATTTCTTTGCATTGCCTTCTTCAGTCAAAGACCCAGAATCCCTTTGATTTTGATCGCCGTACTCCCTCTGTTCTTTAACTACAGTGTCATCATCAAACCAAACCACCATTTTTTAGTAATAAATCTTGATCTTTAGCTACAAGATATTCAGTTTTGTCAGAAAACTCGTTTCTGATTCTCTCCATCAACCATTCTCTCTCTCCTGAGCGTTGTCTTCCGATAAATTTTGTCGATCTCAAGAGAAACATATAAATTTTCATCAAGGTTGCATAAAGATTCTCTGACAATTGGGCACATCTGAGAAAAGCTTACCAAGTTCTCCAAAAAAATTTCAGTAAATAAGCTTTTCCATACCAATCTAAGAGGAGCCTTGCCCTGAATCTTTTGAATATTAGTTGCAGGGCTCTCAAATCCTTCAAAAGAAGGATAAGAACTAGACCTCATGCAATAGAGAATGAACAAAAACACTCCAAATATAAAAAGCAAACTCCAAACCACACATGAATACCATGGCTTCTCCTCCTCCAACTCTTCTTCCTCTTCTTCCTCTTCTTCCTCTTCATTCTCACTATCATTGTCATTTTCCCTCTTACTTGAAGAATTTGGAGAGGAGGGGAAAAAATGCAGTTCCTACTTCTTCATTGCCCCGCTTCTCTGCTTCAATGCGTTGAAGGAGTTCTCTACGTTGAATTGGATTGTAGCGAAGGAACTTTGGCCTTGGGGAAGTGTAATTGGTTATGGGATCATAAGAATGCAAGGAAATAGGTGAGTTATGAAAGGATTCTCCACTTGGATTTACACAAGGCGTGTATTTTGAATGTGGCGTAATTTCAAGATTCGAACTTAGAGGAGAATCCGGCAATAGGTCTTCTTTCCTCTCAGCCAAGATCTTCTTCTTGAAAGAGAAAGAAGTATTCGAGAACAGGGCGTTCTTCCTTAGGTCTGTCTTTAAAACCTGCGACATTGTCGGGGCTCCAGCTTGACGAAAATGAAACTCATTCTCGTCAGTTTCAGCGACTTTCTTACTAAAATCCTTTCCTCGTTGGGCTTCAAGAACAAGAATGGGTCTCAGATTTACAACAATGACAAAGAAGGAGATGGGAAATCCGAAAGATCCATACCTGAACTGTTCGAATTTGCCTGTGAATTTAATGAGTGATTTCTCCCGAAAGGATCCATCAGAAACCTTCTTCTCTTTCTCTTCTTCTTCAAAGGAACTATCGGTTACTCTATCCCCCTTGCGGCTCTCCAAAATAACGACCGTTGGGAGGGCTTACATGCGGAAATTTAAAAGTTTCAAATTCCTACCGTTAGATTGACAGATGGTTTAAGATCAAAACGTACAAGAATTTAAATCATAACAAGCTCATCTTGATCTGTTGATTAAGAGTTTTAACTATCAATTATGAGCCATTGGATTTAAAGTTTAATTGGCTCAAAAATAAAAAAAGAAATTAAAAATATTTTTAACGGCAAATTTAAATGTTTTTTACTTTGAATATTTATTTTCTGATTTTGAGTTTGTTTACATACCCAATTTATATCTAATTTCATGATTTTTTTCTCAAGCTATCTGCCTTCCAAATCCCAATCATGCAATCTATTATTAGAGTTATCAGACCAGTTATCACGTTTGAAATTATTTTCATATCAATATTAATATCATATATAATTAACATTTATTATATGAATCTTCAATATTTATTATTATAATATATCTATATTATTGAAAAACATTTTATTATATTTTTTAATATTCATAGATAAATAATTCATAATTTTGAAGATAATTTTATTGGAGAAAATGATCTCCAACAACTTGGAAGAATCTGAAGTCGTAGTCATAAACTTGTTAAATTTATTATAATCATTAGAGTTATTATATCATCATATTAATACTATCATATATATCTAATATTAATAATATAAATCTTTAATATTTATTATTGTAATATATTCTCATTTATTATATTATTATATTTTATATTAAAATATTAATTATTATTACTATTTTTGCTTTTTAGCAAACTTATAATGATCATATATTAATAATGAATAAAAAGTGTAAGATATGTGTTTATTAGATTAATATTGAGATATTAAATGATGTAATTTGAATTTAATCCATTATCTGATAATTGAAAATTGTCTTAATATAGAAATACAAATGATTAAATTTTGTTTATAAATTTAAATGTCTCAATTAAAAATAAGTTTATTTGTTCTAATTTGAAATATGATTATATAAAACTTTATGAAGAAGTTGATATTTATTTTGGAGTGATCCAATTGCTATAAATTAAGATTAAAAAAAAAAAAAAAAAAGAAGGAATCCAATCAATCAAATGATCAAAAGCCCTCATGCCTGAACCACATAAGCATGTACATATGAGATATAATAAACTAAAAAGTGGATTATGCAAAGTAGCAAAGGATGACTTAAAATATAAATAAAAAAAATTAAAAAACCATCCCATGACCACCTTCTATACTTGATAATAATAATAATAATAATAATAATTATTATTATTATTATTATTATTATTATTATTATTATTATTATTATTATTATTATTGTAATATCTTGATGCCTTTTATATACCAAAAAAACCTTTAATTTAAAAATCTTAAAATTATGATTTATTTAAGGCATCTTTCTCACTGCTTTACTTTACAAATCGTAATTTTAATTTTTTTTTTTGTACGACTTTCTTATTGTTTTCTCGTTAATTTCTTGAAATTTATGTGCTGCTTTATATAATCAAAGTTGTTAATGTATGATATTTTTAAAGAGTTTTTCAAAAAAGTTTTTTTTTTAGTAGCTTCACAATCACTTTTATAAAATGCTACAGACATTCAAAAGAGATCCTTAGAAAACATTTACACTTTTTGGTAAAATTAAAATGATCCTTGATGTTTTTTTTATTTAATAGTTTTTAAGTTTAAATGTTTATTTTTTATATTTAATTATTTTATGTTCTTACATATCTTACCATAAAATATATCATAATATTCTGATATTTTTTGTTGCTCAGCTAAAAATTACAAAAGCCTTGCATCATATAAACAAAATACTTATTTCTTCATAGAAAAATGAAATAAGTTTTATATTTGCATGCGTGCGCATGAAACCTAATATTCCTTTCTAGTGGAAATCTGATTCATCTCCTTGAGAAGTTTTATGGTAGACAAAGACAATGAAATTGGTTAACAGCTAATGCTTTATACTTTTTTTTTATGATTTAAGTTTTATTTAGGAAGTTTTCTACTGATTTTTTTAAGTATTTTTTAATAAAAAAATAAAATATTTATAATGTAAATATGCTTTATGAAACAATAATAAAGTCATCCCAAACAAAATCTTTGGCTTCATTTAGGACGGTTTTCTTACTGTTTCAAACAGTTTTTTAGTACAAAAATTAAATTTTTATACTAAAAAACTATTTAAAAAATCAGTAAAAGTTTCATTTGGGACTACTTTCTTATTACTTTCTAAAGAAGCTTTTTGAATTTAAAATTTTTGTACTAAAAAATAATTTAGAAAACATTAAGAAAACTCTCTCAAACACAACCTTAAAAACTATTCTATGTATTTATGAATTTGTATGGCTGGTAGCTTTTCTTAGTGATTATGGCACTTGGCATGCAGGCTTGCTTTAAGTCTGTTAGTCATGGAAGCTAAAGTTTTTAAATGGAAGTGCTCATGAAGGGTGCAGATTTGATCGATTTGATTTGCAGATTAATAAAAGTAAGTGGTTTAGATTATAAAATTAATAAAATTGAATTGATTAATTTATTTTTGAATTGAATTGAATTGATTCAAATCAAATTTTAATTCACTTTTTTAGATTAGAAATTAATTGAGTTGCAGATTAAGAAGGATACTAAATAATTTCTGTTAAAATTTTATGATTTTATTACATAAAATAAATAATATCAAATTTGATTTTTTATGTCACTAATTTATTATCAATTATTTAATTTTAATTTATTAATTTAATTGCTTTAATATATGAATTAACTAGTATAATTTGATTTTTTATTATTAATTTTATAAAAAATTATATATATCTCAGACTTCGTTTGCGACAACTTTCTTATTGCTTTCTAAATATCTTTTTAGTTTAAAAATTTTATGTACTAAAAATTTGCTTTTAAAAATAGTTAGAAAGTTATCTAAAATAAAACTTTAATTTCTCTATAATAATTTTATAATCACTTATATAAAAAGCTGTAATTATCTCAAATATATTCTAAATTGTGAATATTTTAACCTATAAATTTTTTTTTTTACCTGAACTGTATTTTTACAGTGCAAAATTTTGTACATTAGTAATTATTAATAAGTATCGACACAGTGATATAACAGTTTTAAAAAGAAATTTAATGCTTCCAAGTTGATGGGCGGGCACTGAGCGTCCTAGCCCGCCCAATGTAACCCGAAACTAGAGCCTGCCATGAAACTAACTTATTGTACGTACATGGAAATAGGCTCTTAATTGGGTCATCCGAAAGAGACCCAACAAGTATGTAGGGCCCATCGCCACCTTCGACAGCTAATTGTATGTTTTTAATATATGTAAATTTTTAAGGTGACTTAAGTTTTATTTGGGACAATTTTATTATTATTTTTAAAGCAATTTTAATATATATATATATATATTTTAAATTTCAAAATTTTTATATGATAAAGATGTTTTATAAATCAATAAGAAAGTTGTCCCAAATTAAGTCTTAGTTTGGGATATTTTTTTTACTGCTTTCTAAAGTAATTATTTTAGTATAAAATTTTTTCAACTAAAAATGTTTGTACTAAAAAATGCCTTAAAAAACAGTAAAAAGTTGTCTGGAATGAAGCTTAAGTATTTGTTCAAGATAGTTGCAACAATTGTTGGCTTTTGTGCATCTTCTCATTGGCCTTCGCTAGCTGGCAACTAGGGGTGTCAATTTCGAGTCATGGGTCAGGTTTGGGTCGAACCCGAAACTGACCCGGGTTCAAACGGGTCGACCCTAACCCTACCCGGGTAGATAAATAGGTCGGAAATCCGAACCCGAACCCGACCCGGCGGGTTGCCGGGTTGACCCGACCCGACCCGGTTTTGGGGTTGCCGGCGCCGGAACGGCGGCAGGCAGATGGCTGGGGCGGAGGCAAGCGGGGCGGACGCCAACGCGGGCGCGGTTGGGCACGCTAGGCACGCGGGGGGGCGCGCTGGGGCAACGCGGGCGCGGTCGAGCTCGCTGGGCACGCGCGCAGGCAGGCAGCGCGCGAGCGCGGGGGCATCGGGGGTAGCGCGGGCAGCACGGCGGGCGCTCGGTGGGCAACGTGGCGGGCAGAGGCGAGAAATTTGAATTTTTTTTAAATGGTATTTCCTCTTTGTTGTTGAGGAGCCTTCATTTGGGTTATGAATTGATGCTTGTTGGTTTTCCTCTGCTTGGTTTGTGGCTTGATACCTCCAATGGATGATCCTTGTTTGACTTGCGGATTCGCACGGAGCCTCATTCCTGAGTCCGACTGTTTCTTTGGCTCTTGCTTACTCTTTGGCAGCCTTTATTATTTTGCACCTTCCTTTGAGGTTGCTTTATTTATTTGATAATTATAGCCTTGCAATTTTGTTTTGTATTATCTAGATCTTGTATGTATTCTCCTTTTATTAATGAATGTCTTTTATCAAAAAAAAAAAAAGATAGTTGCAACAATTTGTAGAGTTGATTATGATTTTGTTATGAGAAAAAGTAATTTTTCGCAAATTGTTGTGATTTTTTTTAAAGTAATTTTTTTTCTTACAACTACCACATATTCATAAATATTGTGGTAAAAATTAACTTTCTACTGCAAAAATTCCTAGAAAATATCGAAAAAGAAGCCATCAAATAAAATTATGATTGTAATCTAAAAAATAAGACCGTGATAAAGTGATCCCAAATAGACCTTAAATAATGTTCATCTTAATCACATACATAATCATCCTTTTAGTGTAATAGTCATATTAGATATAATGCATTTGATAACAATAATAATATTGTTTTATTGTGGTTTATAGGCTGGGCAACAATCTTTGCGTTCTTCATGGTGATCATCTTACCAATGCGCATTGCATCATAGATGTAGCATATGGCATAAAGACTATGTTGCCCTCCACCTTCGAAAGGACAAAATAGTCATTTCATGCTCCTAATTTTGTTCTTCCTACCAACACAAATATTAATTTGGGCATGTTTTATATGACAATGCTATAATGTTACCTTCCTATTAAGACAATATAAGTATTATTGGACATCTTTTATCTATCACATTACGGCTAAGTTATTTCTCTCTAATTTCATATGTTATCATATGCAAATCATGCATTAATAGGAGGATTAAATAATGATAATTGCATAAATTAATACTATTAATTATCATTAAAGTATATTAACTAAATTAATTCAAATTTTAAATAACTCAAAAATATCAAAATCACAAACATACAAGCGGAATGTATGCTAAAAGGTAGGGGTGTCAATATTTGACATGATCTGAAAATCCGACATGAAAATTATGGGTTAGGGTCAACCCGTTTGAGAAACAGGTCAAGTTTGGGTTCAAGAAACTTGCATATTTCAAAAATCAAGTCGGGTTCAGGTTGACCCGGAAACCCAGGAATGACCCAGATTGACCCCTGCTGCCCGTGACGTGTCGAGTGTGCTCGCATCGCCGTCATGTTGAGTTGCGTGTCTCTTCACGTGAACCAAGTACCTATGACGAGTGACGATGCTACCATTGCGGACGCTGCCACCGTCGTTGGCATGCCACTATCAGTGTTATCATGTTCGTGGGTCGCGTCAATCCTGTAACCCGTGCGGGTCTAGTTCTGTTCAATATCCTGCGTAACCATATCTTTATAAGAAAAATATTAGAATAAGTGAAAAATAAAATAAAATTACTTTCAATAATTTTATGAAAACCATATCACCTCTTTAAGCTACATAACAAATTTTTTAAATTTAAAATGATGGTTCATTTGGGGCTGCTCTGTTGTTAAATTTTAAGAAGAATTATAGTGAAAAAATGTTTTTCACCGTCAGATCTATCAATTTATGATAATTATATGAAAATTATTATCCGATTTTAAATAATAATAATAATAATTATTATTATTATTATTATTTGAAAAAATATATATTTTTCATAATAATTTTACATTTATTTTATAAAAAAAGATACCGCCGCCCAAATCAATCATACAAAAATTCAGAAATATTAAATAATGATTGTCTAATTTTCGACAACCTCATCAGTGAAAATGACTCCGTCATCATCCGAAACAATATAAAATTGCCACATGCTTTGACTCTTCAGCATTCCCGGCTCTTCTCCTAGCTTATTTCGTTGCCGCCACAGAAGACTAAGAAATTTTTTTTAATTTTTTTTTTTAGAAAGTCACCATTTTTTTTTTGGGGGGGAAAATGATAATTGCCAATATCAAAAAATGATAGACAGCAATTTTTTGAAGAAAAAAATGCTTATTATTTGTTACTTTTTTTGTCCCAAACGAAATTAAAGGAATAACAAATAATAAGCATTTTTCTTCATTTTTTCAGTTTTGCCGTTCCCTTTTTTAAGAAAATAAAATATAAATATTATCAAAATTTATATGGAAAATAAATTTTAAAAGCTGATATAAAAAATAGTTGCCTAACACAAAAAATTTTAGAAAATATTTTAAAAAATATTAATTGTAATTTGAAAAGCAAAATAATCATAAATTTGCCCTAAACAAACCCTAAATCTATTGATCAAATTGTGATAAAATTTTCTAAGAATATGTCTTTGATTGATTTGAAAACAATCAAAATTGTATCAATTTTTTTTTTTTTACTTAAATTCAAGTTAATAAGTAATTCCTAGCTCAAATTGAAATCTAATCATATCACTAGAGCTACTCCAATTTTTTCACATATATGCTCATTTGTATCCTGTCTCTAGTAGTAAAGCCACTCATATACTTGAGCATGCTCATCTCTGCAACACTTAACTTAATATTATGCTTCTCTTTTAATGGCCAACATTCTGCATCATAAAGCATTTGCAGGTCCTACTAAGAGTTGCAAAATTGTGTAAGGTTTATTTGGGATGACTGTAATATTTTATAAAATTGATTTAAAAATATTGTGAAAAAATAACTAAGCTACTCTAATTGAAAAAAACACATTTTCATCATAAAAATTTATGAGAATCAATATCAAGGCACTAAACAAACGAAATTATGATTAATAAATGAAAAATAAAGCATAAAGAAAGTTGTTTCAAACAGACTCCTAATTAAGAGAGATTTTTCAATGAATTTAGCATTAGAAAAATCTGCTTAATAGCAAACATAATTTTTTTTAGTCATAATCACAAAAAAAAGGCTCAAAATCTGCCCTTAGTCCAGCATAAAATGAGAACACGAGAATAGCAGAGCAAAAGAAACAAAACAATGAAATAAATAAAAAATTTTGTATAAAAAAGTGAAATAAAATAATAAAACCATTATCTGTAAATTATAAAGCGGCCATTACTACAAAGCTCCAAAGCCAGAAAGCCTCACGCCCTGTGAACCCCGCTCCGCATCTCCTCCCTTTATTCTTCAGCAGTAAGAACCCGTGAACTTCTCTCCTCAGCAACTCCAATTCTATTAAAATTTAAAACCGTCATCTTCGCCTTCCCCTCTCCATTGCTCTGTTTCCACTTTCAGAGAACAATGCCCCTCTTCTTCCAACACAGAACCTCTGTTTCCCTCCTCCTCCTCCTCCCCCTCATCCTCCTGCTAATCTCCGGCCACTCGCACGGCCACACGAAAGGTCTCCGGCAGGGAAATCAGCCACATTATTCCGGCAACACGACGCAGCAAAGATTGATAGAACAACAGTTCATGAGATGGGTAAAGTTCGTCGGAAGCCTCCGGCACAGCCTCTTCGGCCGAGCAATGAACAAACTGTTTCCTTCCTACACTCTCACCGTCGACAAGAATCCAGCAAAGGGAGACTTCACCACCATTCAAGAAGCCATCGACTCGCTTCCCGTTATCAATTTACTTAGAGTTATCATCAAAATCAATGCCGGAACTTACACGTGAGTAGCGGCTTAAGCTCAGCTTAATTCCTTGCCCACAAATTTTCATCAAAATCGAATTTTGAAGCCAGATTTGAGCAAAAAGATGATATCTTGTTACAGGGAGAAGGTCAGCATTTCGGCAATGAAAGCATTTATAACAATAGAGGGAGCAGGGGCGGATAAGACCGTCGTGCAATGGGGAGATACAGCAGACACCATTGGAGCGAAAGGGCAAGCTTTGGGAACTTACAATTCTGCAACTTTTGCTGTTAATTCCGCTTTCTTCGTAGCGAAGAACATCACTTTCAAGGTCATTTCTAGCTTCTTCCAAATTTACCCAAAAAGAAACAAAAAAGTTGAAATTTTTTTCTTTTTATTTTTCCCTTCTGAATCAGAATACGAGTCCAGTGCCAAAACCAGGAGCGGTCGGGAAGCAGGCGGTGGCGATGAGGATATCAGGCGATACGGCGGCGTTCTTGGGATGCAAGTTCTTGGGAGCGCAAGACACATTATATGATCATCTTGGCCGCCATTACTATAAGGACTGCTACATTGAAGGTTCTGTGGATTTCATCTTTGGGAATGCCCTCTCCCTCTATGAGGTTAGTTTTTACCTTCAGAGATTTTATTAACGCTGGCTGCACGGTTACTAATCGTCATAGCATCATCGAGTGCTGACACTTGGCATGTACGAGCTGCATCTTGGCAGGTCACGGGTAGGGCAATTCTCGATCTCCATTGGCCCCATCCTTTCAATTACTTCCAATCAGATTTCTCTATTTTTTAGGGGAATTTTTGATGCTATGCAGTAATTTCCAGCTAAAATGAAAAAAAAAAAACTTTATAAAAATATATTAAGAGAAATACACAATCATATGAAAATTTGAAGTTTTTTCTCTCCCTTAATGCGACCAAATTAAATTTTATATTTTTTTTTCTTTGTGCTAATTAACCTTGTAAAAAAGCAATAATTTATATAATCTAAGAAATATTTAAAAACTAAAACTTTCGTATTATATATATATATATATATATATATATTCTAAAATTTAGAAAAGCCCGGTACTCTCTTAGGTTTTATTTGGGACGACATTTTTAATACTTCTTAAAGCATTTTTTTAGTATAAAAAATTTAAGCTTACTAGAAAGCTGCTTTAAATAGTAAGAAAGACATCCTAAATGGGACAATTATTACGTCCTCCGACCGGACATAGAGGAACGTCCAGTCGGAGGCAAATTCCCGCCAAAAAATGAGTTGTACCGAGCAAATACCGAGCAATAACGAAGAATACCATCATTTGAAGACCCAATATCGAGTTATACCGGGCTTTACCGAGCAAATACCGAGTTATGCAAAAGTTGTATCGAGTTTTTCCCAGAAAAACTCGGTACAACTCGGTATTTCTCAGTACAGCTCTGTATAACTCGATATCGGTCTTTAGAGAACGGTATTCCTCACTATTATCAAATAATACCTAGTTGTACCGAGCAAATACCTAATTTTTTGGCGGGAAATTGCCTCCGACCGGACGTTCCTCTACGTCCTTGCACCGAACGTAATAAAAGTTCCCTAAATGAAGCCTTAGACTTCGTTTGGGACAGCTTGTTTATTGCTTCTTAAATCAGTCTTTTAGTTAAAAAATTAAAATTATTTAACTAAAAAATTATTTTAAAAAGCATTAAAAAAGATGTTTGAGACTTCTCAAATGAAAGAGATTGCAAGATAATGATATTCACTAACTCTTTCTAGAGTATTATATGGCCCTTTTTCTTAGAGAAATAATTGATAGTTTTGGATGCATATTATCTTTAAGAAATTATATAAGAATATTCTATTGCAAATTATATGATGATGTTATATACTTATATGTAGGGGTGTCAATTCGGGTCAATGGGTTGGATTCGGGTCGAATCCAGAACTGACCCGGCACTGTTCGGGTCAACCCAAATCCGACCCGTTTTTAAAAACGGGTCAGGTTTCCTGACCCGAACCCGACCCGACACTAATGACCCGAAGTTGACCTAAAATGCTAGATTTCTGGTCAATCTCGGGTTTTCGAGTCAAATAGGAGTTTTCGTGTCAAACCGAACCCGACTCAATTTTTAAAACGGGTTGATTTGTTGAACCCGAATCCTACTCGTTTTGGGTCCTGGTTGACCCTAACCCGGATTTTTTCGAGTCAGGTTCGAGTCGTGTCAAAAAATTGACACCCATAATTATATGAGAGTATCCTATTACAATAATTTAAAAAATGAGCTAAATTTCAATATTCTTTTATGCACATATACATAATAATTTATCTTGTAATATTGATTTTATGATGGGCAGGGATGTCATATGCACGCAATAGCAGAGAGCATTGGAGCCGTGACGGCGCAGAATAGAATGAGCCTGCTTGATCCGACGGGGTTCTCCTTCGTGAACTGTAAGGTAACAGGCTCGGGCGCCCTCTATTTGGGAAGGGCTTGGGGCACCTTCTCTCGGGTCATCTTCGCCTACACGTACATGGACGATATTATAATTCCCAGTGGTTGGTTTAATTGGGGAGACCCTAATCGAGAGATGTAAGCCGCTTCTTCTCTTAATATCACTGTTTTGAAAACAGGACCGGACCGATTGGTTCAACCGTGAACCGGTCTGGTGGCAAGTCCTATCCAGCTTACGGATTAGGCTCTGCATCGGACCGGATCAAATCGGATTGAACCGGCGGTTCAACCGGTGAACCGCTGAAACGGTCCGGGTTTATAAAAAAAAATTATTTTTGTTTTAATTAAATTTTAAACAATATATATTTTTTAATTAAATTCTTTTAATTTTTTAAAATACTTTTATTAAATATGATGGCAGAATTTTATGATGCAATTATAAATCATTATATTTGATTTGATATTAGTGCTGTATGATATAAATTTTATGTGGGGATGATTTTAAATTTATTGAATATGCTTTGAGATTAGTGTTATAAGTGAAGATTTTTTTACTGCACTAATCTCACAGCGTATTTGATTGTTTTTAAGGCTGTCTTAGGCTTCGTTTAGGACGGCTTTTTTGTTGCTTTCTAAAACGGAGTTTTAGTACAATTTTTTTTTTTATTTTTGTACTAAAACTCCGTTTTAGAAAGCAATAAAAAAGCCGTCCCAAACGAAGCCTTAATATAATTTATGTTAGGATATTCAAATATTAGGAAATTTTTGTAATGAACTACTTTTAAGGTAAATTTAAAATTATTTTTAAGATTATTTTGATATAATTTATATTAAAATATCGTAATAAAATTTTCTCTACGTATATAAGACTTCGTTTGATACAGCTTTCTTTCTTACAAATTTACTTTTCGTATCGATCTCAACCATAGTTTCTATATGGCTGCTTCTTTTTTATTACATTAAAAAAATTTTTTGTTATGAAATTGTTTTCTAAAGCAGCTTTCAAAACAAATACATGCTTCACAGTAATTTTATAATCACTTTTATAAAAAAGTTACGTCCTTCATTTGGGACGACTTTCATACTGCTTCTTAAAATAGTTTTAGAGTACAAAAATTTTAAAACTGCTTTAAGAAGCCCTAAGAAACTCGTCCCAAACGAAACCTTAAATCCTCGTGCAATTCTCTTTTTGTGTATGATGACATGTGATTTAACCCAAAAAGTTTTTTTTTTTTTCAAATTAGTGTTTTTTTATATTTTTGGTGCTAATATATGATATTTATTATTATTTTAATTTAATATTTGATATTTGTTAACAGGACTGTATTCTACGGGCAATACAAGTGCAGTGGGCCAGGAGCCAACTATGTTGGAAGGGTTCCATGGTCACGAGAGCTCACTGACGAGGAGGCAAAGCCCTTTATCTCCTTGAGCTTTATTGATGGAGTTGAGTGGATCAAATTATGATCTTTGTCTTCTCAGCTTTAATCCAATTTTTTTTATTTTTTGGGAGAAAAAAATATTGTAACCCACTAATTCAAGTAAAAGCCATCTTGATCAACCATTTGATCTGATCAATTCTATTGTTTTTTATTCAAATTATGGAAAAATTATTCTATGCAGACATTGAACATAATTTGAACACCAATCAGAATGCGCTTCATCGCCCATTTGCTCGCTGCCGTGGTTTGGTACTGCTCGGTATAATGTCTCAGTACCACTGCCTCCGCATATAGAGATGCGTCCGACGTCTATACATAATAATTTCTTCAATTTCTGAGCTGAAATTATGAAGCTGTCATATATTGCAATATTTTATTAATATTAATTGATATGATTTAAATGATTTAATAATTATATAAATATGTGACAAAAAATAATTTTATGAAATGTAGATCATACAGTAAAACAATTTTTCTATAATTTTTAATTAAAATATATTCAATGTTTAAGTGACTAATCTATTTTTTATAACTATAAGCAAAAATTAGATGATATATTAAATCTTCTATTTCCTTGATAATGATTCTATACTAATATAAGATATGATTCTCAAATGTAAAAAATAAATAAAAATTATTTTTAGTTTTATGATTTTATTCATTTATTTATTCTGAATTCCTTAAATCAAGATTTAATTTTTATTGTTTGATAGAAAATAAAACTTGATAATTTAGGCTTTGTTTGGAATGACTTTCTTACAACTTCTTAAAGCAGAAAGTCGTCCCAAACAAAACTTTAATCACAACAATTTAGTCAATTATTTTTTGTCCGGACGTAATAATTACTCCAATGAAGGAGGTATATTAGCTTGCAATTAGTTTAAAAAAAAAAGAGCTTGCAATTAGTTGATTTTGGAGGACTAAACTATAATGTTGAGTCATTTAAGTAACAATGCCGGAGATAATTCTCCCTATTTAATGCAAAACAGAATAAAATATATAATCTATATATAATGGAACCCATACTTGATAAAGACAAACTGTTTTTTATATATTTATATGGGAAGGGCATAATAGGGAAGAAATTTCTTTTCAAGGCAATTATGTGTAAAGTAAGGAGTTAACTGTAAAAAAATGCTATCAGTGTAGCTTCTTAAGGAACTGTAATTTTGCTAGAGCTTGTTAGGTGACCAACCCATTCCAAATTAAATATTCAATTATTTATTAGTATGCATTCAACTTGTTTCATATATAAACAATTAGAGACATAAAATTAATCATTTGGGATTCAGCTTCAATGATGAATCAATATTTATTTCATGAAGATGTTAGTCAACGAATATTTGGTGGAAAAACTATTGAACTTGATCTAGATTTTAAATTAATATTACATATTGGAAATAAAGGAGAAATAGGAGTGTCAATATTTGGCACAACCCAAAAATCTGACTCGAACTTGGCCTGAAAATTTTTGATACCCGTTTGGGAAAACGGGTCATGTTCGAGTCGACCAAGAAACTCAAACTCAACACGGGTTAACTCGAGAAAAATGCGTTGGCATGTCATCCAGTCAGCGCTCACCACGTCTAACGTGTGTCATGTCAAGTGCTTGCGTCACGTCGAGTGCTTGCACTGGCATGTCGTCCCATCCCCGAGTGCTTTTTGTCGCGTCGAGTGCCCGCTGTCACTGGCGTCGTTGCCGCCGTCACGCCTAGTAGCTGATGTCTCACCTCGATTATGGCCTCACGGTCGACTCGCCGAGCCGCTGACGCCTCACCCCGCCATGGGTCGGGTCGGGTCTACCTAGCAGCCTGCGTGGGTTGGGTCCGGGTTGAAAAACTTGATCTGTTTGTAAAAACGGGTCAAGTTCGGTTGGGTAAACTAGTGTCAGGTCAATTTTAGGTTGGACCCGAACCCAACCCGTGACCTAATTTTGATAGCCCTACATAGGCGCTTACAGTTTGTTGAAAAAAGAATGCATAGTCAAATGAAATAGAGGGTAAAAATAAATGTCATGTATATAAAATCTTTGGAGTTATTTGGATGAGTGCAAAACAAATACAAATGATTACCTTTTTGTTTAGATTAAAGAAAAATAATGCAATGTTAAGTCCAAAGATGGCGGTGGCTAGTAGGCAGCTGGTTGAGATTGGTGGTGATAATGGGAGACAATGACATAGAATTCACACTGTATGTAAAATCAGCTAAATCTAATGATTTTTAAATATATCAAAATTAAACTAGATGATAGATTTCATATATTTTAAAATTGCACTCTACATTTTTTTACTTCAGATCAAATATTGATATTTTCAAAGTTCGATCATGCATTTGAAATATTTAGTTTTACACATATAATGTATGGTTGTTGCAAGATTATAAAACATCACAAATTTTAGTAATCGGTGGAAAATTTATTATACTTGGTCTAGATTTTTAGATTTTTTTATAAAACATTATTTGCGGTAAAAATCGAGGGATGTAATGTATTGTTATTGAAGTATTAGAACAATGACAAATTTGGCATTATTGTATTATTTTTAATCTTAATATGGACATTAAAATAATTATATACTAATAAAGATGTTATGTGTGAAGACCTTTCACAAATTAAGGATTTCAATGATTGATTTTTAATATTGGCAAAATGAAGGAAGCTGTTAATGTATTTTATGATTTTTTTTTTTGGTCTATATGTTTTAGCTGTCATATTCATACAGCCTCACAGTTCAAACCAAAAACTTTTTTTTTCCTTTATTCTATTACAATATAAAATTAAGCTAAGTGTTGTAGAGATTGATGCTCAGGTGGATAAGTGATTTTCTACTCTGAGACTGAATGTGAAATGAGTAGTATATACGTGAAAAGGTTGGAGTAGATGTATGATCACATAAAATGCCGACCTTCTAATGACCCTATTATTAGAATAGGTATATTAGATATGGCCTATGTTAAGAAAAATAAAGGCAGGCCTAAAAAGACTTGATTAAGAAGTATCTTAAATGGTTTTTTTTATTAGATTTAAATTGGACTTTGACTCATATAGCCAACCTTAAGTAATGTAATGAAGGCTTGTTGTTATGTGATATCAACTTTTGATAGCATGTTTCTCTATCCCAACAATAACATATTCAAGATCTTCTCCAAAAGACGAGCACGTTCAATCTCGCTAGCAAACCACCTGCTTTACATGATGATATATTTCTCATAAACCTAATTTCAAACCTATAATAAAAGAAAAAAGAAAAAAAAAATCTCATAAACCCAATAATATATGTGTCTATGGCTAGATGTCTTCATTATCTTTCACTATCTCGATATGGTGTTGCTTTCTTAATTAATATAATATCTCGTCTCATGTTTTTTTCCAACATTCGAATATTGAACTACAGTTAAAAATTTACTCTAATATTTTGCATGACATAATACATCATGGATTTTTTTCTGGAAAAGTACATTCCTTTTACAATAATGCTTTTTAAGATTACAACTAGGCTGAAAATATTGTTGTTCATAACATCATATGTTCTAATGTTTTTTTCCTTGGCTCGAATGCAACATTTTAGAGTTCTAAGAAATAAAAAGCTATAAATACAATCCTCTTCCAAAGTTGAATGTACAACAGTCCTCATCACAACCTCCAAACAACTTTGGGTAATACCACTTCTCCAAAATTGGGTATTCTTTCTTGTAACTTGACTAATAATTTATTTTGACAATATCAATGCTACTCATCTATATGTTAATCTAATATTTCACTCATGCATGAAACACATTGTCATTGATTTTCCTCTTTGATGATCTATGTGCTAAGATTATGTTCATCCCCTGAACTCCATAATGAGGGGGGATTATTGTTGATATCAACACAATATCATAATTGTCGTATTTGTAAATTATAGGCTTCTATATATAACTCTTTGATTTTAGTGATTTGTAAGAATCAATTGAATTTATAATTAGTATGATGAATATTGCAAATTGCCATCACTCTAAATTGTATGCTTCCAAACATAACTCTCCAAGTTTAGTGATTTACAATAACTTCTTAGATTTGTAGTTATTAGGATATATTTACTCTACATCATTGTAATCTCTACATCATAGAACATACTAAAAACAAAAACCAGACCTCTCTCATTCTATTCTTCTCATCACTTGTATCACCTTAAGGGCTTAAAGAGCAATATCTTGTACAATTTGCTCCATCCTTGTAAATATTCAAATTTTTTCTATTTTTGTCAATAATAATATAATTGAAAATGCATAAATGTATGTTGATGACATTGAATTATTTTATGATTTACAAGTTTTGATGTGATTGACATTGAAAAATCAAAAAGAGGCTCAATATGTCATGGTTACATCATTATATTTTGAAATAATTGTAAAAATACAATCGATAATATTTTTGCATGGATATTGCACATTAAGAAATTATCAAAATACAATAGAATTCAAGTTGGATGGCTGAAATGGAGGAATGCATCAGGCTTATTTTGCGATAGAAAAGTCCCCCTCTAAGTTAAGGGAAAATTCTATAAGATGGTGGTGAGACCTGCAATGCTTTATGGTGCCGAATGTTGACCATTAAAAGAGAAGCATAATACTTAGTTGAGTGTTGCAGAGATGAGGATGCTTGGGTGGCTCGGCTTGACACTTATATATAAGATACGAAATGAGCATATACGTGAAAATATTGGAGTCACTCCAGTGGAAGATAAGAGTAGAGAGAGTTGCCTTAGATGGTTTGGTCACATTAAACGGAGGCCTTCCAATGACCCAGTTAGGAAAGTTGAGGTATTAGATTCGACTTATGTTAAGAAAGGTAGAGGTAGACCTAAAAAGATTTGATTAGAAAATATTAGAAATGATCTTTCTTTATTAGATTTAAATGAGAGAATTTGACTTTTAACGGGACACAATCGCGAAAAAGGATTCATGTAGCTTACCCCACATAGTGGGACAAAGACTTGATATTGTTGTTGTTGTATTTAATCAATATCTTAAATTTATTCTATTTTGATTTTCTTTAAACCAATTAGAGATTGCATTAATATTATATGTGAGAAATTATTTTGGATAATCAATTTTATTAATTTACATCAAATTCAGTATCTTGATTTGATAAGGAGATCATAATTTATTTTATTTTAATAAAAATCAATGTAAGTTAAAGTAATTTAAGAGAAAATCAATATTTACTCAACCTTCATATTTATTAATAATTTATTTTCTAAATCCATATTCTATTATTATTCATTCACACCAATAGGTTCATTGTATGAATGAATAAATTTGGAGGGTAAAAGAGAAATTTTTTAGGGATGTACATATGATTATGATTTTGGAGGTTTTGTTTTTTATATGCAAATTTGGAAAATAATATTATAAGATGATAATTTATATAGTTTATTTTTGTTAATTTAATACTTTAATAAATGATTTATATCTATCATTTTGTGGAGAACAAATAATTATTCAAGGCTTTTTTTATTATTTATTTAATATTATTAAAATGGATGTAAAATATCAACATTTCTTTATTATAATATCAAGTTGTCTATTAAAAGAAAAATAAAAAATTGGATTAGCATGAGATATTTTCATTAAATTTTTTAAATGATTTAATAAATATACAATTTAATATGCAATAGAAGATGGATTTAGATACTAATGATAGAATTAATGGATATGATACACAAAATTCAAAATTCAAAATTCTTGATGGCTTTTTAATTGAAATTACCTTACTTTTACAATATTGACTATATATGAATATTTTTTAATATAGCTATTTTGTTGAATTAAAATAAATATTATAACACCAAGATATAATTCCAATTGGTTTTAAAAAACACAATATTTTCCAAATTTAGATTTAAAATAAAAAATAAGAAAATTTGGGTTAGAATATTTTTCTATATTTTTTATTAAAATGAACTTTAAAATTTTTAGATCCATTTTGCGATGAGAATTGTATATAAGTAAATTTGTTATTAAGTGGCTATGTGGGCTGCCAATGTAGGTAACTTGCAGGCCTCCACCAGCTACCGACCACCGCTACAGCTCGTTACCCACCACTAATCGACACCATTGACCACCGCCACCTGTTGTTGCAGCCACATGCCACCACGGTTGTCGACCATTGTCGCCAGTGTAAGCCACCGACCACTATCATCTGGGGTCAAATTAATCTGATTATTATTGTTTGAATTTGTGTCTAAAATATTAACCAGATTAATTTATTCTATCAAATTTAATATTAACCAGATTAATTTATTCTATCAAATTTAGGTTAATCTAAAAACCTGAAATTGACTCCAAATTGTTTGATTCTCACTCCAATTTAAGTTAAATAAGTCATATTTGTGTTAAACCAATCATTTTTGGGTTAAACAAATAGTATTTGGGTTAAATTGGTTTTGTTGGTCCAAAAAAAGTGTAGGAAATATTTAACAAACATGTCTAGTTTGGTTAAAAAATTTTAACTTGTAGTATAAATGGGTCGGACTTTGACCAAATATATTATAATCAGGTCAACTTTGATTAAAAATTTTGACTCGCTCTCAATACCTTCAAATTTAAAAGTAAAAATTATATAATTGTATCTCAACTACAAAATCATTAATTAAAATTTAATATTAATGCTATATAATTTTTTTATATATAATAAGAATTTTAAATTATATATAGTAATTGTTAAGTCCATTTAATCATACTTCATTAATATGAAGATATGGTAAATTGCCCAATTGGTAACACAATTTTTTTTTTCTGCAAAAAAGTATGCTCCACAGGACCACAGCTAATTCTCCGAGCCTTCTAAACAATCTAAAGTCTACCGTGGAAATCGGTTTTCGGCTCTCCGCCACCGAAACCGTCGGCTTTGGGCTTTCCGATAAATAATCTCTCTCCTCTGTTTCTCTCTCTCATAAAGCTTCCCCACGTAACGCCTTGCCGTGCCGCCCCTCTCCTCCGTCTCTCTCCATCTTGTTTCCGTCTCCTCAGTTCCTTTCTGTTTTTGGAAAACGATCATCGGACCCAGCCCTAGGTTTCTTCGGCGACGATCCGGCGTTTCCTTTCTTTTGCAGTTTTCTCCGCTTAGAATTTGTGCGCGCGTGTGTGTGGCTTTTCTAGGGTTTCGGGTTTGTGGGATCCGACGCTTCTTTGGATTAGGGCGGTGAGAGCATCATTGTATTTGAGAGTAAGGCTCGTTGGTGTCGGCAAGGGCAAGTCTTGGTATCTTTCAAACGGGAAAAGAGATCTTCAATTGGAATCTTTGTTTGGTGATTTCTAGGTTTATATGTCTATTTTTTAGATAATTTTCCTTGAATTGACTTTCTTGATGTTTGGACGCCCTTGTGCCTTGTCGTTACAGAAACGAAGCATCTTTGTGTTTCCGACTGATTGGTTATTGATCCCGCTATTTAAGGTTTGCATCTCGCGTAGATCCGTTGGTAAGACGATATAGTTGTTCAAAATGTTTGACTGATCTTCATTTCTCGTTGGATTGGAGCGGTATCTTGGGTCTTTTCTTTTCTTATGTTAGGTCTTATCGTTTCTAGTGTTTTGGAACTTTTCTTTGGGGTGAGTTGCCGGACGAGATCCTAGCATCTTTCTGTAGTTTTCTTTTATCTGTTAGGATTTCAAGATGGGGAGTTCGGAGGTTGGCAGTACTGGGGCACATACCCTTAAGCAGTATGGTGTGACGAAGCCTATCTCAGTCGCGGGGCCGACAGAGACAGATCTACAGAGAACTGCGGAATTAGAGAAAGTATGCTCCTTTCAATTCTTGCCGTTTTTCTTGCATCTGTGTTCTTGCTTATCTGCTTTTTCTTCCATTCTTTACATTCTCATGCTAATATTGGCTTGTTCCAATGAAGTTCTTGGTGGAGGCTGGACTTTATGAGAGCACTGAAGAAGCAGCAAGGCGGGAGGAGGTTCTAGGACAGTTAGATCTGGTAACTGTTTTAATTCCCCGTGCTTGTTTTATTTTTATGGTTTTTCTAACTTTCATAAATAATATATGTTGTGCCCTATTCTTATGAATAATGGGCTTGTTCCCATATCTGTTTGTGCCAGCATAATGAAATGTGATTCCTCAATGGAATTTATGGAGTTTCTTAGATTTGCATAATTATATCTTTATATAAATACTAAACCAAAGTTCCAAGTTCCTGGATTATGATAATTGTCAAACTTTTGTTATGCCAAATGTCAAGCTTCTCTCCTCCTTCATACTGAGGATTTTTTGTCATGTATAACCTCCTACATGCCCAGCATCATCCCTTAGAATTTTTAGACGAGAAAAGCTCCCAACTTTCATGTAATTTTTAAATTTGAAACGGACACATAATATAGTTTTTTTAAGTATACTTATAAAAACCACAATTATTTGATGTAACAGTAATTACATCATTTTTATCATTAGATTTAAGTTTGAACTCAATTTTAATTATATTGAATTCAAATTTATGACTAATTGTTTCATATTCAACTTTTGATCACATTAACTGTCAGTATTTACATAAAAACAAACAATTTAATTTTACTTGCTGATTTTTCTTATATATGTCAAGCTTTTTTTATATATCAAGATAAATTTATCCTCATTTTCATGTCTATTTATGGTGTTTATTGATGAATTTTATACTTCTCATAATAAACAATTTATATTGTTGTGTCTGATTGGGTTATATTTAGTTGTCTTCTGCAGTAAATATTTGCTATGCTTATTGATGTTCCCTGCAGATTGTAAAGAGCTGGGTGAAGCAGTTAACAAGTCAACGAGGATATACTGATCAAATGGTTGAGGAAGCAAATGCTGTCTTATTTACATTTGGTTCTTATCGGTTAGGGGTAAGAAAATATTTCAATGTGATTTTGCATATCTTGTAGTGTTTGCAATTCTAAAATGATCAGTGGATGGCCTATGTTTACTAATATTATGGCAAGACTTGTGAGTTCAATAAAATTTATGTTCTGTTTTGTTTATGTAAGGCACTTTTTGGATGCTTACAACCGTCTGGTTGTTGATCCATGAAGAATCATTTGTTCCTTGAACTTCAGAAATACATGTTTTCTCTACTATTGGCCATGCTATAATCCCTGTCATGTATGTTATTTCATTTTGTGATTGTTCAAGGAATTTCATGTCTTTTCCGTTGTTACTATTGTAACTGCTATAATCCTATTCTTGCTATATCCCATTATTGGATTTAGTATAGAGGAAAGTTCTAAGACTTTTTTGATTTCTTCAAGCTGAATTAGCTTGGCTATGTTTTTAGTTTAACAATTTATCTTTTGTAATGGATGTCTTTTTACTGTTTTGTGTCTGAGACAGCCAATTGTATAATTGTATATTAATCATTTTATCTTGATGATCACTAGTTTTTTTGTCCATTGTCTGGGATGTAGGTTAATGGACGAGGAGCTGATATTGATACACTTTGCATTGGCCCTTCATATGTGAATCGAGAGGTTAAATTCTTGTCATTAGGGTTTTTACATTCTTGGATCCTAAAATTGTGAACTTGAGTTAACTGGCTTTTCAATTTGTGCAGGAGGACTTCTTCATTATTTTGCATGAAATTTTGTCTGAAAGGGAAGAAGTTACTGAACTTCAGCCTGTTCCAGATGCACATGTTCCTGTAATGAAATTCAAGTTTAATGGGATATCCATTGACCTTCTATATGCTAGTGTATCCCTTCTTGTAGTTCCAGAGGTAAGTCTTTGTGGATATTTTTATGGGTTTTAACCATATACTGTTCATGCTTTGGCTTTAGAGATCATAGTAGCTGATTCTTGCCTTCATCTCTATGAACTGTGAGCTGTGAACGCCTAATTTATTAGTTCTTTGAGACATTAAGTGCATATTGTTATCTTGAATATGGTTCCATAGGAATTATTCACTTGTTAAGGTGAAGGAGTCAATGAACATATGCTATCGTCTTTGCTTTATGTGTTATATATATATATATATATATATATATATATATATATATATATATATATATATATATATATATATATATATGCTTGTTGGGAGAAATGCTTTATGCTTTTTACACTGATATTCTTGTTGTTCAGGAAATATTGCTTCTTAGTCTCATTTCCTGATTCTTACTCTTTTTGTGGATGATAATTTTTAATGATATTTATAAATTATTTTGCAACTCGTATTTACTACGTATTTACTGATTAAGCCAAAGGAATCAAGCAATACATTTGTGGTCTTGGTTTGAGAATTTAGTGTTAATTTGTCATTTGGAATGCATAGTGTCTTTGAAGGCGATGCGATTGTTCTCCTAGATGCCAATGCAATGTGAGCTTCCATTGATGGCACCTTTTCCAATGTATCGTCATAAGCTTCCATTGATTAGGCTAGTTCCTTTCCTTGATAGATGTTTGTACTTCAAACTATAAAGGCAAGTTAGTTTTTATGATGTAAATTTAACACGGATGATGTGGAAAGAGCATCAAGAGTTGGAGAGGCAATGGATGTGTGCTTGTAATAATTTAACACGGATGATGTGGAAAGAGCATCAAGAGTTGGAGAGGCAATGGATGTGTGCTTGTAATCAAGCAATACATGTATGGTCTTTACCGTGTGTACTTTTCTCTGTTGGGGTTTGAGAATTTAGTGCTAATTTTTCTTTTGGAATGCATAGTGTGTCTTGAAGGTGATTTTAGTGTTCTTCTATATGCCAATGCCATGTGAGGTTAATTCCATGGCACGTTGTCTAGGTAAATGTATCGCCATAAGCATCCAACAATTAGGCTAGTTCCTTTCCTTTGATAGATGTTTGCGTGTTAAACTTTGAAGGCAAGTTAGTTTTTTATGATGTAAATTTAACATGGGGTGTTGTGGAAAGGGCATCACGAGTTGGAGAGGCAATGGATGTGCTTGGAAATAAGTTAAATCAAATTTTAGTGCAATAGTTTCAAATTCTAGAATAGTAGATTTTCATGACAAAGAGGATGAATATGGTGGATAGATTGGTCGTAGAGGGTTGCAAATTTAATGATAAAGAATATAGAATGGAATAGATAATATAGAATACTAGATCATACTTGGTCCAAGAAAGCTATAAAATTATATACATTGTTTAAAATAACATAATACTAGGCTTGTGTGATCTATTCACCCTAAACCCTAGAACTGATGCCTCTCCTTTCATGCGATCTATTCGCCACTTGTCCACTCATGCATGCTGCTGACCATCTCCTTAGCCGCCGCCACCGCCTCCTCTTTCTTGCCAATTTATCTTCATCCACAAGGATCTCCTCTTCCTTCTCCACATTCTCCTCTTCCTCCATTACATCTTTTCTCTATTCAATGACAATTCCTTGACAATAAATTTTTTTTCTATAAATATAATTTCTTTACATGGTTTAATTAGGCTTTCTTATTTCTTTGAACACTCGCATTTTTCAAAATTTTTTTTGAATCAAATTTTTTATTTCAGGATTTTGTAAGAAATGGTTAGAGGTATGGATGCATTCACAATGGGTCATAAGAAAGACCCAGCATGGAGGCATAACAAGAATGACAAAACTTATGTTTATCTAAAGTGCAACTATTATAAGAAGGTTGTGAAAGAAGTTTTTATAAGAATGAAAGAGCATTTTCTAGCTCTCACAAGAATGTTGCACCATGTACTGAGTTGCTGAAGGTGGTGAAAGAGGATATTTGTGCATATATGAAGGTTGACAATATCAAAGTATTTAGCACAAACATATTTTGATGATATAATAAATGTTGATTTTTATTATGTAAGTGGACCTAATGGCAAAGATTCCTCATCTTTTTTGCCATTAGTGTCATGTAGACGTGCAAGGTGGCCCATAGACCAATACATGACATTGTTTTCTTAAAGTTTATTCAAGCATCATATTAGGTAAAGGATGTGGAGTACTTTTTTTTTTTACTTATTGATGTAGTGATAGAGGAGATTTGGGAGCATCTAGTGGTGCAAGTTGTGACAAACAATGCTAGTGCTGATAGGGCAGTTGGAAACAAGTTGATGTAGAAGAGGAAACATTTGTATTAGACTCCTTGTGTGGCACACTATATAGATTTAATTTTAACTTGGTGACTTGCCTCAACACAAGAACGCCTTGATTAAAGCAAATAAGATTAGTAAATGCATCTACAATTATTCATGGATCTTTGCTTTGATGAGAAATTTTTCAAAAGGGGCCCTTTTAGCCTATGACAACGAGATTTCCTATTGTCTATTGAGTTCAATAGAGCATGTTGGAAGCAAGGCAATCTTAGGAGTTATTGTTTTCTTCAACGCAATGGCTTAATAGTTCTTGGCCAAATATGAGGGGAAAGAATTTAGGAATAATATTCCAAATGAAAGGTTTTGGTTGGGTGTTATATATGTAATAATTAATAACAACAACAATACTATTAGCTCAAGTTTCGAGGATGGTTGATGCAGAGAAGAAACCAATTATGTTTTTCATTTGTAATGCAATGGACGATGCTAAGGAGTTGATAGCTTATAACTTTAGAGAAGATGGTATAATTATAAAGGAGATTGGGAAATCATTGATGAGGAGTGGGAGCTTCAGTTTTATCATCATTTGTATGTTGGTGGATATCATCTCAATTCTTAATTCCAATATGTTGAGAACAAGTTGACCAATTATGAGATCAAATTAGGATTATACCGTTGTATGTGTAGTTTGATAGTTAACTCAACTAAGAGGTTGAGTGCTAATATTCAACTTGTACCAGTCAAAAATAAGGAAGTATTTTTTGGACTATTGCAAACCAAACATAAAGTTGTAAAATATTATCTAGGTAACTTTTAATATTTGTTTATTCAAATAAGAAAGGATTTTTGTAATTTTAACTACTATTTATTATTTTATATTCGGAATGGTGGATCCTATTTAGTAAAAACACTTCAAACCTACAATATTTTTTGGATATGAGAAAAATTGGAGTCACATAATCAAGTTCTTGCAAATAGGAGAAATTTTATGATTATCTTAAGAATGAACAAGTTGGTGTACATCATGTACAATAAGAGATTGAAGGATATAAATTTAAAGAAAAGGCTTTAAAGTATGAAGAGGATATCTTATTTTGTGATGAAGTTTCATCAAATGATGAATGGTTTGTGGATGATGACAAGAAAGTACATCATTCGATTTTCAGTAAGAAAATTTAAATGTTGATTTCTTTGATGGGGACAAAATAAGACAAATATGTCTTACACAAGCCACCAAGTAATAAAAAGAAAAGGCATCTAAATAAGGATATTCTTAATTTCTTATTTGAATTTATTTCAAAATTTAAATAATATTATTTGTTTATTATTGATTATTATTGATTAATGAAGATGAAGATGATTGAGATCAAAGAAGAGGAGAAAGATTGGGAGAATATTGATATAGCTGAAGATAAGGCAGAGGAGAAAATTTTTTCATTATGACAATAGCTCTAATAAAGAATCTTTGAGTGATGCGAGTGCTTAGGACTTTTGATTATCTACTTGTGATCTTCTTTGTTGGATGTTAGTCGATAAGGGCTAGAGAAATAAACTTATTGTGTTAAACTTATTTTTAATTGTTATATTTTGAATTATTATGTTATAGTCCTTATTCTTTACTTTGATATCTTATATTATTTTGATGTTTGTATTATACTTCTAATTTGCGCAATTTGTTACTTAGTATATTAGAATGTTTATATATATTTTTAGTATATTAATTGATTAGGATGCTAATATGTTACTTCTTATCAGCTATTTGATGTTGCACAATTTTTTTATTATGAGGCTTACATCTTTCCCCATAGACAAAAAATGTCTCAGTGATCAGTTGCACAGTTTTATACCGTGCTTAAGCAATTTAACTTTTTAAGGTCTTTTGATGTAATTTGGGTGGTTTGCTTAAGATAACATATTTATCAAGGTTCGAAACTTATAATGCAACAAAACTTTAAGATTTTTTTTTTTCTTTTTTCATGTGATGATTATTATATTACTTAAAAAAGTATCACCTAGTATTGAAATAGGTTTACTTAAAGAAACAGCTATTTTTTTAGTACCTTATTTTGCTCAGATGAGAACCTTCAAAGTATTGGTAGCCATTTTTCTTTGAGCTTGGGAATTCTGGGCATTTCTCTAAGTACTTTATGTGTTTACATTAGACACGTGCTAGGTGTAGACATGACTCCAACATGCATCCGATAGGTGCAGACATGACTCCAACATGCATCCGATAGGTGCAGACATGACTTCAACACGCATCCGGCACGTTCAAAACTGTGTCAGGTTCATTTAAGAGTAAAATTCATTTTTGACGCTTGTTGGACGCAAGACGAACACACCCGACATGCCTAAGATGCATACATGAAAGCTTGGTAGATAATGGAGAATTTAGTGAGAAATTTTATGTTGTGTCCTCTATACCAAGAGAGAAAGAGACATTGAGAGATGAGCAGACTCTAGTCGCGATGTTTCTACACTTCGATGGGCATTGACTTCATTGTGCACTATTTTTAACTCAACACATAAGTAAAACTTAGATTTGACTTAAACAAACAAACACTTTAACTACAACACATGAGTGAGGCCCTCAACTAGGACTTTTGCTTTGACTCGTGCTTCGACTTCGACTTCAACTTCAACTTCTAAGACTCCAACGAGCAATGACTTGACTTTGGCTTTGACAACAGCTCTTCTTGTGACTCCCAAACGTCGAGAGTTTTTTTTTTAGTATCAGTTTTTAAAATTTTTAAATTTTTATGATAAGATTTTTTTGAAGCAACCATTTGTTTGTATTTTTCAATGCCATTTATCAAAACACGTGACAACAACAAAAGCAACATCAATCCTTCATCCCACTGTGGGGTCGGCTACATGAATCCTTTTTCTCCATTGCTAGTGCCAGGCCTCAAGTCTTGGATGAGAAAGTGGAGGGTTGTGTTAGATAGTCGACAACTAGCATAAAACTTGTCTAAAAATTGTGACATGAATCCTTAATAGTGTGAAAACATGTGACAACTGAAAATAATTGATGAATACTCATGTGATAATTTTTTTATTATTATTAGTATGTGATTTTCTTTTATCATTATAAATTTTCTTTTATGATATTATACTTCATCCTATGATACCTGTAGTAAAAAATCATAAACATAAAAATTTGTAAAATATAACGTATCTTGTATTACTTTTTACTTTTATGCAATTTCATCATGTTCATGTTGTGTTTGTATATTGTGTCGTCTAACTTCAAAGCTTTAAGCTACGTATCATATTTGACAGCGGCCCTAGAAAGCTTGAGTGGAAGCCGCCTGTTTTTCTTTTTTGTGCTGTTTGTACCATTATATTTTGATATTTATCTTCATTTTTAGGTTTATTTAAAACAACTAATTTCTACATTGGTTTGATCACAATGTGATCATGGTTCACTTCTTGTTTTTAAATGGTGATTGAGTTGCTGGATTACACTAGAAGATACTCCTTATTGCTAAAACTCGACTTCTCTAGCTTTTACAAGAACCTCATTAAATGATGCTTAAACCAATTTTATTTCTTTGGGAAAAATTTTCCCTGCTTTTTCCAGCCTTTATTTTCCATACAATTATGATGAGCTTTATCGAATGCTTGTTGTTCATGGTAACTGCTCTTTTCTATTGGCCAGTTATTGGACAGTTTGTTCATGATGATCTCTTTAATTTGTTACATTGACGCTGTAATGTGGTTCTGCTCATCAATCGTTCAATTATTCAACCTGTTTATTTGAGAGTTTTGAATTAGAGTTTAAAAGTTTGGTGTGGGCATAGTTTCAATGTTTTCAATCGAAACTTCACATGTTTTAGCCCAGTTTTGGTGCCAAACCTAATCTTTTAGTTGATCTTTATTCACTGATCATACACACTTCTGTTTCTGTTTATGTGTCAAGTATACGACTCTTTCATATCTTTTGGTACGGTAAAGTTACAATATTTCTCACCGTATTCTATTCACAAAAGTTTTCAATCACTGCCTGATTCATTATGACGCATGCTGAACTAATCTATTTGAACCATTGGAAATGAGTTTATTCCTAGTCTGCCCTACCCATTGTTTTTGAGAAGAAAGTACATGTCTAACTTGATTTGATCGGGGCTAGCAACTTTCTGAGATGACATTGGGTTTGTATGAGTTAGGCTGGAACATACGGAGTTGATGTTGCTTTTGGATTGGCTCTTAGGCCACCCATGTAATTCTAGATACTGTGTGATGTTTTGGGATGTTTTATGATGTTTCCATGATTACTGATCTATAATCTAGTTAAAGGAGTTTCATGTGTTGTTTACTCGTTTTGGTACCGTAGGACTTTATAACCAAGTGTTAAACTCATATTGTAAGTTATGCATTATATATATATTGTAAGTTATTTTATTCATTTCTTTTGTGCTATTTGATTTGAATGTAATATATCTTCTATCATGTTCAAAATGCATACCCTATGTTTGTGGAGTTATGCATCATCAGGCTTTAGTTTTACTCTTCTTGGGTAGTTCATATTTTCTGTTCATTGTTCTTGATTTCCTGTTTCATGTCATGATTAACTCGTTTGTGTTGTTTATAGAACAGTTTAAATTAAAAGCGGTATTATGGTGTTGTTGCTGTTGCATGTCTCCGAACACTTATACTGATTCCACACAGGATTTGGACATCTCTCATGGTTCAGTGCTATATAATGTTGATGAGCCAACGGTTCGAAGTCTTAATGGCTGTAGAGTCGCTGATCAGATTCTTAGGCTTGTTCCCAATGTCGAGGTTAATACATTGTTGCCATCATTATTTTGCTGGACATTTATATGATTTTGAATTCATTAATCCTTCTGCCTTTTCTTTTTAGAATTTTCGAACAACTCTCAGATGCTTAAAGCTTTGGGCCAAGAGACGCGGTGTCTATTCAAATGTATGATCTTTATTATGTATTTTTAATCTACTTGACTTTAAACTTGCCACAATATTTTACTACCTGTCTCATGCTAGGTTACTGGATTTCTTGGGGGTGTTAATTGGGCTTTATTGGTAGCTCGTGTCTGCCAGTTGTACCCAAATGCTGTATCTAGTATGTTAGTCTCTCGTTTCTTTAGAGTATATACACAATGGCGTTGGCCAAATCCTGTTATGCTTTGTGCTATTGAGGAGGATGAACTTGGTTTTCCTGTTTGGGATCCACGCAAGAACCCAAGGGACAGAACTCATCAGATGCCTATAATTACACCTGCATATCCATGCATGAACTCTAGCTACAATGTGTCGACCAGTACCCTGCGAGTTATGAACGAACAGTTCCAGTTTGGTAACAGAATTTGTGAGGTAATAAACATTTGACTGTAAAATATAATATTTGTCTTTACTTCTTTATTTCTAACTTTAATTCACAATTTCCAGGAGATTGAGTTGAACAAGGCCAGTTGGAATGCGTTGTTTGAACCGTACCATTTTTTTGAGTCATATAAGAATTACCTTCAAGTTGATATTATTGCCACAGATTCAGATGACCTTCGTATATGGAAGGGTTGGGTGGAATCTCGATTGAGGCAACTAACTCTCAAGGTAAATTCTATGTTTTGGGGGCTCTGATAAATAGATATGATGACGAAGTTCGTGGTTTGGAGTTCTTTCTATTGGTATTTTCATTGATGTCGAATAATGTTTTTTGGGCTTTTAGTTTATTCTCTTAGAGAATATATGCGCTTCTTCATAATGTTAAGGTCGACTTGTTCATGTTGTTATAGTTCTTGATTATAATTCAACTTTTCTATTTTTTATTTTTTTTACAGATCGAGCGGGACACTTCTGGGATGTTGCAATGTCACCCTTATCCTAGTGAGTATATTGACAATTCTAGGCGGTGTGGTCACTCTGCATTTTTCATGGGATTGCAGAGGACACAAGGGCTTAGGATTCAAGAAGGCCAACAACAATTTGATATTCGTGGAACAGTGGATGAATTTAAGCATTCTGTGAACATGTATATGTTTTGGAAACCTGGTATGGAAATTCATGTTTCCCATGTTCGAAGAAAGCAGATTCCTTCATTTGTTTTTCCAGAAGGCTATCGGCGGCCTAGGCCTTCAAAACCAATTAATCCTCAAAATTCTGAGAAAGCTAATACTGTAGAGGATGAACATGATCATGGATCTTCAGAGAGAAAACCTAAGAGGAAAATGAGTGTGGAGGATGATATGAAATCAAGTCCTGGAAAACGTGCATTTGTTAGCCCTACTCAGTTAAAGTCAGCTTCACCCGATCTTTCTAATGGCAGTCCTTGCTCGAAACCTGAAGTTCTATGTGGAGTTATTGATGGTACACCCCCGTCTGTTTCTTCAAGCCCTGGATGGCAGACACCAATGGCTCTCTCTGACCTTGATGGTTCTGGTGTTAGGTCCTCAACCGCATATGTGAAACCGAAGAAGTCATCAGAGGCTCCATCTGGACCAAGTGATCAACCAGTGAGGAGCTTAAAGGACTCCAGTGATGTGAATGGAAATGCATCCAGTTCTAATGATATGGAAGATGCTAATCTGGAACCTGTAGTATATAAATGCAGTACTGCTACCGAACCTATTCCAGATAAGGTGGAAGGTTTAAATCAGGAGAGTGAGCCGGTACTGCAAAATGGCCTGGTGGATGAACTGGAGGTCCTATCTTCCTCTTTTATATCTATCATATTTGTTTCTTAAGCTGATATTATTACTTACTGAAATATATTATACTTTTACCACTTCCTTTCATTTGTGAAGAAGAATGCTGCGCTTGGTGCAGTGATGAAGCTTCATGAAGGGGTGAACACTGAATCTGTACAGAAACCGGTGATGAGGCATGCATTTGAGTTCTATAATATATTTCTGGTTTTGTATTATGTAGTGTTATCTTTATGGCGTCCTGTTTCTGGTTTTCTTTTTCTTTTTTTGGATACAGGTTGAGCTTGACAACCACAGCTTAAAGGTCTGAACAATGGGGAATACTGTTTTATCCAACAACAAATCTGTTTCAGCAGCAAGAGAGAAAGTGGCGGCGGCATTGTGAGGGTAAGTTTTATTCTTGTTTTAAGGTCTTCTGGTTTATGTGCTGAATTGGTTCTGGTCGGGGAGCTAAACAAAGATTGGAAGATGAAACTATCAGAAAATATTCTTCTGCGAACAATTGGGTTTCTGAATGGGAGTTCTAATGGATTCTGTGGCGACAAGGTTATTTATATGTTACTTCCAACAATTGGGTTTCTGACCACCCTTGTTGTAACTCTGATTTTTTTTTTCTTTTTAATTGGGAATTTTAGTTGGGTGAGTAGCTGTTGACGTTTGTGTTTTAATGTTAATTTTAGTTTTAGTGTTAGATTAGGTTTAGGGTTTGGTTTTTACTAGAACTTTGCTAAGTGTATTTCCATGAAAAAATTGGTAATACAATGTTATGCTTACGCTTAAACCTTCTTTTGCTCATCTGTGGTTACGGATACATTTATTTTTATGAGTTTTTTCTCCCTGGCAAGACAGATATGGCTCAAAGTTCTTTAATGGCATGTTTTCATGCACTTGATTTTCATGTTATTGTCCTTTTTTTTTTCAATTTGTTAGGGTCACATTAGGCATGATAACAAAAAAAAAGAAAGCTTGAAGTCTTAGTTACTATCATATTTAGTACAAAAAGTCCCACTCACTAAGTAATAGCCATCAATTCTTGTATATTATTCTATCTGAATGACATCTTATGAAGTGCTTAGGAGGAGAGATTATTAGGTGCGGAGTGCGGACAGGGAGAACCGTTCGCACAAGTCTTATTCCGCGCTCGGTACCGGCACTCGGTACTGCTAGGTACTGTTAGGTACTCATATTTGTGTGAACGATGTACACTCCGCACCTAATAATTTTTCGCTTAGGAGGGATAGTTGACTTCCCTTTCCAAACTAAAAGTCAGACAATGTAGTTGGGATTTTTAATCTTTCATGATTAAAATTGGTAAGTTCTTTAGTAAGCATCTTTTTGATAGGTGGGGAGAATAGTCTTTCATAACACTTATTAATAAGCAACATTAATGTTGATTGTGTAGTGTCTAAATAATGTTATAAGTCTTACCTTATATAACTCTCTTATATTATTATAGAGTTATAAATTTCTAAAATAGATTTATATTTGTTTATATTCTTTATCTCCATATTGAAATCTTTTTTTTTTTTCCCCATAAATATGAGGAGATTGTTGACCAAGTGTCACTCTTTAATGATTTTATAATAATAAATATTGAGTTGTGTATTTAATAATATCTTAGTGCCCTTTTAGATAAATTTTAGGCTTAAATTGTGGATATAATGATTTTGTGCATAAATTTTAGAGTATTTTTTTCAACTCAAGAAGACTCAAGAGTAAAATAATGATTCCAATGTCTTTTAGTTTTGAGTTTGTGCGAGTGTTTGGGTGTTTCTTTACTTGAGTGATGACATATTTATTTAAATTTAATCACCATTGGTTAGAATTAATAATTATTCTCATTAGAAAACTCATGATGGAGTATTTGAGTTAATCATGATTTATTTAGAACATTTTTTTATATATTTAAATTGTAAGATAAATTATTATTCTATTTTCCAGCATTTTCAAACTTATTTGTAGGTTTTCTTAAACACTAAAATTAATAGATAAGTACTAGTTTGTGTTAGGGAAATTCATGTCATCTTTATTTCCCCTCTTAGCTTATAGATAATGGGGTAATTAAACAATCAAATAACTCATGATATGAGGAGATTATGAACATAAATGTGTGCATGCGCTTGGATCTAATCTCCAAGTGAGGAAAGCTCTAAGCAATTCAAGGATAGGAGATTATGAATCAAAATTTTGCTCCTCTTAAGTTCGAGAAACCCACAAAGAGACCTACGCATTAATTAAAAAATAACTATTATAAGGTCTTTAAAGGGAACTCAAGCTTACTACTACTCTGAACAGCTACAAAATTAAAAGAAAAAAAAAAAAAAACTTACGAGCTCGGGTTTCCTACTAATCAAAATTACACAGAATCCTAGGTACATTTTACGGAGCACAAGGATGAACACCCAAAAAATCATAAATGTACCAAACTAAGTAACCAGCTCTAAAAATCTTCTGTTCGAGTCAATAACACGGACACCCGCAAGGCAAAAACTCTGCAAAACAAAATAAAAGCCAGAAGAACAAAATTGATAGAAAGCATAGGCCAAAAACCTTTGGCTGGTGATTTCTTGGGAGACACCTATATTTTCTCCCTGGTTGTGAGCACTTAGTGACTGCTTATCTAAGATGAAAAGTAGCTGAGGGTTTAAACGGGTACCAGAATGATCCTTCTCTTAGGACTTGTGTAAGAGCTGCTTGAACTGTAGTTGGGTCCAATTAATTCACTTCCAACATCTCCCTTTAAAACCAAAAAATGAAATTAAAAAAATAAAAAAAATAAAAATAAACTTGTTTGAAAAAAATATAAAAATAAGATCATGTAGGCAGCACTGTGACGCTACACTGACAAGCATAGCAGTGCTGAGAGCGTTGCGATGCCAAACACTAAAAATAATTTTTGTTTTCAATTAAATATTCCTGCCACCCACGAGTCCTTCCCGCTTCATTTGGCTTGCCAAGAAAGGAAAGAAAGGAGAAGAAGGGAAGGGGAGAGAAGAGGAGAGAGAGAGAGAGGAAGTTCTTAGGGGCTTTTTTGTTTGTAACTTATATTATGAATTTTATTTTAATTGAAATAACTTTACACTTACTCATTTTTTGATGATTTTGATTTCTATGATTTCTATCTCTCTTGAATATGATAAAAATGCATTTTTTTTCTTATTTGTCAAACTTTTATCTTGTACTTTTGGTATATGATGGATATGACTCTTGTAAGCATTTTGACTGTGATATTATACAATTTGACTAAGTAAAATGATAGTTATAATTTTCTAAAGTTAATGCAGTATGTATATTTTTCTGCATTTCATAAATTGATGACTTTAATATCGATATTGACTTGCATAGCGAAATGATATGATTGATATATCATAAATATTACATTTGCATGTGTGCAAACAAGATTGACTGTTAATACTATAATTAATATGTGTTGACTCTTAAAATATTAATATCTTGTATAGCAGGGTGGGCTGAAAGACTTTTCTTTAAATAAAATATTTGTGGTTTAATCTTGGATGTTAACATATAATTGATTGAAAGATAATACCAACAGTAGAGAATGATGACTCTTCATTGATGTATGAAAGTCACATATAATCGATTGAAAGATAATACCAACATTAGCTATATGTATGCATCCTTTTCAAAAGCTATTGAAGCTACCACGTATGATGACCCTTTCGACTCATTCCCACTTAGGTTTTCTCTAGTGACTCATTCCAACATTCTCTAAACCATTTTTGTGTATCTCTCTTATATCTCAATCAAATCAAAGTGGTTCACAAAGTTTTGATATTCCACCATGTTGACTAACCTCTTTATGTTCTCGTGCTCTATCTCACATATTGTTTGACTTCTTTTCAATGGCATCAATCCGTGCTCAATTTATCTGAGAGTATGCTGTATCCAAATTTTTTCATGAAAAACATCTTGACCCTTCTATCAAGACTAAGGAGATAAATAGAGAAATAGAGAGGTGGATGAAGAAGAGACTTGACATTTTTTTTTATGCTCATTGTATCATAAGATGTGGTCCTAAAGGTCTCAAAATGCACCTCAATCTCTTTTTTATTTATAGAGTTGGGAAGGCTACATGAGAGGCTATACCAAAGAAAGCAATAAAATAATGCTATATACACCTTTACTAATTGGAATTTATACACATGCCCTATTATATATGATGTAACTCTAGAATGGTTCTATTGAGTTCCATTAGTGAGTACCTTTAACGAATGCCTCCAACGAGTTCCCTTGGTGAATACTTCTGGTGAGCGCCCTTGATAAATACATCTAGTGAGTGCACTTGGCAAGTGTTTCTAAAAAATGTTTGTGGTGAGTACCCTTAAAAAATGCCTCTAGCATCTATCTTTGATGAGTGCCCATGGTGAGCACATTGGACGAGTGCCTTCAGAGAGTGCCCCTGTCAAGTGTTTTTAGTGAGTACCTTTAACGAGCGCATTGTGTGAGTTCCCTAAGTGAGTTTTTTTAAGTTATGGACTTGCGTAACTAATGAGAATGTTATTATATGTTTAGTGGGTGTACATCTTCTATAGTTTGGATGAAGAGCCCTATGAGAAAGACGAGTTTCCTCGGATGGATTGAGTTTTCCTTTAAGGGGAATTCTCATAATGTGAGTATTTCCATAGATCGAGGTATACTTAGACAAGTTTCTCTCTTAATCAAACATGTCCATGGTGTAGACTTCCTTGGTTGAACTTCTCGGGGTTGAGCTTCACTAGGTCAAGTCACTATTGTTGTGCTGGTTGTGCTCTTTAGAGATGAACTTCTTATATGGGTGAGCTTCTTTTGCATGCATTCACCCTTTGGTATAGCACTTATGAGGCAAGTGTCTTCTTTGACTGAGTTGCTTTGAGACAAAGTAGCACTTTTAGGCATACATCCTCCGAGGTCTATTCTATCCTGAAAGGCCCATTGATTGAAGTTATTTAGTCCTCTGATTCATTGGGGTTCCAATCCACATTTTCTATGAGATTAGTGACAAACAAATAAGCCCATCGATTGAGAGCATATTTTCCCTCCAATTGGTCAAATAATGATACATACCATTTTTTCTTCTAGATTCATTTTAGATCATCTCTTTGATGATAATGGATACCAAATAGTTTGATGGAAGCCATGCCTCAAGATAGAGCTAATGAAGATCAAACGTATAAAACATGATCTATACTAAGTGCTCTGAAATCAAATTTGATTTTGAACTAAATTTGACAATCATATCTATACTATAACTCGAGCTAGTGCCAATCAAAGATGCTTCATCTCGGTCAATCAAAGTTTGACCTCATCTTTATTTGATCCAATGATGCATGCACTAAAAGGAACATCATCCTTTTCATCACATAACACACAAATATCATCGATAACTAAACTTTGACTTCTTTGATTAGATGATCAGAAATAATCAAAAATTATTTTGGACCAATGAAATTATTATTTTTTTATTTTTGATGTGGAATTTGACATGCTTGATTTGATTAAAACATCAATCTCTTCTTATGGATATTATAATGTGAATGCAACCAATACAATGAACAAATAAACTATGATCTTAAAATAAAGGTATTTAAATTATAGAATTCAACAACTTAACTTAAATTATTAGTTAAAAAGGATAAGCAAACAAATAACAACCTACCCAATATCTTATAATAATATTTAAAATAGTTGAAACAGTGAACCCTTTAAAATTAATTACTAACAGGAAAAAAATTATCTTATTCAATAAAAAGTTGGTAGAAATCTTTTAAATGTTTAATATGATGTTAAATATTATAATTTTATAAAAATAAAAATAATCAAAAATAGACATTATATAATGATTTTTTAAGTTCATTTCTTACTAAGCTTGTTTGGTTGCTTATGCTTAGGAGCTCAATACATAGCAATTAATGGGGAAGGATTTCTTGGGTGATTTGATTACAAGCACTTTAAGGATCTGTTAGCTTTTATCAATGAGCTTTTATAAGCTTTCTCGGAGGTAAGATAAGTCAACTGTACTAGAATCTTTGTGATAAGGGTTCAATATGTTCATAGATTTTTTTTTTTTTTTTGAAGTCATATAGAGTGTATTTATTATAAGTTCAAGCTTGTTAGGGTTGTAAATGAGTCTAACCTGGTTGAAGACCATTCAGTAAGAACCTCGTGAGTGAAGCTTGCTGAGTTACGAGCCTAAATTTGAGCTTAGATTATAGCTCGTATGACATATGAGCTTGAGTCCAAACTTTACCATTTTTCTATCCAACAATATTTTCAAAATAATAATAATAATAATAATAATAATAATAATAATAATAATGATAAAGCTACTTTTTTTGTGTGGGGAAAATAAGATGAACCTTCTAATTGTTGTTGAAAGCTACAACTATAGTGCTATAATTGTTGCAAAAATAAAAAATAAATGTCTTCTCCATCGAGTTCTTGTTGTGACTTCGCCTTTGACGTCTTCTCCAATGAGTTGCCATTGTAATGTCTTCTTTAGCGAGCTATCATATGTCTTCTCTAGCGAGCCATTATGTCGTTGATGCTTCTCTAGCGTGCTCATGTCATGCCTTCTGCAATGAGCTATAGAGTTGAGATCGATGTTACAATCACTTTAACGAGTTGAGCTTGAGCTCAATGCAAAGCTCACCTCGAGTTCGAGCTCAAGTTCGAGCATACCCTTGATTAGATACACCAAGCTCGAGTTAGGTTTGAATCTAGCTTGACTCGACTTGTTTGCATCCCCTAAAGTTTGTTAAAATCTTTGTTGAAGTTCAAGTAGTTGTTGATTATTGATCTTAAAGAGGGCTATTTAGATTCCTTCCCTCCCTATTAAGTTAAGTGGTTTCTAAGTGAATTTAAACCTCTACTAAACTTACCAAAAGAATTTTTTGTGGGCATTGCAATAGCGAGAATCATGCAAAAGGGGTTTCCGTTCTCTATTTTTCTTAAGGCACTTATTAAGAATTTGGGTAGCCTAATGCTGCCACCCTAAGATTATAATAAGGTCTTAAGACTACCATGATTACAATATCGCAAGTAGGTATCCATAATAAGATTAGATAGCAATAGCTACACATCCTCATGCTTGAAGACATGAAGCGATATATTGGTAGGCAATAAAGATTGACCTCCTTGAGCACAAAGAGTTGAGGAGGCACTATTATAAGTTTGAAGTGTCACTTCTTTTAACATAGAGACTTGATCACCCCTAGTTTTAAAGTAACATAGAATATACATCAAATATTCTATTCCCAATGGAGACCTTTAATCACTAGAAGAAGGGAAGGGTATGACCATTGATTTAAGGATTTACTTGTGATAATTAAGCTTGGTTCGAGCACAACTAGTTAGGGTGTAGTCCAATTAGATTAGAGCTTCAAGCATTAAACAAATGGGATCATCAATGAGTTATATTGATTGAACCATAAATAGAGGATTCCACATTTGACATCTACCTATTCAAATGATATAACTCTACATGGTTTAGGGGGTTGGGTTCAACTTAACAAGCATGTAAGGTTAAGATCATTTGAGAGAGGCTATTTGAGCATATATGACTGTAAATTATTGAACTTGAGTATATTAGGGTTAAATGTGTGACTACTTGCTTATGTGTATATCATTATTTAATTTGGTGGCAGTAATATTATGCGGAGTCAATTTGACTTTAAGAATTCAATGTTATGAGTTCTAGAGTTTTGAATCTCTTTAGATTCACCGTGATGATTAAGTCAAAAATTTATCAAGGCCTCAACGGTGATTAATACAAGTTTAATGAATAAATTTTTTTAATTGAAAAAAAAAAACTATAGGTCACAAACTTACAAATTTTCTTGCCTTAAGCTCAAAATAATCAAAATATCATTCATGTGTGCGCGTGTTCTCTCTCTCTCTCTCTCTCTCTCTCTCTCTCTCTCTCTCTCTCTCTCTCTCTCTCTCTCTCTCTCTCTCTCTCTCTCTCTCTCTCTCTCTCTCTCTCTCTCTCACGATATTTCTTGATAGTAATATTATGTCCGGACGCCGAATGTCGTCTGGAGACCAACCAGAATGTGCCATGTCACCCATGTGCTCAGTACCGTTGACGTAGCGCATTCATATTGGTCTCCAGACGACGTTTTACGTCTGGTCTCCACACAGAATAATTTCTTCTCTCTTTCACACACACAAATTATCACATGCTCACACCCTTATTTCAACACATGTACATATTGCCACCTCAACTTGATTTAGGCACTTGTGGACCTTATCATTATCACTCATCCCTTCTTCATCTATATTCTCATTCAATTATGCTTGTGCCAACTTTTGCGCCTTCATTTTTGCACACAAGTGTGCACCTATTTCTTTTTTATTATTAAAGTTGTGAGTTGTTAAGGGACCCAATAAAAAGGCCAAATTCTCTATAACTATATTAGAGTAGATGAGGATTTCCAATTAAGCTAATTTGCTTTCTAATTTTCTTGACAGTTTTAAAGTTTCCTTCAATGATTTCAAAGCTTTCATATAAATGGTCTAGGAATTTAATGGGAAAGTAGCTCATGCCAAAATACAAGACACCTAAAACCATATGTTGTATTCATCTCTCAAGCTAAAGTGTTAGATATATTTTATGCATGTCTAAGGGAAAGAAAGTTTATGTGCTCATCTAAATAAATTTCATAAGTGATTCTTCATTTGGTAACTTCAAATTTTCATCTAATAGGTTTATTGTATATACTTTTTTTTTCTCTCTTTTGTTATAGGGTTTGATTTTTCATTTTGAAAATTTTTGTTATAGTTTTACAATTTTGTTCTTAGTATTTTGCATAATAATTTGGGTTGTTGTGACTACCCGGAGATACTGAGAGTCTTAGATGAAGAAGGTTTAGGTTTCATTTGGGACGACTTTTTTACTGCTTCTTAAAGCAGCTTTTTAGTACAAAAAACTTCTTTAAGAAGCAGTAAGAAAACCATCCAAAACGAAGCCTTAGACATGATTTTAGGCTCAAGTGGATTTCAAATCACGCAAAAGCCTCTTAGATGATTAATACTCTATATCGTTACTTTTTTTGTCTTAATTTCACTTTGCATGTCGTTATGTAGAATTAGATTAACATGAATTATGTTTACTAGATAACTGCTCTAACTTATAATCATTGTCATCATCATATCATATGTTTGATTTTAATTTTGATAATTTAGATGCCTTAGGGTTCATTATTATAAGCTTGAGTAGTTGAGTTAATCTTGCTTAATAGCAATAACTTAATCACTTGTTTGGATCATTTACCATAATTATCTCAAGTAATGCCTAATGAGGCTAATAAATTATTGCTTAATAGCAATAATTTAATCATTTGTTTGGATCATTTTCTTCCTAGGAAGATCATCTGTGAATGAACTTTGAAATACTCGATCAAATGACTGGATTTAGGCTTCGTTTGGGACGGCTTTTTTATTGCTTTTTAAAACGGAGTTTTAGTACAAAAATAAAAAAATTTGTACTAAAACTCTGTTTTAGAAAGCAATGAAAAAGCCGTCCCAAACGAAGCCTTAATCAAGCTTTTGTCCATTGATTTTTTTTTTATTGACATAAGACTATGTGTGTTTGATTGCATTAAAAAATTAATTAGTCACTTCTTAAGAATTTTTTTAATGTTAATACAACTAACACTAAGAACAAAAGAGCAATGGTTTAATGCAAATAAAGAAAGGTAATTAAATTATAGAAGAATTAAACATTGTTAATTGAAATCATTTGTTAATAAAACGGTGAGCCAACCTATGCTAATTCTTGATTAACCCCACCCAATAGCTTCTAACAATATTAAAATAATAGCAATATTTGAACCGGCCTATATACAATTAATTAAGACCATATGAAATAATCGAAGGTTCATAGAAAACTTCGAATTTCATATTAATTATATTTTATGATATTGAATATTGTAATATTAAAAAAAAGTAAATTTCGAAATATTTTTAAATATCTTTGTTTAAAAAAATAAAAATAAAAATAATCAAAATCTGAAAATCAAACTTTAAAATAACATATTAAAAATAGTTATGGAAAAAAATACTAAAATCATATTTTTTATTATGGACCGGTGCCAGAGCCCTACATGCATGGGGTCCTGGTTGGGTACCCACGCTCTGCACTGGCATCCCACCCATGCCCACTGATGATGACTTTCGGGATGTCATATCCACCCAAACCCACCCACTTTCCACGCTTCTTCTGCCACGGATTAATAGCATTGAGATTTTTTGCCTTTTTCTCTAACTACAAACTTTTAAGCCACATATCAAAATTTATCGTGATCGCGATGTGGTTCAGTGCTGCGCATTGCGCAGTAAGGATTACTATAATATACTGCATGCATATGATGATTAGATATGTAAATCGATTTGTCCCTTGGTGTTGAGACCCACCCATACCCACCCACGAGGCTATGGGCGTACCCATACCCACCCATGCCCATTGGGTATGAGTGCATGGGTGGGTACGTGGGTGGGTGTGAGTATGAGTACCCAATGCAAACAACCAAAATGATAGGAAAAAGTATAATATATGATGCAAGTATAATAAAGATGTTAATATGTTATAGAATACCATGTGGATGATTCAATTGAAGGATTTTATTTTATTTTTTCATATGAAGATCACAGTATCACACTACCAAAGAAGTTTTCCTACAATGAGGCCTAAGGCAAAGCTTAGGGTCCTGATGTTTATTTTTGCTCTTGAAAATTGGAAGTGGCTATGTCTTTTGTCTATTGAAAATTTTTATTCTCTTTGCTTGTCTTGCATTGGGTTACTTGTATCCAAACCACATGGAAGCTTTCTAAATTATGAAAGGAGCTAGTTTTGTTCTTTTTTCAAAACAAAAGATGAATGAAAATTTCATATTAGCTGTCATGTTCCAAAACCTATACAGGAAGAATTGCATATTTTTATCATTTTTCAATCAAGGATCAGAGTTGACAAATTGCATTCAAAAATTATAAAGAACGAACAATATAATTATATTTCTATTCATTTAATATTTACATCAGGATCTAGAGTCCCAAATTGACATATGCAATAACCATGATATGCAATCAATAACAATCCATCAATACAAATATGTCATGACTATAGAAGAAAGAAAAATACTAACAGATGGTAAAAGAAATTTCAATCTACAGCCCTGAACAACTCAATCTATATGATCCTTATACTTACCTAAAAATATGTAAAAATTATATAATAAGCACATAACCTAGTAATAACCAATATAAATCACTGAAGTTAATGCATCAAAAAGAAATGATAAATATATAAATGTAGGAACATGTAACAATCAATATATTATATAATTCATACACAATATTCTTACTATATATATATATATATATATATATATATATATATATATATATATATATATATATATATATATATATATATATATATATATATATATATATATATTCTTCAACGAAGAGTCTTCACTCTCTATTCTTCAATGTAATTGATCAATTGGCTATAGGCTAGCATCTAATATTACACAAATAACTTTTTATTTAAAGAAAAGTTAGTCGACCCACCCTCCTATGCAGGTATTACATTTTAAGAGCTAACATGCAATAATTATAGTATTGACAAACAATCTTTCTTGCTTACATGCAAATTCATCATATGTCAATTATAGCATTTTTTCTATGCATATCAACATCATGAAAGGTAATAATTTGTGTAATGCATGATAATATGTATATTATTCATTAAGTTAAAAAAATCACAACTATCAATTTACCCTATCATATAAACCAATCAAAACATTCAGAATCACGAAATCTACCATGTGCCCTTGATAGACTTTGGACTTAGGTAATCACCTCATGTAGGTAGATCCACTAAAACATTCCCATGTAAACCATATTGACTTTATAAAATTTATTGGAACCTTTTCCCAAATTAATCTAGCTTAGTTAGTTAGTTAGTTGCCCCTCAGGCCCATAGTAATCCTTATTTATTTTCCAATACCCAAACATGCATGGCGTTATAGACCCTTTGGCGACCATCTTTATATGACCTTAGTTCTTTAATGGACTTAACATCTAAATTTCTTAATTTATTTTGGACTCGTAAGTCTCAATAAACCCTCACATGGTGATGTTAGAGAATATTGTGATATCTTAATCCCATCAAGTCAACCCCTTGCCTTCAATCAGGTGATTATTACGTCCGGACATCGAGAGCGTCCAAAGACCAATAAAAAAGCAGAATATCGAGCATACCAGTGATACCGTGGTATCACTCGATATGCTCGGTATTATGTCCAGACCTAATAATCATTCCTTCAATCATAGCTAATTGACCAAGAGTAAGCCAATTTAGTATATTTGATCTTGTTATATTATCGAACCATACATTAAACCTTGATGAGCCCAATTAAATTCTTGACCCTTGAATTTGGTGATTAGGTCTATAAAGGTTGCCTTCATGTAAGGGAAACAAAAATATGTTTCATAAGCTTTTTATACATTTTACAATAGTACAAAAAAATAATAATAATTAAAATAAATAATTTCTTAATTTAAAATATGAATTATTTATACAACAACTATAAGATAAATATTCTTATGAAATAATATTTCATATTTATTTTATCTTAAGATAAAATTATGATATCTTTATTTTTAATCAAATATATATATATATATATATTTTTTTTTTTTCAGGCCAAAGTTTATAATATAATTCACCATAAGATTATTTTAATCAATGATTTCATGAAATTTATTCTTAAGAGTATTTTATCGGATGCGGAGCAGATCAGAGATGTTTTTATTTTTTTAATAAATTGAGTATCGAAGCTTTATTTTTATAAAAAAGAACTATTGTTTTTTATCACTTAAATTATGTAACACCAAAGATGAATTAGATTGGGAGATTTGAAAAGAGATAAGATTTCGTTTGCCATGCTTTTTTTTTTTCTGCCTTTTAAAGTAATATTTTGATAAAAAAAATTTAAAACTAGAAATTTTTTATTAGGAATCTGTTTTACAATGCATTAAGAAAGTTGTCCCAAATAATGTCTAAGTCTTTATTTGGGACGGCTTTTTTACTGCTTCTTAAAGCGGTTTTTTAATATAAAAATTTTAGTTTTGTACTAAAAAGTTGCTTTAAGAAGCAACAAAAAATTCATCCCAAACAAAGCCTAAGACTAAGGCTTCGTTTGGGACGGCTTTTTTATTACTTTCTAAAATTGAGTTTTAATACAAAAATAAAAAATTTTGTACTAAAATTCCGTTTTAGAAAGCAATAAAAAAACCGTCCCAAACGAAGCCTAAGGCTTTGTTTGGGACGACTTTCTTACTGCTTATTAAAATAGTACTTTTTAATTTCTGTACTAAAAAGCTGATTTAGTAAGCAATAATAAAGCTATCACAAACGAAGCCTAAGGCATGATCATTTCAAATGAGTTAAGTTTCATTTGGGACAACTTTCTTACTACTTTATAAAATAAAATTTTAGTAAATTATTTTTTAACATTTATACTAAAAAATTACTTAAAAAATCAGTTATAAAGCTGTCACAAATGTAACTTTAGGCTCTAAGGGTCTACTTGGGATAGCTTTCAAGCTACTTTTTTTTTCATAAATAGGAAATATATTAATAACACAAAAATAAAGGTTACATCAGCATAAAAAGAAAAGCTAGCAGATAAAAAAACAACAGAGAGAATTAGAAAATAAAAGCGAGCTCAGAAGAAAGACAAAGCTTTCAGCGTCCAGTGAGTCCCGAACGGAACCTTCAGAAAGCGAATGCCACCAGCAAAGAAGGACTAGGACGCGAGCCCCAAGCACATCATAACCCAAAGCCTCACGTAGCAGCAGATCAAACAGTAACTTCGCCAAATCCCGAGAAGTAACTCCGCCAGCAAGAATCAACAAACATACGAAACGAAAAATCATCTCCTGCGTCGACCTTTCCCCCAAAATTTCCCGCGAGAGCCAAACTTTGAAGTACACACAAGAGTAAAATCATTGTCGGACTCAACAGACTGCGAATCCGACTCCACATCCGGCAATAAAGCTTTCAAGCTACTTATTATTTTTCAAAATTTTCTATAATAAATAGTTATTTTTTGCAATCATAATATTAATGCTATTTTCTCAATAATAATTTTACAATCAAATTTATTAAATATTACAATCATTTCAAACATATCTTAAATTTCACTTTAGATAATTTTATTTTATAACAATTTTTATTTAAATTTTATTGATATAAAATCTCTTTTAATTATTATTATTAGTTTTGTAATAATTTTTATAAAATATTGCAGGCATCTCGGACGAATACTTTATACTTAAAAATGCAGTTTTTTTTTAAAAAAACGTTGTTGATGCAGTCAAAGAAAAGGACAATGAATTTAAATGACCAGTTTTTTTTTAATAGGAAAATTTTACTTTTTTTTTATTGGAGAACGTAATTCGCCGGTTTTCGGAACTATATTTAATTTAAAAAAAATCAACATAATACCGAGCAAAAAATTTGTATTAAAAAATATATTAAAATATTAAATATGAAATTCGCCGGTTTCCTAAAAAATTTACTTATTTTAACATTAATAAATTATTTATTAATTATTTATTTATATGTTATGATTATCATAAAATAAAATATATAATTTTGAATTTATTATTATTAATTTATATTAAATATTCTAATACTTAATTTTCTGACATGTAGTGGGACCCACACAGCTCTCATCTAGCTTTATTAAAATCAAGTTGTTTTATGCGTGAGGTCATTGTTCAGCTGGAGAGAAAAATCCTATGCAGCAGTAATCAGTAAAAACAATAAAGGACAGTTGCTTTACACAAATCTCAAAGACAAGAGTAAAAAATTGGCTATAGACGAGAACTTAGACATAATCTGCCTCCTGGAGAACCGTATTCTTCACTCCAATCTTAATGGCCATTGATTTTGTTCCATCCATAGAATCTTTGAGCAAGAACAAAGTTTCAATAACTTTGAGCTTGACTCTTCTGATCAAGTTTGGATCAAATGAAATTCTACAAATCTCTCTTTCTTCCCAACTTCTTTCTCCAGTCAGATGATCACCTGTTTCCCTCTCTTTTTCGACTTTAATTGTTGTCATTTTCAATTTGAAAAAGCGGGAGGGAATGCGCTCCCTGCTTCTAGGCAGGCCCCCTTTAACAATTCATCTTTGAAACGAACCTCGCGGAACTCCCATCGTCTGGCAATTTTCATACTTGGTTTAACCAAAGAATAGACAACCCGATTCGTCTAAGGCTTGATTGTATACTTGTTAATGAAGCTTGAGTTAATACTTTCCTCGACACCTCTGATAAGGTGCTGGGTAGTTTAATTTCTGATCAATCTCTGCTTATTCTCAAAGTCGATAGTGATTCGAGACGCACTCCAAGATTCATGTTTAAAAATTATTGGCACAAATTCCTGGAATTTTAGGACATCCCCATATCTATTTTTGCTACCGCATCTCAAGGCAACCCTATCATTTGTTTTTATAAAAAAAAATGAAGCTGCTGAAAAAACGATAAAATAAAAAAAGTGGGAATGCTCGAACCTTATTACTGCTAAGTATGAGAATCTGGCTTTACAAGCTAGCTACTAGGCGAGCGCTTAGACTACTATGTGCAGGCAAGGGCTAGTTGCTTAGCTGGTGCGACCGACTGACATGCAAACAAGCAAACGACGAATGGATCGCAACCGTGATGGACGAGGCAAACAGATCATTAAGGGTTGATTTTGGGTTTTCACGTTGATCTGAATCAGACCCGTTTTTCAAATGGGTTGATCCGAATCCAAAATTTTCAGATAGAATTTTCGGGTCATGACAAATAATGACACCCTTAATGGGAAGACCGAGTCAAAATGATAAAATCAATATAAAGCTAGAGAGATGCATAATCAATAGAGTGTGAATAGCGTTCAAGTCTAGGGTTTAATATTGTAACTATGAATCCACAAATAAGCATGGGAAAAAGAGTGCATTTAAACATGGCCATGTTGCAAAGCAAAAAGAAAAACTTCAGATTAAACAAGCAATTAAAAAATTAATATTATATTTATTTTATTCTATATTTATAAAATCATTTACGGCAATGAAGCAGGGAAAAGTGAGCACGTCTTTTAAAGCATTTAGATTTGATCTTTCATTGAGACTATCATCTGCAAATGTGAAGTTTGTTCTTCTAAGAAATTATTCGTGGAGTGCAAAGTGGCCAATTCATAACGTCAGCTTTTTGTAGTAAAGTAATGTCTAATACGGAAGAAATTATATAGCCCAGCCGTATTTTGTTGAATCTGGCTGAGGATAAGAATGAGTCATTGACCATTTGACCTTGGGCTGGATGTGTGGCTCATCTTGATCTGTTGGTTGTTAGTTTTAATTATCAATTAAGAGGCCTTCGATTTGAGTCTTGCTTATGTGATGCGTGTATAAATTTATCTTAATTGGATTGCACTGGAAGCTGGCTGAAGAAGGCATCGATGGGAGACCGGACCAATGATCAGATCCTAAGTTGCGACAGATGTTCGTTAAAGAAGGCATTGATGGGACATGCGTCGCTGCTTGAAAAAGAATCGGAGTTCGTGTAACAAAAATTTGTAGAGGGTGGCATCAAAAGATCACCAATAGATTGAGAAATAAAAAGAAGTTAGGATTTACGAGCTAGCTTGTGAGCCAATGAGTTAAGTCTCAATGAGCTCAAACTCCAGTTCATATAACATATGAGCTCCAATCTGAATGTGAGCTCAAGCCTGCTACTCAATAAGTTTGTTTGGGGAGTTCATTAATAGATTGAGTACCAGCCAGCTCACAAGCCAACTCGACTGAGTTATAGGGCTTAGTGATACCTCAATAGGGTGGGTGAAGACTTAATTAAATTGAACTAAACCAACTAAGTATATGTATTTGATTTAAATCGATTTACATTTATCTTCTATCGAAACTGCATGCTTTATTTCATCCAATAAAAAATTAATATTTTTAACCATATCCCTCTGTTATTTAGGCATTATGTTTGGTTATCACTCCTCAAGTCTTTTTATCATTATTGAATTATTGATTTACTAGATGGCTAATCTATGTAATTTGCATGTCTCCACCATGATTATCATTGATTTAGGTTATCTAAGTCTTTGTTTGGGACGAGTTTCTTACTATACTTCTTAAATCAGTTTTCTAGTACAAAAAAATTTTATTTTTGAACTAAAAAACTGCTTTAAAAAGTAGTAAGAAAGTCATCCCAATTGAAGTCTAAGATATGATTGTGCTAGATATCTTATTTCAAAAGAACTTCTCAAAGGGCCCTCTCTAGCAAGCCTTCCAAGAATGTATTTTTAGAACTCTTTTGAAGGGTATATCTCTAGAATTTCCACTTCTATAAGTCCTCTAAGCAATCTCAATAGCTTTATTGCCACATTTAGGGCTGAGATTTAGCTTAAAGATAGGAATTCACTGAAAGATTGAATCAATTTTTGTCTCGAGTCATATTTCGAAATTGGTCCAAAATATATGTATGTTTGTGTGTGAGGGAGGGTGATCATACTTAGTTTTTTTTTTTTTTTTTTTGAAAACGTAAAAGATAAATGACTTTGAATAAACTCGATTCAAATTCGAACCCCTAGAAATCAAATCAATTTGAACCACAAATCGATTTAGAGCTTATATAATTTTGATCTGATTCTAGGCCAACATTAGAGCAACTTAAAATCAAATCATTCACACCCCCAACTTCATCTAATGAGTCTCTCAAATCATGAATCTTCCCAAACATGCATTTAGTTCAATTTCTAAAAGCATTTATTAAAAATATCATCAAAATATGCTAAATGCTATAGTATATATAATATTTGTATTTATTGCTGAGAAAAGGTACAACGTGCTCCAAAGAGCTTTATATCGATACTGATTGTCAAAGTGTGTAGCATACATCTTTATCATTTTACGTGCCACTCCTAAAGAATTTTGACATGTTACTAAGCAGGCACATGTTTATTATTTTCTTTTTTTTTTTCTTCTTTAAGATATTTGCACCACCAGCTGCCCATCTATTCCATCCTTTTCACATCGTGTGACGTATCCAAAGCTTTGGACTTAGTACTTCTTTACACATTGTCGCAGATCATCTCCATTGATCCTTCATTGAGGCATGCATGATTTGCCTATAACAGCCATCCTTGCTTCACTAAGCCATCATCAATATAAAATCTTTAAGTCTCAACATGCAAATGCACTAAAAAGAAGAAACCAAGAATGAAACATCCAAGTTTATAAATAACCCATGAGTGATAAGCATAATTAGTCATCTTAAGATGGCTCATGTCATCACAAATAGGATCAATATTTTGAAGAGGGTTTAATGCTCATTTTGAAATATTAGATCTGAGGGCTAGGATATCTAATAAGATTCTAATGAAGGGTAATCCACTCTTTGATCTTTAATCATGAGACTATGATTTATGTGACCTCAACTAATGGGATGAGAGGATCTTATTTCAAAAGATTCTACCTCACATATCTAAGATAATTAATGGTTTTAAGAGACACTAAGAATGGACATAATCTACTCTATAGTAGACCATGCCATTCCAAGGTCATGAAGTCCCTTAATGTAAACACTTTAAGAGTGAAATGTCATATAAATGAGCTACATAGAAGTGAATACCCCTAATTCATTAGATCAAAAAAGCTAACTTGAACTTAGCCACCCCAATATGGTCAAATGTCTTAGACAAAGTCAAGTGGCAGCGCCCATGAACATCATCAGATAGTAACTTGACTAATCATGTGCTTTAGACTATTTTTTAACGCTCATTCTCAAAAAATTTAGCTCACAACAGTTATGTTTAGTCCAAATTAATCTTAATTAAGTAATTTCACAATCTTATAAGCTTTGTTTATAATTTCATCTGAAATTAATTAAACATTATAAGTAGAGTTTTTTTGCAGCGGTTCTAAAACCGCTCCTAACAACTGCTGCGAAAAATTCAACTTTCTTGTAGTGAATTAACTTAATAATTATAATTGTGCTTATAAAAATAGGTCTAATACAAAAATATGAAAGAGTGGGCCATCTTGAAGTTAATAGCAACCACTTCATTCAATGATCTAACACATCTTTTTATGAGAGCCCCTAATTCATAATCTTATACATAAGAGATTAATCTTAATATTCATGTTCATTCATAGAATAATAAGTTTAAACAAATAAAAAAACGTAATATGTTACAATACTCACAAGCTTCATTTAAGACAATTTTTTTACTATTTTCTATAGCGATTTTCTAACACAAATCTTTGAAAGTAGCAAAAAAATTAACAGCCAAAAGCTTTCCCAAACAAAGCCTTATACTTGAATCAAATCTCTATATATTATATCTAATAAAATTGATTACTAAGATCATATATGATCTTATTTTAAAAAAGAAGATTGGCCTTACTCTCTTTTTCTTAATAATATCTTTAACATGCAACCCACGTGACATGCTTTCTCTTTTCCTCCATCTTTTAGATAAAAAATATATTTCTCTGCTAACTTATCTTGTAATGACTTTTTATCAACTTCCATAACAAATAGGATGAAATTCTTGATCTTGTTTTTTAGCTATGGTGCAAAGAGGAGCTTTAGGGAGCTCACTATTCTTGTGATATAGTGCATAATGAATCATCAAATGGGGATGTAGGTAATTTATCGAACTACGATAATAAATTTTTGTGTGATATTGTATTCTTCAGCTCTCAAATCTCGTTGTCGTCATATTTTTTTATTGTCTTGCCGCTATGTTCTTATAATTTGTATGACAAATATTTTTTATTATTTAATTAATCTCCTGTCTCTAAAATTTTTATTGTCAAAAAAAAAAAAAAAAAAAAACAAACAAACAAACAACAACAAATTAATTAGATTACATTAATTTGAAAAATTGAAACAAATTTTTCAAAATATTTTTTTTCAACACAATAATTATTTAATCTTCTTTTTTTCAAAAAGGGAGGCAAATAATACAAATCTTAAATTTTATTTTTTTTTAATAAATAGTTTAAATAAGATGAGAATTACTTATATACTTACAAAGTATTCACCCTTAACTTGAAAAATTCTTCTTTGATTGAATCATATTTCAATTGGCCATTTAAATATTTTGGAATGAGAAAAATTCCAAAATTATGAGCATGCATGATCTCTTGAATTCAACTATTTGTGTTGGCTATAGTCAAGTTATTGTCTTCATTGGAATAATAATGAAAATCATATATATCTTTATCATTATGTGCATTGGCATAGCTTTTATATTATTTTTTTCATAATATGGACAAACATATTTGTTTAGTGTTTCAAAATAAGAGAAGGATTCGTAATTTTATTAAATTAGATGTATTTTAGATGAATATTCATATTTTATAATTTTATATATTTTTAATTCGTAAACTTCAATCTAATTCAAAATGAAATCTAATTGTATTTTTCTTTGAAAATTTTGAATAATTATTTTAATAAATTTGACATCTTCTTATGAAGGTGTTCTACTGTTCTTTGTATATGGCTCAAATATTTTTTAGAAAAATTTAGTTAAAATATTCCCTTTTTTATGCTCTTATTCTCTTACATTCAAAGATCTATGCAAAATAAAATGTTTGATATTTAAAAATTTTGAGTGAAAATTTCAGCATATTTAATGGCTTGGATATATAACATCATACTATTGTAGATAGGAGATTTTTTTAATAAATTATTATTAAAAAATAATATTTTATATTTCCTATTTTTTGTAACTTGTAAAAACATATGTACTTTAAATACATTTCATTAATATTTTATTTAGCATTTTTATTTTTTATAATTATGTGATGAAATTTTAGAAGGTTATCACTCACAACATTAAATGAAATTTTAGAGATTTTTACATTTTGGCATTGATGTTTTTTTTCAATAATTGGTTTAGAGAAAACTTTTGGTTATAATATTTAAAGAATTTTTAATGTAGCATAAATTAAGCAATTTAAAATATTTAAAGTTGTCTTATATCATTTAAATACTTGCAAATTAAAATAAAAAATAACTAACTATATAATAAATTTTATTATTTTATTATGAATTATACATCATATTAATTATTTTTGTGTGTATATATATAGTTTTAATGTTTATATAAGCTTTTTATGGTTTTTATTTGTAAAATTAATAATATAAACATATATGTTAATTTATCAATAAAGACAGGTAATAAAGAATTGCTTATAGCTAGGTATAAATATTTATAGGCTAATGTAGCTTAAATTTTCAATTCATTTTTATTTTTTATGATAAAATACTTTGAAATTTTAAAAGAATGTAAGTAAATTATGATAGGCTAAAATAATATAGTTAATTCAACTGAAATGTTCAAAAATTTTAAAAAATGTATTCCGATTTGGATCATTTTTTTAATATTAAAGTTTTCCTCCCAAAATTCATATCTCAATAAGCCTATACTTTATTCACAAAATCGAAATGGTCTTTTAATATATATATATATATTGAATAGTTGTAACGTGTAAACTACTAATAAAATAAAAGTTCTAAAGCTATTTGCATAAAGAAAATTTTAGTAGTTTTTGGATTTAAGCTAAGATTAGTGTAATTCAGAATATTATATATAACACTGATACATACTCCAAAAATTATCTTGATCGGGCACGAATCCCAGCGCGGGCGCGTGGTTCGGCCGCAGGCGCGCGCGACAGCAGCGCCGGCGGCGGCGGCGGCCGGCCGGCCGGTCCGGCTGGTTCTGCCGCCTGGCCCATTTCGGGTCCGTTTTTCGCCCCTACAAGTCCATATTCGATGTTTTTTTGGGTCCTCAGAACCATTTTTTGACGTCCCGGACTCAATTTCAGCACTTTTGGAGCCGTTCGGGGCTCCTACACGCAAGATCAATCCTGAGTCACTCAGAAAAAATTCTCTAAAATTCGTGACGCATATTTTCAGACTCCTGAAGCTTCGACGTCCGAAAATAGGGGGCAACTGATACATACTCCAAAAATTATCTTGATCGGGTATGAATCTCGAGGCAAAAGTTAGTTGGAAACTTCAAAAATTAATTCTAGGAACATCCGAACTCCGATTTCAGCAAGCTTATAGTCAAATTGAGCGCCTCGAAAATACGAACCCAACGACACCAAGATCAACCCAATCCGAGCTCAAATGAGTCCGAATCAAGGGCTCAAAGCGTTGTTGAAAGGTTCTCCGATTTTGACGAGCTTATACTCGAATCGAACGGCTCGACGATACAAATCCAACGAGCTCAAGATCGCCAAATTCCAACATCATTAAGGCCTTCAAGTGCCCAATAAACGGTGCATGATCAAAGGATTCGATATCGGCCGTCCATTCAAAACACTCCCAATTCGCCCCTGATCTCACGCCTATTTACGGGCTATGCCACTCCAGAAAAACTATAAATAGAATCCTCATTCTACACCAAAGGTACTCAAGTGAAGAGAGAGAAGAAGAAGAGAAGAAGGAGGAGAAGGAAGAAGCTCCTCCTCGACCACCGCCGGAGCTCTTCCCGCCGCCTAAAGACGCCAGAACTCTGCCGGACATTCGGGAGAACGCCAGAATTCTGCCTAACTTCCATGGGATGCTGAAATTCTTCCCAATTTACAGCAGAGTTCCCTCCTGACGCCGAAACTCCACCCAAGTGAAGCCGGATTTCTTCTCTGCCACCAACAGACATCGGACTTCTACCCGACGTCGGGCCTTCACTCTTCGCCAAGTTTCTACCCGACGCCGGATTTCTACCGGTTATCGGACTTCGCTAGACGTCTATGCGAAGATGGATTTCTTTCCATTGTTGGACTTCTACCTGACACAGTCCTTCTGACCTCCGTCGCCAACCGACTACAATATTTCCGACCTCTGTTGCCCGTCGACTACGGTCCTCCTGACTTAAGTCGCCCGCCGACTACAGTCCTTCCGACCTCCGTCGCCAGCCAACTACGGTTCTCCTGACTTACGTTGCCCACCGACTACAAGCCCTCCGACCTCTGTCGCCCGCCGACTACGGTCCTCCCGACCAAACGAATACGTCGATAGTAACTCTTTGTATTCACATCATGTAATGTACTCTATAAAATGTACATCAAGCTAAGGCCTTCTCCCAAGGAAGGGCCTCATTTGTAATCGACTTCAATACTAGTGGATTCATTTAAACTGGGCTAGGCCCCGTGGTTTTTCCCCCTTTTCAGGGGTTTTCCACGTAAAAATCTTGGTGTCTCATAAATGCTAGACCCTCTCTCTTATCTGATTGCGTGCCAGATTTTCGTACAATGCTAAGACGATAAACTTTATATTTCTCTACCACCGCGTATATTCTAGCACGCAACAAACACTAATTTGAATTTAAATATAAAAAAAAATATTAGTTTTTAAAGCAGCTTTTAGTAAAAAAAAAAATAGTAATAAAATAAAAATTTTATTTTTAAAAAATAGTAAAAAAATTTGTTCCAAATGAATCCTAAGATAAATTGATGTATTCTTTTATAAATGTTATTACGTGCTAGAATATTTATGGCAATAGTACCAAAGAATTTATTTTCTTAGTATTATACAAAGATTCGGTATACACACAGATAAGAGAAGAGTTGCAAAAGATACATTAATTTTTATATGAAAAACTCATGAAAAGGTAAAAACAACAGAGCATGACCCAATTGGAATAATTTCACTATTATTTGTCATTGTTACAAATGACACGTTTCTTCTGGAGAAAGTGTTAGTACAATGTCATAAACATATAATATATAGAATATATTAAATGGTGAAAGTTTAGGGTTTAGAGCATAGGAGCTATTTTTAAGTGATCGTTTATACATTTATTTGATATTACTCCTATGAATAGGGGATAACATAAATCAAAAAGTATATCATAAATTATGGTGCTGAAATTGAGAGTCTAAGTTGGTGTTGAAGGGACACATCAATTTTCTAAGCCATAACATACATTGGTATTATAAAAAATGATAGGGGACAAAGTCAACATGCGTTAGTATAATTAGGTGATAATAGTCAGAAGACTATAAGTCGAAGGTCTATAGTCATGCAATGTTGGTTGGAGGATCCTAGTCAAACGAAGAAGATCGGAGGATCATAGTCAAACAAAGGTGATTAGAGAATTGTAATTGAGTGATGATAGTCAAATGATCATAGTCTGACAATATAAGTGAATAGACTGTAATTGGGTGACAATTCTCAAAGGACAATAGTCTGTCTACAATGGTCAAAAGATTATGGTCGAGCAATGGTGGTCTAAGGACCATGATCAGATGAAGGTGGTCAGAGAATCATAGTTGGGTGTAGGGCTACAATGTACTGAGTGTTCGACAAACTACTTGTGGCTTAGCTTTATTACAGCTCATTCATGATCATTTATTTAAGTAATCAAACAAGTTTGAACAATTTTGAAACACTCGACTGTTAAATAAACAAACTTGAACACTTATGCATTCAACTTATTTAAGTTCATGAATAATATCAATTAAAGTTCATAAATAAGCTCAATATAAAACTCGTTAAGAAGCTTGATTAATTCTTTTTTATCTATATATTTCACATAATTTATATTTTATTATAATAAATTATTCATATTTTATAAAAAATTAATTACATTTTTTATGTTGTACTCTTTCAATAGAATGTGTTAGTTTATGAATAAGTGATATTTGTTCTGTTTGTTGTATTTTTAGTTTAAAGTGTTCGGGAACAAGCATACTAATATGTTAGAATCATTGAGTGATAATACATATGGTTTATCGTAGCCCAATACATGATTGAATATTATTTTAATCCTTCGAGGTCATATATCGTTCTCCCTTAAATTTTGATTGCAATAATTTAGATAAGATCTTTTAATCCTGAATCGAAACCCATTAGGGGACGCTATATTCACCTCTTGAGGTGATATATCATTCCTAATTGCATGTTCAATTTTAGAATTAGAATCCAACAAAAGTATATCCAAATTTTCTCAAAAGAAAATACAATTACAATTGATTTACACATCCCAATGAAGTTAGCAAACGCACAAGCTCCTAACTACAAAAAAAAAAAAAAAATAATGCATTGCAAAACCTAAAAAAGAACCTAACAATCTTTATCAATATCACTGCTCACGATCCTAACTCATTCCTTGACCTGAATCATTTAAACTATTTATAATGAGTTAAACAGTCAACAAGTAACCAAAACTCTATCGCTACTTTTAATGCAAGGCAAAAGAATAAATATGTATGTTTCAATTCTAGCCAATATCAATCATCACTTTATATAAGCAATAAATTTTTTAAAAATTAATAATAAAATTAATATATTCAATGAAATCAAAAGGCATACGATAAAGAATATTATCACCCAATAAATCATATTAGTATGTTATGATATGTTGTATCAATATTAATACAAATTTGAGTTATCAATCTGTCAATCAGTTTAATATACTATCAATGAGTTGAACGTACTATCAGGTAAATATTATCATGAGTATAATTATAAAAATTAAGACTAGACATACAACTTTAATGTCATATTTTTCTTATATATGTTATTTATCACAGCCAATAATCTATCAATCTCATATTATCTTTTATTTATTTATATTAATTATTTATTTTCACATGTGGTTTACAATAATTATTAAAAATTGTCACTCTCTACCCGTCGTGTAATTCAGTCAATCGTCACTCTCTACAAGGATAATATCACCAACATTTTATTCATAGGAAAGCCTGACAGCCCACCCTCATACGCAACGTATTATATTTTAAGAGTCAACCCATATTCATTATAATGTTAGCAACCATCATTTTTTGCTTACATGCAAATATTATCTTTCAATTTAATCATTAAAAATTAAATATTTTGTTGTCAAAATGCTCATATTAATGAGATCTATCACATACCAAAAGTTATACAATGAAAGTTTTACCATTACAAAATTATTCTTTTTTTTTTTGTAAAGGAAATACACATTTGATCAAAAATATAAAATTATTAAAATCAGATATAGAATAAAAGTTTCTTACAGCTAGACGATTAAATTTTTCGATATGATCGACTATCAAAAGCTGTTCTACGATCTCTGAATCTTAGGTTTTATTTTCTCTCCCCCTCTCTTTTCTCTCAAATTTGTTTTTCATTTCTCTATTTCAACCAAACAAATGGAATTAAAAAAGATTTAAGGAATTTGATTTTATGTTAGTGCTTTGGGATATTTATATTAAAATAATAATATAATATTATTTAATTAGATAATTTAATCAATTATCAATATAAAATTCATATAAATTTTTTAGGGCTTTAAAAATTATAAAAAAAAAATCCATAAATTAGCTTATTTTATTTAGAAAATATTGGTGAAATCAGTTCTTAAAACGAACGTCTGACAATCTTAAAAATCCAACTTGTACTGACAGATGTCAATTTTTAAAGAATTTGCACAAATGCCAAAAAATTACATAAAAATTTTTATAATTAAAATACAATTAGATATATCTTATGGCGAAGAAAATTTAAAATTTGGCTTAAAATGTCTTCGAAAAAAAAATAATTTATTTTGGTTTAAATACATACTATTATATTGTAGTCGGGCAACTGTAGTTGAATGACCATAATTGGGCAATAATGATTGATGGCTATAGTTGAACAATGATGGTTGAGGATTCTAATTGAGCTAGGGTGATACAAGGATCGTAGTCAAGCTACGACAATCAAAAGAACCTAGTTGGACAAATGCGGATGCTGGATGGAGGACAATAGTCTAGTAGTATTTGAACGTAGTCGGGAGGTGGTGGTCTGAGGATAATAGTCGGTCATCAATGATCAGAAGGAATGTAGTGGGTGATGGTGGTTTAGCGACATTCATTAAGCAGTGGTTCAATGGTGGTAATCAGGGGATGGTCTTACGGCGGTTGTCAAGTGGTATCCTAACAATGACAATTGAGTGGTGGTCCAACGGTGTTAGTCATACAATGTTTTGAAGATTGTGGTTCTAATGGTGTTTGTTAGGCGATATTCCAACAATGATAGTCGGATGGTAGTTTGACGATTGTTCTCTGGTGGAGCTCCAAAATTCTTAGAGCATATAAGCACTTCAAAGGTCTTATAAGTATAACCCAAATCCATATACTCCATCGTCGTGTTAGTATTAACTTCAATGATTATAAATTATTCTTTCCAATTTAAGTGTTTTAATGATTACCGGTTAATGATGTTCGAATTATGTGATTTTGGTCTAGTTAGATTCGTATTGTCAAATTGCTCAATTTAACTAGAAGCAAGCCAAATTTGGAGATTAGCCGCCCAACTAATTTCACGATATTTTTAATTAAGCTTCAAATACTTATTTTGGCTCATTTATGTTTGGATTAGATCACTTTTCGTGTCGATAAGTTTGTTTCAGCGGGACGTTTCATTCGTCGATCTATAAATTTGTTGAAACCAAAATTTAAAGTCCTCTAAATCTAATTTAATCAGATATATATCAACATTTGTGATCAAATAAATCTATTTTTGGCGGCATGTCAAATATGGAAATGGATTAATATTTTTTTTTTTACTCATTTACTTTTATTTTTATCTTATCATTATCATTTGACTGGTATTTTTTTCTATTTATATGTTTGTATCGGCTACAAGAACGGTGATTCCCGCGAGGATTTATGGTATTTCGTCAAAGCCGCATCAATCGTTACCCAAATTCCTGTCGTTTAGTTCGTTTCCGGTCCGAACTGTGCCATATGGCATATGGGAGCAAGAGTTGAGGGTCTCTTCATCCTCTCCAGCCTTCGATTCCATCTCCTTTCCTTTATAAGTGTCGAGCGATCTCCATGGCAATTTGGAAGACCAGCTAAAATTTCAGATCTTTATAGGATTTCATCTTGCCATTACAGTATTTTTTTCGTTCAACAAGTGATAAGTTGTCACTTTCTTTATAGATTAGAAAAAGAGAGAGTAGGTTAGGACGCGCAGAAGATGAGGAAGGTGGTGATCGGATCGGCGGTGATATGCGCGGCGACGGCGTGTGCGGTGGCAGCGCTTATCGTGAAACACAGGATGAAGAAATCGGGGCGGTGGGCTAGGGCGGAGGCGATCGTAAATGACTTCGAGGAGAAGTGCGCAACCCCGATCGGGAAGCTGCGGCAGGTTGCCGATGCGATGATGGTAGAGATGCACGCTGGCCTTGCATCAGAAGGTGGGAGCAAGCTGAAGATGCTCATCTCTTATGTCGATAGCCTTCCGAAGGGGTAATCCTTTTTTTACTTCATGATCCGACTGGTCTTAAGGGCTAATCCGTTTTCACGGTTGGGTTTCTCTTTTTATTTCTGTAAAAAAATTGTTTTGTTATGTTCGGCTAGGGTTTGGCTGTTTCTTGCTTCTGGATAAAATTTGCTGAATAGGTGTTTTAAGTCAAAATTTTGAAGTCTTGACTTCAACTTATTACGCAATCGGTTACTGCTTTGATATTTTCGTTAATACGAAAATCTTGCTATTTACGTTAAAAAAGAGAATTTTTTTCTTAAACTTTAGTATTCGATTTCGTTTTGCTTCGGTTCTGTATAAATTCCTGTTTGCGTTACTAGATTTTTGTTCCCCTTTCCTTGGATGTATTTTGCCGAGGTAGTGATTCTGGGTTGGTTAATTCAGGATCATGTTGATTGGAATTCACTGCCATTTATTGTATAGATTCTCATTAATTTCCTCTTTCACGGCCGATTGTTTCTTATCATTATTGAAGTAAAAAAAATTGACTTTTTGGCCTTTTTGAATGTTTGTATTGTTACATTACATGGACATGATTATTATTCTTTTTTTATTTTTTTTATTTAATACCTTTACGTTGAAGTTTCTCTTTATGTTCTTACTCATGTTCCTTCGAACTCTATAAGTTAAAATGTTTATCTTCTCCCTTTTAAGGTTTTGCTGTTTCGATTATTGATCTTCAACCCTTTTGCTTAACAAAATCTTTTTTGAACATCAATTTTCAGTTTTGCTGTTGCACTATCATTCTTTTCGTACGTTCCTTTTAAATTTCTTGTTGAGTGGCAACATGAATGTGTATGTTGAAGTTTGCCTGAAGAACTTAACAACAATATGCTCTAGAGATTTTTTTTTGCCTCATTTACAAAATCTCTTGAAAGACATCTAGAGCCATCTTTATGGTTCATGTTATACTCATTTGATATAAAATTTGAAAACTAATGAGAACCATAGATGTAAAAAAACAAACTTTTGTATTCTTTTTAGTAATATGGTGAGACGTATTCTATCTTTTGTAGTGGAGGTTAATTTCTATTTTGTGCTGATGATGATTTTCTTATGATGCAACGTTTGTTTTAAAAGGTAAGAAAGAGAAATAATAACTTATATCTTTTATAGAGACGAGAAAGGCTTGTTTTATGCGTTGGACCTTGGAGGAACAAACTTCCGTGTGATACGCGTGCAGTTGGGGGGAAAAGAGCGAGGTGTTATCAATCAGGAGGCTGAAGAGGTCTCTATTCCTCCACATTTGATGGTTGGAAGCTCCTTTGTATGTGCAGCTCTGGTGTATTTCTGTTGTTGTTTTTTCCATATTTTATTTATGCCATCATTTCTGATTCGTCTAATTTGTTTTGGTTTTAGGAATTATTTGATTTCATTGCTTCAGAGGTAGCAAGGTTTGTTACTTCTGAAAGTGAAGAATATCAGCTTCCTGCAGGCAGGCAGAGAGAGCTTGGATTTACTTTCTCTTTCCCAGTGAGGCAGACTTCGCTTGCTTCTGGAACTCTGATCAAATGGACAAAGGGTTTCTCTATTGAGGAAACGGTTAATACTTATTACCCTATTAAAAGTCATCTTTTTATTGAAGTTACAGTTTTGACTAAATTTCATAAAAGACTAGTAAATCCTTAGTAAGTAGGAGCTTTACTTTTTGGTAACATCATTTAATTTGTTTGAAAGCAATAATTTTCTAATAAAACCTGTGGTTTGTATTGATCATAGATATGATGTGCGCTATTTGTGCATTAGCACTTTTGTATTTTCAACATCAAGTTAACATTATGTCTTTTTATCTTTTTTCATTAAACATTTGATGGGCCTCGGAAGGTTTTGTACTATCAATTAATGCCTTGGCATATTTTCTCTTCCACGATAAAGGGAGATGTTTGGATGACATGCTAGTTTTAGCTTTAATCTTACGAGAGCATTGGAGGGCTGAGAGGGAATTTTGATTATGTTACCGAGTATGTGTCCATATATTTAGGGCTGTAACCATAGATTTAGTGCTATTATGCTGTGATATTGATGAGGTATTTATCTGTCTATGCTCTTAATCAAATTTTTTTGATCAAATGGAATCTATTCACAGAGTTATCCAATACTTTAAACTAGGTCCCACGTTTATCCAGTCATAAAAACGTAAAACATGAAATAGCAAGTTGATAATATGATACTGAAAACCTTGCAAGCACTTATGGTTGAACTTGCAGTAAAAATGTGAATAAAATGATCTGGCATAAATTTAGGCAATATGTGAAGAACATTATTCTCCATATAATGGATGGCATAGGTTCAATATCACCTCTGAAGCTGTTTTCAGGAGTTGATTTCAGGAAGGGCTCATCATGTTTGTTCACTGTAATAAACTTGAATCATTTACAAGCATTTATGAGATAATTGAAATTGAAGCAGTGACATTGTTTTTTGGTTTGTATGAGTCGAAGAGGGTGATGAGGGATTGACCAAGGGATTATATAAATGAGTTTGATGTGGAGAAGGGTTATGGGAAGAAGTGGAGGGAATGTAGATGAAAGTAGGGATGTGTATTGGGTGAAAACCTAAAGTAACACTTAGGGTTTGGAGAGATTCCCAAACACAAGAGGACTTTTCGTTGTGTAATGATGTAGAAGATGAAAGAGATTGTTGGAGAAGCTAGAAGATGTGATATAGTAAAAAAAATATAAAAATACAACTTATGGTCAGCCTCCAAACTCTAATGGCCATGAAGGTGAGAAAACCTCATCGTGTCAACTTAGATAGATTTGACAAATGCTTTTGCTACTTGGCTGAAATTGCGTGGGAGTTTGGATTTAATATGAACGCCCTTATCATTCCTTTCCTTAATCATGCCCCGTAGTCCTTATGCATTACTACTCTTCACATCCATTATATTTGTTTCTAAAAAGTTGCGTTTCTTTTAGTTGGATATAAAGTATCTTATTCTTATATCTTGGAGAATTTAGTATAAGATTTTCTTTGGTGCTATAGCATAATTTCCTTTTGCTGATAGTTTGTTACGAGTTATTTTGCTTGATTACTGCACCTTACAGCACATATATTCATGTAACAATTGACACTGTTGGTTTCACCTATCATATTACAACTTTTAAAGTTCTTAGGGATGGATGATAGTAGGGAAATACCGGTTTGCAGTAACCATACTTATTTCTTTTGTGTTTCTACTTGTATAAAGCAGATTGTCAGTTAATAGAATACTTTGGGTTGTCTAAATTTTAATAATAGTTTACTTATACTTTTGTTGCATTAAAAACTAGGTTGGAGAAGATGTTGTCTCTGAGTTGACAAAAGCCATTGAAAGACAAGGTCTTGATTTGCGTGTTGCTGCACTTGTGAGCTTCTTTGCCTTAGCTTTCTACAAATGTTTTCTTTGGTGCCATATGGCAATTTTAACGGCAATCATCTTAACATAGGTAAACGATACAGTTGGGACACTAGCTGGGGGACGGTATTATGATAACGATGTTGTTGCTGCTGTTATTTTGGGTACTGGAACAAATGCAGCATATGTGGAGCGTGCACATGCTATTCCGAAGTGGCATGGCCTGTTACCAAAATCAGGAGAGATGGTAAGAAGATTTAATTTTTTTCTTCTGACGCTAAAGTTGTGTTTTTGAAGTGACCATAAGTGTTTAACCGGAGTAATAAACTAACAATCCTCTTAAGTTCGGATGAGGCCTGATGACTAATTGATTGCTTGAAGTTTGTGATTCATCAACTGAAGAACTGTTATTTTGTAGGTAATTAACATGGAATGGGGAAATTTCCGATCATCTCACCTTCCCTTGACCGAATATGATCTGTCCTTAGATACTGAAAGTTTGAACCCGGGGGAACAGGTTTGATTCTTGTTCTCATCTAAGTTACTAGGTACATGAATTAATTATACTGTTATTCCCCCCAAATAAGTCAGCTTCGTGCCCCATATAGTGATTTCTATGGGGTTTGTTGACAATTAATTTTTTACCTATGTTGCCATGTGGCATTTTGGAGTTTGAGATATTGTACTTGAAAGCACATCATTTCTCATGTTATAAACTAATGTGCTTATTTGGATTTCCCAGATATTTGAGAAGCTGATTTCAGGTATGTATTTAGGAGAGATTCTAAGAAGAGTCCTCTTGATTTTGGCAGAGGAAGCTTCTTTCTTTGGAGATACTGTTCCTCCAAAACTTATGGTTCCATTTATACTACGGTATGCTTCACTTTCTCTCTCATAATATGCTTGTTTCATATTGGCCAAATTTTAAGGAGCGTATCATTTGTTAAAATTAGCGTAAGAAACAAATTTGAGAAATAATTTAAAAAGGAGCAGAATCGCAAAATGATTAGTGCATTCAACTTATAAGGAAAGTGATAGAGAGATGGGAAGAGAGGAAGAGAGAGAGAGAGGGGCAGAAAAGGAAGAGAGCTTTATAGGAATACTTTATTCCTTTATTCGTAGGCTATCATTTACATCATCCTATACATCATATTTATAGGAATTGGACACTGATGGGATGTCTTGCGGAACAACTTAATCGAAAAACGGATTAATCCTAACACATTGAATCAATTTTGTTTGCTTTATATTTTTCAGAAAATTAGTTTTTCACTCTAGAGCTCATAAACAAGCTTGGCTGAGCTGAGAGATTTTGTTGTCTGCTTAGTTGTGAAGGCACTATCATTTTTGAGGGGTGGAGGTTCTAACTTGCACCTTGAAATTACCAGCATCGGAAGAAAACTAGATTGTACGAGCAACTAACACAAACAACCCCTGCCCACCATCCCCATCTTAATAAAAGAAGATAAAAAAACCCGTTATGTATAGCATATTTTTTCCATTGAATTAATGATGTGCATGTTTTATTTTGCTAAGGATTTCACATTTATTATAATTTCTAGTGAAAGAGAAAAATATAAGAAGCTACCCGCCATGAAAATGATGGTTGGTGAGTAGAGAGTAGAGAGCAACATGCTTTAATCAAGTTATGACATTATATTCGATATTTTAGACATTCAAAAATAAGTTCAGAGGGTCTCATCTCCCACAAATCCAACTACTCACCGGCAACTGAAATTAAATCTCTTTTTTTCCTCCACCTTTACATGGCTTTCTTCGAAGGAAAATAAGAAGAACTTTTATTTGGTTCAGTGAACGTACGCTCCTCTACGTTCGGCCACCAACGTTTTAGCGCCACGTAGCACGAAGAAAAGTCGCCGACCCGACCCGCTGTTTTTTGGGTTCTAGCGCGTGCGTTTTTTTAATTCCTTGACGAGCCGAACAACATCCCATCACCTTTTGGATATATTTCAAATATCTAGCAAATACCGAGTTGTACCTAGTTTTTTCTAGCAATACCGAGCAAATCCTGAGCAAATACTGAGTTGTACCGAGTTTTTTCTAGCAATGCCGAGCAAATACCTAGCAATACCGAGCAAATCCGTAGCAATACCGAGCAAATCCGGAGCAAATACCGAGTTGTACCGATAAGTTTTGGTCTTCACAGAGCGGTATTTCTCGTTTTTGCAAAGCAATACCGAGCAATACCGAGAAAATCGCGAACGTAGCATTCCCGGGTTCCACTCCGGGTCAAGTCGTCGGGCCGCGCGGTAAAGAGTAAGAGCACGTGGCGACATGTTATTGGCGGCCGAACGTACCTCTACGTCAGGTCAGAGGACGTAATAATTGTTCAAATAAGAAAGGGTCTTTGCACAGCATATTAGGCTCAGTAGCAACTCAGTGTCGATATCAAGATCATCATCAAAATCATTTCTTTCACTAATATCAGTACTATCTTCAATATCTGAATTATTGAATTATTGGGAGATAATATATAGATTATTTTATTGGGAGCTATTCATCCTAATTAATTGCAGCATATAAGTATCCATTAAACTAAGCTCTTCAACTGGTCTTGATCTCCTCCCTTAACCTGAAAAGTCGTGAAACCACTTTGCTGGAAATTAAAAAGAAACCATTAAGAGACCCTATGGCCCAACCCTAGACACCCTTAATTCCTTCAATTTTTCTCCAGTCAAGAGATGGATAAATCGATGCGCATCCCCTTTAATCGCTTGAGAAATGTGAATTCATTAGTTGGACCCTGGTTGGGGTCTAAGGTTTATAGTTATCAAGAATGTTTAGAGATGCTTCAGCATCTCTTCTATTTGAGTATGCTCTCTAAAGTTTGTAATACTACCAATGTGATGTAGTCAAGAATTTACCTTTTATGTGTTTTTATTTTTTCGTATTATTGAACACTATGTATTTTATTTTTGTATTGCCCTATGATGGAAAACAAGCAATAATCATGCTGGGTTCGTGCTCTCGAGTTACTTCCTTACTCCTTGTTGGCTGGTTGGGTATTTAGTTTTTTCCGTTATTGGACTTGGCCCATTTCCTCCTTTTTTGGTTGTTCGAATTTCCCCTTTGCTGATTTAACTGCTTTGGATTCTTCTCCTCTCCCTTTGGTTGTTCGATTTTTTCCTTTGCTAATTTGGTTGCTTAGGATTCTTCCCCTCCCTCTTAGCCCGATCAGCTTTCCCCTTTGCTGATTCTTGTGCTTAATGTTTTAGCTTCTCCTTTGACAGTTGATTTGGATTGTTTTTATTAGTTGAATGATGGCTCTTTTAATTGAACAATTAAATGTTCTTTTTCCCTCCTATATAAAGTGATTGAAACTATATTGTAAAGAAACATTTTTTGGTAAGAAAATTCAATCTGAGTGTTCCTTCGTGGCTTGCGAGCTAGTCTTTCTCATATCCCCTATTACTTCTTCTCGATCTTCTTTCTTCTTCTTCTCTCAACGATTTCCCTTTCATATATATCTTTTTTTTCTAAACATTGTGAGTTGTGAGATGGTGTTGTTACCTTGTTCTATTGTTATTTGACTGAGGAGTGCAGACTTGTGCCGGATCAAATTTCATTAGTGGATTATTGATTAGATCTTTCCTTTTAGCACATTTCCCTAGTTTTGTGTATTGCATGTGAGTTGATCATCCGTAGTTGTTCTCAGGGTTATTATTGTTTATGTGCTTTGTATCTTTCGTTCCTACATGATTTCCTCTAACATTTGTTTTCTATCAAATCACTCTATGTTTGTGATTGTTTGTGTTATTGAAAGAAAGTTTCTTAGTTGCGTGCCTAAGTGTTCTCCTAAAAGGTATAGAAACTTAGATTGCATTACAATGTTACAATGTGGTTTAATTATGTTGACTGCTTCACTCTTGGTTTCTGTTCTCGGTTGGCCATTAAACATGCTACAGCATATTGATGTGTTTTTTTGTATATTCAAGCACCATTGAATATTCTTTAGATCTATTTCCTTCTATTTCCTTAAATTTCCAACAAATATGAATATATTCCGATTCCCATTCATGTGAGCTGCTCTATATGTATTATGACTTAATACCCCATACGCATTTTTCACGCTTTGAATCGGTAAATAAAGTGGAACTGTGTTCTTGCAGGACACCGCACATGTCTTCAATGCATCTAGATACATCATCGGATCTCAGAGTAGTTGCTAGCAAGTTGAAGGATATATTGGGGGTATGATTTCTTCTAATTCAGAGCTTCGTTTGTGACAGCTTTCTTATTACTTCTTAAAGCAATTTTCTAGTCTAAAAAGTTGCTTTAAGAAGCAATCAGAAAGCCATCCCAAACGAAACCTCAATTGCATCTAAGAGTGAATATAGATTCAGATTGTTAATATCGTTTCAATGTTCCAGATTTCAAATACCTCCTTTAAAACAAGGAAAATGATTATCAAACTCTGTGACATCATCGCCAAACGTGGAGCCCGCTTATCAGCTGCTGGCATTTTTGGCATTCTTAAAAAGCAGGGAAGGGATGTTCTTGCCACAGAGAAGCAGAGAACGGTGGTTGCTTTGGATGGTGGACTGTTTGAACACTACACCACATTCAGGAAAATCTTAGAGAGCACTCTCGCGGAGATGCTCGGCAAAGAAGCTGCTTCTTCTGTTATCATAAAGCATGCCAACGATGGCTCTGGTATTGGTGCTGCTCTCATTGCAGCCGCACACTCTCAGTATCTTGAGCTGGATTCATCTTAGCTTCCTCTTCATTCTATGATCTCTCACATCCTTTGCTTCCCTCCATTTTTTTGGGACTTTTAATTTAAAAATAGCTTGGGACGAAACAAGCATTTTGGCTTTGTTTGGGACGGCTTTCTTAATGCTTGTTAAAACAGCTTTTTAGTATAAAAATTATAATTTTTAAACTAAAAAGCTGTTTTAAAAAGCAATAAAAAAGCCGTCCCAAGCGAAGGGTTCATCTTTAAATAGAGCAAGTCATGAGGTAGCCAGAATGTATGGAAGAACAGTAATAAAGCTGTGGCCAGAAGTCATTCCAGCGTGCAAATCCTCCAGTCTTTACTGTAGTTGGGAATCGTCTGTCACCGAAGTGTGACATAAAAGGCAGGTTAAGTGTATTTGCCTCATTACCTATGGTGTATTTTCATTACACTTTTTGCTCTGATCCTTTTGTATAATTTAATTTAAGAAGAATAGCGGGAACTTTGTTGTGTTTTTGTTCAATAAAAGTTGGGACAGTTTGTTGAATGGGAAGAAGTTGGAGGAGATTTCCTATTTGAGTCCAATCCGCGCACTTTTCCATAATGATGCTAAAATTTCGACTATTCTTAATGATAGTGGCTGAAAATCTGCCGTCTACTCAGTTCTCTGATCTTCTTGGCAAATTATTAAGTCTGGTCACCGGACCTAAATTGTTGTCCCGGTTATGTGCCCTTTTAGTGTGCTTTTGCTGCACTTTTGATGTATTTTTTGAAAAAGAGCAGCTTATACTCAATTTTAACTACATATTAGCTGCCTTTGTACTGCCCTTTTATTGAGTATTTGAAAAGCACAGCAAAAGGACAGCAAATACTAAATGAGTAAGATATTTGTTACTCTTTTATTGCGCTTTTGCTATATTTTTGTAAATACTCAACAAAAAAGAAACTAAAATGTAATTGAAATTGTGTATTAGCTGTTCTTTTTAAAAAAATATATCAAAAGCGCATGGAATTCAGACGAAAATTTAGGCCCGGTTAGACCTAATAATTTGCCTATCTTCTTAGCACTTTAAATGGTATTATTTTAGACAATTCGATTTGCATCTTTTGGGGGAATGGTAATGAGAATGACAATAAATTCTATCTAGAATATTTCACCCCCGCTATAAATTGGCATTCTTTTGTTTGGCATAAGCGGCATGTTTTATGTTATTCCTCATATTGCTGGATGGCTTTGATGGATGGTCTCAAAACTGTTAAAAAATCCGATGCCTCATCTTAGATTTTATCTGTTAAGGCCTAATACTCTTCAAGTATTCCAAAATATCTCTGATTTGCAAGCTAAAGTCCGGCCTTCCTATAGTTTAGTTGTATGATGTTCAGTATAAAGAAATGATAGAAAATTTGAGCTGTAACAAAAATTATATGTGAGGTCTTCTTATGGAGTCCATTCCTCAATGTTGCCAGTAACAGTACCTGCAGGATTTCTGTAGTCCATTGCCTCTACCATGCACAAGTGAAAGCATAAAGGTAACTTCTGTAGCTTGATCCAAACAGGTTATGTCCATGAAGTCTTCTTTCACAAAGATGAAGTTAGGTGTCCATTGCTCGATGATAAATGGTACGTATCTGGAGAAATTATTCCGTGCGGACATCGGATGTTATGGAGACCAATCGCCATGCCACCCGGTACCCAGCACCGGCACCGATTAAAAAAAATGACGTGGCACGTTCTGATTGATCTTTAGATGCTGTCTGGTATCCACACAGAATAATTTTTTACCTATACTTTCAAAATTTTGGTTTTTTTTTTTTTTAATATGAGTATAAATTTTGAAATTTATAAGAGAAAAAATCTTTAAAACATATATATATATATATTACAAGTGCACTTTAGTTGGGTATTATAAAAATAAATTCCTATACAAAATTTTTTTGAAAATAATAAAAAAAAAATCAAAAAATTATGAATGTGATATGAAAAAGTATAGTAATAAGAAAGCTATTTTAAACTAAGCTAAAGTTGAACTATTTTTTTCACTAATTTCAATCACTTCACTGTGACTTATCTGAGAAGATATAAAAAAAAAGGAAATATATATTAATATATTGATATATTTATTTACAAGATTTATATGATAATAAAAAATATTATCAAGATTTGCTGGCATCATTCATTCTAATAGTTTAATATAAATAAATTAAAATCTTAACTTTTTAGCATTCGCATCCCAAGCAAGAAAATCTGCAGGAGCACGCTGTGATCATACTTTTGAATTAAAAAAATAGGTTTCACTGTCGCATGATATTTTATTTTAATATTTATCTTTGTTTTTTCTTGAAACTATATATTGTAGAATATAATTTAAATTTATGCATTTTTTTTAATAATTTTCTTAATACTTTATAAAACAGCTTTTTAGTTTAAAATTTTCAAATTTAAATAATTTTTATAAGATAAATCACAAACTATTTTATCCTAAATGAAACCTTATGTTTCAGTGAAGCATTAGATATAGGATCATTTATTTTAAAAATAATGATAAATTAAATCTGAATATATTAAATAAATTTTAATTATGATAAATCTCAAATTATTTTTTTTTCAGATAGAAAATAATAAATTTTATATTACACTCATTTGAAAAAAAATTAATAAATTCGAATTCAATATTATTAAAATAAAGCTTTGAAAAAATATTCTAAATTTTTTTTATTCTTATTTATATTTCGTTTATATATTTCATAAAATATCTCTATTATGTTATAAACTTATAGGGAGGAATTGCTACTCACATTAAAATAAATTTGTCAAATATAATGGAAAGTATTATTTTTATTTTCTTTTCATTCAAATTTTTTTAATAATTTATGTAATTGAAAAAAAAATTACTTTCAGTGCACTATTAATATGATGAGATTTTTCACTGACAGTTGTTCATAAATAAACAATTTATTATTAAGAGAGGTCAATGCCTACAAACTTTCATTATGAAGCAAGAAATTAAAATATTATGAGATAAATTTAAAAAATATGACATAAATGCTGCATGTTATCCCCTTAATTTGTATATCTAATAATTTCAGGCTTTAGGGATATGAATCAGAGTCCTGCATTGGGTATCCATACCCACACCCACCCAGGTACCCACCCATACCCAATGGGCATGGGTGGGTATGGGTACGGCCATAGCCTCGTGGGTGGGTATGGGTGGGTACTCAACATCAGAGGAGAACCAATTTACATTACTAATCATCATATACATGCAGTATATTATAATAATCCTTACTACACAGTGCGCAACACTGAACTGCATCACGACTATGATAAATTTTGATATGTGGCTTGAAAGTTTGCAGTCAGAGAAAATGACAAAAAACCTCAAGGCCATTATTTTATGGCAGACTGCATTTAATAAGCTTGGAAAGAGGGTGGGTGTGGGTGGGTATGACATCCGGAAAGTCACCATAGGTGGGTGTGGGTGGGCAAAGCCCGCCAGCACAGAGCATGGGTACCTAATGGGTACCCAATCAAGATCCCATGTAGGGCTCTGATATGAATCCAATTGTTTAAGAATTCTTTAGGATCTATTTGATGAACTTTAGTACTATTTCATTTTTCAGATGACAATTATAAATTTATTTTACTACTCTCTTATTATTATAATATTTTCTAAAAATTTTATAAAAAAAAGCTACTTTTTATAATTAAAATTATCAACATGAGATTATAATTTTAACAATAGCGTTCAAAAAATTACTTTTCCCACAACTTCATAAACTTTATTTGGGGTAATTTTCTTCCAGTTTTTTAAAACAATTTTTTAGTATAAAATTTATAGTAAAAAAACTTTTATGCTGAAAAATATTTTAAAAATAGTAAAAAAAACTATCACAAATAAAATCACAATCACTTTTACAAAACACTATAATTATCTAAAAAAATCCTTAATAATAGACATTCATACAAACTACTAAGCATTTGTGAATTTTAAAAGCATATTTTCACTAAACTTTAATTAAATAAATAAAATTTAAAAATGCTATTACTTTAAAATAAATATAATTAATAAATAGTTAATTTGTTAAAAAATAACCATTTAAACATAAATTTGCTCATGTTCATGGAATTATTTTAAGCTTCATTTGAGACAATTTTCTTATTTCTTTATGAAGCAACTTTCCACTACAAAAATTTCAAATTCAAAAATACTTTTGTATTAAGAACTGCTAAATAAAATAATAAAAAAAACTATCCCAAAGGAAGCCTTAGTATTTGTAAAGTGAATACACTAACTCCACTTGCTTAGCATAGTAATAAGAATGATAATATGACATCTTCTCTTGTTGGTGATACCAATTCTCTGAGCAAGTATATGTTGATCTTGCTTAGTGGCCCTGATTGCCCCTTGAATCTTGTTAATATTGAAGGGAATTCAATTAATGTAAAGTTCCCTTGTGTTGCAGACATTATCTTGCAATAATAACACATTGATGATCATCAAATAAAAAGAACAGTACATGAACAGCACACTGATGATCTCTGACTCATAAACAAATACAGGAAAACGAAGACATTCAGATTTGAGATTAGCTGCTGAAAATAACTGTTCTCTACAGGCAAAGTTGAGAACAAGACCCTTAACAAACACTGTTGCATTTCAGAGAATTTAGAGAAGAAACATAACAATCCGAAGTACTTTCTTTTATCAGTTCAAGACTCTGCTGCTCTCTTTCTGTTGACAGCTCCCAGCTGAGGAGAAAGTAGGAAGAAGATAAGCTAAGATTCATCTCATTTGTTTAAGCGGCCAATGAATATAAAAAAAAAAAGATAAAAGAAGTCCAAGGTGTAGAGTAGTTGAGAGCTTACAAATAATGCAGAGAGCTCTGAGTTCTTCAACACCCTCAACCTTTTTGCAGTAGAGACAAACATGCTGCATAGAAAAAATTATAAAAAAAATGTTTTAATATGTCGGTCTTCTGATAATTTGATTAGAGAATATTATAAATAATTTTTTTATTAGATTTAAATGAGAATTTAACTTTTACCATGCACAATGAAGAACCGTACGTTGTGAGATAAAAATTTGATGTTGTTATGGTGGTGTTTAATGTTACATAGATGATGCAATTCTTTAATTTTTTTTTTCTTTTAGGAAAATATAAATGTTGAGGGACAAATTTTGTGTCTTAGACTTTGTTTGGAACTGACTTTTTTAATGTTTTTTAAAGCAGCTTTCGAGTACAAAAATTATATTTTGCTTATAAAAATTTTATGAGAAAAAATTGGTGGTTGCTCTACTCTTTGGTGAAGGATATAAATGATCCCTTAAGACTATGGTGAACCATTGCTCCATCTTCTACTCCTTTCCTCCACAACAAAACTTCCCCTCTTATAAGCTATAGGCTCATCCAACCCTTCTGCGACAATAGACGAGACGCAAGCGATATTGGCAAGAGATTGAGATTGAGCCAGTCCAATGATAGGTTACCAGTGGGTTAAATGGGATCGAAATCGAGGGAAATGAACGCAAGCGAAGGTTTGGAATGGAGGGGTACCAACAAGTTGCAATAAGATTGTGAGGTAGAGAAGCTTGAGCAAGGAGTATGGAATGGATGGGGTAAGCATGGGAGTTGAGTTGGGTGTTTGGATGGATTGAAAAGGCATTCAAGGCCCCAGTATTCAGATGCAATCAAGTTTAGTAACAATGCTCCAATACCATGTTGAGAGGGAGAAAGGTTTGATATGTCCTAAAGGTTTTTTTGTTGCAAGTATTTCAAATATGTGCATCTCAAAAGGCATGCATTTCAAACTTTTATCCGCATCAAATTCGCTCTCAAAAGCATTGAAAATTCTCTTAAATTAGCAAAAATTTAAAAATATATATATAATTTAGCATCTAATATAGTTTGAGCTTATACTTTTATAATGTCAACTCAGTTTATTTGAATTCTTTATTCTCCAAATGAACATAAAAATTTTAACGTTTCCCAAAAATAGATAGAGATCTTACTCCCAAGGAACATCCCCAACCATCATTCTGTCTCCTTCATTGTCTTCATATACTAAAATATATTCACCACTTCCATCCAGCAGACCCGTGAATGCCATTCTTTCATTTTCACTGATCTCAGCAGCAGAAGCTGTAGGGTCCCTTTGAGCTACATTGAAGATTAAAAAAGATGACTTTGTTTAAAAAGTATCAACTGCAATGCTGACAAACAGGTCAGACTTTTTATAAGGGATGTTTGATTGAGTGAAAAATTCAACTGTTAGTCTGCTTCTTTTTATTTTAAATAAAGTTCATGAAGCTACTGCATTTCCTTAAGAGCATCTCCAACTGAAAATTTCATTTTTCACTTCAAAATACAGTGAAACTCAAAAATATTGTGATTCATTTATCTCCAATCGAACTCCATTTTGCAGGCTACCGCGGAGGTCACCATCTTTCTCCTCCTTGGCGCGTTTCTTCAGCAAATCCGGTTGAGAAAGAAAAATTGCGTTGGTGAACAGTGCAAGCAAATAGCATAATATTTGGCGTTCCGCTGGAGCGACCGAACAACGTCATACGCATGTTTGATGTTCGGTTGGAGATGCTCTTAAGAAATCTGTTGTTTAATGTTTACAGATCCAAAAATCCCATATAAAAAAAAAAAAATAGAAGAATCCAGTAGTTATCGCAATCTTCGTGGCTTACCAGCAAGAAGGCCACTGAAGAGTTCTCCCACTACTGAGGAGAGCTTCTGATAGCTGTCATAAGCATTAAGGTCCACTTTCCTTCCAATAGGGATACCATCCATGTTAATCTTGACAAACAAACCCTTCTTCGAAGTCTCGACCTTCAATCCATTATCTTGTGGCCCGTTTTTGAACTCATTTGATTGTTTGTTTGATGTGATAGAAATATTCTTTCGAAAAGAACGAATTGGAGGCCACCCAACAACTGGAGCAGAGGTTGCTCTGTTGAAGAAGATTTCAGAAAATTTCCAATGCATGTAGTCCAAAAAAATCTTGGATCAACCTGAATAATGGTTGAGGTATTTGCAATCTAAGATGGGAAGCTAAGACGGGAAACCAAGATGAAAATTCATTCACAAATTCAAAAATTTCTCTTGAAATTTACAAACTATAGATAAAAGTTCAAAAAAAAAAGAACTGAAGTATGCAAGCATGATAACTATTAAGTATTCCATGACTTTAATTCAAGATGACCTTATAGTGTAGTTACTTTCAACAGTATCAACAAGATTTGTGAAACCACCAAAAGAAGATGTAATTCTCTTTGTGATTTAAAGATTTAAATGTTATATAAGTAAATATGAAAGTTTAGGTGTTAAGAATGTACGTATATAAGAGTTGTGTGGTTTGCATGTAAATTCCTCTTCAATATGGCTTATTGATTGATTGTTTCACAAAAGCTATTAGGTACAAAACATAAAAAACAAGCATTTTATGTATAACTTTTTTTTTTTGGATAATGTGCTGAACACATGTTTCACCCAAATGATGTTGAACTAAACCCAAAACACTTACAACAATTAACAGATAGTAAGGGCGTCTCCAGCCGAACTCCAAACGAACGTAAGGGGTAGCTGATTTGCACCATTCGAACGGCAAAAAAATCGTTAATCGGTGGAGGGTGAACAATGCGAAGCCAATATTAGCATTGCACTGTTCACCAACGCGATTTTTCTATCTCAACCGGATTTGCCGAAGAAAGGCACTAAAGAGGATAAAGACGGTTACCTTCGCAGAAAATGGAGTTCAATTGGAGATATATCATGGCATTTTTTAGTTTCACTGTATTTTGGAGTGAAAAATGGGATTTTCGGTTGGAGATGCCCTAAGCTCAATCACCACAAAATCATTTTTTTTTTACTACTACAAACAGATTCTAGAAAGAAAATCCTTAATCATGCTCTAAATTGATATCACATAATACAAGATAAAATATTTCATTTCATCGTATGTGAAAAGAACATAAGCAACACTTATAATTGAAGATCACGGAGATAACCAAATCAGAAATTCAAGTAACAACAAGAGAAATTAAAATCCATGAAGACACAACCCATAAATAAATGAGCACCCCAATAAGTTTTATCATAAACCCATATTCAAATTGGAAACTTTAAATATGCTTCCAAGCCACATCAACACAATAAAGATAAAATGTACAGGAATAAATTTCTTGAGAAGTAATGGAGGAAATAAATGTACAGGAATACTATGATGAAAAATAAGAAAATCATTAACAGAAACTAATAAATTTCATAGAACAAAAGTTCTTCAAAGGCATTTTGACTGATGGAATGATGTCAAAGCAATTAATAATACCTTATCTGAGTGCTGCCCTTAACCAGAACTCCATTCTCAGAAGAAGGATGCATCCCTGTCACATGACTCTGCTCCATCCCCCCATTTGCTTCTAATGATGATTCTTTAACCAAGCCAGCTATGACCTGCAGCTGGAAAGGCCCAAGTTGCTCCTGAGGAAATCCTGTCACTAATAGAGCAAAGAGAATAAAATGAAGTTATAGATGAATGAAATACCAAATTCAAAAGTTTATACATTCAAACCTTCTGATTTGAGCTCAGCTGAGCCCAAGAATCCCACTTTGGCTCCAACGAATGTATTTTTGTCAAAAGATTTGGGGAATTTTGAGAAGCAGCTCGAAGAGAGATTAGAAGGTGGCCTTTCAAGTTCCTCTGCAACTACTGGCCATCCATCTCCTCCGGGAGGAGCAAGCGTCAGCTCTAACTTCTTGTCTTCTGAAGCTCCTAATCTCTTCCCTGCTCCTCCTCCTCCTCCTGCATCTCTCTTCAACCAATCCTCAATTGAAATCAAATCAAGCAGTTGAGGGCATTCACCTCCCCTCTTTCTAAACTCTGTTTCCATCGTTGTCTTCTTTTACTTCTATTAAAGAGTACCTATTCGAAGAAAAATGACGAAAGAAACTTATTTAGATCATAACTTCACAACCATACTGTTCATTACTAATATATTTCAATCCTCAGCATCAACAATGGAATAAGATGTCCAAAAATACAAGTTCAAAGCATCAGAAAAACAAAACAAAATTTTTGAACAATTCAGAATTAACACGGATTTTCATAACTTGGCAAACAAGAAGATCCTTGTAAACGAATAATGAAGCAAACTCCACATATAAGAACGCTATTAAAGAGTAAACATTGTTGAACCCAAGCACTCACCGCCCTCTTCTTTGTGCAGAAACAGAGCAAAAGTGCCCGCCCTTTTCTCCTCCTCTGTTACTCCGAAGCAAATTTACAGCTTTTCTTGCCCTTCGAGCAAGTTAAATGGAGACCTTCCGAGGAAAAAAATCAAAGGAAGTTCTGCTTCCTTCGTCCCTGCTCTCTGCTTTTGCGCGCTCTGCTTCTGTCTCTGCCTGCTTTATCTCCTTGCCCGCGATACCACACCAAAGCAGAAGTAGCAATGAAATAAGATGGCGCAAATCACCAAAGGCGATTCCTTTTCTCTCTCAGGCCTGGAAATGGAATTAGAGCGTCACCCACGCAAGCACCGGCCAGTCCGAGAGCGGCTCAGTCGAGGCGTGCCCTTGTGAACAAAACAGCTCCCTTTCCCAAGCAACTCAATGGAGCAGATTGGTGAACCTTCTCTCTCTCCTCTCTTCTCTCTCTCTCTCTCTCTCTCTCTCCTCTCTCTCTCCTGCTTTGATGAAGAAGGAAGAATACTGCAGACTACAGACGAGGTTCAAGTTGAGCCGAAACCAGAGAGGAAAACAACCCAATAAAAAACTGCAAGGCCGCTACAGGGAAGGCTACAGGGCTATTGTGGATAGGATTAACGTAGGGTGAACTCAGTCTGTAGCTAGCTGCGTTGCCATTTACGGGCGTTATCAGGAACCATATGTAGGCCAACCGGGGGCCGTTGAGGGCATAGGCCTACAGGAAGCTACAGACCGCTGAACTTTAATGAAGAATAAAATACAATGGATTAATGGGGGGTTTTGTGTAAAAGCAATTATAATTTTTTAGCATTTTCTTATGAAATATTTTAATTTTTTCTAGCTATAAACTTGTCATTAAACTCTTTTTTTTATTTTTATTAAAATGTATAATAAACATTCCACTCTTATTTTTTATTTTCAATAAACTCTCAATGAATTGATTAGACTTACAAAAATAAATGAATTTAACACATTTTTTTTTTGAAGATAGGCCTTCTTGTAATTTATAAAGATTCATATATTTTCAATAATGTCTAATTCTTTATTTTTTTAAAATTTCTTACATTTTTTGTCAAAGATTTTTAGTATAATGCTTATATGTCCAAGAAAAGTTAAGCACAATTATTATTATAAATATTTACAATTATAAAGTTTATATTTTCGTAAAGATATAGAGGGCAATTAAAAAAAAATTATAACAATAATGACCCCCAGTCGTGCTCTTATAGGCCCTGTAAATTGCTATGTCTTTTAGTTCAACTCCTTAATCTCAAGACTGAGTCCCCTTATGTCAAGTACTCATGAGTGAGTAAACGTAAGCAAATATGCTAATGAAGAGCGAATTACGATCAGAGCTTGATCACTTACTTGCTAGCAATATCATATATTGTACACCTCTAAACACACTTTATATATAATTATATCTTATCAACAAGATAGATCAAAATGTACAAATAACTAAATAAATGATAATCATATTGTATTTCACCGTCTTATTTATGGTTAAGGTTTTGCTTGTGACAACTTTCTTATTGCTTCTTAAAATAACTTTTTAATACAAAAATTACAATGTTTGTACTATAAAGTTGTTTTAAGAAACAGTAAGAAAGTCGTCCCAAACAAAGCGTAATATATCAGCATTTAATTTGAGTTAAATGAGCTAATGATCATCTCATATATCTATAATTAGTTTGATTAAAATCTTTATATCAATTAAATCATGAGCTAATAGAGAAGGCTAATTATATTAAATAAATTTGTGTAAATAGTTGCTTAGCTGATCTTGCTGTAATAACAAGTGTTAGAATGGAGCCCCAACTTGTTCCAACTATAACAAGAATGGCTAGTTAACTAACTGTTGCAACTAATTTGACAAACAGTTAGAGATGGCTTTTGGATAAGGTTTTCAAGAGTTTTTAAATTAGGGTTTAGGGAGTGTTATATACTTATACATATCGTATTAAGGCTTTGTTTGATCCTGACAACTTTCTTGCTGGTTTACTTTTTAGACTGCAATCATAATTTCTATTTAATAGCTATGTTTTTGCTGCTTTCAAAATATTTTTTATATTAGAAAATTATTTTCTATAATAATTTTAAAAATTTATTTTCTTTATAATAGCTTTACAGAGCATTAAAAAAGCTATCTTAAAAATGTGTAGTACATACTAGAATTAAGAACAAATTCATTAAGTGTAATATATTTATAAAATAATTAACACTTAATTAAGGATAAATAACAAACTTAGATACATTTGAAGAAATGAATGAAACATGTAAATTCTAGTTAAGTCTATTAATAAATAAAATACTAAATTAAGAAATATTAATAACATTGAAATTTAGTTTTTATATTAAAAAATAGGAACATAATTATTATATAATTACACTTATAAAGAAAATTTAAAGTACATACTAGAAAGGATCAATTAAAATTGATAACGTGTCAATTAAAAATATGATCATTAAATAATGTGATAAGAAAATAAAAATTATATAAAATAAATAGAAAACTAAAATGAATTAATCTTTTTATGTTCAAAAACATATTTTGAATAAATCTAATTAATTTTATTTTGGCATTATCATTAAGACCATATGTAAGTTAAAACTAAATTAATTTACAAAGAAGATTAACGCTTCCTTTGGGATGACTTTCTTATTACTTTTTAAAACAACTTTTTAATACAAAAACTTCTAATTCAATGAATTTTTATACTTAAAAGCAATTTTACAAAGCTATAAGAAAATTGTCCCAAACGAAGCGTAAATCTGATATACATCAAATTAGATTAAACCTTTGAAGACCTTCCTCTTCACTCATGTCTTTTTCACATGTATAACTTAGCTTATCCTCAGAAGTGAGCACTCATTCTATTTAGGCTTTGTTTGGGTCGACTTTCTTAATATTTTATAAAGTAGCTTTTTAAAACAAAAAATTTAATTTTTATACTATAAAGCTGCTTTAAAAGCAATAAGATAACTGTCTCAAAGGAAGCCTTAGCCTAATTAATTCTTACTTTAAATACTAAAAATTATTTAAAAATAAAGATAATAAAATTATATTATGCATTTAAATGCTTCCAATAATATAAAATGGTTCACATAAGACAATATTAACTTCTTTTTTTTTTTTTTGAACGGGGAGTATCGGCCCGCTGCCACGTCAGCTTATGACGTGCTTGACGATGTCCACTAGTCTCCTCAGCTGACCTATACGAGCAACCCACACATATTACTACTCGTGGCCCGCGCTTATTGGGTCCCCCCTAGAGGGACGCTGCCGCCCGAGGGAATCGAGCACGGGTTAGGGGGTTCCTAACAACACTCGCCCACCAACCAAGCTAAGCATCGGTGGGTAGACAATATTAACTTAATAAGCTAAATTTTCGCTTGATTTTCCAGCTAGTGCAGCTGGAATCTAAGTGCCTGGCTGAATTGGCAGCTCAACACCTACCATTTTCTCTCTCTACTTTTCTATCTATAAATAGGCACTGCGTTTCCTAAAGGCAGGGCATCTATTCTCCAAGCATTAAGAATCCTAGCTAGTTTGAGAGAGAGAAACCCTAAATTTTATCAAAGTGGGCCTTTATGTATTTTTTTCTTCTTTTTTTTTTTTAAATATGTGTTTATTTCTTCTTATTTTAATAATTAGATTGTTTTTTGTTTTTTTTTTTTTTTTGGTGAGGGTGGAGCCTATTTTTTATTTTATTTATTTATTTATTTAGTTTTTTCACATCCATGATTACCGAAGCAACCATCCAAGGAGGGGCTGTCACACTCCATGATCTATATTGGAAGAATCATATATATCTTTTATTTTAATCATTTAGCTAGAGCTTAGCAATAAACAAGAGAAAGAAATATGATTGTATTTGTTTCTTGTCTAGATCCTCATATCATAGGATCTTTACCCTTTCTTATAAATCATAGAATGAAATATATACATCAATGTCTATACTGATTATCAAGGTGGTCATCCAAGATGAAAAAGACTGTAGAAGCGAATCATTCATCATTGTCTATAAAATATATCGAGAAAGAACAAAGATTTCAAGAATATCTAACAATGAAATAACAACAAAATATGTATAAGCCAAATTGATTTTGGGCAAAAAAATTGAAAGCAAGTGACTTTGAACCTATATATTTTCAAAGATAAATCTTCAATTGCTTAAGCAATTAATTGATCATATAATATAAATCTTAGTGTTCTTCGATCGACGATGATGAAAAGCATGAATAGTCACATTGTTGTATGGCATAACGATTTTTTTGTCATTATATATAAAGGAATTTATTATTATTGTTGCGTCCTGGAATATTCGCGGCGGTAGAGAAATATTTAGTTTAACGTCTTAGCATTGTACGAAGATCCAGTACACAAGTAGATAAGTGAGAGGGTGTAGCATTCATAAGAGACACCAGAGTTTTTACGTGGAAAACCCCTGAAAAGGGGGAAAAACCACGGGGCCTGGCCCAATTTGAATGAATCCACTAGTATTTGTAGTCGATTACAAATGAGGCCCTTCCTTAGGAGAAGGCCTTGGATTGATGTAGCAAATGTACATCATATAGATTGCATTACATGGTAGGAGTTATATATACAGGTTTGTTTGGCCTGAAGGACCGTAGTCGGCAGGAGACCGTGGTCGGCAGGAGACCGTGGTCGGCAGGAGACCGTGGTCGGCAGGAGACCCGTGGTCGGCAGGAGACCGGGGTCAGAAAGACCGTTGTCTGTTGATGGAGGTCGGAAGGACCATAGTAGGCGACGAAGGCCTGAAGGACCGTAGGCGGTAGGAGATAAGGAGTCAGGTGTTAGTCCCAGTGTCACTTGGAAGATCGGATGTTGATGGTCTGGCCTTGAGTAGGACGTCGGGTCTTAAGCAGGACGTCAGGTCTTTAGCAGGACGTCAGGTCTTCAGCAGGACGTCGGGACTTAACGTCGGGCCTTGAACAAGACGTCGGGTCTTTGGCAGGAAGTAAGGACTGAGTGTCAGGCCTTGAACAAGACGTCGGGTCTTTGGCAGGACGTCGGGGATGAACGTCGGGCCTTAAGGTGGTGGTCCGGCGAGGTTTTGTGGTGGTCCGGCGAGGTTCCTGCGGTGGTTCGGCGGTGGTCCGACGAGATTCCTGCGGTGGTCCGGCGAGGTTCTGCGGTGGTCCGGCGGTGGTCCGGCGGCTGTCGAGAAGGAACTCCTTCCTTCTCTTCTCCTCTTCTCTCTCTTGCTTCGGCCCCCTCTCATGAGAAAAGAGGGCTCTATTTATAGATTTTCTGGAGTGGCATGACCCGTAAATAGGCGTGAGATCAGGGGCGAATAGGGAGTGGTCGAATGGACGGCCGATATTGAATCCTACGATCGTGCACAGTTCGTTGGACATTTGAAAGCCTTAGTGATATCGGAATTCTGCGATCTTGGGCTCGTTGGATTCGTCTCGTCGAGCCGTTCGATTCGAGTATAAGCTCGTCAAAATCGGAGTCCGTTTGGTAACTCAAATTGCTGTTTGAACCTTCCAACAGCACTTTGAGCCCTTGATTTAGACTCATTTGGGCTTGTATTGGGTCGATCTTGGTGTCGTTGGGTTCGTATTTCCGAGACGCTCAGTTTGACTGTAAGCTCGCTGAAATCGGAGTTCATATACTCCCGGATTTAATTTTTGAAGTTTTCAACTAGCTTTCGCCTCGAGATTCGTGCCCGATCAAGCTAATTTTGTGATGCCGTATCAGTTGCCCCCCTATTTTCGGACGTCGAAGCTCCAGAAGTCCGAAAATACTTGTTCTGAAATTTTACCTTGGCCGAATCGCGAAAAATTACGTTCCAAAAATTAATGTCTTGCTCGAACTTGATCATAGAGGCCTCGTTGAGTTCTGAAAATATCAAAATTGAGTCTGGAACGTCAAAAAACGTGTCCGAGGACCCCAAAAACGTCCGATTTGGACTTTCCGGGCCCAAAATCGGAGCCCGGAAGCGTTTGGCGGCCGAATTGGCCGGCACACCAGCCGGCCGCCGGCCGCCGGCGGCGCCGCCGCCGGCGAGTGCCCGCGCGTCAGCGCGGGCTGGAAGGGCGCGTGACGCGCCTCTTGAGAGGCGGTTGGATATTTTTAATTTTTTAATTTTTTTTTTGTGGGCCCCACGTGCATTTAAAAAATCCGAAAAAATCCCAGAAAAATCCAAAAAAATCCGAAAAAAATTCTGAAAAATTCAGAAAAATTCAAATTTTTTGAAACTTTTAGAAAATTCTAGAAACTTCCCCCCTTCTCTCCAAAAACCTATAAATAGGCCCCTGAGGCCTTTAGAAAAATTGTCCTTCTCTTTTTCTTCTCCTCTTTTCTCCTCTTCTTCTTCTCCTTTCTTCTCTTCTCCCTCTTTCCTTTCTATTGAGGCATTCCCTCGATTTTTCGAGGCCCCTCTCTTGGCAAGGAAGTCCGGAGATTTCCCCTTCTTTTCTTCTCCCTCTGTCCTTTCTATTGAGGCCTTCCCTCGATTTTTCGAGGCCCCTCTCTTGGCAAGGAAGTTCGGAGATTTCCCCTCCTTCTCTTCTCCCTCTGTCCTTACCATTGAGGCCTTCCCTGGATTTTTCGAGGCCCCTCTCTTGGCAAGGAAGTTCGGAGATTTCCCCTCCTTCTCTTCTCCCTCTGTCCTTACCATTGAGGCATTCCCTCGATTTTTCGAGGCCCCTCTCTTGGCAAGGAAGTCCGGAGATTTTCCTTTATCCCTCTTTTCTTCGAGAGATCTTGTGGAGTTCCGATGTTTGGTGGTTGGCAATGGAGGTCAGATAGATCGTTGTAAGGAGAGAGGTTGGAATGACGTGCAAACTTCCAGCATCGGGGAGAAGTATGATGACAGGCATGAATTCAACATCGGGTAGTCATACAGCGTCGGGTAGAAGACCGACGAAAGTCTATTAACTGGTAGAAGTCCGACATCCGGTAGAAGTACGAAGTCGGGTAGAGGTGCAGCGTCGGGTAGAAGACCGATAAAGACTCATCGACGGGCAGAAGTCCGATGACGAGTAGAAGTCCGCTGACGAGCAGAAGTTCGACGACAAGGTGAAGTCCGACGTCATGTAGAAGTACGGCCTCGAGCAGAAGTCTGATGAAAGTTCGTCGACAGGCAGAAGTCCGACGATGAGTAGAAGTCCGCTGATGAGCAGAAGTTCGACGACAGGGAGAAGTCCGACGTTGTATAGAAGTACGACCTCGGGCAGAAGTACGATGAAAGTTTGTCGACGGGCAGAAGTACGACGACGGTTAGTAGTCTGACGGCAGGCAGAAGTCCGCAGTCGGGTAGATGACTGACAAAAGTTCGTCGACGAGCAGAAGTCCGACGATGAGTAGAAGTCCGCTAACGAGCAGAAGTCTGAGGTCGAGTAGAAGTCCGTAGTCGGGTAGAGGTGCAGCGTCAAGTAGAAGATCGACGAAGGTCCGTTGACGAGCAGAAGTCCGACGACGGTAGAAGTCCGCTAACAAGCAGAAGTCTGACGTCGGGTAGAAGTCCGTCGAAAGTCCTGCAAGGCGAAAGTTCAGCGATAGGAGAAAATTCAAAATTGGGTAGAATTTTAATATTGTGGAGAAGTCAGATAGAAGTTTATTGACGACATTCTAACGACGTTAACCAAGGATGTATAATCTATCCAAGGTTGTTTGTCAGAGCCTTTGCTCGATGATGTTAATCGATATTGGATCTACTAATGATGTAAGACCTATCCGAGGTTATATGTCGGAGACTTTGCTCGACGACGTTAACCTGTGTGGAAGAGATCGAGAAAATCCCCCAAGGATGTAGGACCTTTCCGAGGTTGTATGTCGGAGCCTTTGCTCGACGACGTTAACCTGTGTGGAAGAGGTCGGGAGAATCCACCAAGGATGTAGGACCTTTCCGAGGTTGTATGTCGGAGCCTTTGCTCGACGACGTTAACCTGTGTGGAAGAGGCCGGGAGAATCCACCAAGGATGTAGGACCTTTCCGAGGTTGTATGTCAGAGCCTTTGCTCGACGACGTTAACCTGTGTGGAAGAGGCCGGGAGAATCCACCAAGGATGTAGGACCTTTCCGAGGTTGTATGCCGGAGCCTTTGCTCGACGACGTTAACCTGTGTGGAAGAGGCCGGGAGAATCCACCAAGGATGTAGGACATTTCCGAGGTTGTATGCCGGAGCCTTTGCTCGACGACGTTAACCTGTGTGGAAGAGGCCGGGAGAATCCACCAAGGATGTAGGACCTTTCCGAGGTTGTATGTCGGAGCCTTTGCTCGACGACGTTAACCTGTGTGGAAGAGGCCGGGAGAATCCACCAAGGATGTAGGACCTTTCCGAGGTTGTATGCCGGAGCCTTTGCTCGACGACGTTAACCTGTGTGGAAGAGATCGGGAGAATCCACCAAGGATGTGAGACCTTTCCGAGGTTGTATGTAGGAGCCTTTGCTCGACGACGTTAACCTGTGTGGAAGAGGTCAGGAGAATCCACCAAGGATGTGAGACCTTTTCGAGGTTGTATGTTGGAGCCTTTGCTCGACGACGTTAACCTGTGTGGAAGAGGCCGGGAGAATCCACTAAGGATGTGAGACCTTTCCGAGGTTGTATGCCGGAGCCATGCTCGACGACGTTAACCTGTGTGGAAGAGGCCGGGAGAATCCATTAAGGATGTGAGACCTTTCCGAGGTTGTATGCCGGAGCCCTGCTCGATGACGTTAACCTGTGTGGAAGAGGCCGGGAGAATCCATTAAGGATGTGAGACCTTTCCGAGGTTGTATGCCGGAGCCTTTGCTCGACGACGTTAACCTGTGTGGAAGAGATCGGGAGAATCCACCAAGGATGTGAGACCTTTCCGAGGTTGTATGTAGGAGCCTTTGCTCGACGACGTTAACCTGTGTGGAAGAGGTCGGGAGAATCCACTAAGGATGTGAGACCTTTCCGAGGTTGTATGTCGGAGCCTTTGCTCGACGACGTTAACCTGTGTGGAAGAGGTCGGGAGAATCCACTAAGGATATGAGACCTTTCCGAGGTTGTATGCCGGAGCCATGCTCGACGACGTTAACCTGTGTGGAAGAGGCCGGGAGAATCCATTAAGGATGTGAGACCTTTCCGAGGTTGTATGCCGGAGCCCTGCTCGACGACGTTAACCTGTGTGGAAGAGGCCGGGAGAATCCACTAAGGATGTGAGACCTTTCCGAGGTTGTATGCCGGAGCCATGCTCGACGACGTTAACCTGTGTGGAAGAGGCCGGGAGAATCCATTAAGGATGTGAGACCTTTCCGAGGTTGTATGCCGGAGCCCTGCTCGACGACGTTAACCTGTGTGGAAGAGATCGGGAGAATCCACTAAGGATGTGAGACCTTTCCGAGGTTGTATGTCGGAGCCCTGCTCGATGACGTTAACCTGTGTGGAAGAGGTCGAATCGGATCCCCCTGGGATCGATTTTGCTTTGATTGGGAGGGGGCGAATGCCGCGTATATCCCGAATCAAAGATAATGAGGGGTCTATCTTTAGACCATTACTACCTTTTTGAGGTCGAGATCAAGACCTTGTCCAAGGAGTATGAGTCCTGTAGGGGACTGCATGAAACTTAGAAGTGATAGAAAGTATCCTTGCATTTGCTTGGATTTTTCTGAAATATCATCTTGATGTTGGAAGTATTGAAGGATCTTTTTGACCAGAATTGGGGTCAAAGTTTCCCCCCAGTCCGCATTTGATGCAACAATGACTGATGTCAGGAAGTTGATAAGAGCGATCTTTTGAGATTGGAGCAAAAGTTGCCCCCCAGTCGGGAATCACTTTCCCACAGACGGCGCCAAACTGTTGCGTCCTGGAATATTCGCGGCGGTAGAGAAATATTTAGTTTAACGTCTTAGCATTGTACGAAGATCCAGTACACAAGTAGATAAGTGAGAGGGTGTAGCATTCATAAGAGACACCAGAGTTTTTACGTGGAAAACCCCTGAAAAGGGGGAAAAACCACGGGGCCTGGCCCAATTTGAATGAATCCACTAGTATTTGTAGTCGATTACAAATGAGGCCCTTCCTTAGGAGAAGGCCTTGGATTGATGTAGCAAATGTACATCATATAGATTGCATTACATGGTAGGAGTTATATATACAGGTTTGTTTGGCCTGAAGGACCGTAGTCGGCAGGAGACCGTGGTCGGCAGGAGACCGTGGTCGGCAGGAGACCGTGGTCGGCAGGAGACCGTGGTCGGCAGGAGACCGGGGTCAGAAAGACCGTTGTCTGTTGATGGAGGTCGGAAGGACCATAGTAGGCGACGAAGGCCTGAAGGACCGTAGGCGGTAGGAGATAAGGAGTCAGGTGTTAGTCCCAGTGTCACTTGGAAGATCGGATGTTGATGGTCTGGCCTTGAGTAGGACGTCGGGTCTTAAGCAGGACGTCAGGTCTTTAGCAGGACGTCAGGTCTTCAGCAGGACGTCGGGACTTAACGTCGGGCCTTGAACAAGACGTCGGGTCTTTGGCAGGAAGTAAGGACTGAGTGTCAGGCCTTGAACAAGACGTCGGGTCTTTGGCAGGACGTCGGGGATGAACGTCGGGCCTTAAGGTGGTGGTCCGGCGAGGTTTTGTGGTGGTCCGGCGAGGTTCCTGCGGTGGTTCGGCGGTGGTCCGACGAGATTCCTGCGGTGGTCCGGCGAGGTTCTGCGGTGGTCCGGCGGGTGGTCCGGCGGCTGTCGAGAAGGAACTCCTTCCTTCTCTTCTCCTCTTCTCTCTCTCTTGCTTCGGCCCCCTCTCATGAGAAAAGAGGGCTCTATTTATAGATTTTCTGGAGTGGCATGACCCGTAAATAGGCGTGAGATCAGGGGCGAATAGGGAGTGGTCGAATGGACGGCCGATATTGAATCCTACGATCGTGCACAGTTCGTTGGACATTTGAAAGCCTTAGTGATATCGGAATTCTGCGATCTTGGGCTCGTTGGATTCGTCTCGTCGAGCCGTTCGATTCGAGTATAAGCTCGTCAAAATCGGAGTCCGTTTGGTAACTCAAATTGCTGTTTGAACCTTCCAACAGCACTTTGAGCCCTTGATTCAGACTCATTTGGGCTCGTATTGGGTCGATCTTGGTGTCGTTGGGTTCGTAGTTCCGAGACGCTCAGTTTGACTGTAAGCTCGCTGAAATCGGAGTTCATATACTTCCTGATTTAATTTTTGAAGTTTTTAACTAGCTTTCGCCTCGAGATTCGTGCCCGATCAAGCTAATTTTGTGATGCCGTATCAATTATTATTATTTTATAATAAATTTAACAACTTTGAAACTTATTTTAATCAAAAATTTTATTATTATATTTAGAGAAAAACATGCGTTAAGATATTCCCATTATTATATATCCAAATCAGGCTCAAATCTTCAATATGTTTGTTTATTCTTCTCTTATTATTTTTTTAGAAATTATTTTTCTCATAACAATTTTGCAATCACATATATAACAAACTTTAGTTAGTCCAAACAAACCTTTAAGCTTATTCAGAATAATTTTTTGATTGCTTTATAGTAAAAAAAATAAGGCTAATATAAATATATTAAAAATACAATTTTTTCAAAATTTTAACTTTAAAGAGTGCTTTTGAGAAGCTATTTTGAAATATCATTGAGAAATGAGTTTTTAATAAATAAATAAAACTACTCCAAACAAATATTTAGGTTTCGTTCAACTCAACACTTTTCAAGCTTTCTAAATCAGTTTTTTAGCATAAAATTTTCTTAAAATTAAAATTTTCATATTATAAAGATGCTTTAAATAGCATTAAGAAAATTATTCTCAGCTTTGTTTGAGAAAATTTTTTCATTACTTTCTAAAATAATTTTTTAATATCAAAATTTTCTAAAATTAAATATTTTTATAATAAAAATTACTTTAAAAAGTAATAAGAAAAATATCCTAACTTAAATCTTAATTTTCATTTAGAAAGCTTTTTTAATACTATATAAACAAATTCTTGGTTAATAAAATTTTGATTAAAAAAATATTTTCATTAAAATTTACTTTAAAAATGAAAATAAAAGTCCCACATAAATCTTAATTAGCTCGCATCACCTCACGTAATATTTATGTGAATTTATAATTAAGAAAAAAAAGCTTTTTAAAAAATTATTAAAATTTTGAAAAGGAAGGCCGCAAAGAAAGATTTTCCTTACCCGGAAATGCAAAAATCTCTGCCGTCCTTTTTCTCGAAACCATAATCTCATCGATTTTCGTGCCAAACCTCGGGAGGCGATCCGGAACAACGGTTGCATTATCTCTTTCGAAATGTCCGAATTACCCCTTCCATTTCCTACTACAGCATCGGTTACAGCTCAGGGACAGAATTGCCATTTAAAAATAATGCTTAGGTTTACAGTTTACTGCCTCCTCCAACCCGTTCATCTCTGATCTCGGTCGGACTCTTTAAAGCTTATATTAAAACCCTCGCGGAAGAAGACCGGAACTCTCGGTAATTCCTCGAAGGGGTGACCGGCGACCGGGAGCCGCGTGCGTTGAATGGGAATCAATGGGTGACACGTGCCGTTGCTTTTGGCGGGCCTGGATGGGCCGTGTTTGCGGCGCTTGGGTGGCGGCGGCCCCGCGGGCCTCCGCAGTGCTTTGCTTATCTTTTCCCGGTCGGCAATGTAATCATTACGCAAATACAATTTATTATTAATCTATTTTATTAATCACAATCATTAAGAGATAAAGCTTCATTATGTAAATAAATATTTTAAAAATTAAATAAAAAAAGTATCCAAAGTCTTCTATTTAATCATTGATTATAATATCTATTGAAAAAGAAAATAAATTAGGAGAACCACTTTTTTATAAGAAAAAAATTCATAATATAACAACTGGCTCATTTCAAAAATGTAAATATAAAATACATTAATAATATCTTAAAATTTAAGAGCCTAAGTAAAAAAAATTGTCAAAAATATTTCAAATTATATTTGACTTCCTTATATTCAGTATTTTCTCTATATTTCTCATCTAATTTTATATTTTTTTTATATTGAGTATTACAACAAATATTCAACTCAAAATTAAATTCTCATTTATAATAAACAAGCTAACTCTTAAGCTAGCTCAAACTCATTAATGCTTCATCAGGGACAATTTTCTTACTGTTTTCTATATCAACTTTCTATCATAAAAATTTCTTGAAAACAATGAAAAAATAGTAGCAAAAAACTGTTACAAACGAAGCCTTATTGAGCTTGAGCTCAAACTCGAAATTGACTAATGAATCAAGCTCAAGCTTGAGTCAGCTTGACTTGCTCGCACCATACACTCGGTACTTTCATCACATTCCAACCAACAAAACTTCCCTATGAAAAAAAGTACTTTTCACTACAATTTGATGGTAAAAAACAAGCAGCAGGAAAATATTTTTTTGTCTATTGGATGTCACAATAAATGCATGGCCAAATAAAGATTTGTTTAAATGTTTACAGCTAATAGGTGGACCTTCATCACTTTGGCTCAGTCTCTCACTTACTAAGCTTTTATATCTTTTAAAAGCATATCATTAGTGCCCTCAAATCCTTCATAACCACAAGCAAAAGCTTCACATAGTTAGTCATTATCACTTCAACAAGATCTTATGCTACTAGCATACAAACAAATGATGTTGTCACATCACTTTGGTTATAAACAAAAAAAGCATAAAGTAATTCAATAGATGTTCTCTTATGAAATGATAGATGTCTCTTTCACGAGAAATTATTTTGTGCAGTGCCGAACACAGTTTATCGTCTGGAGACCAACCAGAATACGTCACGAGTTGCAGTACCGAGCAGGAGGTGATGTGATGCATTATAGTTGGTCTATAAACGACGTTCGACGTCCGCACAGAATAATTTCTCCTCTATCACACATTTTTTTTAAAATTTCTTTATCTCTTCACTCAATAAAATCTATTAAAATAATGTTGAGTTTAGCCAAACATGGGAGACTTTGCATAAATAAAAACATCAACAATCATCAAAATGGTCATTGCTGTCCAAGTGATATCAAATCAATCATAGATGCATGACAATCATCAACTTTCAATAACACAAAAGATATAAAGTTTCCACAAGCACTTGATGCCAACTCCATTGATTCCATACTAATTCTTCAGAGAGAAGAGGAATCACTCCACTTGCAAAGTTTTCACCTTTTATTTTACTTAGCTAGCAGACTAAAATAGTTAAGAATCAATGTGAGTTTCTTGTCTTCTTGCATTAGGTTCATCATCACATAAGACCAGTGGTCCTTAGGCAAAATTCAAGTAGACACCCATGGTGCATTTGCTTATTTGTAGACTTTATTCAAACCCCGAAGTCTAAAATAGTGATATGGACAATTATTTGAATGTAGGTTTCTTGTTTTGCCTGAACATTAGAGAGTGATGTGGTCCATTATATATTATATGTGAGACCAATAATGCAAGAGAAATCACATGTGAGTGATGAATACCAGAACCTTAGGGCGAGGTCCATCCTATCAAGACATTTAATGTTTTGACAATTATAAGAAGATAGATGCCATTGCTTAAGATAGATGTACAAAGAAGGTTCAATTCATTTTGGAATTGTTTCTTTCTTTGTTTCTTCAATAAAGAGTATGACAATGGTAGTTGTGCAATGCGTAATTGGGGTAACTATGTGCTTAGGACCATACAAAGCTCAAAAATTTCACTTAGACTAGAAAACTAATGATGCTTATTTTATACGTTTGACATCATTTTTTTTAACTAAAAATAATATTTTGAGCGATTACATATTCAAGAGTCTCATATTATTTTATATTATTTTGATCTTCAAATAAATTTATGATTAAAATTACATTCTATTTTGATCATTTTTCAATAGTTATGATTTTCATTAAGATTATCTTATTTTCTAATGTTAGATTTTTTATTTTTTTTTCATTTTGAATTAAGTAATGTATGTTATTCTCAAAATTTTTTCAACTTCTTGATATTCTTTGAATCAACAAGTTATTAGTGATGTTTTTTTTCTCTATTTTTGGCTTCCTCTACATCAATAGTAATATAGGTAGAGTAGGGTATTTGTAGCTTTGTAAGTGTTAGAATAAATATCAATAGAGTTAAAGTACAAATGGACCACAAAACAAGCATCACATATGGACATGCTAGGTCTAGAGTCTATTCTACTGTTTATACATATTGGAGCTTTCTCTTTTCTTTTTTTGAATATATATATATATATATATATATATATATATATATATATATATATATATATATATATATAGTTAGAAATAATTAAAAAAAGTATATGATAAATAGAGTATTTATCTGTTTCCATGTAAAATTATTGTTAAGTATAAAAAAATTACCATATAAAACTATTACTCTAAATAAACAACAATCTACATTAACTTAAATTTATTTGAGTGTCTATACATTTTTAAATTTTGATTATCATATCATGCTTTGGGTATTGGAGAACTATATTAGCAGATAAGGTAGTTAAAAAAAAACATAAATTAATTAATTAATTAAAAAAGGTAGTCATAAAAAAATAATTATATAAGTAAATAAAATAGAGAATATAATCTAGTAGTTAAATAGGGGTGTCAATATTTGACATGACACGAAAACCCGACCTGAACCTGACCCGAAAAATCCTGGTTGGACCCGACCCGACTTCAAAACGGGTCGATTTCAGATTGACCCGACGGGTTGTCGGCCGGAAACCCGTTTGAACCCTTGCCCGCGGACCTGCCCGCCCCTGCCCGCGAACCAGTTCGCTCCTTGCCTGTGCGCCCGCGCGACTGCCAGCTTGCCCACGCGGCTGCCCGCACGCCCGTGCGTCTGCCCCTTGCCCGCGACCTCGCCCGCCCCGCGAACCGCCGAACCCTACCCGCGCACACGCACTACCCAACCATGCCGCCGCAGCGCCGCTCGCGTCCGCCTGCGGGCCGCACGTCCGCCCGCCAAACCCTGTCAGTCAGTTCCCGGGTCGGGTCAACCCGACAACCCGCCAGGTCGGGTCTCGGATTGCATTTTCGACTCGTTTACCTATTCGGGTCGGGTTAGGTTCGACCCGTTTGAACCCGGGTCAATTCCGGGTTCGACCCGAACCGACCCGTGACCCGAAATTGACACCCCTTATTCAAATATAGTAAGGTAAAGTTAGATGATGGTAGCACCCTACAAAATGGTTTGATAAAAGAACTTTGAGAGATGCCCTTTCAATCACAATGGATGTTGATGCAATAATGCCATAAGTGTCCTTTTTAGGAGTAATTTTTAATTATGAGCTATGTTAGAGTGATAATAATTTGTGGAAATGATCTAGTTTGATAGATATTTAGTGGTAGGTTGGAATCATTTTTTTTTTAAATTTGATTAATATTTTGATATGAGCCGCATCTAATTAGTTTGAATCTGAATTTGATTAATTAATTAAGTTCGAGCAGTAACTTTATTCTATGAGTTTGAGTTGACTTGCGAGCAAACTAGTTTATTATGAAAGAGAATGATGTTGATTCCAACAGCAATTTAACAAAATAATAAAAATAACGAGAAATAAAAAAAAAATAAGAAATCACTTATAAAAGAAAATAAAATATAATTTTTAAGTATTTTAACAACATTGGACTTAGACTCTCAAAATTATTATATTTAAATATATTTCAACAACATTTTTAAATGACTCAGCTCACAAATCAACGGTCCGAATCAATGCTAACTCAACTTGGCTCACTAGTTCAATGAACTTGACTCATGTTCGAGGGTAGCTTGAGTTTGACACCAACTCGACTTGACTTGAGCTTCGTTTGCGACAACTTTTGAATTGCTTTCTAAATTAGTTTTTAGTAAAAAAAAAATTTGAATTAAAATTTTTTGTATTAAAAAACTGCTTTGAAAAAAACTATCTCAAACAAAGCCCCCCTCTCATGGGTTAGTGATCCTATGATAACTTTTTATAGTAGTGTATATTAAAAACATTATTATTGTATTTCAATTAACGATAGAGATTTGACTAAAAAATCATATGTTTGTAAGTGCTTTATAGATTTTTACACCACGATTCTGAATTAGTTAGATACTGTATGATGAAGCTATTTAACATATAGCTATTCCTCTTCGTTAGCGTAACCAAACACTTGCGCATTTGTAGTCAAATGAATCCTTAATCTCCAGATGAAGATCAAAAGGCAATGTAAAGCACTATTTTTATGATACAAAAAGCCTTTTTGAAGAAAAATGGGAGAAAATTTTACCAAAGGAACAAGAAAGGATTCAAAAGTTGTATTATAAGTAACATCTTTTCATATTTGTCTCTTCGGAGACATCTGATAAAATTGGAACGATACAGAGAAGATTAGCATAGCCCCTGCACAAGGATGACACGCTTAAATCAAGAAATGGTCCAAATTTTTATAAGTAACATCAAGGAAGATTTGATGTTAGGTAAGGAGTCCTAATCCAAAAGGCCAATCAATCCCATTTAAACTTAATCTAGTTAAGTCATTTTAAATTAACCATAGTTGGTTGGCCATTTTGATTTTTTTCTTAGGCATCGCCACTAACATATATGATCTCCTTTGATTTCGACTATCTTACAAGTGGTGCTATGGCTAAAGGTTCTGCCATGATCGAGCAATTCATGTGATTTATAACTCTAAGGCTTCGTTTCGGACGACTTTTTTACTGCTTCTTAAAGCAGTTTTTTAGTATAAAATTTCTTAGCATTAAAAAAGCCATCCTAACATTTCTTTAACGTCTTCAAACTGAGAAATAACTTTCACTCGAAAACATGAAGCTTTTGAGTTAAGAAAATATTTGACTATTACTTCCATGCAGTTCAATTTTGATCCACTTTGATTTCAGTTCCTAACAAAAACTTTTAAGAGATCTATCTTCCATTGATCTTACTCTATTTAGAGTCTAAAAAGAGCTATGTCCATAATAATTTGTCTATATATGATAAGGATCACTATGAGAATAGAGATTCCACCATGAGAATATGATAAAACCAGATTATCGATGGTGACACATCTATTGCCTTAGATTACCAAAGGGACCATTGATGTTGAGCTTGCAATAACCTAAATGGTAGCCTCCAATTTTCTCACTAGCTATCATTGCTAAGCTACATTTCATTTTAGGATATCAATCATAGAGGGAAAATTGGCCTACACAAAGTGCAATTAAATGACTTAAGTTTCTTTTGAGACAGCTTTCTTATTGCTTCATAAAGCTGCTTCTAATACAAAATATATAATCTTTATACTAAAAAACTGCTTTAAGAAACAGTAAGAAAGTCATTCCAAACCAAACGAAGCCATAGTTTTCTTACTATTTTATAAGACAGATTCTTAGTACGAACTTTTTTAAATTTGATATTTTTATATAAAAAACTACTTCATAAAATATTAAGAAAGTTATCCCAAATAAAGCTTTAGGCTTCGTTTGGGACGGCTTTCTTATTACTTCTTGAAGAAGCGTTATAATATAAAAATTTTAATTTTTGAAGCAATAAAAAAGCCATCCCAAACGAAACCTTAATATTTCTTAATGATTGATATCACATTTAAATATATTCGGTAATAATTCATTAATTTATTTCAATAAAATTTTAAAATTAAAAAGAAAAGGTGGATGTTTTATCTCATTAGCCCAATAGGCATATAAAATGCCAAAGATAGCCGCCAATTCTAAGTCCTGAAAAGCACTTTCTGCTGTCTACGGCTAACTTTTTCCAGTGCTTTCAAAAAAGCTACTATTTATCAGAGCTTCCACGTTTGGAAAATAGAGAGGCAGCTACTGTGAATATACAGTGCACCTATATGATTTCTCCAATCAGAGGGATGTGGCACCTGATCCTCCATAGTGGTAGCTCTTATCTTCATTCCTCTCCTTCCTATTTTTTGCCTTTCTTTTTTTTTTTTCTTCTGCCTTATCCTCATATTATTTTCATTTAATTCAAATAATTCAATAGTAAGTTGAATGTTCATTGTGTTTTTGTTGAATTATCCATAGAAAACTTCTAAAAATTATATAAATATCACTATATCATCAAGGTCATTCTATTCATTTCGCTATTTTGTCATCGAAGACCTTTCCCTATGAATTGTGTTTCTCCCACTGAAATTTAGATCGGGACGGCTTTTTTACTGTTTTCTAAAACAACTTTCGAGTACAAAAATTCCTGATTAAAAAAAAAATTGTACTAAAAAATCGTTTTAAAAAGCAATAAGAAAGTCATCCCTATGAATTGTAGTTATAAATATTATATGTTTCAAGAGCTTGTTTGAGCTTGAGATCGTCCATGAAAATTCTATTCAAGCTCAAATTGATCCCGATTTGAGCTTTCTATATTCCGTTCAAACTTAGTTCATTTAAAATCTTAATTATTTGAGCTTGGTATGAGCTCAATTTGTGTTTGATTTATATTATGCTTATCAAACTTTATACAAGCAATTTGTTTAAAAAAATGAATCTTATCAAGTCAACTAATTAGCCCTCCTATCAAGTTTTTTCATAGCTAGCCAAAACAAGCCTTATCAGCACAACTTAGCAAACTAAAGCTTCATTTGAAACGGCTTTTTTATTAAGCTTTTTATTAAGAAACAGTAAAATAAAATCATCCCAAACAAAGCCTTAATAACCTGCTGCAGCCACTCGTAGATTCACTGCACAGCACCACTCAAAACAGTCCACTATTGATATTTCCCTTCCATTGCAGACCTACCGTTCGGTATTCTGCTTATTCTTATGAGATGGACTTCTTCTAAACCAGCGACTCTTGCCTTTGGTTTGTTGTTTGTTCTATAGTATTTATAATTACTATTCAAATTTTTTTTCTGAATTCATTTAACTAAACATGTTTATCTATTTGTAATCAGAATTAAGTTAAGTTATAACACGTTAAAAATTTTATGAGATAGTTATGAAATTCCACTAAAAAAAATATAAAATCAATTTACTGAAAGGCTTTTAAAAGCCTCAGTATAAAGCAATGATAGATGCAGCAAACATAATTCATCTGACAATAAAATCTTCAAATTCAGAAAAGATTAATGATTATAAATGATTTAGATGCTTATCAGTATATGAATATTTTAAACAAAGATCATACAATAAATTAGTACAAAAGAATTTAATCAAGACATTATTCTAAGAGAGTAGGAAATTTTACTTGAACAAAAAAATATACTTACCTCAGCTGCGCTACTTTTGGAAGCTCTGGTGCTGGGTCGAGTATGCCTTCTCCAGCTCTTGGTTTGTTAACAATTTGGTTGTAAGCACTTGTGATGATTCACTAGCATCAATGACGCAATCGAATTCTGTGATTCTAACTGAGAAATGATCTTCAAGAGAAGAGATTGTTCTTTCAATGAAAGTTGATCTTGATGTCAGATAATCCTTCATTCGGCACAAAAATTCAGAATGATTTCTTGCCTAACGAATATGGTAGTCAGTATTAGTAAACATTTCAAAAAAAAAAAAAAAAAAGCAACAAGATCACATGACGCTTAACAAGAGAACCACTTGTGAGAAAACAAACTGCAATAGCTTTAGAAAGTAGGAAAAAAAAAACAAGATTTAATATATTAACATCTCAAAATCAGAATAGATCATACCAATCTATATTCTGGAGCTCGCTTGGGTAATCTCAGGTACTCCATGCTCTTGGCATCATAATCCCATAAAAAAGATGTGTGGTGGATCCAGCGATTTTTAGTTATAGATTGAGCATTCCCACCGAATTTGCGGAGACCGAATGCATAATCTAAGTAGGTGAAATGCATGTTTTAAGGATATTGGTGTACTGAAAATTCTTATAGTGGCATAAAATTAAGTGTAGAGAGCAAAGCAGTGTGCTCGGTATTCCAACCGAATTCATGAAGAATGAGGTTTCGTTTAGGACGGATTTCTTACTGCTTCTTTTAAGAAGTAGTTTTTTAATATAAAAATTAAAAATTTTATACTAAAAAGCTGCTTCTTAAAAGAAGCAATAAGAAAGTCGTCCCAAATGAAGCCTGAATGCATGATCTAAACAGGTGAAATGCATGTCTAAGGAAAGCAGTGAGCGAAAATTCTGTGATTGGCATAGAACATTCTACAAGAACAAATGAAGAATGAGGACTAATAATACTGACCCCAAATAAATGGGATAAGGCAACTAAAGCTAATAAGTATAGCACATTTATATTCAAATTAAAAACAAAAACATCATTTTAGTAGCTTCAAAACTTGCAACCAGATCTGATTATCTAACTATTATGAATGTGTCAAAAAAAATTAAAACATAATCCTTTGATCATCATGTTAACTGGAGAATAACTCGCCATTAATTTAGTTTTTAAAATAAATAAACTTTTGAATTTTTAACAAGCAATCACAATGGACAAATAATTCATAATAAGCAGGCATACATGACAAACATTCATGAAATATACATAAATGATGAACCATAATCTATGTATACCATTGACACTGGAAAATACCTGGGTTGAGAACTAATAATAATTAAGAATAGCTAAACCTGCAAATAGCAGAATAATACGAATGCCCATCTTTGGAAGCTAACTCACCATTTTCACAAAGCTGGAAATTACCATAAGCTTCAAAGGCATTTTTATACAATTGCCCTGTCCAAGACATAATCGGACGAGGATATGGCTGTAGCCCAGGAATAGCATTTTTATTACAAATAAAAGTGACAAAAATAGTCCTGTCATCAACGATTACTGTGCCTCCTCCAGTGAACCTTCGAATCACAGGAACCTGATCTTGAAGCACCAACTCTACTTCAATAAGCTCTTCAGGCTTCCTGGTTTTAAACAGATGCAAGTTTATAAGATTTTCTAGTTGGTCATTGAAAGAAAATCTCTTAAAAATATTACAACTGGGGCCATAACAATCCAATCTCATCTAGATTGTACCCGAACTCAACTTTAGATTGAAGCTGATTTGACACAACCCAGGAATAGGTAGTTTAAAGGCCTTGAACTAATTTAAATCTATTTAAGGCATGATCCAGTGTTACAATCGGATATCATCAAGCAAAAATCTACCCGTGATCAAGTTTGAACTGAGTTAAATTCTTTACCCTTAAACTAATTGACAAATTTGAGCTCAATCCAAACCAGGCCTGGCTCATTCTGAGAACTACGTAAGCTAAAAATTGATTGATTGTAACCTTCAAGTGAATTTGATGGGCCACTTGTCGTTATATTTGTCAAATGATAATCAAAGTGAATGAATTTGTTTAGGTTGTTTAGGTTAAAAAACTTAATATTAGCAATGAATGCACCTATCATGATGTTGCAAAAGCTGAGATGTATTTTAGATAGATTGAGCTGCAATCAACAAGAGTGTAGAGCATGGAATTTTGAGTTACCCGGATATGCCCATGACAATATTAGGTTGGTTTGTTCCATTATTAATGATACACCAATTATCTGAAGATGCCCGAAGCAGCCTTTCCTCCATATGTAATTGTTGTAATATGGAAAACCCTTTTGTTCTGATCAAATTCATTATTGGAAGACAAACATCTCTAGATTTAGAAATGATCATTGTTGCAACTGAAATTTTGCAGTTGCTAAGCTCAAATGCTAAAAAATGGCCCAATGCCCCAATTTGATTTCATATACCTGAAATTAGAAAACTTCAGTAAGCAAAAAACAAATATTTTTATAACATTATATTTCAACCAACTTAAGAATAAATGCTTCTTTCAAACGTATAAAAAAAAACAATAGTACAACATGAAACTGAAACACAAGAGGATGAGGAACAAGGATCATTCTTAGGTACTAATCAATAGCTGCAAGTAGGCCGATGGTGAGATCAAGAATTAGGTTTTCACCCTTTTGAGAGTTTGCCTTTCGTTGTGCCCTCATAATTTAGCCATTGGTTCATCATGGTAGGTTCCATCAACTTGGTTCAGATGTAGTCTGAACCGTTGAAAGCTTGGCAGACTAATGAGCACTCACTGGGCCTCAAATGCTTGCATCATACATCCACTTACACAAGACCTTTTAATATATGTTCTTGTTATGTTTTTAGTTTTCTATGAGGCTGTTGAAGTAAACTCCAGACTTTGCAAGCTGAATCACCAATAACGCTTTTTTGGATCTCTTTACCTCTCCTAAGGGTTCATTTGATTAATCAGGCCATACTCTATTCACCTGTTTGGAACACTTTCCCTCTCTTTAAACAGTACTTTGATTAATCATGGTATACTTTAATAATTGGGTTCCATATGTGATAAGCCTCTTAAAGCAGATGCAGCTTCAGCTTCTTTATCTCATCCATCTAACATAGAGTTCTAGTTAATTTGGATGTTATTGTTAAATTTGATATGGAGGTGTGAAATGGGAAGTGGCAGATAAGGCAGAAGCTAGGTTTTGAACGTGTTGCTATCATTGAAAAACTCATGGTCATGAGGATCCCTCGCTTTGTTCTTCATCCTCTGTTAAGAAAACAATACCTAGTTTAGGTCTTAACAAGTAAGGTGTGGATAATGATATTGTGGAGAGGGACGTTTAGTTTAATCAAGAAGTCATGAATAATTCTCAGGATGTTAACAATGCTACCATCGTAACTCTGCACAGATTAATCATATGTAAAGATGCTAATAATGCTATCACCTGCAAGGATTCCAAATGTTCCTCTGGACCTTGCCTGTAATACTATCGAGGCATGGGATTCAACCAACACTTTAAGGGGCTGTCTTGTAGCACCCAGTATTTGATTTAAGCAGGATTTCGTAAATCCGCTAAATCCGGATTTCGGAAATCCCGAGGGGCATGAATCCTAAAAACTGTTTGGTAACATTCATGATAAATACAATTAAATCCCGTGTGACTGTTTGGCTATATAATGGATTTAAAGAGCGGACTCTTCCTCTCAAGCCATCAGAATTCGTAAATCCGGCAAAAAACATGATTTCAGAAATCCGGGATTTAGCACGAAAAGGCGGAATTTTCCGTTTACGACGGCTTTCATTTGCCGTGAGATTTGGTTTTGCATTTCAGACCGTTTGGCTGGATTTCGCTCAAATCCTCCTCAAATCCAGCCTAAATCCTGCTACCAAACAGCCCCTAAATGTAGAGGTATCATTATCAAATAAAACTAATATTGATAGAACTTCTTCAATTCAGATCATTGTTAGTAAAGGAGTGTCTGTATGATAGTTCTGACACATCTTATGGAATATCTCCTTGCCATGAGAACTACAACATGATGTTTGTCAATAAGTCTTTGATGGTGGGGTTAATATTAGTTGTTACTCAATAATTGTACAACTAAGTTGATGAGTTTGGTATAACTTTGAAGGCTATGGCTGGAAATGATTTCAATGGTGATGAAAGTTTAGATCCATCTTACACGTCTGCAACTGCTGCTAATGTTCTTGAAATACACATTAAGACTACTTAAAGGAAATCAAATGCAGATAATCTTTCTATAAATTTGGAAGGCTTTGAGAATGTTTTATCTAGACGACAAAAGAATAAGGTGATAAATGCACAAATTTATTTTTCAGCCAAAACTACTATAGCTAGGAGTCCTATGTCAGCTATTAGGAGTGCATGCGAAAATTTCAGTACTGGTAAAATCGAGTCAGGTTACCATTGATGATCCCAAAACCAGCCAGATTTTTACTAGGATTGGGGATTACCCGGCAAATTTGGGTTTTGGGTTGAGTTGAATCTAGTTACTACCTAATTACCCGGCAGCTGAATGGATGCATGAGCAATTTTAGAAGACAAAAACCTGAATGTTACATAAGTTTATGCTGCACTAGCCAAATGTTAGCAATCTATTTTTCCTGAAATATAGGATAAAAAAAGGGATGAAAGTATACAAAATATAGCTCAGTAGAATGATTTTGTAGCACAAACAAAACATTTAAACCGAGATATTCCATGGGTATTCAATAGAAAGTAATAATAGAATCTAATCATACAGTACAAGGATAGATACATTTGACTGCAAGTATACATGCAGTTTACAAATTCATCAGTAGCCTTTGCAACAGGTTTATAACTAATAAACTTGTGTCAATTCTAGAGAAAGGAGTTGTAAGAGAGTTACCCAATTAAATATTAGCTTTGTTGCCAATAGGAATAACAATGAGGTTGACAGTATTTACATCCATTTCCTAATTGAAGGGAGCTAGGCAGAAATTTATGGCATGCAACGTGTGTCCTCTATGAAAGTAAGAATTTCCTTATGAGTGTTGATGTAGTGGATCGTCGGAATAATCGACCTGCAAGAAGGATTTCGATCCCAATCCAGGGAAGAAGAGAAACAAAGCTTTAAAATGTCTTAATATTCTTCAATGCCTTTTCCTACTACAAAACTTGCTTATATAAGCTAAATAGAATACTCTAGAAGATACTTGTAAGAAGCACATAACAAACTAATTAAAATATGCCTAAGGAACAATTTAGTTAAGATGCTCTGCATCATTCTCCCCTTGCGTCAAAAAGGGCTCGACTCCGTCGAGACGCGTTGTCGGAAGGGAGATAATAATCCTCCTGGGTAGAAAATTTTGTTCTCAATATTTATTCCAACTACTTTTAATAAACTGCCTGCATAGCCCAACGTCAGTTCATCAAGGGATTTTCCTTGATAATCTATCAACTTCTGCGCTGGGTCTGGTGTATCCACAACCAAAGGCACCATAGTATTGCAAGCAGACAGCAAAGAAGAAATTACTAGCATGTCTTCCTTCCTCCGTAGTTTGATCCGGCGTGATCTCACTTATACTTGTGTCATATCTTGAGAACATGATAGGATTTCCAGGCCACTCTTTCAGGCCTCCAAAAAGCATGTTAATCAATGTATTTCGTGTTCCATCATCTTCTGCATTTTCCTTTGCTATGTTGGCTTGTATCATTACAATAATTGAAGTACCAACAGACTTATCACCAAGCCCAACAAATTTGGTGTCAAACCCTTCATTGACATTACGTCGAACAACTTGGGGGCATTGCATTAGATTGGCTTTGTCGATCAAATTCAGACCAGAAATTTTCACACCTGTAGTAAAAATACTCCGAGTACCAAATCCAGTAGCATTGTCATACACTTCCACATCATTTATATTTATTTCAGGAATGCTAAAGGCAAGAAGATCATGACATACCGTGAGAAAGGAAGCCTCTGATATGAAAATATCATTGTGTTCATCTTCATCATTAACACATTGAGGCGGGTATGGCGAGCTAATGCCTTTGATGGAGCTTCCGCTTCCGGACATGAAAACAACACTATATTGTCCACGCCCTGCATCAGAGAGTATCGATATAGATCGGGCAATGATGGCTGGCATCTCAATCTCCCACCTAGTCATCACACTGGTCGGTGGCATTGCAGCAGGTTTCAACTCCCCGCCTGGTCCAGTCTTTGGGTGCAGCTCTGCGGTGGAGTTTAATCCCAACTTTGACAAGCTTGGAGCATCTCGCTCTAATGCATCGACGCCTTGAGCGATTGGTTGGTTTCTGAAGCTGAAATTGATTTGTTTACGAACCTCAAGAAATTGAAGAAGCTGCTTAAGCTCTTTCACATGGCGCCGCCAACGATGGAGGTTTGGTCGCCCCTTTGTGCGTAAGAGGGAGGTATGAGAGAGCGAAGCAGAGTAAGGTACTCGCTCATTTGCTTCCGCCGGCTGCGTTCAACGGCAATGTGGGTCATTCTCTAGTTCTCCACCTCTTTATTTTTTAAACTCTTGGCTCGACGCCTCTTCTTTCTTCCATTGGATGCCGAAGCTTTGTCTTCCTTGTGTGATGTTTCCGCCATTGTTGTGGCTTCTCCAAGATCAAGTGGCTGTGTTGAGCAGATACACACCTGAGCGGAAACGACATGAATGTCTGAATAATCTTCGGCCTCAGGAACAAACGTGTCGGGGTGCTGAGTGTTTGAATTGGAGTTTTCTTCAGCAAAGCTGCTGTCCAATTCTTGCACAACGTCGGACTGATTGTACTCCTTGGAATCGACGGTGGAGTTGAAATCGACGTTGAGCTGTGGTTCTGCTCGATCCGTGGGTACGAGAGCAACATTGAACTGGAGTGAGAAAAAGCAGTCGGTAGATCTGAAGGCGGAAATATAATTGGCGGAGACAGAGTGGTATTGCTTCGCAGAGCTGGTATCACGGGAACTGAGCAACAGGTCAGGCGGGAGCGGAGTTTTGGCGTTGGCGAGAGGGCTCATTTTTGGGACGTCGTCTGCATCAGTCCTTCTTGAGCTAGAGCAGGTCGGGCCGTGAGCGGAGGAGTTTTGGCGTTGGCGAGATGGGCCTTGGAGGGAATGCTCTCTAATGGCGGGAGCTAGACCTGTCAATTTCGGGTTACGGGTCGAACCCGACCCGACCCGTAAGTGACCCGGATTTATTCGGGTTCGGGTCAACCCGACCCGGTTTTATAAACGGGTCGGTTTTCGAAACCCGAAACCGACCCGCCTCGGTTTCGGGTCAACCCGACCCGACCCGGTTAATTGTATATACAGTAATTTTAATTATAATTTAAGGAAAAAAAAAGAGCTAAAATGCAAACAACAAACTGCAAAATAGCAATTATATATTTAGAGAAATACTAATTTACAAATTGTCAAATTACAACCCATCATTTACACATTTGTTTTAGTTACAAAATTACAAACTTAATTCAATTTTAAGGAAATACTTATTTACAAAATTTCAACATTCAAAATTCAAATTTACAACCTCAATCTCAATTCAGAATAATTATTTATACAATTATACATTGATATATTGAAATGCTCAAATGCTCCTCGAAATCTCGAATTGCTCCTCGAAATAACAGCTTGCAGGAGAAATACTTAAATGCTCATGCTCCCCTCGTCTCCTCGAAATAACAGCTTCAAATCTGCAATGACCTGGAATAAAATCAATTATATAGTTTGCAAACTCAAATAGACAAATATGTAAAAAAAAATATTGCTCTGCTCAGATTAAACCTTCAGATTCATTAATCATTTAACCTCATAATGAGATCAATGTGATGTACGATGTAAGTTTAATCAATATTGTCATATTGACAAATTACCATACTAAGTGACAATTTATATTAACTTAATATTTGTTCTTCAAATAAGATTGTAAGATAGTATCTGCTATTCTAAGTTAATAAAAATTGTCACTTGGTTGTAAATTGTAATACTACATAAGATGATAAGAACTTGCACTTATCACGCATATTTCTTTTTTTACAATTTTCCATGTGTCGTCTTAGATTTGCAGTGCCATTTTTGCTATCACAGAAATATGTCACACCACATTTCTTGCATTTACACATTTGCTTACCATCTTTTGGCTTAGGCAACATCTCAAAGTAACCCCAAACAACCGATGTCATTCTTCTCCGCTTCCTAGCATTAGCAACTTCACCTCCTTCATTACATTGAATGTTACATGGCTCTAACTCTACCACATTTTCAGATGGCCCAACTTCTTCAATTTCATCAATAAAAACATCATCAGCAATGGTATTAGAGCCCTCCATCTATTAGAAATATAAGAAGACATCACAAAAATGAAAAAAACTACTTAACACTTAACAGTTAACTACAATATAACAATACTACATGATCATGATGCATTGATCATTGATGCCATAACTGCATCACAAAAAATGCAAAAAATAGTAAATGATAAGTTAATAACCAAAACAGGAATGGAAAAAAAAATACAAGATTCCCTAACCGGCTAACAGCTAACTGCCTCAAGGACTCAAAGCTAGAGAGTAGAGAAAAATCAATATGTTGCTTAATCACTTAAACACCGTTGCCATTTGCCAACATTATTTCATATTTGCACAAATTTTTATAACCCTAGCCGAAAGGCCCGAAATAAACCCTAGCAGAGCAATAGAATTCACCGGAATACGGGATTGAAGATCACAAAATATGATAAAATGAAGAACACAAAATATCAAAGTCAAAACCTTCATGTCTTCATCTTCTAAAGCTAAACTATCAAAAAATACTAATAGAAATGAGAAACGAGATACAAACAGTGAAATAGATTAGGGAATGTGTGAAGCGTAAGCGTAGACGCCGTCGTGCCGAGTGCCGACGAGACTGAGAGCCGATTAAAGGAGACTGAGAGGAGGAGAGGAGACTAAGAGAATCGGAAAACCTAAACAGAAGCCAGTTCTGCCAGTACTCAGGAGACGGAGCGAGAGTGCGATACGAGAAGTCGAGAACAAATGAGATATGACCCCGCTCGTCGCTCGACAGACGCCCTAAATTGTTAAAGTCGCGGGTCATTTCGGGTTACTATCGGGTTTCCGGGTTAACCCGGACCCGACCCGAATAGCTAAATGGGTCGAAATTCCAGACCCTAACCCAACCCGTTATTTCACAAGGTCAACCTGAACCAGAGAATTTCGGGTCGGTTTCGGATCGGGTTTTCGGGTCGGATCAATTGTTGACAGGTCTAGTGGGAGCGGGAGTGGGATCGGCCAATTCGGGTGAACTAAAGCAAGTGTAGGCTCTCGGATTGCCACTTGAGCGATGGTTTGAATCAACGGCGGTGGTGGGAATAGAAGAAAATGGAGGTTCGGGAACACGGATCTGGCAATGAAGCGAAGGAGGATCGCGTCATCGGAGCGGAAACTCAAGCGGAGGGTAGTCATCAACGACGGTGGGAGAACGGCGGGACTGATGGCGTTTGCGTGGAGCGGACGAGGAGAGCGAAGATGAAGAAGAATACCTCGGTATGGTTGCCGACGACATTCGCATCTTCCTTATTGCCCGAAGGTTTCTGTCAATCCGATCAAGGTTTCTGTCTACCAGATCAAGTGATTCCTTCGCTTGAGCTTGATAGAAGGCGATCCGGCTTCGAGCATCGTCGACAGCCCACCTTCCTTGGCGTCGATCGTCATTGACCGCCATTCTTATTCTGCGACTTCGATCGTCGTCGACATCCGACCTTCTTCCGCAGTCCATCGATCTTCACAAGCTCCAGGCTCTGATACAAACTGATGTAGTGGATGGTCGGAAGAATCGACCTACAAGAAGGATTTCGATCCCAATCCAGGGAAGAAGAGAAACAAAACTTCAAAGCTTTAAAATGTCTTAATATTCTTCAATGTCTTTTCCTACTACAAAACTTGCTTATATAAGCTAAATAGAATACTCTAGAAGATACTTGTAAGAAGCACATAACAAACTAATTAAAATATGCCTAAGGAACAATTTAGTTAAGATGCTATGCATCAAGTGTGAATATCTTTAATCAGATTCATATTTTTCATGCATTTTTCTCCTCTAATAAAGGAACTTAAGATCTTCAACACATCTAGAGAACCAAGCAATTTCTGGCACGTTGTTCATCCATTTGATTTCACAGGAGAAAACCAAAAGAAGTAACTCCCTTTTGGAATTAACTTCCAAGAGCAAGTTGTGGTTCCACAATTATTTTATTAAATGTTACCTCCTGCTGAGAGCGCAACTCAATAGCCAATAGTAGGTTGGTACAAATGACCAGCCTTATGACAAGAAGCTTGTTTTAGAGCTATTTTAACATATTTCATCTTCTTGTCAAGCATGTGGATGAGGTCCCCCATAAATAAATGATTCTATGCCCATAAGAGAACAACAGAATAACCATCACATCATGTATAAAATTTTTTTAAGAAGAATCTACGCTGAGGAGAGGGAGAAGTCAATTGCATTTTCAAAATCAAAGGGAAGTGATCCTATGAAAGTTGTTGGAACACATAAAAAGAGAGGGAAAATTTTTTTAACCAGGAGGCATAACAAAAAATCTAATAAATCTGATATGTGATTGTTGCCTACAATTGTTTGTTATTTGTTAAACCAAAAGTTATGAAAGGCTAACATTAGGAAGCTCATATAATCCAAAGTTAAGGATGCACTTTGTCAAGTCGATATATTTAGTGAGTAGAGGCATTCTACCACCCACTTTATTTTTATATGACCGAGAATAGTTGAAATCCCCCAAAAAAAACCTAATTATGAGAAATGTTAGAGGGGAGATTACTAATGGCATCCCATATGCCCATTATTACAAAAGAAACATTCTGAACATAAATGACTGTCAAGAAGGATGAAAATGAATTGAAGAATATTGCTTTTCCAAGCAAACACAAACAAGAAGGAAAAAAGGGAAGTGAAGTTCACTCAATCCACTAAATCCATATACAACATCAATAGGCATGGAAGAAATTGTTAGAACTATCCTCTAGACCAAAGCCTTGAGATTCTAGTTGAATCTAGAATTGAGTAGAGACTATTTATTTTCTGTCTCCAAAAGGAAAAAAATGTCAATATTGTAATTCTCAATGAAATGATGATAGTCAAAATGCGCTCTTCACTTGAGAGCACACACATTTTATGAACGTATACATGAAGTTGACATAAGACTGAGACAGTTGTGATTTGGATGGTCCTTTTTTTAGAGTAAGCTAGGAGGAGTTGAACTTCGGAAGGGGTGTTTTTTCTTATCACGGGGAATGTTATTAGGGGGATGGGGGGAGGGAAGGAAGAACAAACTTCCAAACCATATAAGAAAGAGATGGGATGGAGGGTAGAATAATCTGCAATGGAGCATTTGTAAGAGGAGAGTCGATTGAGTCTGTAGAGAATAGAAAGGATATTGTAGAGGGAATGGATCCCAACTCAACCACAGCCGAGGGGTTTCCAGAAAGCATTTCAATGGGTATGTGAGATCTAGAGAAAAAGTGAACCTCACCGAATGGATTGACAATATTCAGAGGGGTGGCCATTTTCTTATTGCGAGAACAAAACCATAATTGCGTGGAGAACCACCTTGACTTCTACCACGAAACTCAGAAATGGGTTGAGCTGGTGCTAGAGAGCGCTGGTAGAATCAACATGAGTAAATGCATCACACCTTAAGGGCTGTTTGGTATGCAGATTTAGGCGGATTTATGCCCAGATTTGGGCGAAATCCAGCCAAACGGCCTAAAATGCAAATCCAAATCTCACCACAAATGAAATCCTCCTTGGACCGAAAATTCCGCCGATTCGCTCTAAATTCCAGATTTCCCAAATCCTGTATTTTGCTGGATTTACGAAATCCATGATGCTAGAGAAAGAATCCCTCAGTAAATCCTGCTCTATAGCCAAACAGTTACATGAGATTTAAGAGGATCTATCATGAATGTTACCAAACAGTTTTCAAGATTTAAGCCTCTCAGGATTTTCGAAATCCAGATTTAGAGGATTTACGAAATCCTACTTAAATCAAATCCAAGATGCTACCAAACAGCCCCCGGCTTTCAACCATATTGTACATTTTTGAGAAAACTTTTGAAAACATTCAAATTTAGAGATATTGAGTCAGGATGAGGTGAGGAGAATTTGATTTTAACACATATTCCAGCAAAGATTATGCGTGGTTTGGTTGAAGTGAGGTCATCAATGTCTAGTGAAATTCCAAATTTAATCGCTACTTTTGACAAACCTGCTTCATTCCAGCAGCACTGGTTGAAAATTCCAAGTCCAGTTCTTAAAAAGGAATGGCTTTCCATTAATTAAACAGGAACCAGCATTTCATACCATCACCATATCTTTCATGCAAGAACAGTTGAAAAAAAAGAAATCTTCGTGACGGGTGAGATGCTCAAATGTACCTTTAGGGGCTGTTTGGCAACAAAATTTAAGCAGGATTTGAGCGAACGGAACTTGAGCGCCTGGTAAATCTCATGGCGGAATAAATCCTCCGTTTCCGTCTTTTTACCGTAAATCCCGGATTTTCTGAATCCTAGTTCGGCCGATTTACGGGATTTAGCCGAAGAAGCGCGCGAAAGGGATAAAGATGGTCACCGTCGCAGAGCGAGCTCTCATCGTGACTTCCGCTCCGACGTCCTGGAAGGAGCCGGAGAAGCTTCTTTAGCGATTCCTTCAACACACTATTCCAGCACTAAGAACTGGCTACGAGGAAAAGCAAATCAGTAACGAAGAAATTCGGTAGATGAAAAGCTTTATTAAATAATTAGTAATTAAAAATTAAAATAAATAGTCTGATTAATATAATTTCAATAAAAATAATTATTATATAACATTATAAAAATATTTAAATAATTAATTAATAGCATAATATTTAAATGATTAATAAGATAATTAATAATATAACTAATAATTAAAACTAGTTAAATAATACTTTAAAATTTATTAAATTATTAATAGGAGTATTATTTAAATAATTATTTATTTTAAAAAATAATTAAACTAATTAATTAGATAACTATTAATATAATTACTTATCAAATAATTATTAAATTAATACCTAAATAAGTAATTTGATAAATAGTATTATAATTAGTAATTAAATTATTTAATAATCAAGCTAACTTCAAATTAAATTAATTATCATTATAACTTATTAATAGTGATTAAAATTGAAATGAAAAAGATCCCACATTTAATATGAGATTAAATTCATAATATACTAATTTAATTCTTACATGAACCAATCAACTTAAATATTGGATTACGTTAGCAGATAATTTAACAAGATTTAACAACTCTTTTGTCAAATAGTTTTGGAGGATTACGTTAGCAGATAATTAAATCTTAATTAAGATCAAATAATATATTAATTATATTGTAGGCTAAGATTTATTATTTTAATTAAACTAAAAGTATTAACTCTCTTTCTTCTCATTCCTTAGCAGACCAAGATTTATCATTTTAATTAAACTAAATAAGTTTTAATTAAGATCACATAATATATTAATTACTCATAAATTAAAATTTTTTTTAAAAAATTAAAGCTAATATATTAAATAATTTTAACCTAATCATAATTTTTATTTGTACTATGTAATACGTTCAGCCCATCAATCTCAATTTCTCAAATCCCTCCGCATACAACCCCCACCCCTCGGCTTTATCATTTTCTTTGATGTAGGTGAATCAAATTCAATCAATCAAATTCAAAATCAAAGGCAAATCCAAAACTTCAAACCAAAAAATCAAGGCTCAAGCCCATATCCCATAACCCTTTTTGGGTGATTTTTCAATCACCACAAAACTAAATCAAATGACATTGGATTTATGGTTTTTCAATTGCATATTTATTAGGCATGTCCCTATGGTTAGCCCTCTAAATTTGAGGTCAATCCAAGATCTCTAACTCCTAAATATGAATTGAAACAAAAACTATAAAACCTTCAAATATTTACAACTTATACCCACGTGCTTTGCATCTTGTGGAATTTGACCTTGAGACCTTCCACAAAACATTTGAACAAGTCCATAAACATATTTATGACATGTTAAACGCAAAAGCTAAACTTTTATGGACCTTGGTTGACCCAAAGTTGACCATGGGCCCACTTAACCCTAAAGCCCCTACGGGCCAAATTGAAGTTTTCTCTTAACTTCAATACGGATCAATCAAACTAAGCCATGGAACCTCTTCTAATGCATCCTATACATCATTAGGAGTGCATTGAACTCAAACCCAACTCTTGGTTTGAGCTAGGGGTGTAAACGAGTTGAGTCATGTCAAGTTTTGGCTCTTATCAAGCCCAACTCATCGGTCAGGTAATCAGCTCGAACTCGAGCTTGACTCGTTGCACTGCAAGCCAGCTTATCGAGCGGCTTAACGAGCCAGAATTAGGCTTCCCGCAAGTAAATCCTATCCGCCCGATTCCCGAAGTATGAATTCATCTTTAATATTAAATGTTAAATGCTGCAGTACATTTAAACTTCAGTATTTAATATTAAAGAATAGGCCAAATAAAGCTTTTCTCCCGCTCACCTGATTCCCAAAATATGGATTCAACTTTTCTCCAACCCGCTCAAAGCCAAAGAATTAATATTAAATGCATTAATGCTCAAGAGGACTAATGTCTCTCTCTCAAAATTCAAATCCATGCGTCCATCTGTCACATTGTCTTCGAGCCCTATGCAACTTCGGTACGCGAGTTGCAAAACCTCGAGCCCAACGTCTTTTGGGCTGGATTAAAAAATAATTTGTTTCATATAATAATGTTATTTGAGCCGAGCTGGCTCAAGCTCGAACTTGAGCTCGTTTAATAAACGAGCTCCAGTTTGAGCTCGAGCTCGACTCGTGAGCTCGATAAGTTCGGCTCGTGAGCCCATAAACGAGTCGAGCTCGAGCCATCTCGCGAGCTGGCTCGGCTCACTTACACCCCTAGTTTGAGCTAGTTAGCCAAGTCAAATATGATTGACCAAATGCCCCTTTAAGGGCCCAAACATACATTTCAAATTAAATGGCCTCGTCATTACATGAGACCACCTCCATTGGATCAAATATATAATTTTGAACATGTTAGACCCAATCCTAACCCTTGGTTTGACCTAATTGACCAAATCAATCATATAGTCAACCAAAGTCAAATTAAATGCTTCAAGCACTTCTAAAGAAAATCAAACCCTCAAAATCACTTCATTGCCTGCTCCATGCACATCCAACTAGTAGACTCTCTACTTATAACATTTTCTTGTTGTTGATATTTTAAGGGAGGCTTTTTTGTAAGGTAAAGCAAAGTATTTTATGAACCAAATTATATATATACAAAGCATTTAACACGGTTTCTAGGGATTTTTTCATTCAAATGCTACTCCAAAAAGGTTTTCCTCCATTATTGTATCATGGATTAAGGCTTGTATTGTTGATGTAAACTTCTCTATCAGCTTCAATTGTGCTCTTCATGGATATTTTAATTCTACTATTGGGCTTAGGCAAGGGTGCCCATTATCCCGTTATCTCTTTTATATTGTGATGGATGGTCTTTCTAACCTCTCAATCCATTTGTTGGATTTAGGTATTACAACTTTCAGGTTTCCCACCTCCTATATATTGATGACGTTCGCATATTTGGTGAATGTACTCTCCACATTACATCTAACATAATAAACATTTTTAATGTCTTTGTTATGATCTCTGGCCTTTATCTCAACCCATTTAAGTGTTGCATCTCCTTCTCCAAACATGTGTAAAACTCTCGGGAAGTTTGTGGCATCCTCAGCATCGACAAAGTGGATATCTCTTTTAAATATTTGAGCATTCTCATTTCTTCTAAGAGGCTTTTCACTTTTGATTTTCAACCTTTGTTGTAAAGAATTAGTAATCAATTATATGAGTGGAAAGCTACATTCATCTCTTGTGCTAGAAAGCTTTAATTTAAGTATTTGCCAATGGGATAAGAGGTATTATTTTGCCCAAATCATATTTCAAGTTTATAAACAGAGCATGTGCTAGATTTCTCAATCATAGAGACATTAATCTTAAAAAGTTACACTTGGTATCATGGAAGAATTCCTGCAAACCCATTGATCTGGGGGGTTATAGCTTGCCTTTATCATGTTTATTTCCCCTCTTTCATTTGGAGACTTGTTTATACAAACTCTTCACTTGTTGGTTGGTGCATACGTAAATATGTTTCTCCTTAGAATGAGTCATCCATTTATGCATATAGATTTTGGAAGCAAGTATCCTTGCTGGTAGTAAAATCAAATGTAATATGACTTAAAATTTTAATTGAGTATCTCTTTTCTTTCCATTGGGATCCCTAGCTGCCTGGAGGCCGAAACCTATACGAGCTTCTACATTCAAATCAATTATTACATCATATTCCTCAAGATGTCTATGTTTCTACCTTTATTATTGGTTTTGGATGGCTCCTTCCACAAGATCTTCATGTGGACCTCAGATGCTTGATTCATATCATTGCTATTGGTGATGATTGTGGCATCTCTTGGAAGAATAAACCTTTCTCAGCTTTAAAACTTTCCTTTATGATTTTTATCATGATCAGGCCTCGGTTCCTTAGCATCCACTCATATTGCACAAAAAAATTTCTTTGAGATATAATGTTTTCTCTTTGCTAGCTGTTGTTGAAGATTTAAAAATATTAGATATTTTAATTAAGATGAATATTCATCTTAATCCTCTTTTTTTTTTTTGCTTAGAGTCTAATGAATCCACTACCCTTCTATTATTCGAATGCCTTCACTCTTTTGGCAGCATTAACCACTTCATCCCTTGGCCTCAACTTTTCTCTTTAGACCTTCACAGCTTCAACTGTTGTCTTCAATTTCTAAAATGGAGAATATTGGGATTCATGTTAAGAACTTCTATTTTATTGATACTTCTTGCTCTCTTTACTACATTTAGAGAGAAAAAAATACTATAAGATATGGGAATGAATTTTGAAGTTCCTCATAGACTTGTTTGAAAATTAAGAAGGCCCTTCATTTTAATTCATCATAAGATTGCAACCTAGAAAAATTATGTGCATATTCGTCATCTTATCCCAAACTTGGCCCTTTGTGTTTGTTTTCAACTTTTGTTGGAAGCCTTGGATGGAGATTGGGGGTTTTTGTCATATGATTGGTTTTTTCTTTTACTTGTTTGCGATATTTTGTCTGCTGATGCCTTTTTTGGAGGTCTTTGGTGTCCCCCTTTTCTAGATTTATAGTTATTTAGCGAACATTCTTCTTCAGTTGTGTTGGCTTGGATGGATGATTTGGATTTGGATTTTGTGATTTGGATACCTTTGACTTCTATCCACGGGATGCTTTTTTGCCTATTGGGAATTTTAGTGGACTGTGATGAACCCTTCGGGGGTGTTTGGTATCGGATTTATTTAGAGTTTTTAGTAGGATTTACGGTAAAACCAGCCAAACGCAAAAAATGGCGCGGTAAATCCGGCAAATCCGTAAATCCCGGATGCGGATTTATGGCGTAAAACCCCTAAATCCCGGTAAATCCTAATCCCGCTAGAAGTCGGATTTACGGGATTTGGCCGAAGAAGCGCGCGAAAGGGAGAAAGTTACCTTCACGGCGAGCGAGAGGGAGCTCCCGTCGTTGCTTCAGATCAAAATGTTGTAACGTCCGATCAGACAGGAAGGGAACGTCGTCGAAGGATCGAAGTCGAACAGCAGCGAAGTAGCCAAGTCGAACAGCAACGAAGGAGCCGAAGAAGCGACTCGCGCAATCTCAACACCTCCTGCGAAGCAACGAAGGAGACCAAGAAGCGACTCGTGCAATCTCAACGCCTCCTGTGAAGAAGCAACGAAGCCGAATAGCATGGACGAATAAGAGAAGATTAAAAGCAAACCCTAACGCTTTCATTAATGGTTAACTTAATTAATATAATTTAAAATATTAATAATTAATAGTAGAATTAGTGTATAAATTAATTATCTAATTTAACTTAATAAAATAGTTAGTAATATAATTAGTAATTATAAATTAATATAATTATCTTATACATTATTAAATATATAATTAATAATATAAATAATAATTAAATAATTAATGAGCCGTATAATTCTTAACTGATTAATGAGATAATTAATAATAAAATTTATAATTTAAACTAATAAAATAGTAATTAAATTATTAATTAAATAATTAGTAGAAATATTATTTAAATAATTTGTTATTTCAAAATATTTAGTTAATTCAATTTTAAATATCCAATCATTTTAAATACTATTATCTCTTGCCAAACATCTTTATGGATTTAACAGGATTTAAAAATTGTCATACCAAACACAATTCAGAATTTAAGAGCCCAGGATTTACTAAATCCGGATTTACAGAATTTAGTAAATCCTGCTAAAATTGAATCCAATCTTATATCAAACACCCCCTTCTAATGCATTTTTATTCCCCTTGGAAGGTTCTCGATAGCAACAAGGGGATTTTTGGGTTGTCTATTTTTTATTTTTGAATTACTTTTTGGTTATAATCATGTGATTATGAGTGCACTTTTCTGATTGTTCATATTTCTGTTTTTATACAGAGCAATACTATATTTTTGTTTCATCTCTCAATACTTTCTCTCGAGTTGTAATTTTGGCCTTAGCTTTGCTGTAATTAGTTTTTCAAAGTAAAATGAAATTGGGCTCTACCCTAATTAAAAAAAAAAAACACATTTTCGAAATCGTTGTCTTCCTTCCTCTCCACTTCCGCTCCTACCTGAAACCCTTGACGACAAAGAAGCGAGAAGACATGATGAGAGCTCACTGGCGAGGGCATTGACGGGTCCTCAACGTGTGAAGGAAAGAGGGATTCGTAAGATGCACAGATTTAAGCTAACTCTGTTGATTGCTTCGATTCAATAAATATGAGATTCGAGGTGAAAGGGTGTAAAACAAGATTTAGGGGTTGTTTGACAAAAGTTGGATTTACTAAATCATGAAAAATCTTTGGCAAAATAGTTGTTAAATTATGTTAAATCCTATAAAATTGTTTGACAATGTAATGCAGAATTTAAGGCGTTTGGTTTAATTAAAAATTAAATTTAATATGCTATGAATTTAATTACATATTAAGTACAAGTTACTTATTAGTTTTAATTTTAATTATGATTAACAAATTATAATAATAAATAGTTTAATTAGAAATTAACTTAATTGTTAAATAATTTAATTACTAATTTTAGTATTATTTATTAAATTACTTGTGTGTATGTTAATTTAATAAGTATTTGATATCTAATTGTACATATAATTATCCAATTAATTAGTTTATTTTGTTAAGTTACTAATTATTTAACTACTACTACTACTAATGATTTATTTAATTTAAAATTATTATTTAATTAGTTTTAAATATTCATTATACTGTTAATTATCTCATTAATCATTTAAATATTCTAATACTAATTAATTATTTAATTATTATTTATAATATATATATATATTAATTATTATACTTGAAATTATATTTAATACTACTAATAATTTAATTAATTATTTAAGTATTATTTAGTTAGTTCTAATTATAAATTATATTATTAATTATCTCATTAATCATATTTTTTTTAATTATCTCATTAATCACTTAAGAATTCTGCTGCACATTAATTATTGATTATTATTACACTAATAATTATTTATTTAATAATTTCTATTTTAAATTATATTAATTAAGCCAATTATATTAATTTTAATTACTAATTATATTACTAACTATTTAATTAAGTTAAATTATATAATTAATTTTTACATTAATTATAATATTAATTATTTAATTAATTTACTTAATTATTAATATTTTAAATTATATTAATTAAGTTAACGAGTAATAGCTTAGACTTAGAGGCGTCCGTGTTTCCTTTCTTCTGTTTTTTGTCGTTGCTGTTCGGCTTCGTTCTGCAGGAGGTGTAGAGATTGCCCGAGTCGCTTCTTCGGCTCCTTCCTTGCTGTTCGACTTCGCTCCGACGACGTTATCGGAAGTAACAACATTTTGATCGGAAGCAACGATGGGAGCTCGCTTCCGCCGTGAGATTTATGGGGTGCTCAAATCCTGCTTAAATCCTGATGCCAAACAGCCCCTTAAAAAACTGTACGATTCAACCATCTGGCAGGTTTAAATACTGCGTAAATCCTGCTGCCAAATAGCCCCTTGCGGTCCAAGTGCAAATCAACCCAATGACTCCGTCGACTGTCGCGAGCGTCTCTGTTCCGCTGATCTCGCTCCTTTTCATCCTGGACGGCTACGGTGCTTCTTCTGTAGCCCCTCGTCATTCCGCGGTGATGGATCTCTCAGCAAATTCTCTCAATCCCAATAAACGCCTCAAAGAAGAGTAAGATATTCTGTGATCTTAGCCCCCCCCAACACACACACACACTAGTCCGTCTTTTATTTCCTCGTCGAGCTGCTCACTGTGATTTCTCTAAATCATTTACTCTTTTACAGTTTCGTGAGCAACCTCACTGGGTCCTCTATGTTGGAGATCGCCGCTCTCTTATTGATCGTACCCGTAAGCCATCCTATTTACATGTTGGTCAGATTGCATCATTTTTATTTTTAACACGTGATGAGTTTTTTTTTTTTTTTTTTAGGCATCGGTGCTTCTCCGGCAATTGAGTAGCTTCAGCTCTGAAAGAGGTAGTTTCTTCTTCTCCTTGGTCTATTTTTTACATACCTCCTGTTCTCTTGATAGTCACTGAAGCACGGTTTGCTAGATGATTAGAGATTACTAGGTCCTCACTTCTCCTTGGTCTGTTTTTTACATCCCGCACTGTGGGTATTAAGTGACAAGAGAAGTGCCTTGCTAGGACTATTTGATAGGAGAATATTGTGGAGGATTAAAGTCAATTTTTTTTTTTTTTTAATTTGAACTGCTATGTTTTATGGATTGAAGTGCTGGGTGATAAAGAGGTACAGTTACAGTTAGGTAAGTGTAGTGTAACAAAATGAGAATGTTAAGATAATGGCTCTTAAGAGGGACTACTGGGGGTAGCGCCCATTGAAGGTAAGGTAATTAATATAGACTTAAGTGATTTGGACATGTACAATAGTGGGTAAAAGACATGATATAGAATGAAACGAGTAAAATTAATGGTAAATAATTCAAGTACATATAAGGTAATATGGATGGAATTTGTGCAAAAGAAATTTAGCAAAATATATTCAGCACCTAAAGCCACAACAAACTTTCATAGTACTGACATCTAATAGTTGCTATAAGTCATAAGCAAACATATATGATGCAACATCTTTAACTTATTCCACATTCTCTTAAAAGAAAGAAATCTATTACATAAATAAATTGCAAGGTTATGAAACCACAAACTTGATACTACCCAGACCATATAGTTAAAATCATTGATTAAATCCATCAGCATGCTAAGAGTTTCATTATTTTCCTTACATCACTAACAACTCAAGGACGGTGCATGCGTGCCTTGCATAATTAAAGCCGTAGGATACTTTTAGTACCTATAGTGTTTATATATTATATAATTTAAACCGTATGATACTAATGCATTCATGACAAATGTGTTTTGATCCCCTTGAGTTTATTTGAGAAAAATCATTTTTGGGACCAAATTATGCGCGATTTTTACCACTTTGCAGGCCTTGCTAGTACCAACATTTTTGTTAGAAAGATGAATGATAGAGAAACTTCAAAATGTAAGGATTTGAGGAGTTCTACGCTTGAGTTGGCAAAGGATTTTGCCATTGTTATTGTGCCAGTAATTTTGGTTTTTACCGTAAGTGCACTCTTCTCTTATTTTAGAATAGACTGTCTTATTGATTTGTACTGTAATATAACTTTATAACACATTAAGCATATCTTCATTACAACTGGTAATAGTATCAAAGTGATTGATAAGCATGAATGTTGAAACTTTTATGCTATTTCTTTGTACATTGTTCCATATAAAAACAAAATTAGCCATGGATAATTGATATATTGATAACCGACTTTAATTTGCTTTTATGGTTTCAGAATGCTCAGAGTTATGGTTATTAAGTTATATAGGAATAAGCTTGTAATTAGATCAGTGAAAAAACAAGTTTGCTCCAAAGAAGAGACGATGGTAATAAGCAATGAAGGTGAGGAAGCTTTTAGCTCTTTGATGTAATCATATATTATAATAAAATTAAACTATAACTAACGTCATAAAGGATGGAAGAATTAAGGTAGAAATTGGCCTCATCAATTTACAGCATGCTATGGCATGAATGCAAGAATTAAATCCTATACGCATTCGGTAATAAGAATTGGTGGACATGGCTAAGCGTGACAATAGTGAGAGGAATGGCAGTGGACAACTAGCTGCAGGCATGCAGGTTGGTGGGAGGCAAACTGGCGGGTAGTTGGTGCTATTGCTAAATCAAGATTTCACCTGTGACTATATTATTACATAGTTACCCTAAAGTGGCTTTTATAGCTTCTCTTTTAGATGTTTACTGTAACAGTTTTAACCTTCATTTGTCTTTGATTATAGGTACCCCATTTCTTTAGCTCTTATGTTAGATTCCCTATCTCTCATCTAGTGTCCTTATTTGTTAAATTGTTTATATTTCTATGGGGTTTCTTTATTAGGTGATTCTTGAGATTTTATATTTACGGTCGGGTAGCCGGACAATAGCAACTTTTGTTTCCTATGAGTTCATTGTTACAATCACTTTTTGCAACTGTAGCATGTTAGTTGTGGAAGTACAACAGGTATTGGGTGGGTTGTAGTTTGGTTGTGGCTTCTTTAGTTAAATCCTCTTTTGTTGCTTCCTTGGATGATTTTTTAATTCTTATTCGCTATTCCATGAGATTTTTAAATAATGGTTAATTATGTAAATCTCTCTCCTTCAGGGATTCAGTTCCTTGACAGAGCATGAGAGGCTACTTTTTTGTACAAGCATGAGTCATGATTTTCTAGTGATTTCTTCCTCCTTAATCATGTTTGTTTTCAATTGAAAGTACGATTGAATTTGGCTAGGTTTGCTACTTGGTTCTCTTTCTTTTCATGAAATTTCAATACTGTGAGTTGTTGTTGTGGCTCCATATTTTCTTATTACTAATTAGCAATATGCCACACAACTTCCATCCATTTTGGATTTTGTTTAACTTTTTTGTGTTCATTGAATGTGGTAAATAGTTGTTTAAGATTAATTGCTTTTGTCCCGTGAAATATCCGGTTTTGTTGTGTTTTTTGGCTCTAAATCTCTATAGTGGCAGCCCCCTCACCATCCTCTTCCACCACTTGAGCTCTCTTGAAGACCTCGAAAATATTAGCTTCCTGCTTCAAAGTTCACTGAATCACTGTTGAGATCTTCTAATTCTCCTTATGCCTGTCATCATCGGATCTTTGATGTCCTTCCCAAATTTTTTATTACAAAAAGAGATTCTTCCTAGGATAATAGAAACTACACCAAAGAACACAAAATGTGACAATTGAACTAAAAAAATTTCACTTTAGTATAAAAGACTTACAAACGACACATAAACAAGTTACAAACTTTGACATAAATACCTTACAAACTTGGAAACATTAAGACTCCTAAAGTTGCTTGCTAATCGTTGCTTTGAGAAGAAGGATACTGATGGAATGAAACTTGCGGAGAGACGAAAGAGGTTAGGAGCCGAGACGGAAGGGAGACAAGCTCACAAGCTTTCTCAAAGAGTAGAAGAAGAAGAAGTAGTGGACAAAGCTCTCAAGCTTTTCCAAGAAAAACCTTCAGTTTTTCCATTCCAAAAATAACATTTTCACTTACCTCTAAACATACAAATCAGCCCCTATGTATAGGCAAGAAAGGGGAGTTAAACAGCCACTATATTAGGGAATATGGAAGACCAAAAGACACTACTAACAGCCCCCCAAAAACTTCACAGAAATCAGCAAAACAGCACTTAAAATCTGCATAGGAAATAAGGTAAAACAACTGCTGGAAGACTGAACAGAAATCAGAGAAATTTCCATAGAATCCCCCCCCCCCCAAAGTAAGGTCAACATCCACCAAACAGCAACCCCCAAATGGTTCAGCAAAACAGAGAAGGAAACTCACAGAACCAAGCAGGGAACCGCAAAACCGAGCAGCCCAGCACAGAACCAAGCAGGGAACCGCAAAACCGAACAGCCAACCATGGGAACCAAGGGGGCAAAGGCACGGGAAATCACCCAACACAGGAAACCAAACAGCCAGCCACGGAAACCCAAGGGACAAAGGCACAAGAAAACAAATAGACAAAGGGGAGGAGAAGAGGTAAAGTCCATTAAAAATGAATTCAAGACTTAATAGCAAACCTTTTTGGATTAATGAGCTAGGAAGTGCAATAAATCTCCCATTTAATGAACTAAAAATAGCTCATAATGAGCTAAGTTTCAGCTCAAAAAATTAATGAGCTAGCAAGTCCGAGAGAAGTCAAAACCCAAAATTTAGGATTTGGATTGACCAAAAGACACTACTAACAGCCCCCCAAAAACTTCACAGAAATCAGCAAAACAACACTTAAAATATGCATAGGAAATAAGGTAAAACAACTGCTGGAGAACTGAACAGAAATCAGAGAAATTTCCATAGAATCCCCCCCCCCCCCAAAGTAAGGCCAACATCCACCAAACAGCAGCCACCAAACGGTTCAGCAAAACAGAGAAGGAAACTCACGGAACCAAGCAGGGAACCGCAAAACCGAGCAGCCCAGCACGGAACCAAGCAGGGAACCGCAAAACCGAACAGCCAACCATGGGAACCAAGGGGGCAAAGGCACGGGATATCACCCAACACAGGAAACCAAACAGCCAGCCACGGAAACCCAAGGGACAAAGGCACAAGAAAACAAATAGACAAAGGGGAGGAGAAGAGGTAAAGTCCATTAAAAATGAATTCAAGACTTAATAGCAAACCTTTTTGGATTAATGAGCTAGGAAGTGCAATAAATCTCCCATTTAATGAACTAAAAACAGCTCATAATGAGCTAAATTTCAGCTCAAAAAATTAATGAGCTAGCAAGTCCGAGAGAAGTCAAAACCCAAAATTTAGGATTTGGATTGACCCCCCCTCCCCCCCTGCCTACATCAATCTTGCTCGGTATTATTAGATTTGATGCTTATAATGCTAACTATAAAGCTTCAAGTTGGGTTTTACATAACATGGTATTACATGCACTTAGATTAGTTGTAATATTTTGTGATTTTATTCAATGCAAGGAATCTGCTTAAAGTTTACCCATATGTAGCAGGTCCTTGCTGAATGGGTTTATTTTCTGGCAATAATCCTGATAGTTGTGCTGCTTTTCTGCATTTCAGCTAAAAGGTAATTCATGCAAAAGAAAGTGATTCTTAGTGGTGCGATCTATTTACTATACGACAACAAAAAACAATGTGTTTGGATTCTGTTGGAAATTAACTAATATTTAACGGATCATGTTTAGGCCAAGCTTTTCTACTCTTAATACTGAAATGGGACCACATCATTTATCGTCTTCTAAGATGAGTATTTTATCATATCGTGTTTTCATGGTATGTTCATTCTTTTCAATGTTTTAAATTTTTTTTTTTTTTTAATCTTTTGGCTTTGCTAAGCTGTTTTGAATGTGCTGTAGGTGTTGGTAACATGCATATGCATTCTGGCCGTGGACTTCAAAATTTTTCCTAGACGCTATGCCAAGACTGAAACCTATGGCACTGGCTTGGTAAGCTCTCTCCTTTAATTGAGTTCTTCCTGAAAGATTTGCCTTTGGTGGCCATGACAACAGAAAATGGTTTTTGTTTTTCTGGTACTGAATGAAAGTTTTAACGAACTGCTAAATGTTTTACATAAATGTAGGAAATCGATTTAACTTCTATTTTAGCCTGTTCAATTTCTTTTCTTTTTTAATCTGATATGATGGTTCTGAAATGGATGGCTGCCATCATTTGTCATATCAAAGTACAACTAGGTTTTAATTGCATGAGCATTGTAATTGATGTTCCAACTTTTTTGTAAATTAAGCAGGCCTTTGTGCTTGATTATCAGGCACGTGCGTACTTTGTTATGGCAACTATAGAACATTCTTTCTTCTTGAGCTCCTTTTAAATTGCAATAATACCTTGAACACGATCTATAATGGTTTGGCCTGCCTTTGGTCAAACAATTCAGTCTGCCTGTTCCAACGTATCGGGAGCATAACGAAGATAACTATGGTCAAAAACCAAGATTTTCAAATTCAGTTTCTGTTTCATTTTTTGTCCTTTTCAGAATGTTCCAGCAATGGTGGTTTCGATAATTTATAAATTTTGGTGTAGAGTTTTAGTTAGTTTTTTTATTACAAGTTAAAAAAAAAAAACTTATTAGAAGGGAGAGACTTGAAAATGATTATATCTTTATTGATTTATTTTCTTAGTGTATATATATATATATATATATATAGAGAGAGAGAGAGAGAGAGAGAGAGGACTAAAATTGTACCTTGACTCTTTGTGAGGAATCAAAATAATCCACAATTTTTTTGAGGACCAATTCCTCAACTCCTTAAAAAGGATATTTTTGGTCCCAACTTTAAATTTTGAGGTTAATGGTATTAAATCAAGGGGTATTTTAGTCATTTTTAATTAAATTATTTATTAAATATAATTTTTAAGTAATAGTAATTTTTAAGAAAATTTTATTAAACATTTATTTAATAAAAAATATTAATAATTCTATTTAATTTAAAAAAATATTAATAATTCTAGTTTTAATTTTAGGATCATTATAGACTAGAATTATTAATAAATTTTTTGTTAAAAGAAATATTTAATAAAATTTTTTAAATACTATTACTTGAAAATTACATTTAGTAAATAATTTAATTAAAAATGACAAAAATATCGTTGATTTAACACGATAACTCAAAAATTTAATGTTAGGATAAAAAAAAAAGCTCCTTTTTTAAGGAATTTGGTCCCCCAAAAAGAGTTGGGGATCATTTTGGTCCCTCACAAAGAGTTGAGGGACCATTTTGATCATTCTCTCTCTCTCTCTCTCTCTCTCTTTATATATATATATATATATATATATATATATATATATATATATATATATATATTGTAATGAATCGAATGGGTGGCCTGTTCAACCGAACTGGCCAACCCCCTTTTAATAGCCACGACTCCTACAAGAGTCGGCTCGAAATCGCGAAACAGAGGGTGGGGCGGACGACCGAGAGATTGCGCGAGAGAGGTAAGTTCATTTTTTTTTCTCAATTTTAGTAAACGATTGTTTTAAATGATAAGAATTAATCATTCATTTTCCTTCCTACCGTTAAAGGAGTGATAATTTTGGGAAGAAATTTATGTGGACGATAAGAATGATCGAGAAGAAAAGAGAAGAAGGTTTGTTGAAATTCTCTTATAAATTTCGTCGATTTCTTCACTTAAACGCGAATGATATTTTCACAAAGGATAAGGAAGAGATTTGAAGAATTCGGGAAAGAAAGGAGAAGGATTTTGAGTTCGAATAATCATCTTTTTATAAGTGATTTTATTATCATATGTCTTCTGTTAAATTTTGTAGAATAAATCCTTAAATTTTATTTTATGGTAATTTTAGAAGGAAAGAAAGAAATCAAGTGGTATAAGTTGGGTTCTTCAATGAATTCAATAAGGATAAAATTTTGAGACTGAGGTTGAGACAAAGATCGACGAACTGAAAGATCAAAGTGTGTAAATTATGTTATTTTATGATTTTATTCATGCTTGTAATCTTCTAAGTAATTGATTAATTTTTGTATTATAAAATGTTGAAGGTATAAATATCTTATGATTTTATAGTAATAAGAACAAATTCATCTGCTATAAAGGTTTGAAAGTTTATGAAAATGAAAGGTAATATTTATAGAGATACATGTAAGATATGCTATATGCAATTGTAACAATAAGGATGGCAATGAGAATTTAAAAGGGAAAATAAAAAAGAAAAAGGGAAGCAAAAAGTTATATATGTATGGAAATAAAATAAATGTAATATAACAAGAAAAATGTATTGAAAATCTACAGGAGTTCACCCCCTTATGGTACTGGCTGGGGACGCCGTACTCGTGCACATAAAGAAGGAAAAGGTAATGAAAATGGAAAAAGGAAAAAATGAAAAAGATTGTACCTTTGGGTACATTGAGACAGTGCTCCTATATGAATTAAATGGGAAAAGGAAATGTTAAAGTTTTAAAATGCTTTAAGATGTTTAAAAGGAAAATGATCGGATTTGTATAAATTACTGAAATAAATGAAATAAAGTTAAGAAATGATTGGATGCATATTAAAGATTATAATAGTATTGTAAATAAGAATATTCATATTAATTGTTCTAATAGTTATCCACTAAGTTTACTTCGTATGCTCATTCCATTAACTAATATTTTCAGATAAAATTTCAAGTTCTTGGAATGGCTGATAGGGAAGAATATGTTTATAGAAGACGACGCGCAAATAACAACAGGTAAAACGATTGATGAAAATGACTAGTTTTGACATTGATTGATTTATAGTTTTCTTTGTTGTTAGTGGCTCTTAAGTTTGTTCAAAAGTTTATGTTAATATGGTTTTTTTGAAAATTGTGATGAAATTATAATATCGTCCGACTTTCAGTTCCCCGCCTCGTTTAAATCGAGTATCCGGGCTGGGTCGTGACATATATATGCCTATTTATAGACAAGAAAGTAGAATAATCAAGAGGAAATTATCCTCGATAATGTGAAAGTGAGACAATGATAAATAATATAGATTCTTACTATAAATAAGTTAGCACATATGATAATTTTAAGATAGTAACCCTCTGTAAATCTAAGGTGGCTTAGAAGATGTAAACTTGAGTTTGGAAACACTAGCTATCATAGATGAAGTAGTTGAAGGTTTTGGTGACTATAAGTTGTGAGCGGCCAGGACGAGCATGACTAATTCATGAAATAGAGAGCATATCAGATCAATTGTTAAGAATCAGTCACAAGATCCATGTCAATGAAGGCTTAGATAATGTTTGTGAATGGAAGTGTTGTATTGATAGTGAGCATCAACATAGGTATCAATGAAATGCGTCAATGAAGAACGTTGATTGAGAGTGGTGACGGATATATAGCCTACGAAAGACAAAATTCACCAACTTAGTTATCACTGGACAATAAAGGAGATTGTAGAGCTGTATAGATATATGAAAAATAAAAGGGATGCTAAGTGTCTTAGTGGTCTATGAGGATGTATGCAAGTTTATTGATGATGAAAAGGCTAGTAAAGTGGCTGGAGATGAGTACCAATCTTGATTACTCTATTGCCTTGCTAGAAGGGAGAGATTTGATCAGAACATCTTAATTGAATTGTCTTCTCACTAACGCTTGCACATATAGGAAATAAAAGAGATCAATCAAAGTAAAATATAATAAAGAAGAATATTTTCAATAATTATGAATATTATAATAAATGATAATGGATATTTTTCTACTATAAATAAGTTATGACGTGATAAATTAGCCTTATATATATATATATATATATATATATATATATATATATATATATATATATACACACACACTGAAAGGAAGAGTGATTGCTTGTAGAAGCTAGGTGAAAACAACCTATTTGCGTTCTATGTATTAGTTGACTTGAATGGTTGAGTTGTTTCAGATTGGCTACCATATTTTCATGGATGAAGATGCTATGCTTTGTTGGTTTCATGATTACGTGTACTTTAGATGCTGTGTGTAAGTCATTCAATCTGAGAAATGCATATTATATTAGTCGCTAACAGGATGTCAAGAATAACGTCAAATTTATGAAAAGATAGCCATTGTTGTGTTAGCGGCCTAACTTATGCTATATGGTAAGTAATCATTCATTGCTTATCTTATGCTATCTTCAATTGTTTTCCCCTCCTAATAAATTACAATTTATAACTAGAAAATGATATGAGCAGATCAGGAGCAATGCAAAAATTACTGGATAAAAAATGAAAAATATATAAGATAAAAATAACGATAGCATAAAAACCACTCATTTGGGCTACCTTGTTTGATTCTTTGTGAAATACGGGTGGAGGATAAATTTATTTCTTGTTTTGGACTCTTTTATAAATAGGACTTGAAATCTTCCATCCACCAAACCATCATCACTCAGACTGGCTCCCATCATAATCTAAAGATTGCTATGAATTATGATCATTGATGTCTTAACAAATAGAAAGGAGATGAGGAACTTCACGAATTGGAGGGTCTGTATCTGCAATATTGTTTATAGTTGATGTAGCTATCATATATATATAAGGCTAGCAATCAAGCACAATAGGTTCATAATCCATGCTATTGATTATTTTGATCTAGAGATCGTATCTGTAAGGTTAGCAGCCAGGCACAATGGGTTGAGAATCTAAAGAAAGTTCTATTAGTTTCAAATTTTGAGTTCATACCTAAATTGATGAAGGAGCAACACCCTTTGGGGAGAGGGAAGAATTTGAACATTTGAATTGACTTCTTGTGTCTAAATGTTTGATTTCCTCATATTCAGACGAACTATTTAGGACCAAAGATTTTGCAAAAGAGCTATAGGGGGAATACCTTGAAATTCTATCTTATGCCTACATCAATAAAGCGATGAGCTAATTCTCACAACTTGTTCTATTAGAGAAGTATTGCTTACTTCTATCGAAACTATGGCTATAGCTGGCTTGAAAGATGAGCAATAAAAGCATCTGCTTGCAAAGGTTTGCCAAATATAGACCCCAATGAGTAAAATGTGGATTGGTTAAAATAATGTAAATAGAACATACAAAAAACCATCCAAATAGGGATAGGTGGGTTCTCAAAAGCGTAAAAAATGGAGAAATCACTTTAGTATATGCATTAGATAACCACTTAGTATGTTTGTCAAGAGAAGAGTTTGATGTAATATGCTTCTGATGAAAGTTTTATAATAATACGATGAGAATCAATGAACCCAGGCAGTGATGATCCATGGGAAATTTCCCTACAATAGCAAGCCTATAGATATCATCATTGAAGAAAATTTGTGCATTTTTGTAATGAATTGTAGAATCTTGCTTATGTAAAGGTGGAACTGGGTCTTGATGAGAATATAAATGGACATGGGTGGAAGGAGAGGTTGTGGTTCGAACTTGGCAAGCCACCCACGACATTTACTAAGGAATGAGAAGTACTGATAGTAGGAGGTCAATTTTTGAGACTATAGGAGTCACCAAAATACGTGGCGACAACAACGATCAAATATGGGGAACCATATTTGTGTGGACTTGAGCAATAAATGGTATTAAATACAACAACAACAACATCAAGCCTCTATCCCACTACGTGGGGTCGACTACATGAATCCTTTTTCTCCATTGTGTCCTATTAAAAGTCAAATTCTCGTTTAAATCTAATAAAGAAATGTCATTCCTAATATTTTCTAACCAAGTCTTTTTAGGTATAACCCTACCTTTCTTAACACAAGTCAAATCTAATACATCTACTCTCCTAACCGGATCATCGGAAGGCCGCCTTTTTATGTGACCAAACCATCTAAGGCGACTCTCTCTAATCTTAACTTCTACTGGAGCTACTCCAACCTTTTCACGTATATGTTCATTTCGTATCCTATCTCTAAGGGTAAAGCCACTCATCCACCTGAGCATGCTCATCTCTGCCACACTTAACTTAGTATTATGCTTTTCTTTTAATGGCCAACATTCGGCACCATAAAGCATTGCATGCCTCACTACCATCTTATAGAATTTTCCCTTAAGTTTGAGGGGTACATTTCTATCACATAACAAGCCCGATGCATTCCTCCACTTCAACCATCCCACTTGAATTCTGCTGATAATATCCCCATCTATTTCACCATCACTCTGAACAATAGATCCAAGATATCTAAAACGTGTACTCTTATTAATGACTTGATTGCCGAAAGTCACAATCCCCTCACTAGGTCTATTACTACTAAAATTACACTCCATATATTCTGTTTTAGATCTACTCAAGCGAAAACCTTTAGACTCTAAGGTTGACCTCCATAATTCAAGTTTACCTTCAACTCCCTCTCTAGTCTTATCAACAAAAAGACTATCATCAGCAAAAAACATACACCAAGGTACATCCTCTTGCAAATGTCTAGTGAGAACATCCATGACTAAAGCAAAAAGATATGGGCTTAAGGCTGATCCTTGTTGTAACCCAATCGAAATAGGGAAATACTTGGTCAAACCACCTTGTGTTTGAACACAAGTAATAGCTCCTGCATACATATCTTTAATGATTTGAATATAAGCATTAATGACTCCTTTCTTTTCCAGAACTCTCCATAGCACTTCTCTTGGAACTTTATCATATGCTTTTTTCTAAATCAGTAAATAATATATGTAGATCCTCCTTATTTTCTCTATATTTCTCCATCAAACCTCTTAATAAATGTATGGTTTCCATAGTCGACCTACCCGGCATGAATCCAAATTGATTTTGAGAAACATTAGTATCACGCCGCAACATATGCTCCATAACTCGCTCCCATAGTTTTAAAGTATGACACATTAACTTAATACCACTATAATTCATACAATCTTGTGCATCACCTTTTATTCTTAAAAATAGGAATTAACACACTCATTCTCCACTCATCTGACATCTTTTTAGTCTTCAAAATAGTATTAAAAAGTTTAGTAAGCCAAGAAATCCCTTCATCTCCTAAGCATTTCCACACCTCTATTGGAATATCATCAGGTCCAACAGCTTTTCCACCCTTCATTTTCTTTAAAGCCTCTCTAACTTCAGTTTTACGAATACGCAGATAAAAATAGAAATCTTTATTATCATCTAGGGTGCTAAGGTCACTATAGTCAATCTTATTTTCACAATCTTTATTAAAAAGTTTAGCAAAATATCTCATCCACCTTTGTTGAATATCATCTTCTAAGAAAAGACGAGGACTTGAGCGGTTCAAACCTTCGGCAAGGAATTGGGAAAGCCATCTTGAGGAGAGAGTGGTGGTTAGAGAAGAAAGATCACATGGATGTAATCCTAAATGGTTCAACAACACCCATAAGAAGTGGCTGTAACAATGATCACATCTAGTAGAAGCACAAGCATTCCCTACGCGTAGGCGTGATGTGAGACAATGTATGTGGAGTCCACATAGGATCAGAGGTCATGCAAGTGAGCTCGCAGGATCTGAGGGCACAAAGAATGCAAGCTCAAATGCTACAGGAGTGGTGACCCTTGAGAGCTAACACAACATGTGCACCCCATGCGCAGGTTGTCACATCTTTACTCAGTATGACCCAAAAACAAAATATGTCATATCGTATTGAATGGTGACAGACCAAGTTCAAGATCCAAGTTTTAAAAACTTTTTAGATTTCCTTAATTTAAAATATATGACAGAGCTACTAAAGAACATCAATTACACAACATTTAAACTCATCCACAAATTTCTCTCTATTTCATTCATCTTCTATATATATATATTGAACAAAATCTATACACTACAATATATGACTATAGATTCAAAATAAAATATGATAGATAATAACCATGATTGTACAAAATAAAAAAACTAGAAAATATACCTAACCAAACTCAGAAGACCAAATTTTGAATCTTCAGCTACTCAACTAGCTCTTTCCCCTTGCCTAGGCCTGAAATATAATGCAGAATAGGTGTGAGCCAATACAACTTAGCAAGTCACACCTATCGATCTAAATTTTTGATATTTAACTCATTTTATATCTAAGTAAATTAAAAATAGTGATTAACATATTATTGAACTGATCAGAGTAAAGCTAGCAAATAATAAAAGTTAAATAGGCTTTGTACTCAAAGAAAATAGACAAGTACTTCATATATCAGAGCATAAAGTAACAAATTTATCTCAGGCACTGATACCTCCCATAAAAAATAAATATAAGAATTGGAGCCCTTATGACTTTTTGTGCTAGGATATCAGAAAACAGATTCTTATGACTCCCAAAGGCTTAGCACATTAGATATTCAAAAATTTAGGCCCTTATGAGTCCTAGTGTATTCAACATATGAAGACTTCCTCCAACTTCAGAGCTCCACAAAATCACACATTTCAAGCAGATAAACACATATGATTGCATTGCAATAAGTCAAATGAAAATAATCGAAGTGCAGAATTAGGCAAAAGATTCAAAAATTGTGCAGAGATCTAAGTTTTTAGAATTTCACTAGATTATCAAGGATTGTGCAGAACTTCGCTTTGAAGCTTTAAATGTACTACAATACTATTTTTTGATATCTAAATTATTTTTTAATTTGCTAAAAATAGTGTACTTTTCAATTTACATAGTAAAAACTTTCTCGAAAAATACTTAAATGTTTAGAATGATCGTATCTACAACATACATGAAATTACACAGTGAAAGTTTAATGGATTTGAAGTTATCCCCATTTTTACCCTACGAAATTATAATTTAAATAAGAAAAACCCCAACATTTTTATATTTTGAAAACTGAAATAGGTAGAATGTAATCTATCTCGATCCTAACAACTTCCTAAACTTGACCGACATAAAAAAATGCACTGGAGTTGCCCGAAACGGACTTTCTCTCTCTAGGATACAGCTCAAAGGGGGAGAGGTGATTTTGACAAATAAGAAAATAAGTAGAAAATGATATTTTTTATCAAATTTTGATCCAACGCTGCGACGCTTCAAACAGTGGCGCTACTACGTTGATCTGTATCATAAATGACCTAAACCTGAGAGCTTGGCACCGCAGAGCCCCCAAATCTAGTGACACAATACTCCCAAGGAAAAAGTTCAGACTTTTTATTCATGCACATGCATACAAAACACTCAAAAACACATGCAAAGACTAATGCAGAAGTTTTAACACACATAACAAACTGGATCAGATCAAAACAGATGTAACTGAACATTGTTTCAGCTTATTACATAGGCGTGAGGTGAGGCAAGGGGTATGAAGCTTGAACAGTAGTTGAGGAAGTGTTGGCGAACTTACGATAGCTAAAACCTCGATGCTTTTAATAGTAGCTTCAAGTGTTGATTGTGGTATTGCCTTTTCTTTTAGGTTTCTTTAACCATGTTACAGTAAAATCGCCATCCTAAAATGCTATATTTACTTGTAATCTCAAAAAGAGATAATTGCTATGCATTTTATGCAGTAGTGGCTTGGCATATGCTTTATCTGAATAATTTGCTTCATAGATACCTTTAAATCTCAAAAAATTGCTTTTATTTTATTCTCGTGAAAGAGATCATTGTATTTAATGATGTGAACAAAATCAAAGCCTTTCCTTTAGTAGCTGCTAGAACTATGTCTTTTTGGCGTTCCCAGATGGATCTTGGCGTAGGATCATTTGTGGTGGCAAATTCTTTAGTGTCAAGACAGGCCAGGGGCATCATGTTTGTGTAAGTGACTTTTTAACTCTTGTATAATGCAAGATTTGTTTGTTGTCGAGAATTCTCTAAATGAAAAAGCTTACTACTATTATTGCATTTCGTTTGCTTAGCATTCTCATATACCAGTTGCTTTGCTTTCACATAGAAGGAAATGAGGAAATTATATTTCATTTGAATCATGGTCGTTTTTCTGCAATCAAGTTGAGCTCTTTCATGTTTTTAGCTATTTTATCCACGTCTTGTTACACAACTAACTTTTAAAGGAACTAGTTTTACTGAAAAATTTGCTTGAATTCATTTTAACAGAAGAATGTACTACGAAATATCTGTACAATGATGCAATTTTGTAAATTAGGCTATGAATAAACCTTATTTTTATTGTATGAACTGCTGAATGAGTAATTGATGAAGCTTGCATTGGAATTTGTTACTTGTTGGTAACGAGGACTGGCAACAAATGAATGAGACCAACTGTTTATACAATTGAGTGATTTAATAAACCAATTTTACTGCTGTTATTGCATTCGTTTGCTTAGCATTCTCATATACAAAGTGATTTGCTTTGTTATATACTAAAAAATAAGGTAATCATATTTTAATTGAATAATGGTTGCAATTCTGCAATCAAGTTGGACTCTTAAATTTTGGTTTTTATTTGATCCACATCTTCTTAAACAAACTTTTGAAGGAACAAATTTCTTTGACAAAATCTGCATAAATTCATGGCAACAGAAGATTGTACTCCCAAATATTTGTATAATGGAGTAATTAGTAAATTTGATACTTTTATAGCACGATAGGCTGGAATGTGAGTAATTGAGGAAACTTGAATTGGCATGTGCTAGTTGTGGGTGATGACAACTAACAAGTAAAAACAAATGAATAAGATAAATATTTGTAGAATGGAGTAGTGTAGTAATTGAAGATTACTACCAGTATTTATTTTGTTTGCTTAGCATTCTCATATACAAGGAAATGAGGAAATCAGAGTTTAATTGAATCATTCAGATTGAACTCTTTCATATTTGTAGTTAATTATCCTAATCTTTTAACACAAACAACTTTTGAAGTAACTAATTTCACTGAAAAAATCTGCATGAATTCATGGTAACAACGTCAAAATATTTGTACAGTGGACTAATTTAGTAAATCAGACCATGGATAAACCTTATTTACTTTATAGTATGATCCGCTGGAATGAGTAACTGAGAAAGCTTGCACTGGCATGTGTAAGTTGTTGATGGTAAGGACTAACAGCAAATGAATAAGACATTGGCCGAAGCGTGGATGATCATGTTAAACCTAATTTATTTTCATTTATCTTGGTAAAGTTCACTAAATATAAAACTGTGGTTCTGCATGGCATCTTAATTTTTTCTTCTAGTTTTTTCTATGCGTCCTATTTAGTTTTTTCTTCTAGATTCTCTGGTATTTTTTCCCTGTTTAGCTACTCGTTTTTTTTCCCGAGGAAAAAGAAGCTGCTGCATCTTTAAAATTTTTCTTTGTTAGAAGTCATCATATGTCCATTATTATTTCTGTTCAATGACCTCTTTTTAAAATAAAGTGGTACCTTTTTATATATTAACAAAAATTATTTATTCTTTTTGTAATTGTTTCTGTACATTTAAGCCACTTTTTGGTATGATTAGAAACTGAACTTTACTATACCGTTGAAAATATTTCCATCAGTGAGTTTCTCTTATTTTAATCATCACTTGTAATAGCATTATTATAATCCTAAAATTTGAAAATTCTCAGTAATATACTTATTTTTTTCTATGTTGTTGTGAATCTAATTTCTCATTTTCTTTTTAGAAACTGGAAGGTAGCTCTTCAGTCTGTAAGTCCATTAGTATTGCTTGGTGCTGGTCGTCTTATTTTCACAGCAGGTGTAGATTATCAGGTGAATTTTTTTCTTATAGTTTAGTTAACCGTTTATTTTTAACCTGTTTTGCTGTTTTGCTATTTAACATTATAATTGAATCTGAAGTCACTAATTGTTTTGAATGACTTTTTGCATCCATACTTATTTTGCAAAGCTTTATTGCATTAGTTGCATGTCCTAAGCACAGGCAGACATGTCTCATGGATTCGTGTTTTTATTTGGCAGGTGCATGTGGGGGAATATGGTGTTCATTGGAATTTTTTTTTCACACTAGCAGCAATATCTTTATTAACTTCCATATTCCATATCCATCCAAAATATTGTGGAATATTTGGCTTGGTTATTCTCATAGGTATTTTTTTACTTTTGAGAACCATCTATTCCAATGATAAGAGTTAAGTGATATTGATAGTCACATGAAATTTCTTCTTGTTTACAGCTTATCAAATGAGCCTGAAATATGGGTTGAGTAATTTTTTTTGCTGTCCAGTGAAAGGGCTTCGGATATCATTAGCCAAAATAAAGAAGGCCTTTTCAGTATATTTGGTGAGGATCACTTGTAAAGTAATATGGTCTTTGAAATTTAAACCCTTACCTTGTTCTTTTTCTTGTTTATTAATGGCATGCTTTGTGCATTAATAGGTAAATTGTAGAAAGCTTTCTCAGCAATGATTTCTTAATTTTACCATAATAATATCAACTTTTGTTTATATAGCAGCTGGATTTTGTAGTGTCACGTTATAAGAGATAAGTAATTCGCTCTGCTCCACACTCTTCTTCCATTCACTACCATTCTCTGATTTCTGCATCTGAACCATTGTTTTGTAACCAACTACTTTACAAGGCGTATGCAAATACCCATGCATCCTGTAGTATACGATACTTCTTCATAAAAACTGCAATATGAAGTTGTAGTGCTTCTTCTTTGTTTCAGTTTCTTTCTATTGTTGTAGCTAAGGATTTCTACATGGTTGGCTTATGCTGTACCTGGATGCAACCTTTTTTTTTTTTTTTCTGCTTCTACTGTAGCTAAGATAGCATGGTTACTTTGGCAGATTCCTTCTCTACTCTTTCTCCAAACCCTCCTCTAACCATGAGTGAAACGCCCATTCTTCTCAACTTAAATTCTTTATGGCAAACATTAAATCTGTGCTTAATGTCCCATTAACTACAGATAGATATCCCCATTTGGCACAGTCAGGTACTCAAATTATTTAGTGTTAATGCTTTTGCTGGTTATCTTGATGGCACTATTCTCAAACCATCTCCACAGCAACTTCAAGCTGATGGCTCCCTCTCTATTAATGCTTTTTTTTCACACATGGATGTTAATAAATCAAAACCTTGCTGCTGCTCTATAATCCTTATTTTCTACCTCTTTGCTTCCATATGTCCTTAATCTTGCTTCCTACAAGGACATATGGATCACACTTGAACGTTGCTTGCAATCTACCAATCTCTCTCGTATTCTTCAATTGAAAAATGAACTCCATCAATTACAGATACGTGATCTCTCTGAGATTAAGCAAAAGGTAGATGCCATTACTGCTGTTGGGTCGTCTGTTGATCCTGAAGACGTCATACTCTATACTGTTAATGGTCTACTTTCCTCTTATAATGCCTTTAAAACGGCTATTTATACAAAGCTGCATCCGATCTGTTTGGACGACTTTATGCACTGTTGTGTAGTGAGGAGCTTAACATTGATGCTGATCAAGCCTCTGACAAGACTTCTAACCCCGCCACACATTCATCATTTGCCCTTGCGGCATTTCGCAATTGCTCTCATGGAAGGGCACCGCTTGCTTTGTCTCGACGAGGTCACTCTCCTTTCTCATTTCGGGGTGGACATTTTTCTTCACATCTAGCTCGCATAGGTCGCCGCTCGATTCCTTCCATACAATGTCAAACTGCTCCAAGCTTGGATGCTTTGCCACCACACTTCAACCACTCCTTGCAACTCCTGTGCTCGTGCAAAATGTCATCGCCTTCCATTTTCATTAGCTATTCCCCTGTGTTATCTTCCCAAAATTATAAGTATTATCTTCTTTTTGTTGATGAATTTACAAAATTTTGTTGGGTGTATCCTTTAAAAGTAAAATAAGATGTTTACATACTTTTCTACAATTTAAATTATTTATGGAATGACAATTTCAATAGCCCATCAAAATGCTTCAATCTAATGGTGCTGGTGAGTTTGTAAACACTCATTTCAAAAATTGTTTGCAACATTTTGACATTCAACATTGGTTTAGCTGTCCTTACACCCACAACAAAATAGGATTGTTGTTCTTAAGCATCGTCATCTCTTGGAGATAATGCGTGCTCTCTTATTTGAGGCCAATCTACTTCATCAACTCTTGGTAGACACCCTTCTTATTGCATCATACCTCATTAATCTTCTTCCCTCCAAATCCACTCATAATATCTCACAATATCAATGTCTATATCAGCAGCCTCCCTATTATACTTATTTAGAAGTATTTGGGTATCTCTGTTATCCATGGTTTCCTCCTCGTTTTCGCTACAAATTTGAACCTCTCTCAACTCCAGCCTCCCTATTATACTTATTTAGAAGTATTTGGGTATCTCTGTTATCATGGTTTCCTCCTCGTCTTCGCTACAAATTTGAACCTCTCTCAACTCCATGTGGTTTTTCTAGGTTATGTCAGTCACCATAAAGGATATAAATGCTTTGACTCGATAAGAAGTCACATTCATATATCTCGTCATGTCACCTTCTATGAATCTAGCTTTCCACACAAAGACAAACTTATTCCACGAATTTTTACACCCTTGCCTCATTATATTCCTCCTCTAATGTTGGTTCCTCACTCCGCTTCTTTTCCTACACCTACTATCATTCCATCTTCCTCAATGCCACCCGCCTCTACAACCTCTATAGCTCCAACTACAACCACTCGCCATCATATGGTCCACCCATCTGCGAACCGTCCATCTTAAACCAAAACAATTATTTGATCTTCAGCACCTCTTAGTACCTACTTCCCCTACATCTTTCTCTCAAGCTAATAAACATCCTATATGGTGCTTTGCTACGTCAGCAGAATTTAAAGCATTACAAAAGCAAGGCACCTGATCTCTTGTGCCTCAAACACCTGATTAAAATGTTCTTGATTGCAAATGACTTTTCAAAATGAAATACAACTCTGATGGTTCAATTGCTCGGCATAAAACTCGCTTGGTAGCTCAAGGTTTTAAACAAGATTATGGTCTTGATTACACTTCAACTTTCAGATCTGTTGCTAAATTTCCCACCATTCGGGTCTTCTTCACTGTGGCTATTGCTTATCGTTGGCAAATTTATCACCTGGATGTTTCTAATGCTTTCCTTCATGGTAAGCTTGATGACATTGTTTATATGAAGCAATCGACATGCTTTCAGGACTCTCAATTTTCTGATCATGTATGTTTACTCCACAAAGCCATCTACGGTCTCAAACAAGCTCTTCGTCAATGGTTCTCAACTTTCTCTTCGCATTTACTTAATTATGGCTTTACTACTAGTAATGCAGATCCTTCACTTCTATTTTATCATAAAGGTTCTATTAGGCTTTACTTGTTTATGTCGATGATATCTTGCTCACTGGCAATGACCCCACTGCACTTGAAAATCTCTTGCAAAATCTGCATTCCAACTTCATTATAAGGAATTTAGGACCGGTTTCCTATTTTCTCGGCATTCAAGTCTCCAAAATAGCTATAGGCCTTCACTTGAATCAAGCCTGCTACCTCACTGAACTTCTTAATAAAGCTGGAATGAAGGATAGTAAGCCTGTTCAAAGCCCATTACCATCCAAACAGCCAACTCTCACAGCAGATTCTGACTTATTTTCTCAACCAGAATTGCATCGACAACTTGTCGGATCTCTCCATTACTTTGATGATGTTATGTGTGAAATCTGATTGTATTGATTAATCTGGTTGGTCTGTTGTCTCGAATCTCAAAGCTTGTCTTGTTTGCTGGGGGTGCGGGGGGTTTATCCCCCTGTTTGAGTTCATGTGCTTTCACCTGAATTTTTTTTTTATACAACACTGCGGCACTGTGTACTTGAGCTCCCCAACGCTGTGTTCCCGTGTGCCCCAACGCTGTGTTCTCGTGCACCCCAACGCTGAAAGGCAGAGAGCATAACACCACGACAGCTTAGATATGGCGCAGTAGTTGTGCAAGCAAAGGCTTGAGCGTTGCAACGCAGCGAGATGAACTAAATGGCTTCTTTCTCTTTTTTCTGAAGGGTTGTGTCCATTGGAGTTATTTACTTGGCTTTCTCTTTGTATTTTTTATTAGGGCAAGTTTTAGAATGATGCATGTGAGAAGAGAAGCAAGGAAAGAGAGAGAATAGAGATATGTAATTATTTCTCTCAATTTTCATAGTGAATTTCTTGGTGGGGTGTGACTCTGTGATTTATTTCCCTATTTTGGATTTTTTTACGTTAAATCATGGTACACTTTACTTTCCACTGCTTTTACTTTCTTGCTAGTTTCGTCATTGTGGTGTTAACTTCTCATTTTCCCCAACAGACGATTACCAATCCAGACATTTCCTTTGCAGTAAATCACTTAACCCAATATTTTATGCTCGTACCAAACATATTGAGATAGATTATCACTTTATTCGGGATTGTATCAAAGCAAAACATGTCACTGTTCATCATATTGCATCTCAAAACCAACATGCTGATATCTTTACCAAAGCTCTCTCTACTACTCGGTTTGTTCAACTTAGAGACAAGTTAACGATTCAAGAACGCATTGTTAACTTGAGGGGCGGTGGTAAGAGATAAGTAATTCTTGATAAGCTTTCAAAAAGTGTGGTTATAAAGTTTTGATGTAAGCAAAAAATTCGGGGGACCCTGATTTTTTGCTTAACGAAATAAAGACTCTACTGGGTAATAGAAGAGACACAAATAACACAAATAAAGACACAAATAATATCATTTTATAAAAAACTATTACAACTTGGACACTTACAAACTTGACTCAAACAAGACACCCTAAACTTGCTTCACTTTGAGAAGATGGATACAGATGGAGTGGCACTTGCGGAGAGACGAACGAGGTTAAAAGCCAAGACGAAGGTTGGAAAGAGCTCGCAAGATTTCCGGAGGGGATGAGAAAGAAGGTGGACAAAGCTCGCAAGCTTTTCCAATGAAACCCGCAGGTTTACATTTCCAAAAATCACATCATATAACTTAACTTTAAAACATTACAAAACCTCTCATATATATAGGTATGAGAAGGGAATACAAACAGCCACAAACATCAATTAAAAGCTTATTAAATAAAGGAAATGAAAAGCCAACAGTCAATTCCCTGAAATGAAGCACCAAAGCCACGGAAAAGCCCCCCCAACTTCATGGAAAACAACCCAGCCAGGGAACCGAAGAAGCATCCACGGGAACCGAAGAAGCAGCCGCAAGAACCAAGGAGGCCCGCATGGAACCGAGGCATCAAGGCACGGGAAAGGCCACCCAGCACCGGAAATCGAAGAGGCAACCGCAAGAACCAAGGAGCCAAGGCACGGGATTCATCCCAGGCGTGGAAAACCAGCAGCCAGCCGGAATCCCAAGGGGCAAAGGCACAAAAAATAAAACCCATGGTGGAATCCAAAGAGCCACCGAATGGGAAAACGAAACAACATATTGGAATTCCAAAAGCCGCTTTGGAATTCCAAGAGACTAACATAATTAGAAACATATAATAATAAAAATTATAACATTTAATAAAAAGATAAATATGAACTAAAATGTTAGCTAATAATGAGCTAACCCTTAGTTCAATAAGTGAACTAAAGACCAGCTCATAAATGAGCTAAAATTTCAGCTCAATTTTGATTGAGCTTGTAAACTCGAGGGAGGCCAAAATTGATTTATTTTGGACATGAGTTGACCCCCCCTTTGTCTACATCAAGTTCTCTGCTCCACACTACTCTGCCATACACTACCATTCTCTTATTTCTGCATCTGGATTGTTGATTCTCTGAAACAGCAATCTGAACCTTTGTTTTGTTACCAACTACTGTACAAGGCGTATACAAATACCCATGCATCCTGTAGTATTCGATACTTCTTCTTCATAAAAACTGCAATATGAAGTTATAGCACTTCTTCTCTGTTTCAGTTTCTTTCTATTGTTGCAGCTAAGGATTTCTACATCACGAACTTAGTGATGGACTAATTACTCTTTTTCTTGTATTTGCTATGCTATGTTCTCTTTTTGTCTTCATCATATTTATTCTTGGTCGATGCTTAAAAGGTGTTTTTCCTAAATAATGATATTAGAGTCTAATATAGAATATGATGGCTGAGATCAAGAATTTTGATGGCTTGGATATAGGCTTTTGAGAACAATGTTTGGTGTTTTGACCTATTAAAAGACTTGTAAAGGAACTCATGGGGCAGTTAAATATGCCTAAAATTATGAATGAAGAAATAAGTTAAGATGGATGAAAAATCATATCTTAATGAGTTTAATTCGATTGCTAGGGCTTTGTTGGACGATTTGTACATGATAAAATATCTCTCTATTGGCTTTATTGTAGGTAGAGATTGTTCTTATTAAGCATGCAAGGAGGTGCACCATCAAAACAAATCTTAATGAGTTTAATTCGATTGCTAGAGATATGAGGAATAGTGATATGATGGGCTGATCAGGCAGACTAAGCTTTGTTACTATTATGCTTTTTAGCTCTCTCTTATTAGCATTTTATTGCGTGATGTTGTAGGGATATGGATAGCTTTAGCTTAGAGGATGTTAATAATTTATTTTTTTAATACATATGTTTATTTTTCAAGCTTGAGGGTGTTGGAGATGAAAAGTGAATGAGGGATTGTTTGTTAGGGGGAGACCTTTTGAGAAAGAATTTTCTTTTAGTCATAGAAAAAAGCAGTCTTATGTTATGTATGAGGACATGACTTGCTTTTACTGCAAAAAGAAATGACACATTAAAGATGATTGTCATACTATGAATAGAACAGAGTAGCATGCTAGACTACCACAAGAAAGATAAGTTAGTTGATGTTAATATTGTGCAAATTGTTCTTGTGCATGATAGAATGATGCTCTTTTGGTAAATGTGAAAACATATGCAATGATCACTGGATTTTAGTTTCAATATGTTTCATCTCAATTATTTGTTTTCTATATTTTAGCCATTTGCTATAGTAACTATGTTTATATAAGGAAAAATGCGATGTGCAAAACACTTGGTTCTAATACTATGAATTTGAAGATGCGTGATAATATGATAGGACAATTTGTACCATACATCACGAAGATTTTGTATTTTTTGGGCGCTTTTAGTGATGCTGGATATTAGGAGATGTTGGAAGTTCTTAAAGTTTGGAATGTTATATTGATTTCATTGAAGGGATTTAATGAACTTTGTGTTGTAGGTGAAATTCTGAGCGAAGTTGCTTCAATTTCATCATCTTTATTGGAGCATTATTACTCAAGAAAATAGATAAATATTAAATTTTTTATTGCTACTCATATTTTAGAACAAAGGTTGTTACGAATTGAGAGAAATACTATTTGATATGATGATGGATCGATCTCATGTTGCATGGTCTATCTTTGTGCTAGATTGTACTATTGCAATTTTTAGAGCAATGGGACAACTAGTTCAACAACAACAACATCAAGCCTTTATCGCACTATGTGGGGTTGGCTATATGAATCCTTTTTCGTCATTGTACCATGTTAAAAGTTAAATTATTATTTAAATCTAATAAAGAAATGTCATTTCTAATATTTTTTAGTCTAGGTCTACCTCCACCCTTCTTAACATAAGTCAAATCTAACACATCTATTTTTCTAATCTGGTCATCAGAAGGCCACCGTTTTATGTGACGAAACCATCTAAGGCAACTCTCTCTAATATTATCTTCCATTGGAGATACTCCAACCTTTTCACGTATATTCTCATTATTTAGGGTGTACAAAAATTTAGTGGTTGGGGCACTTTTGATATCAATGAATTTACTTTGGTGTGTAACAAATATGCTTCGTAGGTTTATCATGGGTGTTAAGTTTAGGCTTCAATTGAGCTTGTTAAGGTTGTTCTATGCTCTGGCTTTTGGGACTTTAGGAGCTTGAGAAGCTCAATTTGGAGAAGAGCCATATAAGTGATCTAAAACGTTATTGCCATAATAATAAATTGAGGGGAGGTAGAAATTTCACTCAATAATTTAGTCAAGATATGCACAAACTCTAAATATACTATTTTTAAGATAATAATAAATTATATTTATTTTTAGGATAAAATCAAAATTTAGATGTTTATTACATTTGTTTTTTTAATTTTAGATTACTCAAATTTAATTTCAACTTGAATTAGTTTTGAAGGATTCATGTCATTATTTTTCGACAAATTTTACGCTGGCTGTTAACTACCTAATGCAGTCCTCCACTTTTCTCATCCAGGACTTGGAACCTGGCAAAGACAGTGTTAAATATTTTGTGCATTCAAGAAATTAAATGGGTTTGAGAGAAGACAAAGGAAATTGATAGTTTAGGATTTAAACTTTGGTATTCGAGTAAGAGTCGTACTAGAAATGGTGTAGGTGTTATTATAGATAAGAGGTTGAAGGATAATTTTATTAATATTAATAGGATTGGAGATATAATTATAGCTTTAAAGATTATTGTTGATGCTAAGATTGTTAATATTATAAGTGCTTATGCTCTTCAAGTAGGTTTGGATATGAGTTCTAAATTAAATTTTTGGAATGACTTAGAAGAATTAATACAAAAGATACCTCTTAAGAAAGAGTTTTTATTGGAGGAGATTTAAATGGACATGTTGGTAGAGAGGCAGATGATTTTAAAAGCATTCATGGTGGTCATGGATTTGAAACGACAAATGAAGGTGGCAAGATCATATTAGATTTTTGTTTAGCTTATAATTTTTTAATTGCTAATACCTTATTTAAGAAAAGGAATCAGCATCTCATCACTTATAAAAATGGATATATTACAACTCAGATTGACTATTTTCTTATAAGAAAATTAGATCGTTTAGATTGCAAACATTGTAAAGGTATTCCGAGTGAAAATTTATGTAACCAACATCGATTATTAGTTTTGGACTTTAAGATAAAAGGGCAAAAAATAAAAAATAAAGTAAAACGATATTCTAGGATTATATAGGAGTATTTAAAAATTATTAAAAAAATATTTTTGAGAGTATGATTTTAGATCTTAAGATTTTGTTTTTGCATGAGGATGCTAATGTTATGTTGGAAAAAGTGGCTAGTGATATTAAGAAAATTGCAAAAGATGTGCTTGGAGTATCAAAGGGAAAAGATCCTAATAGTAAAAATAGTTGGTGGTGAAATCCAAATGTGCAAGAAAAGATTAAAAATAAGAAGATTTGTTATAAAAATTGGTTTAATTTTAAAAACTCTGATAATTGGGAAAGATATAAACAGGCCTGTAAGGAATCTAAGAAAACAATTTGAAGGATTTTGTTCAAGTGAAGTGTATTAAGGATGAAGATCAGAAAATACTTTTTTTTAGAATATGATATACAACAAAGATGGATGAAATATTTTTGCTAATTTTTTTAATGAAGATTGTGAAAATAAGATTGAATGTAGCGACCTTAACACCCTATATGAAAATAAAAATTTTTGTTTTTATCGGCGTATTACTAAAGCCGAAGTTAGAGAGGCTTAAAGAAAATGAAGGGTGGAAAAGCTGTTGGACCTGATGATTCCAATAGAGGTGTGGAAAGGCTTAGGAGATGAATGAATTTCTTGGCTTATTAAACTTTTTAATACTGTTTTGAAGACTAAAAGATGTCAGATGAGTGGAGAATGAGTGTGTTAATTCCTATTTTTAAGAATAAAGGTGATGGACAAGATTGTGCGAATTATAGAGGAATTAAATTAATGTGTCATACTTTAAAACTTTAGGAAAGAGTTATGGAGCATAGGTTGCGGCGTGATACTAATGTTTCTCAAAATCAATTTGGATTCATGCCGGGTAGGTCGACTATGAAAGTCATACATTTATTAAGAGGTTTGATGGAGAAATATAGAGAAAATAAGGAGGATCTACATATGATATTTATTGATTTAGAAAAAGCATATGATAAAGTTCCAAGAGAAGTGCTATGGAGAGTTCTTGAAAAGAAAGGAGTTAATTATACTTATATTCAAATCATTAAAGATATGCATGCATGAGCTATTACTTGTGTTCAAACACAAGGTGGTTTGACCAAGTATTTTCCTATTTTAAGTTGGGTTACATCAAGGATCAGCCTTAAGCCCATATCTTTTTGCTCTAGTCATGGATGCTCTCACTAGACATTTGCAAGAGGATGTACATTGGTGTATGCTTTTTGCTGATGATATTCTTCTTGTTGATAAGACTAGAGAGGGAGTTGAAGGTAAACTTGAATTATGGAGATCAACCTTAGAGTCTGAAGGATTTCGCTTGAGTAGATCTAAAACAAAATATATATAGTGTAATTTTAGTAGTAATAGATCTAGTGAGGAGATTGTGACTTTGGGCGATCATTCATTAATAAGATTACACGTTTTATATATCTTGGATCTATTGTTCAGAATGATGGTGAAATAGATGGGGATATTATCAGCAGAATTCAAGTTGGATGGTTGAAGTGGAGGAATGCATCGGACTTGTTGTGTGATAGAAAAGTACCCCTCAAACTTAAGAAAAAATTCTATAAGATGGTGGTGAGGCCTGCAATGCTTTATGGTGCCGAATGTTAGCCATTAAAAGAGAAGCATAATACTAAGTTAAGTGTGGCAGAGACGAGGGTGCTTAGGTGGATGAGTGGCTTTACCCTTAAAGATAGGATACATAATGAGCATATATGTGAAAAGGTTGGAGTAGCTCCAGTAGAAGATAACATTAGAGAGAGTCGACTTAGATGGTTTGGTCACATAAAACGGCGGCCTTCCGATGACCCGGTTAGGAAAGTAGAGGTATTAGAATTGACTTATGTTAATAAAGGTAGAGGCAGATCTAAAAAGACTTGGTTAGAAAATATTAGGAATGACCTTTCTTTATTAGATTTAATCGAGAATTTGACTTTTAATAGGACACAATGGAGAAAAAGGATTCATGTAGCCGACCCCACGTAGTGGGATTAAGGCTTGATGTTGTTGAATTGGTTTTTAAATCATCTCCTCTCATACATGAGTGCTGGATTTTGCATTGAATTTTAGCTTGCTTGCCTTTTGCTTTGGGTCGATTGTTGAGAGGGATTCTGCTTAAATAGAGCGTGAGTTTTAAATTTAAGCACAGAAAAGAGAAGAATGAGAAAGTTAAGAAAATACAGGGAAAAAAGTTTATCCACAACTATGGAGAACTATCTTGATGTGACAGAAGTTAAGCTGTTTTAAAATTTTTTGATGATTCCATGCTCCCAAACAGTTATGTTGTAGTATTTATATAGCCAACAGTTCACTTATTCCAAAAGCAGGACTTCATGAAATTCACTTCTTTGAATGATTGTTCATGACTTTTCCACCAAGTTCTCTTGATTGGTTGCTGTCCTTTATTCCAACTGTAATAGGTTTAGTGTCTGCATTGCATAGGATCCGAGCTTCTCTTTTTCACTTTAACATTAGCTACGTTTATTCTCCTCAGTTTCAATCAGAAAATAAGTTCTCGAATTCTATTTTTATTTGGCAGGATATTGGGGTATGTATCTCATAGGTGTACATTTGGGCTTTAGCATTTTCTTTGTGAATGGAGCATCAACTAAAGCTGCAAACAAACAGCATACACGGAGTAGTGTTTGGATTCTTTGCATTATATTTTGGTAATATTTACCTGATTTATATTACTTACATCTCTCTTATTCTTTTATGTCCCTCAGAATTTTTTTGGTATGTTTCGTTACTAATATATAGACCAATAAATCTTTTTTTTTTTGTTCACTGTATCATGAACAGGTCATTGACTGTAATTCTGGACAGATATGTGGACAGAGTTTCTCGACGAATGGTAAGAAATTTTACTTTAGCATGAAAAGTGTTTGAATGGATACACTTCAATTTTTATTGGAGGCTAAGTTGAGATTTGGCCCTTATGCTTAAACAACTGTAGGAAATTAGTTTTTTCATCTAAAAATCACCAAGATTAACATTTTTTTACTTATCACATGTTATTTGGCCCTTTTGGAAGATTCCCTTTGGATTTTCCTTCAACCATTGACACGCGATCCTCATATTTTTACTAGTTATGATAGAATTAGCATCAAATGCTCTTAGGTATAATTGGAGACTTTCAAGAATTAAGACTAATAATTTGTTTTATTATTTGAACCTTGATCATCATGAAGCACATAAAACATCATAAAATTTGTTGTGAAAAAATATGCATTAAGAAAGGTGAAAAGAAAACCTAAACCATCCCAAAGTTTCAGAGCATCCAAATGGCAGCGAAGATTGCCTTATAGAAATGCTAGAGTAGCTAGCATGTTGGTTATTGTCTACGAAAGTGCCTGAGATCGTTGAGAAGATGTTACGCTTGAACCGGCCCAGGAGGGGCCAGTTGGACCCGGTTCAACCCGGGTCTACACCAGGCGGAGGCGGAAACGTCCAGAGGTGGGGGCGGACAAGGTGGACCCCACTTGGGGCTGATTTGATTATGTGGGAGAGAAATTTTTGAATGCAAAGGGCTGTTTAGGTAATTTGTAGGAATCCTTTATTGTTAATTAGGGGGATTAGGAGGGAGAGGGGGCTCATCTTGAATTTGAATGTAATTTGAGATCTAGGGTTTCTTGCTTGGGCTCTTGGCGTTGCCGGAGATTGTCGGAGAGTTGTTCTTCCTCTCGAATCGAAGAACATTGTATGTTTCTTATTGTCTTGCTTCTACTATTGGAATACAATTGATTTGTGTGAATTCTTCTCAGATTTCTAGCGTATTCTTCCTGTTTTTCCCTGTTTCTTGGCTGATTTCTGCTGTGGACAGCAGTTTCACATTGGATCTACTTGGTTTTGGTGAGAAACACTTGGAAATCCAAGTGTTTCCTATCAGAAGACTCCATTGAAGAGGATAGAGAGTCGGAATAGCTACCAGACAAGCTATTCTTGCTACTATTTTTATAGATGATTCAATGCCACTAACGAATAATTGTTGATGAACTTAAACTAAACTTGATCTCTAACCTATATATTCTACAGTAAAAATAAATTTCTTGGTTTCGCCCAATTTAGCTCTAAATATTTTCACTGTAAATTCACTAATTTAAGTTGTTCAATGCAGTGCAACTTGTCATATGTCACATTTGTTCTGGCCCTGAATTTGCAGGTACTTACTCATTTCTACCTTTTTTTTTTTTAAGTTACTCACTTCTACCTTGCATGAAACATTTTTGAAACTTAGGCTTCGTTTGTGACAGCTTTCTTGTTGTTTCTTAAAGCTGCTTTTTGGTACAATAAAAAGCTGCTTTAAGAAGCAAAAAAAAAGTTATCCCAAACGAAACCTTACTCATTGCGCTTTTAATATTTCAATTTTTTTGCAGGTTTTGTCTGTGCTAATGCTTTCAGATTTTGTACCTGTGCAAAGACCATTGTTGCTTGAAGAAGTATTTAACCAGAATCTTCTTGGATCTTTCCTTCTGGTCAGTTGTGTGTTTTAAAATCAAATCAGTATAGACTTCTGTTCCCTTTCACTTGGTCTTCTTCTTGAAAATTAACCATAGTTCTTTTGGTCCAGGCAAATGTGCTTACTGGCTTGATAAACTTGAGCATAGATACGCTCTCTTCTTCTTCCATTGCAGCAGTTAGTATATTAGTTGGATATATGCTCTTCTTATTAGCCGCTGTTAGTTTTGCTTGGTTTCACAACGTTAAATTAAAGTTTTGGTGAATTGCATGGTCGAGGCTTTGCTTGGGATGGCTTTCTTGTTGCTTCTTAAAGCAGATTTTAATATAAAAATTGCACTTTGCTTTACTTTTATTAAGCCCAAGCAGTCATGCAGATAGTATAAGGATTTGTTTGGGATGATTTTTTTACTGCGTTTTAAAATAGTTTTTAGTATAAAAATTTTAATTTTTGTATTAAAATTTTAATTTAAAAAATAGGAAAAAAATCATCATAAATGAAGCCTAAATTTTGTCATTATAACAAGTTTATTTATCTTGGGGTATGATAAAAATGTTTTAACATGCTTGATATCTATTTAATATATGGGAATGATGTGATTTCTCAATTGTATTTTTATAGAACTATTTTTCTTTGCATTTTATCATCAATTGAAAGTATAGAAGATGATTTAATTATGAAATTTACAATCATATTTAGAGTTAATGTTTTTTGACAGATTTATAGTATGGACATTGATGTGGGATAATTAAGATCATAAGCATAAGCTTTGGTGCTAGATCTAGTTATGTTAATAGTAAAGATGAATTACTTGAACAATGTAAGAAAGAAGGCAATAACTTAGAGATTGATCTAGATTTTGTTTGTGTTAGCTTTCTTATTGCTTTTTAATTTAAAAATTTTTTAATTTAAGAAATTATTGTACTAAATATTGTTTTAGAAAGTACTAGAAAAATTGTCTCAAATAAAACCCTAATGTGTTAAAACAATCAGTAGCTCGGTCGGGGATCATTAAATCTCAATAAGTTTTTGTTGCAATTATCTTCTTCCTATCTTTAAGATTGTTCTCCAAAGTGGAGAGTATGAGAGAGAGAGATAAGCTAGTAATAAGAAGTTCTTGCTACTAACAAGCCACATGAAAAGTTGGCTTATGTATTGTGGACCTATAGAACCACCAATTATGCTCCTATTTTACTTTTGCATATATTTTTTTTTTTTATAATTTTTGGAAATGGGGTATCCACCTGTTGTCACCCCTGAAAGGGCATTTGGCGGCATGACTAATGCACGGCTGACCTAGAAGCGACATCCACCCCAGAAACCTTTTAGCCCGCACTTGATTGTGACCCACTTAAGAGGTGCTGTCGCTCGAGGGGAATCGAGTACGGTTGGGAACACGAGTTGGGGGATTTCTGACCGTACTCGACCACCAACCAAGCTAAACAACCCTGGGTGACTTCCTTTGCTTTTAGTCTCTACAATGGAAATTATCCTCCCTTTTAAGGTGGAGCATTCGTCATCACGCGTGGCACTTGGCACCAGCTCTCCCACAAGTAGAATGCCCAATTATAACTATAAAAAAATAATGATTTAAATGAATTGAGATTACAAGCTCATTAAAACTATGACTTTGTATTGAACCCGCATTCTCATGGTCATTGGTTTGACTAAGGATCTTTAGAGTAAGAGGCCTTGTCCTTATCTTCTCTCATCCTATCATTTCTCGAGTGTGATATGAGCTATCAAAGCCAATCATTATCTCTTATCCAAGTGTTGTGTTAGGCAAATCCAATCTTATTTAGGCTTCGTTTGGGACGGCTTTTTTATTGTTTTCTAAAACGGAGTTTTAGTACAATTTTTTTTATTTTTGTATTAAAACTCCGTTTTAAAAAGTAATAAAAAAACCGTCCCAAACGAAGCCTTAATCATATCTTGACCTTTAATGATTCCCCTACTCTGAACTCTTATAAACATATAAAACAACCTTATTATAATTGACCTATCCGCAATAATATCTAAGTACAATATTCACAATGAATCATTTATATGTAGCATATCACATCAATCAAACATACTCGAATACCTTCATCCTCTCATCGCATAAATAGCTTTGTAGTTCTGATAAAATCAATAACAAAGAAATACTAGTGCTAATAATAATGCAAACCATTAGATCAAAGCTCGAAAAAAGATTTCAATTATATATCCTTTAAAGAGTAAAGCGAGAATTACGTATAAAATAATAGCCTAGGCAAAAGGGTCGTTGGTAATATGAAATGGAAAAGGCGTTCGAAGGTAGTGCTAAGGTTTCGTTTAGGATAGTTTCTTACTGCTTTCTATAACATCTTTCTTGCACAAAACTTTCTAAAAGTATTGAGAAAGTAGTGACCAAAATCTATCACAAACGAAGCCTAAATGTGTCAATAAGCCCTAATAATGATAAAAAAATGATATATTATAAAAATTAATTATGTTCATACTTGCCAAAAATAATTAGTGCATATAATACTATAAATAGGACATTATATATCACCTAATGACCCTATGAGTACTCGTATTATATTCTCTTTTATCTTTGAAGTAATATATTTATGCAATCATTGACTTTATCCCTTCTAAATTGCCAATATAGTTGTGGTCTAGAATGAGTAACCTATCCACAATATAAAAGTTCAAGAAGGTAGTGATTAGTTAATATTAAAAACCTATTTAGTTATTATCTTCCAATTCTCAAATTTGGAGTTATTTGATATTTTTATTATTTATTTAAATACTTAATAATTTAATTTAAATTTAAATAAAATGAGTTTTTTGAGAATTTGATTGAGTACTTTAACCATTAGAAATTATTTAAAAATGGTATTAAATTTTGAATTATCATAGGATTATTAATCAGTAAATTAATTAGGCTAATTATTTATACTTGAATTAAGTATTATGATTGAGTTAATGTCAAAGTATTAACTTAGAATTATTATAATTTAATTTAGCTAATTATATTTTAATTACCAAAGTATTAATATATTAATTAGGATATTTAATAATATAATAATTGTTAACGCATATGTCAATATTGTATAAAATTTTGTACCACCATAACAACAACATCAATTCTTTGTCCCACTACGTGAGGTTTGCTGCATGAATAATTTTTCTCCATTCTGTCATGTTAAAAGTCAAATGTTAGTTTAAATCTAATAAAAAAAGACTATTTCTAATATTTTTTAACCAATTCTTTTTAGATCTACCTCTAACTTTCTTAATATAAGTCAAATATAATACCTCTATTTTTCTTACCAGGTCATCGGAAGGCTGTCCTTTTATGTGACAAAAAAATCTAACCCAATTTTACTAAATTAATTTCATAAAATATATTAAACTCTAATAAAAATTTGCTCTTAATTATATTTCATATGATGGATCAAAATAATTTTGATTATATAAAAATATCAAGTTGATTTTTAATTTTTTAAATTGAAATTAAATTATTATTTTTAGAATTGTTTAAATTCTTGTTTAAAAAATTAAAATACTAAAATAAAATTATTATTTTTACCTTGTGAGGGACACTTTAGTTTCATCTAAACCCGCTCTGCAACCCTACTGTCCGCGCCGCGGCAAATTATTGGGTCAGGTGACCGAAGCCATCTCTCCGTTCGGTCGCCAATAAAAATGCGTCATCTGTTAGGATTTTTTTTAATTTAATATTAACGCTTTATGTCTTTTCAGAGTTAGCGACCCGACCCGATAACGCTTTTCATTTGAATTTCGGCAAATAAAGAATGGAAACGCCGCGCGACATCTTCACTGTTACTCCAGCTCCAGCTCTGGTAAGCGCTCTCGGATTCCTCCATTTCCTTCGGTTCTGCATTAGCTTATTCCTGCCGGAGGTAGACGACGAACCTGTAGAAGATCATAAATCAGGAAGAGGTATGGTTGCGCCTAACTTGCGCTTTACTTGCGCTTTCGTTGCGTTTAAGTTATATGTTAAATTTTAGGGTTTAGGGTTTGGTTATAATTTTTTCATTATTTGTTTAATGTAATGTTCAAATGTTTATTTTCTAATTTTTCACGCTTCTTCTCTTCGTAAATGAATGAAGCAAATGATACGAAAGGTTTACGCTATCTTGTAACTTTTTTGGTTTAGTAATAGTTGTATAACTAGCATATATGTTCAATGAGGTAATAATTTTTTGTTTTTTTATCGGAATTTGAAACTTCTTGAAGCTAAATAATTACGAAATGTATGGTTGCGCTATGGTTGCGCTATGGTTGCGCTATGGTTGCGCTATAGTTGCGCTATAGTTGCGCTATAGTTGCGCTATGGTTGCGCTATTGTTGCGCTATTGTTCTGATTTTTCTTGTTTTTATAGATGAGGACTCCATATCAAAGGCCAGTAACATCTAGATGTTATGTTACTTCTTTTCGGAAACATTGTGATGCTTATGTCGAGATCATTGATGATGAAGTGGAACAAACATGAAAGGATCTGAACATTCATCAATTTTTTAAGTTCCCCGCTTTCCAGCAGTGCATACCACTTCTTTTTGAGGTTCTTAAATTCTGGAGTCCTGCTGATGAAGGCTTCATCGTACTGGATCATGTTTTGAAATTCACTTCTGACGAGGTTGCTTTGTTGATAGGTAATACTTTGAATATGGAATTTTTATTGATATATGTTTTTTTAACTTTAACGACTGAAATTTTCTGACAGGTATGCCAAACAGAGGCATTGATATAAAAATGGAGGATTGATCCTCTAAATGGACCTCTGTCAACTGAAGTTAAAACAGATATTGCAAATTTAGACAGATTAGCTGATAATGCAACAAAAAAATTAAGACATTTATTATGTTTTTGTTATCTAACCTTTTCTTTCCCCTAAATAGTCATAAAACCCCTAGAAGGCTCACAACTGTTGCAAATAATTTAAGTGAGTTCGCTTCAATTAATTGGGCTTCAAGCTTAAGGAACTTCATGGTTGAGGAGTTCAACACAATTTTAGAGAAGTATAAAACTCCAAAGACCATTGGGTTACATCAATGGTTTTTTTTCCTCTTCTAATGGTACGTTTCCACTCATGCTGGTTATTCTACATGTTTAATGTTTTTTTTAATGTTAAATTTAAAATTTTTATGTTTGGAATTATACAGATTTGGTTTTTGGAATATTTTTCTTTGAATAAACCAACAGATTCAGAATTAAGACCCCGTTTTCTGAGATGGCAGGGGTATACAGAATTATATTTTACTCAAGAGAATGCAGCAAAAATATTTAAATTTTTAAAGACAAGTGAGGTAATTTTTTAGCTTACATGATGCAAATTGCGCTATAGTTGCGCTATAGTTGCGCTATAGTTGCTCTACAGTTGCGCTACAGTTGCGCTATGGTTGCGCTATAGTTGCGCTATGGTTGCGCTATAGTTGCGCTATTGTTGCGCTATAGTTGCGCTATGGTTGCGATATAGTTGCGCTATAGTTGCGCTATGGTTGCGCTATGGTTGCGCTATAATTGCGCTATAGTTGCGCTATGGTTGCGCTATTGTTGCGCATTAACAAATTTTTATGTTTTTTTTGCAGATTTTTGCTTGTCTTGAAAATGTTAGCAATGAAGAGGCCGAAAAATACGGGGCTGATATTATTGCCATACAGAACTCTGAAACCCGTTCAGGCCATGAACCACTGAAATTGCAGTCACCCCAAAAAATAAAGGCTTCCGCAAGAAAAAAACTTGCCACCACACCACACCCCACCTCCCCCTCTCCCCCTCTCTCCCCTGATTCTCCACATATTGAACCACCAGAAACTCAAACTCTGCCGCCGCCAACTCAACCGTCTACTCGTCCACCACCTCAAAAAATTTCTATTAGTCAACCTTCTGCTGAACAGCCACCTATTACAAGGGCAGATTTAGAGGCTGTTCAGAATAAATGTTTTGAAATATTTGAGAAAATGTTGAATAAAATTCAAGAAAATGTGAGAGCTAGATTGGATCGGCTTGAAGATATTGTGGAGAAACTGCAGGCAGATCAAGACTCCATGAAGTACAAATTTATTGAATTTCAAATGCAGTGTGATCACAATCAAGAGAAGCCGCATATATCCAGTTCTGCCTCCAGCTTCCAATCAGTGAATAATACGGCTTTGCATCCTTCAGCACAAGCACCAATACAAGTTGTTCCTCCACCTCCACCAATGGTCAAAGAAATTCCTCCACCTCCACCAATACAAGTTGTTCCTCCACCTCCACCAATACAAGTTGTGCCACCACCAAAAGCTAGTTCATCACCGAAAAGAAAAAGTGAAGATGGTGAAAAAGAGGAGAGTTCATCAAAAAAAGTCGTTCCATACGTAAAGAAGAAGACCAAAGAGGTTATCTCTGTAGATAATATAATAGTTGAATCACATCCTGCATTGGAAATAATGGACTATCCAAGGAAACCTTTTCTAGCAGAGCAAAAACAACAATTTATGGATGAATGTTTCAAAAAATTTAATACAAAGTAAGTTTAGTTCTTTTTTAGTTGCGCTATGGTTGCGCTATGGTTGCGCTATGGTTGCGCTATAGTGTGACAAAAATAGCGCAACCATAGCGCAACTATAGCGCAACAATAGCGCAACCATAGCGCAACCATAGCGCAACCATAGCGCAACCATAGCGCAACTATAGCGCAACTATAGCGCAACTATAGCGCAACTATAGCGCAACTGTAGCGCAACTATAGCGCAACTGTAGCGCAACCTTAGCAATAAGTCAACTTAAGACCAAATAAATATTACATTCCAAATTTAAACTTTATCGCAATTTTATTACAATCAATAAATGAAATCATTCAGTCCAAATAAATATTATTATATTACATTGCATATTCATTAAATTCCAACTCCGAAGAAAGAAAATCCATCATCAACTTGGTGTATTCAGCTCCAGGTTGGCTTGATGGTATGCCGGTTATATATTCCTCACTGAAACATTCAGGCATGCTTGAAAAGTTCATCTGTGTTGAACTAGGATGTGTTGAAGAAGGTTCATCCATTGGGTTATCCCCCACCAAAGGCTTCTTATCTGTAAGAAACTAGAGTTTTAGTCTTAGGATTTGGAATTAAATAATTAACAAGTCATTAAAAGCTTACTCTTAGGTCGTTTCTTCTTTTCCCAATGGCTTTTCAGTCTTGCATTTGATATGCCTTTAGGTCTATGCTTTAGAGGATCTTTCAAATTAGCAGTTCCACCTTGGGAACCCGCAACATCCTTCTCATTTTTTTTCTTGCCACCAAGAATTAGGTATAATTTTTTATACATGTCTTGCAATGAGGAAAGAATAAACTCCTCTGCCTCCTCATTCCCTTGAGCTTCCGTGCTCATTTGATATGCAAACCTGCTCACCTGATTTCTGAATATGAATCCCCTACCACTTTGGAAATTATTACTTCTTTGAGAATTAAGTAAGTAACCTGAATAAAAAACTTGTCGAGCCCTTGCTGACCAACGAAGTAATAAGTACTTCTCAGGAAATTTAGCCATATCTAACTGTTTAAAAACCCTCAAACAATGAGAACACAGCAATCCCATGGTTTCATACTTCTTACAGCTGCATTGAATGTTACCTTCTGTTGCATCAAACTGAACAACCCAAGCATGGTTTTGATTCTTTTTCTCTATGTAGTTGACTTGAAACTTTGAAGAATCAGTCGAGACAAAATCTATACTCATTTCTCCCACAGCCTTTATAAATTCTTCCTCAAAAATTGAATATATTCTTCTTGAGTAAAATCTAGCAGCTTGTTTTAATATTGAGCTGTTCTTTATCACGGGAACAATTTCAGATTGACTACATTTGTAATCCTCATCTTGCTCATTTCGCCGCCAATTCATCAGTACCTTCTCCACGCCAAGAAAACAGTCAGTTAATGAACTTGTTGGCTTCGAAATGCCATGCACACATTATTAGTACATTCACTACGCTGCGTTGATAAAATGCCCATGCAAAAGGAATCCTTGTTGAAAGCAGTTGACCACTTTCTCCTAATCTTATAAAGATTCTGCAACCATTCATGGTTATGAAGATTCCCTTCTTTGATCATTTCATCCCACGCTTCCTCAAACACTTCCTCAGAATCACACCACCTCATACACTTATGGAAGAGTCCTCTAACTTTATTATTGCTATTGTAGATGGAAACTTTTGATGGAACCTTTTTAAAGATGTGTCATTGGCATAATCTATGACGTGTATGAGGTAATGCAACCTCTATGGCCCTGGCCATAGCTTGGTCCTGATCAGTGAATATTGTTGTTGGATATTTATTACCCATTATTCGTACAAATGTTTTAAACAACCATGTAAAACTTTCAATTGTCTCTTCTGACAAAAAAGCAAGCCCAAACAAAATATTCTGCCAATGATTGTTAACACCAAAAAATGGCGCACAAACAAAAAATTATACTTGTTCAGCCTGTAACTAGTATCAAAAATCAACACATCCCCAAAACATTCATAATCTATCCTGCTTCTGCCATCAACCCAGAAAAAATTTAACAACAATCTATCCTCATCATCATATTGAACATCCCATGCGAACATGTGATCCTCCACTTGTCGATCTTTAAATAATTGAATCAAAGAATTAGTGTCACCAATTTCAATCCTTGCTCTTATCTCCTTTTGAATCAAATTATATGCATCCCTCTTAGAGAATCCGACATTCTCACATCCACCAACTTCCTCTGCAAGGTAGGCATATGCATCAACGGTTCTAATCCCTGCATCTGTCATCGATTTCAGGACGGCAGCTTTTTTCCTCAATAATATTCCTACATGATCTTAAAAGGTGTCGGTCGGCTGGGCTAGCTAATTCATGGTTGTGGGATTCAATAAATCTTTTGACATGCCAGTAACCATCTTCATCTGTGACAAACCTCACCATGGCTGGACAACCAGTTCTGACAACTGGTCTAGTGAATCTCTTTCTCTTTCCTGAAGTATGATCATCAATTTTCTTGAAACCAGCTTTTGAACAAACAAAGTCCTTCGATTTTATCTTTCTAGAATTTGGCCAAAAACTGTGATGATCCTTTCGGACACTAAATCCATTATCGTGAGCATAAGTCCAGAAACATTCATATGCTTCTGTCTCATCTTTATAAACAGCCTGAAAGAAACAGTAAAGCGCAAGTAAAGCGCAAGTAAAGCGTAACCATAGCGCAAGTAAAGCGCAACCATAGCGCAACCATAGCGCAACAATAGCGCAACCATAGCGCAACAATAGCGCAACCATAGCGCAACCATAGCGCAACAATAGCGCAACCATAGCGCAACCATAGCGCAACCATAACGCAACCATAGCGCAACCATAGCGACAAGTTCAGTTTTTTTATTTATCATCTTCAACCCTAAATCAATAATGAAAGCTAAGAAACAACAACATTATATTTTCTTTTTTTTTTTTTTTACTTTTTCGACAAAAGAAATTTATTAAAAATCGCAAAATCAAAGATCCTAAGACTAATGAACTGAAACCTACGTCTTCTTTCTGCGGCGATAATATTAAAACAGTCAGTTTAGAACTTTCTAACTTACCGAAATGTTGAAACCAGAGGAATTTCCGGCTACGTTAGGTTCCGATTCCGATTCATGCATTACCCCTTGCGATTCATGCATCATTTCCGATTCATGCATCCTATACGATTCATGCACTCTCTCTTCCATTCCCTCTTCGACCTCCCTCTTCGCTGAGCAGTCCATTTCTTCTCTGCAATTTTCTGGCTCATTTTTTCTTCTACAACAGTCTTTATTTGAGTCTTTCGCGGCTTTTAAAATGAAAAAATAGGGCGGCAAATGCTTAAAAGTTCAAATAAAAAACGTTATCGGGTCGGGTCGCTAACTCTAAAAAGACATAAAACGTTAATATTAAATTAAGAAAAATCCTAACAGATACGCATTTTTATTGGCGACCGAACCGAGAGATGGCTTCGGTCACCTGACCCAATAATTTGCCCCGCGCCGCAGCTCTTCCGTTTCCATTCTTCTTCTTCTTGCGTTCGCCACGTCTTTGGCCATCTCCAACAACAGGTATCGGGCCCGTTGCATCCTAGGGCAACATCACCGTCGTCCGGAGGACAATGGCTTCTTCTGCGGCGGCGTTAGCAGAACTGGAGGAGGAGAGGGTCCCTAGCATATACCGTGTAGCTAGGAGCATAAAGAGGAAACAGAATTCCCTGTACAACGCCCTCGGTTCCATATACGAGGACTCTATCTTCGTGGCGGAGATCGCCGGGCTTTGGCCGGATCTTCCCTTAGTGGCTAACCTCCGTTGTGGACTCTGGTACTCGCCGCGGTTCGAGGCCACTTGCTACTTCAAGTCCACCGACGGCCATGCCAACAACTGGTCTTTTAGCACCTCGCGCCTTAACCTCCACCTCGCTCTTCTCGCCGGTACATCACCAACGCCATTTTGGTTGGATTTTGTTGAATGATGTTGTATAGAGGATAGGGTTTGGGTGAATATGGTAAAAAAGTTGCATCTTTTGAGTTCTTCTTTGCCTTGGGTAGGGCAGAGAGGAGGATGTATTGTAGTCGATTCTACACGCAAGGGGAAGCGCTTCCCTGACAGCATGTCGAAGACGATACCTATATGGACTTGTGTGTTGAATCGAGCAATAGAGCGTTGGTTAAGGAGGATACCAAGACAGATTCAGGTGGATGGTCATCAGGTATGTTAGAAGTTTTTTTTTTTTTTTTTTTTCAGAAGTTTGTTTTTCAAATTTGAGATGTTTTCCAATTCAACGCAGAAATCAGAGGTGCCTGTTTTGTGAGTATGGATTTTGAGTTGATGAAACTACATATTATAACTTTGCAGCAGTTGTTGGGATTAAGAACTGTATTTGTTTTGTTTATTTTTTTTGCAGTTCATGCATTTTGTTATTTATTTCTGCTTGTTTTATATATTAATGAATTTAACTTTGAAAGGAGTTTGTAAGATTTTTTTGTTATTGCATCCTTTTCGGGTCAAATGCATGTTTCTGGAAGCAGTAGAGTTTGTATTCATATTATTTTCAATCAACGCAGCATTATCTGACATTAAATTTGAATATTTAGCATGTTCATTGGAGCCCATGTGGATGAGCTTGTTTTTAAATGTTTTTGAAAAATGTTTATAGAAGTTACAGGCTTTTTAAAATAGTCGCATGCTTTTAGATATGATCTTAAATTCAAGTTTATTTTTATTTTAGCCTGTGCAATATTCTCATATTTCAAATTCAAAAGTTTGATGTAGTTGGTCGTAGAACATGCAGTGTATTTGTATAATTCATGATGCACTTGCATATCACTCTTGCACATTTATTGATGCAGTTGTGTGATGCATTTACATGTGTATATGATATTCGGTGCGCTAATACAATTCGCTTGATGCTTTTCAATACATTTGCATGTTTTGGGGAATGCGCGGACAACATGCTTTTGGTGATTTGATGTGTCATGCACTCCTCGTCGAAATGGTCGTGCAACCCATGACACAACCGTGAATGGTTTTGTCTCATTTGGGGAATTTATATTAATAGGCCGCACTATTTGTTCACTACTGTTTGTTCATCGAATGTGTATGAGTTCCTTATTATGCGCGTCACTTAAGATATTTGTGCAACTCGTGATGTGCAACAGCTTGAACCATTTTATTTTGTTTGAAAACTATTCATGTGAACGTGGCTATTTGGGATATGTAGGGGTCTGATGTAGCAGTCATTCATGGAATGCATTGTCCTTAAAACATGCATGTGATTTTGTATTTTGAGTTTATTAATGTTTGCATTCTATCCACTTCTCCGTATATTGTGGATTCAATTACAAGTGTCATGGGTTCGTATCTCTTACATTTATGTGACTTGCATTTTACTCAGGTAGACCCCACAAGGCATTCTTCTGTATATAAATAACAATTCACTTTAGTTCATTTTCATTCTAAGTTCAACTCATATAGTATGTTCTTAAGGGTTTTGAGTGTTCAAGGGAGTTCTTAATAATAGTGAAGATGTTTAATTATACATTATCTTGTTTGTTCACGAGCTTTCAAATCCCCAGTAAGTTTTGTTTCAATCTAATGTTTGTGTTCAATTCTAGTCCTTGCAATTCATTTAATGCGATGTATATTGCATTTTAGTGTTAGATATTCTATATTTGCAATTATATAGGTATATTTTCATTTTTTGGCCGTGTTATTAAGTTCAGAAAGTTCATTTTAATTTTTTGGTTGCATGTTGTTCATTAAGATTGTAAAGTTATTCCGAGTGAAAGTTTATGTACTCAACATCGCTTATTAGTTTTGGAGTTTAAGATGAAAGGGTGGAATATGAAAAATGAAGCATCTTTCCTCACATGATTGGAATTGTCTGAATGTTCATCATTATAAATTTTGTGTGACTTGATGAATTTAATTTTTATGACATTGATTGTTAGTTTCTATTTTAAGATTTTGTTTAATTGGTTGTAAGGAAAACTTCAACAATTTTATGTCACTCCTTTTTTATAATTAATTTCTCTACACTTTTTTTATGAGTAGATTCAGAGAAGATTAAATTTATTTTTCTCTGTTGATCCTCCATTAGAGATATTGTCTTCCTCCATATTTAGATTCAATTTTATGTTTGAAGTTCAAAGATCATTAACTTCAAGGAGACTGTCTCAGAAGCATTGATTCGTCTTTGCTATATGTTAAGCTATAACTTTGTCTTGATAAGTAGAGTAGATTTCAGTGTCTGTTTGTGAATCTATTAATACATTCCGGATTCAACTTTAGGAAGCTCTATAAAAATTTGCGTGATCAAGTTTGTCATGTTAGCTCTAACCTTATTTCTAAACCTTGGACTTTAACTCTAATTAATTAGGAATCTTACTATTTTGTCAAAGCTACTGAAATCTTTTTTTCTAAAACAAAATTTTTTGAAGGATTTTAGTTGTCTTAAAAAATTACTTTGTTTTTGCATAATGAAATATAAACTTTAATATAATCATCGATATTATTTTTCTGTAATCATTTCAGAATTGAGGTTGGAATTTTAATTATTTAATTTTGTCTAGCGATGTCTTATTATTCAACAAAATAAAGTTGTGCGTTGCATCTAGGCAATCTTAATAGATTGAGTGCATAAGCTTGATCCATTGTTATTTGACATATTCATGCATGTGGGCCTTTTTTTTCCATGACATATGTGCTTGATTATTGGTTTTAGCATATCATTTATCCTGTCTGCAGTTGCATAAAAAGAATGGTTGGTTAGAGAATGACTCTCAAATGAGCATTGAAGAAGTATGGATGAAATAATGTGATTTAAAAATTTTAAAGTCATTCCCACATTTATTAATCAAAACTCTACAAAACAAAATTTGATGGTCTGTATCATAATTATAAAATTTGTTTGGATTCAAAAAATATTATGATGATGAATATTCTGACAATTCTTATAATGTTGAGAAAGATATTTCAACATTTGATGGAACATAAGATCATACTGGTTTTTTACATTGCTTATAAACTTCTTTGATTGGTATCAAATGTGCCTCCTGCAATGTAAGATTTGCTAAAATGCTTTCGTAAATGTTTGAATGTGATATCAAAAATTTTAATCTTCAACTTAGTATCATTTGGTTTTTTAAAAAAAAACTAAGCTTAAATATCTTAAAACCTTATCCAAACTCTTAAAAACTCACCCAATTGTCTCTCCTTTTGCCATCTGATTCTAGATTCCCTATCTAACCAGTTAATATTATTCCACACATCTCCATATAGTAGTCCACCAACTTCTCTATCATATAATTAAAGAAACCGAGCTTAACTTTCCCCTCTATCCAATACCTACATCATCTCTCTAACACAACTTCATCTCTCTGCAAAGTAGCTCTCTCTCTTCTCCTTTGATAATTCCTCTCGACCCCCATTATATCGCTAGACAAAAAGACTTCCTCTTCTTTTCCCACCTCTTTACCTGTTTTTGAAAGTCCTAAAACCTCTCTTACTCATCGTACTCTCTCTTGAAAACCATAATTCAACAATATTGCCAGCCTCATCAAGGAACAAGAAAAATTTATACTATTAAACCATCTGTCTTCATGCTGCATCAAACTTTGACTTAAGCACTATACTGTGTAATTTCGTTGAACTTTTTCTAGTAAGAATCCCTTCTATTGCATTGACACTCTTAATACTTTTCTTCCTCTACAATGCTTAAAGATTTAAGTAGATGTCTGTACCTGTAACTTTCTTTGGTTGCAGGACTTGAGTATCTCATCTAGTGAGATCATGGAAAGGCACAATTCACCTGATTGGGATTGCTCCTTGCATCTTCCGCTATGGGTTTCTAATACTGAGAGAGCTGCAATAGAGGATCATATTGAGGAATGGACCTGGCAGTTGGAAGCTTGTGGTGCAGATATAGATTCACTTGCATCAATAATTCAAAAGCCACTGCGTCCTTTGTGGATTTCTCAGAAGACTGTTATCTGGTTGAATGAAGTACCTAATTATGATTCCTGGGATTTCACACCTATCATTCTGGTTTCAGCTTCAGCATCACATGGAACAATTCAACAAAGAAGCACCTCAGAATTTAGTTGGCATTATATTCCTGGAGCTGGAGATGATGAAGAGAGTTGGGCGCGAGGTTTACATCCTACTTTATTTTGGAAACATGCATATAATCTCATTGATTCAGGGCCTAGCATGTGCAACCAAAATGTTTCTGAGCTTGTTGAAAAAGACAGAGTGTACCGTGCCCAGAGGGGTGATTTTTCTCCTCAAGTTGCAATCAGAACTTGGAAGAAACTGACGAGCAATGCTGAGCAGTCCTGTATGTCTATGACATCTGAACTTTCAGATTCTGTGAGTGCTAAATCATCCAATTCAGAGCGTGGCTTATACTGGATTGGTTCAACCAATGTTGCAGTAGGAACTACAGTGAAGGGTAATATAATTGCCTTTGTTTTTCTGTTGTTATATTTTACAGATTATCATGTTGCAAAATGAATTTTGGGTTGTCTGCAAAGAGAATTTGTATTTCTTTTTAGATTAGTAGGAGTTGCCACTAGCTTATATGAGCTGCCTCATGGTCAACACTCAAGAGCCACCACAATGTCATGCACATTGTCCTTGATTTTTTACATAGTACTTTAATTTTTTTAATATTTAACCCCATTGTGTACTTTACTTCTTCCATTTATGCTTAAAATTTTCATTAGTAGGCCTGCTTCTATCAGACCTGATACTTTCATGCATGTTATGAAACCTCCGAATTGTTGAAATCATCATCATTAGCCTTATCCCAACTATTTGGCAATGGGATGATAATCTTTTTTTTTATTCTCTTGATGAGTGTTTTTAAGCTTGAGGTTTTTAAGCCCATTCTTTGCAAACCATTATAATTTGCACAGTCTTGAATATCACTTTTGTTTTCAAATATTGGCATTTAACCATTTTTCCAATCATTTGATATCTTAATTTTCAAAATTCCATGAAAAATTTGTTAAACAAATTATTGCAATATTTCTTAGAACTCTTTAAATCTTAGAAGTATCTTATTTGTACTTAAATCCTAACATTTATGCATATTTTTAGAGCTAATTATACTTCAACTGCAGATCAATTACGATATACTTCACTATATTGTTCATTATGCTCTTCTAAAAATAATTTCTTACTTAAAGCTCTCATTTAATAATTTCCCAAATTTATATATTCATCTTTCCTTGATGTCTTTAATCTTAGCCAATATCTTATTTTCTTCAATTTAATGCATCTAATTTGATCAAAATCTCTAGATCTCTTGTCGTGTACCTTAGATATTCTAAATATCTCATTTTTCACTTTCTTTGACATTAAGACTATTATATAAATCATTGAAAGCTTATAATTTCTTAAAATTATTAATATTCAATTTATTTCTCATTTTAGAAGTACACTTCTTTTTCTTAATAGATCTTTACGTCTCCTCAGTCCACCAAATATCTCATGACTCTAAATATTAAAGGTATCTCATTGTGACTTAAATCCTTATATTTATGCATCTTTTTTATAGTTAAGTATTCTTCATTTTTAGAGTAATCTATGACATACTTCATTATATTATTTATTATAATTTTCTGAAAATAATATATTCCATAAAACTCTCATTTAATAATTTCTCAAATTAATATCTTTATCAAGATTTAAAATTATGCAATTGGTTATTGAGTCATTTTTCGTTCATGAGGCGAAGCGTAAGACTCAAGATGTTTTGAAGCATAAGCCTCAAAATAAAACAATTGTATAAAATGAAAATAAAAATAAGTGGTTAGTGATAAATTGCGTGAAATAAAATTCAAATTCAAATATTACAAACCAAAATTATTTTAAATATAGGAATTGCATAAAAGTATCATATAACATCAATGTCAATTCCAAATTCATTTTTCAGCTCCCTACTCATCCATATTTATTTCCTAAAGAAAGCTAAAATAATTGACAATAACTCAGAAATCATATGTACTTTCATCACTAAGGAAGTTTTTATTTGAGTCATCATCATAACGACTTAGTTTTTTCTTTGTCTCATCCTGTGTGATCCAATACCTCACAATATGCTACTTATTCATTTATTTCAGTCATATTTCTTTTTCATAAATTTTTTTCATCAACGTAAAGATGAGATTAATACTCTAAAATGTTTTAGAGGAGGAGGTGGTGATGGTGGACAACTTTCAAGTGATCCCTAGCGGTTGTTACAATGGTGGTGGTTGCGGCAAAGGCGACGGGATGGTCTTCTAATGAGAATAAATATTCATGGAAGTTATCCTTCTCAAATAGGGAAATATTCATGATCTTTTATTAAAATGTTAACAATAAAATATGAATGGTTTTCTAATGATTATACAATCCATCATCCTCCAATGGGGTTTTAATTTTTTTCTTGCTATATAAAGTTTATATTCATGAATTGTAAGTTGATATATATTATAGAGATTATAGGAGTAACACATGTTCGCGATTATCTGTTTAAACTTTAAAGTAGACCTAGGTGGTTCCCTGTGCACCACCAAGGGTAGAAAGTGCATCAATAAGATGGATATAATGAGTTGATTGGAAAGGATTTGTGATGTAGAACGGGTAGGAGGATTGAATCATTCTAACTCGCCATTCATGGGATCTAGGAAACACTCTCTTCCTTGTCTTGCTCAGGGCTCTTTAGATGAAGGAAGAGAAAGGAGATTCTCTTGAGTTGGTGAAAAAGATGAGAGCCAACCCTCAAAGAAAATCTGAAAAGTTTCAGATTTCTGTTGTAGGAGAGCCTAATTGAGAGGAGCAATGAAATCTGGATTTTAAAAAATTATTTCAGCAAGGGGCCAGGCCGTATGAGGTGGTGGGAGGAATAAGGATTTATTTCCTAATCCTGAAGTCAGGTTTTAGGAAGTAAATTAAGGCTTTTGCTTTTGTAAAATTCGGTTCCTGAGATTGGGGAAATAGGCTTGATTTGTTTCCAAACAGAGACTTTCCTATTGGAATTAATCAAACAGACAAAGGCATGAGGGAATTTCGGTTACGGGAGAGAGAGGAAATCCAGGAATTTATTTCCTTACGGCTCAGATTTTTTATTCAGCTCTTTTATTTCCAAAAGCTGCTTGGAAAATTCGGCCAGGGCATGGGAGTTAGGAAATACTTCCAAAGGGGGAGGGATAGGAATTAGAAATAAATTTCAATTTAAGTCCAAGGGGGACCAGCTGCTTGCATGAATCAAGGGGCAATTAACGTGGAGGATTAATGCTCAATGGTTTGAATTTAGGAATTAGGGAAGTAATGAAATAAATCCAATTTGAATTTGAAATTCAAATGGATTTAAATTAATTCCTTTGCTAAAATAGGTGGACTAAATTAAGAAAGAAATTTGAATTTCAAATTTTAAACAATTTGAATTTCAAATTAATTCCTAATATCATGCACCCCTAATTAGGAAATACAAGGAAATAGGGGAAAGGATGAGGCCGGCGGCTAGGGAGCCATGACCGGCGGTTGGTGGTGGATCTTCGGGAGAGGTTGAGGGAGGAGAAAGACGATGGAAAAACAATTAAAGAAGAGATAAAACAAAAACAAGAATAGAACGAAAGATCGAAACAAACTATAGAAAATAAAAATGATAGAAACCGCGAGCCTTGGACTCTTCCGAAGACTGACGGGTGATTCGTTTGCCCTTCTTCAAGGGACTTCACGTCACGAGCCCGGACCCATCCTGCGGCTGGTGATAACTCCGATTCCTTCCCATAGGAATCTCACTCTCGTCCTCTCTCAAGAAGAACACAATTGTGGAAAACACCAAATTTTCATATCAAATTAATAATCCTATTACAATAGCTAAAGGCCATATATATAGGCCACAACATGAGAAAATAAAAAATTACAAAATTGCCCCTTGGGCTACAATACTCAAATAAATTAACCTAGGGGTAAAACAGGAAATAACATAAAATAGAAACTAAAATGCAGAAAATAATTCATAAATGACAACTTAAATTAGAGCCGTCAATTTACGACGCCTCCTGTGATAGATGCGCCAGATCTTCTGGCCGATGTCCGCATCAATTTGAAACAAGAAAAGATAGACTAAAGGCAATATGGATATAAAGTTTTGCAAAAAGGGATTTGTGAAAATTTTAATGATGAGCTCTATACACGAATGAATGGAGAAAGAGGATGCATAAAGTTGACCTTAAATAATTTGGTTGAAACAATCAATGATGATGATGATGGGGAGATGAGGTAGGTATTATTAGTCCCTTTTTTCTGGAGGTTCATTTAGTAATCAATAATGTCTAGCATACGTGAACTAAAGTTTTCTAAATTAGGATTTAATTTAGGCATAAAAATGGTATACCTAATGCATGAGGCTTCCTGCTAATGCAGGGTTTGAGGACGATGGTTGTACGTAGTTTAACCTAGTATTTTAACTTGTTTGTTTTTGTGATTTGAACCTATGACACCCAAAACCCATGGAGGCATCCAAATCATTGCTTCGAGCTCACCCTCTAATTTATCATTTAAGTACTTTTTTTAGTTAGAATTCTAGTTGTCTGCAGTTTGCCTGGTTCTTCTGCACTGATCCTTTTGACTTTTTTTGCATGGCTTTCCTACAGGAGAAAATACCTATACTTGTGCCGATTGTATATTAAATTGTGACCCCAAATCAATTTCACCATGCTCTACAGATGATGGCTATTTGCATTTACCTATTCTGGTTTGTTACTGAAACTCGATATTTATTTTCTGATTAGTTGAAAATATGTTCATAACATTCAGATAAACTTTCAGGTATTTCAAAATTCACTTTTTCTTTTCCTCTTTATGTTTGTTCAAGCAGTCCTCAAAGCTGGACAGATTTTCCTTGATGAATAGCCTTCATTTGGCAATAAGGTTTGCAGGATGGCACTTGAAAAGAGGGAAGAAACTAGTCATTTGTTGTCACAATGGTAAGTCATAGATAATCATTATATCTATCGACAATAAATACTGATTTTTTTTGGAAATATTTACTTTATGATTTTTGCTTTTATGTAAATCTTTTGATGTTGTGCTTTTTGTTAAAACGGAGAATTTGAGAGGGAAAAACTTGTCTTTATTCATTACAATCTTCCCTATTTATAGATATATACAAGATATCATAATGAGGAAATAATAAAATATATAAAATTTCTAATAAAATCTTTCCTAAATTCGTTCCTTCATTATGGCGTGATCCATGAGAGCATCCCACGGATTGATCTTTGTGTCGTCGGATCCTCTACACTGGGAACAGCTGGATTTCAACACTCCCCCTCAAGCTGGGAGATACGGATCTATCATCCCCAGCTTGTCAATCATTCTGAGAAAGGCAGAACTGTCCAATACTTTAGTAATGATGTCTGCAAGTTGATCCTTTGATAATACATGGTCGACACTTACTAGACCACTGTCTAGTTTTTCTTTAATAAAATGTCTGTCCACTTTTATGTACTTGGTCCTGTCATACTGGACTGGATTGTGGGCTATGCTGATTGCTAATTTGTTGTCACAATGTAGCTTCATGGGCTCATCCCACTTAACCTTTAAGTCTTCTAGGATTATTTTGATCCATAGTAGCTCACATATTCCCAAGGCCATTGCTCGATATTCTGCTTCTGCCCTGGATCTTGCCACCACATTCTGCTTCTTGCTCCTCCATGTAACTAAGTTACCTCTAAGAAATGTGCAATACCCAGAGGTAGATCTTCTATCAACTGGTGATCCTGCGTAGTTAGCATCCGTGTATATTTCTAGAGTTATTCCACAATCTCTCTTAAAGATAATCCCTTTTCCCGGTCTTCCTTTAAGGTAGTGCAATATCCTGTCTACCGCTTGCATGTGTATCTGTTTTGGATTCTGCATAAACTGACTGACCATGCTTACAACAAATGCTATGTCTGGTATAGTGTGGGAGAGATAGATCAATTTCCCTACAAGTCTCTGGTAGGCCCCTTTATCTACATCTGGATCTTCTCTAGCTTCCCCCAGTTTAAGATTAGGTTCTACTGGTGTCGGTGCTGGTTTACACGCTAGTTTACCTGTTTCTTTTAGAACATCTTTGATATATTTCTGTTGTAAGATGAAGATTCCTTTACTGGAGTGAGCTACTTCAATTTCGAGAAAATATTTTAGTCTACCAAGTTCTTTGATTTCAAATTCCTTAGTAAGACTTTTCTTTAAACTGGCTTTCTCTTCTTCATTATCTCCAGCCAAAATAATATCATCAACATACACTAATAATATTGTGACTCCCCCTGAGTCTGAGTGTTTGAAGAATAATGTATGATCCCCTTGACTCTGTTGATAAACATTCAGGAGCATGAATTTAGAGAACCTTCCGAACCAGACCCTTGCCCTTGATGATTGTTTGAGCCCATATAGAGCTTTTTTTTTAATTTGCATAGCGTGTTACCTTCAGATTTTTCTTTAAACCCTTGTGGTATTTCCATAAATATCTCTTCTTCTAAATCCCCGTGCAGGAATGCATTTTTCACATCCAATTGTTCCAGATGCCAATTGTACTTGGCTGCTAGTGAGAGTAGTATTTGGACAGTATTCATTTTGGCTACAAACGCAAACGTTTCTTGGTAGTCAATGCCATATGTTTGAGTGAACCCTTTTGCCACCAGTCTTGCCTTATATCTCTCTAGTGTGGCATCAGTTTTGTATTTTACTGAGAACACCCATTTGCAGCCGACCGATTTTTTCCCTATTGGTAGATTGACGATCTCCCATGTTTTGTTCTTCTCCAGGGCCTGCATTTCATCCTTCATGGCTTTTCTCCAATTTTTATCTGATAAGGCCTCAAAAACATCTTTAGGAATATGAATATATTCTAATGTAGTAAGGAAATTTTTGTGTGACGATGAGAAGTTGTTGAAGGATATAGAGTTGTTTATAGGGTATAAGGGAGGTGGTGAGCTTACCTTATTTTCAGGAGATGGTTCAGATTCTTGGATCTGCTTTGGAGCACAGCTTGAGCTTGTACGTCTAGAGTAAACCTTTCCAAATCTAATGATAGTTTTGTCATTTGTTTCCCTATCTTGGGTTTTAGGTAGATTGTTTTGAGGTGGTGGAGGGAGGTCAAGAGGTGCTAGTTCATTTTCCTCATCTTCCTCAAGTTTAGTCTCCCCCTGAAGATGAGTTTTTGAAAAATAGGAATTTTGTTCATCAAAGGTAACATCAATAGAGACAAAGGTTTTTCTTGTGGGTGGATGATAACACTTATAACCTTTTTGGGTAGCTGAATATCCAACAAAGATGCGTTTGAGTACTCTTGGATCTAATTTTCCTCGCTCCTGGCTGTGAATATGAACATATGCAGTGCATTGTAGTGAAATAGGCTGCAGTTAAAAGAACTTCCTCCCAATAGGATTTTGGTGTATTGTAGTGAAATAGGAAAGCTCGGGTGGTGGCTAGAAGGTGGCCATTTTTCCTCTCTGCAACCCCATTTTGTTGTGGGGTGTGAACACATGAGGACTCATGGATGATCCCTTCACTCTGGAAGTAGAAGGAAAGGGTTTGGTTGAAATAATCTTTGGCATTATCAGAGCAGAATCTCCGTATTTTTTACCCCGAATTGATTTTGGATCATGGAATGAAAGATAGGAAGAATGGTACTAACATCATATTTATTTTTAAGGAGAGATCCAAGAGACTCTAGTGCAATCATCAATGAAAGACACAAACCAGCATGCCCCAGAGATATTTGGGATTTTTTAGGGTCCCCATATATCACTATGAATAAGGTAGAAAGGTGTGTCACATCTCTCACTTTTGTTTGGGAATGAGGTTCTTTTATGCTTGGCCAACTCACAGGTTTCACAATGAAAATTTTTATTTTCTATATTCTGGAAAAGTTGTAGATACATATGTCTTAGGGCATCAAAAAGATGGATGTCCTAGTCTATAATGATTAGGCCAAATAGTGGAATTCCTATCGGCTAGGGATAACATAGAGCAACTATTTTTAGATTGGTTTGGTTCTTCCAGGTAGTACAATCTTGTTTTCTCTTTAACAAGTCCAATCTTCTTCCCGATCTCTGATCCTGAAATAAGCAATAAGTAGGGTTAAATAAGGCTTGTCAATTATGATCATTGGTAAGTTTTTGTATTAATATTAGATTTGTGGATAATTGTGGTACGTGGAGGACATTTTTCAGGGTAAGGGAGATAATATGATGTGTCCTTGGCCAGCTACCATGGTAAGAGAACCATCAGCAGTGATGATTTTCTTGTTGTTTGGGCACGGAGTATAGTTTATGAGGTGGGCAGGTGAGTGGGTCATGTGATCTGTGGCTCCTGAATCAATTATCCATAATTCCTTTAGATGATTTCTGAAGCACTTAAACTAAAAGAAATTGGAGTCTTACCTTAAAGTGCAAGTGAAGAAAAAGCATTTGGTTTTTCAAGAGATACCAGGACCAGGAGTCGTTTTAATTTATCAATATCTTATTTATTGAATTCTCCAAGGCTGGACTGTGCTTCTGGCTTACTTGTAGTGTTGTTGGCATGTGATGCGCTCCTTGTTTCACCCTTTTAATTTCACTCCTTGCTGGGGGGTTTTCCATGTATTTTCCAGCACGTTTCCTTTGTGTGTCTTGACTTTTTGCAATAGTTGCACCAAAGTGAGTCCTTGTCTTTGAACTTTGAAGAATCTTTACCCTTCTCCTTCATGACGATTCTTTGTTCATCACCATTGCTGAGCTTTCAACTGCCTTCGGTTCTAACATCACTCCTTGTCGGCTTTCTTCTGCGCGGATGAGGGAAATGGTTTCATTGAGTGATGGTGTCTCCTCCTTGCCAAGAATTTGAACCCTAACTTGGTCAAATTCTACATGCAAGAAAATCATAAACTCTATCTTTTTCAATAAAGTTCTTTATGATCGTAGCATCTTCCGGACATCTTGTTTATATGCACCTATAGCGATCAAGTTCTTGCCACAGATTTTGTAGAATGGTGGCATACTCCGTTACGGTCTTACTCCCTTGCTTTGTGCTTTCAACTTTAATTTTAATTTCAAAGATTTGAGCCGCATCTCGTGCTTTGGAGAATGTCTGTCTGGCAGCATCCCATATGTCTTTTGCAGTTGAAAGGAACATAAAGGTATTGCTAATTTCTGGAGTCATGGAATTCCACAACCATGACATAATCATGGAGTCTGCTTCATCCCATGCCCCAAAAATAGGATCTCTTTCTTTTGGTCCTCCTCCAAGGAGGTTATGTATTTTCCCTTTCCCCTTCAAGTAGGTCTTCACAAACTGAGATCACTTTAGGTAGTTCTTCCCATTTAGACGATAGGAAGGTTGCATGCTTTGAAGGTCACCTCGTCCTTGGTGTACCATCGATTCCTCGGTTTGATCAACACTTTGAGAGGAGTTGATTTCTGACATTGGAAAGCAATTAAGGCTTCCTAGAATTTTCTTGTTCGACAATAAAGGTCAAAAGATAAAGAGTTTTTTTTTTCATTCTCTCTTTTTTTTTTCTTGTTCGGCAATAAAAGGTCGAAAGATAAAGAATTAAGGCTTCCTTGACCTCCCGATCGGCTCTGATACCATGTTAAAACGGAGAATTTGAGAGGGAAAAACTTGTCTTTATTCATTACAATCTTCCCTATTTATAGATCTATACAAGATATCCTAATGAGGAAATAATAAAATACATAAAATTTCTAATAAAATCTTTCCTAAATTCTTTCCTTCATTATGGCGTGATCCATGAGAGCATCCCACGGATTGATCTTTGTGTCCGTCGGATCCTCTGCATTGGGAACGGCTGGATTTCAACACTTTTCAATTTTTATTTTGAAACTAAATATTAAGAAATAAACGAGTTATGATTATGGATGGAGAAAAGGACCAAATCGTTCCCCAACTTTTTGAATGACCAAAATAGTTCTCAACTATATAAAAGTATCAATTTGGTCTATTGATTCTTAAAATATGGACCAAATTAGTCTTTTTTTGGATCATTTATGTCCCCATTTAATAAGTCAAGGGACTAAAATGGGACTTCTAAATAGTCGGGGATTATTTTTTTCCTTCATAAAGAGTCAAGGGATAATTTTGGTTCATATCTCATATGGGTGTCAAGGAGCTGAATTTATGCGAGCAATCCAACGTGCAAGCATGCTTCTTTATTTTCTTACATTGTTCATATTTGGTTTGTGTACATTATTTTTTACTACATTTAAGTTTGGTTCGATATTTAAAATGTTTATGTTCTTACTTGCTAACGGCTTGTTAAGATTAATAAGTTATTTATTGAGCTGAACTCAAATAAATATATCAAACAAAAAAATGAATTGCAATGTTTTGAATACTCATATCAACAAAATAAAATTAGAAATATGACTAGCATAATGTTGAGTGTAACCAACAATTTAATTTTTCTTTATGGATCAAATGTTTGCAATGTAAATAGTAAAACTCTTCTAACTAAACATATGTAAATTTAACAGCTTAATTTACAAATTTAATTCAAGCCTTAAGAGTTTTGAATCTACAAATTAATATCTATAAAGCTTCTGAATATATAGCTTGTTTACAAGGCTTCTAGAACAATATTCTTCTTAATTAACTTGTACTTAGGATTGCAATATATATGGGTTAAAACAATCTTAAACGAATTTGAAGAGAAACTTAAAAGTATAAATCTTCCTGCCAGGAAGACCCGAGGAGCCTTTTTATATATTAAGCTGGGTTAGGGAAAAACTCTTTAAGCATGATAAGCATCTAAGATCAATGCTAAGCCATAATAGTTCAAACTCATATAGTGAAACAAGATCGTAGTACAACAAATAAAATCACATCGTTGAAACTTTGAAGGTCTCAGAGTGCTTTTAATATCTATAGATATTTGACAATGCCAAAAGCAAATGATCATTAAACATCAAAGTCTCTTGAAAAACAACAATAAGTAGCAAAAATGTATGCCCATCAAACTCAAAACCAGCCATCCCACATCTTAATTAAGCTAGGTTGCTAACAAAGTATCTCTAAGCTTAACAAGTCACAAGATATATATATAGACTAAAATTCAATCAATTATGCCAAATTTAAACAAGTTGGCAGATTGCAATTAGCAAGAAAGGTATAACAATTAGTATTTTACTTGAGCAACGATAGTAAAATCTTGCCCCAAGTATCACGATCTTGCCTAGAGGTTGTAATATTAAGACTAGAATGGACAATCAGATGAAATTTTTAAATTTTATTTAATAACACTAACTAATAACAAAATACTTATTTAGATATCTTCCTCATAATAATTTTTTTTTATTTATATATATCAAAAGAGTCACTAAATCACAAAATTTTTTTAACAAAAAATATGATAATTCTAACATAAATACCATTCTATTGTAGCAACATGTCTATGATACATGGATTCTCTTCTCGTACTGATTTAGTTTTCAATATCTTATCTAAGAATATTAATTAAACATTAATTGTGAGTTATCAGTATAACTAAGTGGATACATTATACTTCTAAGTTACAGGAACATTAAAAAAATAGAAAATAAAATGAATGTTTGTCAAAATAAATAAATAAAAATAATATTGATGTGACACCAACCAAGAATTGCAAGAAATTAATAAAAGCATTACGAAGCGTGCTGCTTTAAATTTAATAAGTCGTAAGGATTGATTATAAGAATTCTTAATTAGTATATTTGTCTTGGCATTCAGTTGCAAAATTAAGAGATAAAAACATGATAAGACAATTCAAAATTTATCACAATAACACTAGGTATGCCGATCCAAAGTTTAATATCTAGAGAGTTCACCAAGAGTTACCATTCTCACTCACACTCAGTCTAGGGTTTTAGCGGAGAGAAGCTTTCAGCACACTAAACGATGCCTCTAAGATGGTGGCGACACCAAAGGCTTTAATCCAAGAGAAGGTCGTCGGCGGTGGAGGAGGAGTGGATCTTCCGATGAGAAGCCAAGGTACCCTGGGTTGTTGAAGCTTGATCGTCTCCGCGAGGCAGTAGAGGATGCGGTTGACGTAGCCTTCCACCGAGTCGTCGTACTCCCAGTTCGGCACATAGAAAGGGTAGCGTAGAATGTTGATTTTCCGTTGGGCGTTGTAGGCAAGGTTGTGGTCGACCTCAGGATCGGCCATACAAGCTTCCCTCGAGAGGTGTGAGTAAGTAGGGAAGAGGGGAGGAGAAAAGTAGGGGTTGAGGGAGAGGAGGAGAGCCGGCGGCTTGGGTGATGGGGGGTGCCGGCGGCTTGTGGGAGAAAGGGGGAATTAGGATGAGGGCTAGGGAAATTTGTTTAAGTGGAAATTAATTTCAGGTTTAAGTGGAACTTGAGGGAAATTTAATTTGAAATTAAATTCAAATTCAAGTGGTTTGAGGCCTTGAATAGGAAAACAACTTAAAAGCTCATTAAAGGGGTGGCCGGCAGCATCAAGAGAAAAGGAGAGATTTGTGGGAGAGTTTTAAGGAGTTTCCAAACATGGTTTGTAAATTTAGAAAGCCAATAATAAATCCAATCTATTTTGAATTTAAATTTGGCTCATAAATAAATACTTTCCTTATTTTGAATTCTCTATATGGAAAGAATTTGAAATTCGAATTTGAATTTCAAATGAATTCAAATCTTGCCCTCTCTTGCTTAAGCTAAATTAAAAAGTCATTATGATGATTGGACTCACCATAATGAGGGGAAAACAATGATGGGCCAGCGGCAATGGGGAAGGGGGCGGCTAGGTGTCGGGTTGGATGGGGCTAGGTTGGCGGGTGGGCTTGAGATGGTGGAGTTGTGGGGTGATTTGGGTTTGGGAAGATGGCCGGCGGTGGAAGGGCTAGGAGGAATCTGTGGGTGGGGGTGGGGAAGAGAGGAAAAGAAATGAAAAATAAATTAAACCACAAGTCACGGGCTCTTCCAACGACTGGTGGGTTTGCGCTTGCTCTCACCTTGAGCTCTCTTTCCCTTCTCTCTAGTGCTCACACAAGAAGAAGAAGAAAACACATGAAATTTTCATTAATCATTCATCATCCAAATACATAAGAAAGGGTTATATATATAGGCATTGACATGACAAAAGGAAATAGACTAAAATGCACCTTCGGCTACAAAAGCAAACATACTACCCATGGGGGTAAAAATTGAAAAGCTGAAATATAAATTATCTAGTGCATAAAGTGCATCAAAAGTATAAGCTCTCCATCATGGCCATCGATCTCCGATGTTTCCTTTGATAAACGCGTCGGAATCTCTTGTCGATGTCCCCATCAAATATTATTTGACAATTCAATTAATTTAAAGATGACAATGTAAGATGTTTTGAAACATTGGTTTATTCAAACTTTGTTGTTGGAAATAGTGCAATTTAATAAAGGCATCTTTCTTAAAATGAGATGATAAGTTTGTTTTTTTTCCATTTTTCCCCAGTGACAATTTTTTTCTTACCCTCTCTCGCCCTTGTTCTTTTAAAATTTTCTCACCAAATAGATTTTTTCTTCTTTAATTTGATGGCTACAAGTGCTACGCACCTCTCTATAGGAATATCTTTATATTCAACGCACTCCATCATTTGGTGCCAATCTATGAAGTTATCAATATTTAACCCACCTTCAAAATCGGAAAGGTTGATCTTAACCCCAAAATTTTGATAATGTCTTATTAGTTCTCTCCTATGATAGGGTTCATCTTCTTTGGATGATACTTGCAATGCTTGATGGAAAGGGTTTTCCATCGTCATGCGAATGAAACGAGCATGATTCCCGATCATGCCTTTAATTAGCCTCTAAGCTAGTTTGTAAATGTTGAACTTCATGGTATAATTCCTCCATGGTTAATTCTTGGTTTTGTCGGGGGTTGATTTCTCCTAGGAGGCATCCTAAATCTAAGGATCTACCCAAATTTGACACCGAAACAAAGGAACAAATAAACTTGGACAGCTTTATTGAATTATAACCTCCCACAAATTGTGAATCACATTAAAAAGCATCCAAGAAAAAAAAAAAGGATTCGGCCGAAAAACAGTTCAATGACTTCGCTTAGACAAAATGCAACCAAAAAACTTAATTGAAAGCACGAAAATCAACTATTAGCAAGACACAGGATCCCTAAGAGGGAAACAACAACCCTGGCCTCTTACTTTACCAAGGAAATACCCCCAATCGCTTTCTTGGCATCTCTGGCTGAGTTGTGACTGTACAAACACCAGGCTGACAGGACTTGGGCTGCAGTTTGACTGTTCAATTGAGGGCCCAAATTCTTGATTCAAGGAAGTAGAATGTTTCCAACAGAGTAGATCCATTTCCTACAAGGTTTTGTAAAAAAACCTATGTTAGAATTCATAGAATTTGAGAAGGGGAAAAAAATACCTTCTTCTTATTATACAAAATTATCCCTATTTATAGATATATACAAGATGTCTTAATAAAGAAATAAATAACTTCTAATTGATACATAATTGCCTCAATATAATCCTTCCTAATTCAGCTACCCAAATATAGAAGGATATTGGCGTGATCCAGGTGAGCCTCCCACGGATTCTAATCCTGGTCGTGGGATCAAATGCCAAGGGATGACTGAGATTTTGACACTCCCCCTCAAGCTGGAGACCAGCTTGCAATTACTCGCTCAGAGGTAGAGCTGCATTGGTTATGGATAGGATATCAACCACCAGAGAAAGTCGGCAATGAAGGCCGATGATGGAAAACAATCCTCAAAATTCCGACAATTAATACCGGTTGTGGGAACTTGTATCCCTCAGAATTCCAGCAATGAAGGCCGGTGGTGGGAACCTGTATTTCTCATAATTCCAGCAATGAAGGCCGGTGGTGGGAACTTTGTATTCCTCAGAAATTCAACAATGAAGGCTTCTAGGAGAAAATTTCCCTTGTCGACAATAAAGGTCGATGATAAAGATTTTCCTCCCTTTTTTTTCCACCAAAAAATATTTTTTTAGTCCGACAATGAAGGTCGGTTTTTTTTCCGGTTTAATTAACCGGGCTATGCCGAGTTTTAAAAGACTCGGACCGGATGGCTAGGGCTCAAAGAAAGGCACGATTTGACCTCTCAAGCCGCAAGTCGAGTCTCCGTCCCGACTTCCTTTCGGTCGGCAGGAGGAGTTCAGTTGACGTGGCCTCTGCTGAAGCCCGGTCTCCACTGGATGGATTGACAGCACTTGATCTTCAACGGCAATGAAGGCCGTTTCTTGTTCCGTCCGTGCCCATGGCTTTGGTCGCACGTCTTCGCTTCTTCCGTCGTTGGCTTCGACTGGCCTTCTTCGACGACTTGCTCCTCTTGTCGGATCGGAAGTTTTGAAGACTCGTTGGTGGCTATTCTACTATCCTCCTTGGACGACTTGCTCTCCGTCAAGGCAAGGCTTCGTCTGCGGCTTGCAACTTCCGTCTAGGCCTCCATCCATCGTCTGTTCGTCAAGCTTCATCCGCAAGGGCTTCGTCCTAGTCGTCTGCAGAGCTCGGTTCTTGCGGTCGATTCTTCCAGACAGGATCAGTTCTGCTTGCGATTCTCTCGGGCGACTTCATCTCATGGCTGTTCGACTATCCTCCTTCGGCGACTTGTCCTTCCTATCGGATCGGAAGTTTGGATCGGGACTTCCGCTCCTTCTCGGCTTCCGGCTTCTGCGTGTAGGGTCGGCAGCGATGCTCCGATTTTTTTTCCTCCGATGATATAAGATCGTTCTCCGACAGCAATTAAGGCCATTGGCTCTGATACCATGTTAGAATTCATAGAATTTGAGAAGGGAAAAAAATACCTTCTTCTTATTATACAAAATTATCCCTATTTATAGATATATACAAGATGTCTTAATAAAGACATAAATAACTTCTAATTGATACATAATTGCCTCAATATAATCCTTCCTAATTCAGCTACCCAAATATAGAAGGATATTGGCGTGATCCAGGTGAGCCTCCCACGGATTCTCATCCTGACCGTGGGATCAAATGCCAAGGGATGACTGAGATTTTGACAACCTATTAGTTAGTTTCTGATTAAGTGTAAGGAACATTAAATTGCACAAAAAATTGGAACCTGATGGAAAATTTTCTTGAATTACAATTTTTTTAATAGGGGGTTGCTCCGTCTGCTGGTCCTGTGAGGTCAAATTCCCTTATTGTAGACGTGCAGAGCTAAAGGCTCCCAGCTGTGTCCGTCCTTAGGCCTCCTAGTGTAGGCCGTAAAAGACCGGAGCTTTGCTTTTTCCATCCAGAGCCAAAGACTCCTTTCTGGACCCGCCCCAAGAAGCAAAAAACAATAGGAAGACTAGGAGAAATGGCGGGCAAACCAGTACCAATAGATTCAGTGGCTGGAATTCAGCCCAGCAAGCAGTCTGAACCCTATTTTTTTCCCAGAACCGCTGAAAGCTGCTCAAACCAGGATAGCACTGTCGTAAGATGGAAGGGACAACCATGAGGAAGAGAAGGTATATCTCGGCATCTAGGGAATCCACCCTATTCTCAGGATAACATAAAACAAAATTTTTGAAAACTAAAACTTCCCTCTTCCAAATAAGCATGAGGTATTTATAAGGAACCCACAAGATTAAAGAAACAAGTAATTACTAAACTACCCCATTGGGAAAAAACCTAAGAAAGAAATAAAAATAAAACAAAAAAGAAAGAGAAAAGAGAACAAAAATTAAGAAAGTTAATAGTTAAATAACCATGTCATGCTCTTAGGATAGGGGAAGACTTGTAGGGTGAAAGATTTGCCACATTAAAGGTGGCTGAAATGTTTATATCTTCTACTAACTCAATTGTACGCCAATCCTACTAAATGCAAATATTTAAATGTTTGGTTGTTTACTTTAAATTTGTTAGTTTTGTATGTGGTATGAACGTTATATACCTTGAAAGTAATATGTTCTCTTGTTCTTTCAGGAGAAGACATTAGCATATGTGTGTGCCTTGCTATATTAGCAGCCTTATTTGACGAGGAAGGTATGTTGATACTTTTAAAGGAACATCTTTAAACTGTTTTTGTTGATCCAGATGATTAGTACATTTCTTTCCATGGCATTTTGGAGATCGTTTTCCCCTGTGTTTCGATCTTTTTTGTAGCCGTCACATGGTTTTGCTTGTCAGGCATTTCCCCATCTTATTATGAATTGTAAATTTATTCTGCACTGTTTTAGGGAGCTAGTGTTAGTTCTTTTGAATCAAAAGCCATCAATTCTTGGCGAGCCTCAACATTCTTATTTTCGACTCATCATAATTTCCTGCCATTTTAATAACCACAAAGTTTCTCAGGAGATGAAAAGCTTTTTTTAATACAATGTAGATGTATTATGAGTTGTTTCAGAATGCCGTTTCAAAGCTTAAGTTGAAAGATTGGAAGTATATCCAAAGCAAAATCATCAAAAGCTGTATTTTATATTAGTGACGGAATTATGAAATCCCAACTCTTGAATTCAACATATTTCCCATTAGATTAAAAAAAAAACTATAAAGATAACATCCTGATCACTGATCAGGATGGGTGATCAGGATGGGTGAGATATCTGCAATTGAAGCAATACAATTACATCGAGCAGCAGTACATCCATCATATTAGTAAACCGATGGCAGATTCAAAATTTTCAAATAACTTTCTACTTCCCCGTGCAAATACCTTCTCTTTTGATTAAATTACATTTTACTGCAAATGTCTCACCTCAATCTTAATCAGAGGAGAATTCATCTTCCTTTCTGTCTTCATCATGCCTGTCTTAAAATATCTCCTTATTGAAAGTTTTCCCTTTATTTGTTCCCTTTCCCTTATTATAGTTATTCGTCTGGAACCTACTATTTAGGATTGTTTCCATTATCTTTCTGTCTTTTATTCTTGCGTGATAGGCATCTGTTATTGTTTAAAATAATAAAAGTGATTGTCACTCTCCTCCACACTGTCGCACATATTGCTATATTTTTATTTATTACAACTTCAATTTGGAAAAAAATTCGTGACAATGAGACTTTAATTAAGGTAAATTAGTGTGCTCTGGATTAACAAAAAAAATTGTAAATACTTCATAACATTAATTCACTGTATTTTTCTTTGATTCGAGTAAAATCTGGTTCAAAAAGTCTTATGAAAGTCTATTTTTATGTCAATAATGTTCTTTTTTGACATTATGTACTATTTTAGCTTTATTGTGTAGTGACCTTAGAATATGTTATATGTTATAACTCCTATTTGATTATTTAAAGTGATGGTGAAATAGATGGGGATATTATTAGTAGAATTAAAATTTTGATGTTTAAAATGTCGGCCATCCGATGACATAATTAGGAGAGTAGATGTATTAGATATGACCTATGTTAAGAAATGTAGAGGTTAAACCTAAAAAGATTTGGTTATAAAGTATTTGAAATGATTTTTTTATTAGATTTAAATTAAAATTTTATTCTGAATAGAACACAATGGAGAAAAAGGATTCATGTCGCCAACTCCATCTAGTGGGATAAAGGTTTGATGTAGTTTCCTTTTCAATTATTTGCAATGTGATTATGCTTTAGTTGATGAACTTATTAGTCTACAAATTCCAATTATTACATAATTTGTGAAAAAAAAAAAAGAGCAATAGTTTTCTCTAGAACATGACTTTTAAGTTATTGGCTGATTTCTTATAGTTGGCAATTGGCATGGTACCCTCCATATGCAAAATAAATTAATATTTTATTGAGCGTACCTAATATTCAGTTTGTTTTATACCTGAAGACTACAAATTTCCTTGTCTTTTAATCTTTAAATAATTCTAAAATTTGAGACTTACTGTTTCACTAATTGAACCTATATTCCTTAGCTAAGTGATCGATATGCTTTACATTGAAAAAAAAATTTGAGTTAGATATTGTGATTCAAATTTGGTCATCAAAGATCTTTTAGCTATTGTATTTATTTTTGAGATGATTGCAATACAAGAGTTGATTGTTTAACCATGTAATGTATTAATCTTAAATTAAATTTAATTGGCAGAAAATTCATCCTAATCAAATTTTGATTAGTATGTCTTGACCTAAAAATTTTTCCTTCACATTCTTTATTTTGAAATTATTGTTCCAATGTTTCGATAATCCTATTGTAAATGGAAGAACCATTCTGCAAACCTGTTACCTTTGGATTCCTCCTCGTTTTGTGAGCATCTTAAAACAAATTCTAAGTGTTTTGAATTACTCCTGGCACCTGCTTCTATCCACCACTGGTGCATTAAAGATTTTGTCAAATAAATAGAATTCCCCAGGAAGAGTTCCCACAATACATTTGGTAGTCGTGCATGCACGCATGTGAATGACTTAAAAACTTATTACATTTTATATTTGGATTGCAAGCTTTATGGCAGGTAAGTGGCTTTGATCTCAATTTTTGTTAGGACTCAATTTATTTTGGTTTTTCCAAAGATTACATAAATTTGGCTCATCTTGCCTCACTTGAACAAGAAATTATTACGTACGGAGGCCGGACGGGGAGAGCAGGCCGGATTTGTTGAGTATTTGTAAATACTTAGCAAATATTCAGTATTGAGTATTTGTTGAGTATACTCACGAATTTTGTGAGTATTTGTTGAGTATTTATAAATACTCAGCAAATAGTTAGTAAATATTCAGCAAATTCGGACAGTTCTCCTGTCCGAACTCCGCACATAATAATTTCTCGAACAGCATTGATAAGCTGTTAAATGAATGTGATAGCACAACCAAGGGCCTGATCGATCATTTTTTACTTGACAGGAGCATCACATAACATAGACCCACACTCATCCAGTCAAACTTTCAATTGATGGTGTTGGACTCAACTTCTCATTCATGTTTGACTGTCGATCGTGAACTCTTTAAGCAAAGTTTTTATGTTAGAAAACTTGTGTTTGTTTTGTACTTTGGCTCAGTAGTAAATGACTAAATGAACCAAGCCAATCAAGATCTCATCTCATTGATTCTATACCCTTAGTTGTTAGCAAGCTCAGATTTAACCTTGCTTACCTTGCTTTATTTACATCGCATATCTGTGCAGGTTGTTTTGATGATGGGAAGCTCTACAATTCCACAATCATAACAAAATGGGAGATGAGAAGGCGGCTTGTATTTATCTGCAAGTTTGCAGTGAATGCGCGGCCTTCACGAGGAAATTTGAAGCAGGTTTATGGTTTTCTAAGAAGAGAGAGAGAACATTTTGTTCCTACTGATCCAGTTAGTGATGTTGATGTGCTTGAACAAAAGAGTTGGGCTGGTGAGGCTGAGATTGTGGTATCTTCTGATGCAGTACAATAAATTTATTAAATCATTTGAGGTTCAGATTTGTTAAGTTTAGTGTATTTTTATTATTTATGTATGTACTTATCATTTATATGAGATTATTTTAGGCATTTTTGGGCATGAAGAGAAGCATATTGTTATAGTTTGTTCTACCCTTAAATTTTTTTACATTCGTGCCACTCACAGTAAAAAAGCGAGGTAAAGTAGGATTCGTTTGGGACGGTTTTCTTCTTGATTTCCTGATTTTTTTGTATTGATTTAAGAAGCATGATGAAAACCGTCCCAAACGAAGCCTTAATATATTATATGGTAATATCATGAACGCAGTAGTAGAAGCAACTTTTTTTTTTTTATTATTGTTGAACTACCTCTGTTCTGTTTTTTCTTCTCTTCTAAATACAAAATTGTATTTTTGTGTTGATTCAACTAAATGGTTTAAAAAAAAAACTAAATGGTTATTATGGCTTCTTATTTTACAAGAAATCTGTATTTGTTTTGTTTATGTTCATTTTTAATGTGCCCTTTTGTATAAATTCAATATGCATTTCTACATGAAAGAATGGAATTAAAGTATCATATAAGATTTCAAGTCATCTTAAAAAAAAAAAATTAAATAAATAAATAAAAAAATTTCAAGTCATCTTGAAATAATTTCTCCATAAACATTTATATTGAATTTAAAATCTAAATTCAAGTTTTTAATATATTGAAGATAAAGAAACATTTTTAATAAATAAAAAAGGTCAAGTAAAAAAAAAGTCAAAAAAAAAATAAATTTTAAAAATTAAGGTTTCAGTGGTGCAATTTTTTATTGCTTCTTAAAAAAATTTTAATATAAAAATTATAATTTATGTATTTAAATTTACTTTTTAAAAACAAAAAGAAAGCCATCCAAACAGAAGCCTAAGAGATGTTTAAATCACCATTTTTTAATTTATATTAAGAGGCCTCATTATTTCTTCAAATTACAATTTAAAGATTGTTACGATAATTTTAGCTTTTTTTTTTTTTTTTTACTTTCAGCTAATGGATTAATGAAAACTCTTCCTATTAGCTCAATTTATATTACCTTAATTTTAGTGAATCCCTATTCATCCACCTTAGATTTTATTTGCTTGTTTTTTGTTGAATTTAATTAAATAAAAATAAAAAACTTATTCTACAAAATCATTATTTTTTAATCGTATTTTTCACTAAGGAACAAAGAAGAAACGCAGTGTGCTATGGTTACACATCAAAAGAATAGCAAATTGATCAAAGAATGTAACTATCACTCGAATTAAACTATTGAACTTCTTCTTAGGAATCCCTTTGCTTGATAAATATTAGTAAGAGTTGACTCAGCTAGTTCAGCTGCTTTAGCAGCTCCATCTGATAGAATCTGATCCAAGTAAGCCGGATCTGCAATGATCTCCTCATAACGATTCTGCAAAAAAAGATTAATTGGAGGTGCAGTCCAGAAAAAAACAAGTGAAGATCCTTTAAAAACTAATAAAAACAATTATTAATCATATAAAATAAACTAAAAGATAAAAGAATTGAAATGAAAATCGTAGACAATATTTACAAACTTTTAGATTTACTAGCAAACGACACCTTCACATAGAAGAAATATTTTCCATGCATGGGCAAGTTATTCTGTGCGTCCAGAGACCAATAAAAATGCGCCACATCACCCCAAAAGTGTAACGCGCTCGGTACCGAGCAGGGTACCGAGCACCGGTACCGAGGGTACCGGACGGTTCTCCCGTCCCGTGTCCGCACAGAATAATCTCTCCTATACATGATTATATTTCTCATGCAGTAGCTCATGTGAATGCATCATTCATAACTTCTGAAGCAAAATCAATATGCATATACCAAAACTAACCTGAATTGGGCGCAGGTGATTGACCAAAGCATCTGTAAGGACTATTTTGAAAGTCCCCCAATTCATGTTTTGGCATTCTAATGCAACTTCCTGTTAAAGAAAAAAAAAATAACTTTTTTTGTAGTACGGATGGCAAATACAAAAATAAAAGTATTCCAAAGAGCCAAGCAAATATTTTGTATTTGGGAGTTTCATCTAAGTCAGAAAATTGACAACTGGAGATGCTGTATCTAGAAGCACACTTGTTAGGTATGATCAAATCTAAAATGTGTAAAAGATAGGACAATAAAGAAGCTTGAATGTGAATAGAAACCCTGCCTCTTTAGTCCGGCCAGTAACAAGCTGATAAATTGAGAGAAGATTGTTGCATTCAGGTCTCTCGGGGTTATCGAATTCCAATCTGGTATAAAATTCACCCAAAACTGTTCTAGTTGTTATATATATCAAGCAATAATCAAATGAAAGCAGATGGCATATATGACACAATTTTAGCAACATGAAAATGTAGCAAACAAGAGTATGAAGAAACTCTATAATGGTCAAGAGCGTATTTTTAAGCCTCACACTATATTTTCAATAACTACAAAACTCATTCAAAACATTTTGTTACAAGGAGGTACAGGAAAAATCATCAAAACAGACCATATTTATTTCTCCAAATTTTCTTAAATAATGGATTTAATCACAAAGCAATAAGGGCTCAACCAAATTAACTTAAATAACAGACCTTTGCTCAAAAGGACTTGCACCTAATTTCAATGTTCTGTCAATCCCATGTTTGATACCATCTTCAGTCAGTTAAAGACTGATGCATCTTGGAAGTAAAAACAGCAAGACAACAGGTAGAAAACTATAGGAACTTGAAGAAAGCAAGATACAATTGATTTACAATTCAAGAGGTAGATGGGCTCTCCTACAAATCCTATATGCCATTAGGAACTATTTCAAAGCAAAACTACAGAAGAAATAAATTGCATAAACTGAAAATAATATATAGTTAGCCCTAAATAGGCCCCCCTACTTCCCTCCCAAATCAGCCTACTTTTCTTAATTAATTCCTTCTCAATTTTGAACTCTTTCTCTAAATAATTCCCTCCCAATTATCATTAAAACTTTCCTAATTATCTCTCCCTAAACTTCTCCTTACATAATGAATTATAGCTTTTTTGGGCCCCACAAAAGGGGGGGAATCTCACATGCTAATCTGGTTCCCGCCCACCCCCACTATTGGGTTCAGCTCTCCTGAGCCGGGCAGAACAAAGACCTATCCTAACCAAAGTTGCAGATGGCAGATCCATTTAGTCCCACACATAATTTAAAACCCAATTCTTATGTGGCCCACCGCCTTCCAATTGCATAAGCTCTCATAAAGATCCGTCATCTTCAAAATGTTCTCATAAGGGCCCTCACGTATTTGTTAATTACAAAACTGAAGTATCTCAACTTCTCCTGCTGTCATTTATTTATTTATTTGAGGTAATAGCTGAATGATGTTATTAATAACGCATTACATCATTCGTACTGGTAGATTTCATTATCAATATTTTCAGGGCTGTTTGGATTGTTGAAACTTATACAAGATAATGCGTTACAAGATAATGCGTTTGCATGCAAATTAGATTTTCATTTTTGCTTTAATTTTAAGCAAGTAAACTTCATGGTTCAATTTCTTAACAAATCTGTTGCAAATTACATGCAACCAATTAGCCAACATTTAGATTTTATTTTACATGCAGTTCATTTGAAACAAGCCAAACATCCTCTCAAATGATTATATAAAACAATTTTGAAATTGCACTATGAAGAACTTGCATTTTATTATGTTTTGATAGATATCCATTATAAACATAATCTACGAGGTCTAGGATATATATATATATATATATATATATATATATATATATATATATATATATATATATATATATATATATAGAGAGAGAGAGAGAGAGAGAGAGAGAGAGAGAGAGAGAGACCAAGGTTAATGAGACAAAAAAAATTCTCAACGCAAGGGCTTGGAAACAAGTTAAACAATAAATGAAATTCAGACACAAACTTTAGAATATATATAGTTAAAGATTTCTACCAAGTAGTATTAAGAAGATTCCCTGTAATCAAACCAACTACAGTGCCTAATGCATAGAAAGTACCACAGGTGTATAGAAAAGCAGAGAAAGTACCACAGGTGAAAGACAAGTTGTGTAGTTTATTTTCTGTTAATTTGCTTTCGTGGAAAGGGTTTTATCAATGCCAACATGTTGCTTTTTTCCCTTGGTATTAATGTTCAAGCCTCTGTTTTGCCTAGGGTTATGGTTTGGGTTAAACCGTGTATTGGGTCTTTTAAAATGAATATTGGCTTTGAGGTGGTTAATAATGGTTTAGGTCGTGGTGGCATTATTAGAGATGGGTATGGCAATTTCATCTCTGCCTTTGTGGGTCGGTTTTCTGGTAGTGGCCAGTTGGCCACTTTTCACTCTATTGCTTACGGGTTAAATTGTTGTATTGGTTTGGGTATCTCTAACATTACCATTGAGATTGACTGTCTTCAGGAGGTCCAGTGTTTACTTGGCGCTGGGGAGAGTCATTGTGCTCCTGATGCTTTTTATATTATTCGTGATATCAGGTCTCTTACCAACACTGTTCACACTGTTTTCTCTTTTGTTTCTAAAGATGGTAATGCCTGTGCTCGTGGCATTGCCCAGCTTGGTGCTGGTTTTTCTCGGTTTAATGATCTGGTTGATGATTCTTTGCCTCTGCATATTCGTGGCCTTATTCACCTGGATAAAATTTCTTTTCCTTGTGTATGTTCCTAGGTGATTTTTCTGCTCTGTTTTGTTGCTTTGGGCTGGTAATCCTCTGTCTTTTGAGGCCTGGCGGTCGTTGTTTTGGTTCGTTTGGCTGGGGCTCCATTCTTCTTGTCGGCGCTTTGGTTTTTGTTGGTTGTATTTGACTGGGGTTGTCCCTGTTTTGGTTCTTCAGGGCTCTTTTCTGCTTTGGTTGTGGATGTTGGTCCTTTTTCTCTGGCTGGTTGTTTCATCTTTGCTAGGTTATTTTTGCTGTATTGCTGAGTGGGGCTTGTGTTGTGAGGGGAACTGGATGGAGAAGGACTGGGGTTGTTCTTTTATTCATTTTTGGGGTTTTTTTGGTCTCAGCTGGAGGTTCTTTTCTATTGTTGTTATTTTGTTTACTAACATTTTGTGTTTTCTTTGCAGAAAGATCAATCGGTTTCTTTTTCAGGATGAATCTCTTTGTTCTGTTATGAGCCCTTTCTGTTTTTTTTTTTTTTTTGGTTGCTCTGGTTTCCTTTTTGCTGGTTGTCTCCAATTTTGCTGGGTTTTTTGGTTCGGGGAGCATATGCTGATTGCTGCTTTGATCTGGCTCCCCTTTTTTTTGGGTGCTCATTCTTGTGTACCATAGAATGTTCTTAGGGTTCATTGTATTTTTGATTAGTAGGGACCTTGAGCTTATAGGTTTGTTTTATTTTTGGATTGTAACTCTTTTGAGCATTAGTCAAGCTCGAGGTTCCTTTATGGACCTTGTAATTTCTCCATTATATCAACGTGTTGGCCCCTCTGTGGGTTTCCCCTAAAAAAAATTAAAAAAAAAAAAAGAAAAGCAGAGAAAAATGAAATTACAGAAGAAATAATATGAACTGCGTTGTCACATATGCGCAGCGCATGGAGACATCATGAACGTCATAGAGCATATCATGCAATATATAATATAGAAAAAGAAAAACAACTGCAGTAAAGATATATTACAAACCCTGGAGGTGAGTCAGTTTTGCAACGCTTAATCTTGTTAGCAATGACCTAAATTCAAAGAAAAGCAGCAGAATGATTAAAAGAATGAGAATGGAAATAGTAACATAGCGTTTGGTAGATGAACGAACATCATCCAATTAAAAATAACCTCATAGAATACTAATCTACAAAATGTGTTTTGATCATTGCATGTGACTCAAGGATACTAAATGGAATATAATTAAGGAAAGTTCAGTATTTGTAGGCCGTTTAAGAACATGCAATCAAAATACCCGCATCTAATAACAATTTGTTAATAAAAAAAGAATGATGTGGAAATTAGTGAAGATGCCCTTATTTTGAAAATAAAAACATAATTATTGATCTCCATATGTAATGCTGAGTCGCTTGATCGAATGCAACAATGATGACAAAAATGAACGCAGTTTCACCCAAAACAAAAAAACAAAATTACTCCTGATTTGAAGAGAAACTCATGTATCTATAAAATCATGATGACATTCTGATTTGATTGCCTGTAAAAACTATCTATCAATCACCCAATTTGTCAAATGGACCATCTCGGAGCATGCCAAAAAAATTATGAAGAGAAACTCATGTATCATTTACATTTCATCATATTTACATTTAAAAAAATTATTTATTAAATTTAAATATTAAAAAAAAATCACCCAAGTTTTATTTAAATGTTAAACATTTCTTTTTTTTTTTCTAAATTTTGATTAAGTTTTAAAAATCCCGCTTAATTTTTAAAAATCCCTCCTAACTGTTAAAAATTCTGCCTAAATTTAAAAATTCCCTCATATGGCTCGCGAGCCGGCTCGAGCTCGTTTACAGTGAGACGAGCTCGAGCTCGCTCGCTTTTCAACAACTAACGAGCCAAGCTCGATAAGGGCCTAAACTCAACTTGACTCGACTCGTTTGCACCCCTAACGACGACTAAGATTTGTAATACAAAAAATAAAGAAAATACCATCAAAACTTACAAAGAATACAAACTTGAAATTTTTGGCCTGGTAAAGGCATTTCATCTATATGCCAAGTTTAACATTCTATACTTTAAACGGACGGCAATAAATTGCCGCCTATTGTGCAGTCTCAGTGGGGACAATGAAAAATTCAATGACCATTGACAGTCATTGACCAGGAAATTGTGACAAATGAATAAATTTAGAAAACAAAACCAAGAAAACAAAGAAAAAAACCATCTGAAAACCACAACAAAAAGGAGAATTATGAAGAAAATATTATTTTAATGGCCATAAACTACTTTCTAACTAATTAACTACTTACAAATATGTGGATAATTCAATCACTAGTTGATGGTTTTGTCTGGTTGATAAAAATTTCAAAATGCAGTTGCGTGGTTCAGACGTTCAATAGAAAAAGCAACAAAATATAAAAGGTTGAAATCTTCACTTACATCTTTTGGGTCCAGAAGATTGATACGAGACATGTCTGAAGGAGCCGACTTTGACATCTACGGATAACCACCATAAAATCAGTAGGTGAAGAATTTATCAAAAAAAAAAACAATATTTATGTGTATTTCAAAGTAAAAGTGGAGTTCATGACCATTTGATGCCTTTAAGTCTAGTAAAAGACAATAAAGGATGCTCTAGCAGACAGCGAACAAACGCACAAAAGAGAAACAACGGTTTCCTCCTAAACTAATAGTCATTAATTACCTTCGAAAGACCATCAGTAAGAGACATAACCCGAGCACCTGCTGGCTGAATAAGAGCTTCAGGGACCTAAATTGTATACAGAGACACCAGGATTAAAATATTTAGCAAGTAAAAGAGCAGCTCCGCATCTTCTTGAGTTAAAGACAAGAAAATGGAAGGCACGAGGTATACCTTGAAGAGTGCACCACCTTTCCTACATTCAGAGAAAATAACATCAGAACCAAGGTAAAAACAAGCAGGTAGGCCAATTTCAAGATGTTAGACAATGAAAAAGCAAAACCTACCCTCCCAATTTCTTCCACTTCCGCCCCCCATACAGGTGGTTCATTTTCTCAGCTAGTTCACGAGTCAGCTCAAGATGTTGCATTTGATCCTCCCCAACGGGGACAAAATCAGACTGAATTATAACACAAAACAACTATATGTCAATAAAAGGCCAGAAAAAATCACTGTAGGGAACATATAATAAAGAATGAACTCAACAAAAACAAACTAGACCATACATTCAAATGACAATAGAGTGAATTCAAATGGATTGGACAAATGAAAGCCTATTTACAACGAACAGAACAAAGTTGAAAAACTAAAAAAAAAAAAATCAGATAGGTCTACCTGATAAAGAAGAATATCAGCAGCCATCAGGACAGGATATGTTAGAAGGGCTGCTCCAACGTTTTCATCGCCCTTAAAAAAAAGGTCAAATTCAGGACTTTATCTGGGAAAAACATCTGGTAATTTAACTGGGAAAAAAAATTATATAAATGCATAAGGAAATCATATGATCAAATAGTAACAGAACCTTACAAGTTACAATTTGTTTCTTGTATAGGTTAGATAATTCCTTGCATTGCGTGAAAGATGTAAAATTTGTAGCAATTGAACATTACATTTACCCTATGAAATAAATGTGTAAGATGCAAAATTTACAATGACCGGCCTTTAAATTCAATTCCTTGATTCAAAAAATGAAAGATGGCTAATTTGTAGCAATTATAAATCAAATTCCATCAAAGTCATTTCCAAAAAGTGAAGGACTTCGTCGTTAATAGACACCATCCTAAATTTTTTGGAGCTTGATGATCCACAATAAATTAAGCGCATGATTTGAATTATCAATTGGAACTGATTTGCTTTGTCCAACGGATAGAATTTAATCATATGAACTGAAAAAGCCAAATTTATTGCCTTGTGGTCCTCATCAAGCCTTTTTATGCTGTCATTAACTGTAGAAAAAATGATGATGGTAAGATAAATGATGAAGCATACATTGGAACTTAATTGTTCTTCCCGCCTTTGGGTGAGTGAATCCTTGTTCATTTTCAGTGAGTGATCCCTCATAGTATTTAATTGAGATTCCCCACTTATATCTCATATAATTTTTCTTTAATGGTAAAGTTATCTCATTCCTATCAACTTTCAATTATACTTTGTTCAATTTGGCTACATCAAACTGGTATATGTTACAATCCTAGCCGTTCAACCTAAAAGAAATCCCACGGCCACAAAGCATGACCCGTGGAAGCTCTCTCAATCCCACCTGGAATTACTCTCCCGACGGTTTCTTTCCAAAGAAGAGTAATTGAATTAGGAAGGATCATATTGAGGCAATTATGTATCAATTTGAAGTTATTTGTTTCTTTGTTAAGACATCTTGTACATATCTATAAATAGGGATAGTTGTATGCAATAAAATCAAGATTTTCCCTCTTATTCCTCTCAAATTCTCGTCTGTAACATGGTATCAGAGCCACGAAGGGTTGAGGGAACCGAGCGGGAAGAAGCCTTACCGAACGAAGCCTGAAGCCGGAGCCGGAAGTCGGTAGTCCACCTCAAGGAAGAAGAAGTCGAAGCTTTGCCCTCGACGGAAGCCTCACAGAAGGAAGGAGCCGAAGAAGGCTCCTGCAAAGCAAGGAAGTCGAACACCCCGCTCGAGCTCCCTGCGTGCATGCCCTAGTTACCCAAACTAAGTCTTTTAAAGACTCGGATCGGCCCGGTTAAATTAACTAGGAAGATTTCTCCTTAAAAAAAAAAACTCCCTTTCGACCTTTTATGGTCGAACATGAAAAAAAAAAATTTTTCTGGGAAGCCTTCATTGCTACCCAATGTCATACATATAATCTTAAATACTATCATAATGTCAGAAATCAATTCCTCCCAGAGCATTAAACAAACTGAGTCGCTGGTGCACAAAGGAAACATCCAAAGCATACAACCTTCCTAGCTTCTAAATGGGAAGAATTACTTAAAGTAGTCTAAATTTGTGAAGACCTGCTTAAAAGGAAAAGGAAAAATACATCACTTCCTCGGAGGACCAAAAGGAGGAGATCCAAATTTTGGGGCATGGAATGAAGCAGACTCCATGATTATGTCATGGTAATGGAATTCCATGACTCCAAAAATTCGTGATACATTTATGTTCCTTTCCACTGCAAAGGGCATATGGGATGCTGCCAGACGGACCTTCTCCAAAGCCCGGGATGTAGCTCAAATCTTTGAAATTAAAGTCAAAGTAGGAAGCACAAAGCAAGGGAACAAGAGCGTGACGGAGTATGCCACCCTTCTACAAAATCAATGGCAAGAACTTGATCACTACAAATGCATAAAAACCAGATGTCCGGAGGATGCTGCGATCTTAAAGAACTTTATTGAAAAAGATAGAGTTCATGATTTTCTTGCTGGACTAAATGCAGAATTTGATCAAGTTATTGTCCATATCCTCGGCAAAGAGGAGGCGTCATCACTTAACGAAACTATTTCTCTCATCCGTGTGGAAGAAAGCCAACGAGGAGTAATGTTAGAACCAAGGTCATTAAAAATTCAGCAATGGTGATGAACAAAGAATCATCGTGGTGGGAAGGCAAAGTGATGTGAAACCAACATGCGCAGGAGCTCATTTAAGAAATTTTAAGAATAGTTGACAATGAATTACCAATTAATAACTTATCGAAATAACAAGCAAGTTCATCAAAGAATCTTAGTTTTCAACTAGCTTAGGCGAGGAAGTACATGTAGATTAGCCAAAGCTCCTAGGTAACCAAAGATAGTAGCAATACCAAAAGCTATTAATCAACAATCCGCAACTTAATAAATAGAGTTTTCACCTTGGGGATGGATCACTCAACTACACTAGGCTTAGCGAAAAAAGGTCTTCAGCACACCCAACGATGCCACGAGGACGGTAGCAACACCAATGGCCTTGATCCACGGAAAGGTCGGCGGTGGCGGAGATGGATGACCTTGGAGGATCCAATCGTAGTCTTGAAATTGGTCGTCTATGACGTACACGAGAGTAGGCAAGATGCGATTTAGATAGTCCTCAATAGTGTCGTCAAATCCAAATCCAACGTCGAAGAACTGCGAACGGGTGATGTGAATGTCGCTGTAGATGTCGTACACGAATCCGCTATCAAGCTCAGGATCCGCCATGCATCATTTACGAAGAGAGGGGCGGCGTAGTCTTCTTCTTCTTTGACTTCACAGATCACAAGGAGAAGCGGGAACCGGAGGAAAAGGAGCCGGTGGTTTCCAAGAGAGATCCAATGGCAATAGGTTTAATCCAAAAATCTGAAATTAATTTCAGATTTTAGTGGATTTAGAGGGAAATCCAAATTGAAATTAATTCAAATTTGAGGGGAGTTAAAGGGGAATTAATGGCAAATAATGGGGCCATTAAGAGGCGGAGGCCAGCGGGTTCTCAAGATAGGGGGAGGGGTGTTGTTTCAAAACCTGAAATTAATTTCATGATTTGAATGAAATTTGGGGGGAATTTGATTTGATTTGATATTTGATTTCAAATTGGCTTGGAATTAATGCCTTAAGTGAGCATTAAATGGAGAGAGAGAGAGAGAGAGAGAGAGAGAGAGAGAGGGCCTAGTAAGGCCGGCGGCATGGGGAGAGGGGAAGGGGGAGGGATCACAGGGAAGAGGTTTCCAATTTGGGGAGATGACGTGGAAATAAATTTAAAAGACTAATTTAATTTAAATTGAAATTGGAAATCGTCATGAAAACTTTCCTAAATTGGAAATTCAAATTAGGAAAGAATTTGAAATTTGAAATTCAAATTTCAAATTGGAAACTTGCGAAAGGAGGGATTGGACGGGCGGGGAAGGTCACCGGCAAGGTGGCCGGCCGGGGCCGTGGGAGTGATCGGCGGCGAGCTTCCAAGGGGGCGGCGGCAACAAGGTTTTGGTTGGCTTTTCTTGTGGTGGAGCGGAAAGGGTTGGAGGAAAACACGAACGAGGTGATAAAAGAAAATAACCACGAGCCGCGGACTCTTCCAACGACTGGTGGGCCTTGCGATTTGCTCCCCTTGAGCTCTCTCTCTTCTCAAGCTCTCATGCAAGAAGAAGTAGAACAAAACCAATTTTTTTCATTCAAATATTCATTAGCTATTACAAGAGAAAAGACCCATATATATAGGTCTCAAGCATACAAGAAGAAATAAAGACTAAATTGCCCTCAGGGCCCCAACATGACTCAACTTAACATAAGGGTACAATAGAAAAACATAAAAATAAAATGCATAAACAACTAGAAATATAAGCTATGAATTGTGGCCATCGATCTGCAATGTTTCCGGCGATACACATGTTTGAACCTTGGATCGATGTCCTCATCACAAAGTTCATCCCCTCTCACTTTCTCTCTCCCTCACTCCATTCTAAATAGAGAGAGAAAAAAATAGTCTCTCACCCTCTCTATCTCTCCAAAAAAAACTCCCTCACATCATCTCTGCCTCTCTCCCTCTTTCTATCTCTCCTCACCTCTTTCTCTCTCTAAGCAAAGAGAACTCTCCCAAGAAAACCCCTCACCTTTCTTTTCTCAACTCTCTCTGCTTTCTCTCTATAAACAAAGAAAGAAATTCATATTTCTCTCTCCATAACTTCCCCCAAACCCAAAGTAGAACCTTCTCTTAAAAAAATCAAAAAGCAAAAAATATATACAAAAAATAAAAATAAAAAAAAATTACAAAAAATATTGTGTTTGCTTCCAATTTTCATTGTCTCAACCGTGGCCGTTTCACATTCGTGCATGTAAATAAAATATTCGGAAACTCATACAAGCCACAAAACCTTGTTAGTGACATGTTCGACACAGCGAAGATCGCTAATAATTTTCCTTCCCACTTCGCTAAGAAAAGTTTATGCGGGGATCCACTCATCACGTCGAACGTGTCGCTAATGATGTTTAGAGGCTTTTATAAGTTTTATAATATTATATCTACACGCACAAAGGCGAAGCGGAGAAAGTTGATAAGATGAAACTTGCAAGAAACACTATTTTTTGTATTTTTATGGTTTTTTGGGATAACTTTATGTTTTATGATTTTTTTAAGACAATGGGAGGTTCTCCTCTCTTTTTAGATAGAGAAGATGAGTTTGGGGATATCCTAGACAGAGAAAGGGATTTCTTTCTCTATATTTAGAGAGAAAAAGTGAAAAGGATGTGAGAGAAATGACTCTCTAGAGAGAGAGAAGAAAGGTGAGGCCTTTTTTTTCTTTTTTTTGAGAGTTCTCTTTCTACCTAGAGAAAAAAAGAGGTGAGAAGAGAGGTGATGGAGAGGAAGAAGGGGAGGTTTTTTGCTGAGAAGAGAGATAAAGGGGTGAGAGAGAACTTTCTTTATTTTTCCTCTCTCTCTCTCTCTTGTGTTTAGAGAGAGAATGAGAAAAAAGAGAGGCATGAGAATGGAGGAATATCGAGAAGAGGAAACAGAAGAAGAAGATTAAGAATAATATTAATAATAATAATAATAAGGAAGAAGGGAGAAAGAGAGAGGGAGTTGTTAGTGACTTGGACGGTGGTGGTTGGCCAGCCGGCCAGTAGCAGCTAGGGTCGGGGGGCAATCAGTCAGGCTAGTCGACACAAAGACAGATAGGGCCGGTGACGCTTGGTCGGCAGGTTCGCAGCTTGTCTAGACATAGGGAGGGGAGGTGCTTGGGAGCGCAAGGGTGGTGAGTCAACAGTGTGATCGACTATGAGAACTTGTGTGCAAGAGAAGAGGCATGCGACTAGGAAGATCGAGCAAGTGAGTGGCCGATTAGGGGATGATGCAAGTGTGATTTAGAATTTTTCTTTTTTTATTCTTAAAATTAAAAAAGAAAACCAGTGAACTATCATCCTTAAAAGATTCAAGACTTTTGAATTTTTTTATTTGATTTTTTAATATTATTTTTTATAAACTTTAATTATTTAAATTTACTAAATTTAAAATTAAAATTCAAAAAATATAAGAATAATAAATAAAATTTTATTTTAAAATCACATTGACTTGCTAATTTTTGTCACTTGCGTGTGTCGGATTTCACCTCGTTTCGAGTGTGCAAATAAATTTTCATCATTTTCCTTGTGCATGCAAGAGCACCTAGCCTATATGAATGTCCTTTCCTAACAAGTTTGATGTTTCGAATATGATGGCACGGTTTGTTTCGCAAACGAGGATCGTTCAAGCAACTTTACATAATGTCACCCATAGTTTGCCATTTTCAATTGCATTCGCTAGAGTTGAACACAGCAAGTCTTTCTTGAATAATTTTGATAATATGAACGCAATGACATAGTCTGTTTAATGATCAAAAGCGGCTTGGACAAGTTTGTGCAACGTCCTACTCATAGTTTGTTGTTTTCGTCGTCCAATCGAGCTATGCATGAAAGCGTTCTACATACGATGGTGCTATTCTTTTTTGCAAGCGGATGATGTTTTGGATGATTTCATGTGGCATCGAGAGGCGTTGAACCCGCTCACATGGTGTCTCATTAATCGATCGTAGATCTTATCAAACGAGCTCGAATTAGCGTGAGATATATATTATAGGTGTCAACACCCCTCCTCTTCCACCTCAACCTACTCTTCATCCAACCATATTCCTCCTTACCCCATCACTACCCTGAACTACCTAGATATAAAGTTGTATCAACATCAACATACCTTTCCCTTTAACATCGAACCCAGTTGCAGCCTCCCCAGCTTGCTCATCAACTGTAACAACTATTCCTCCACTCCAATGCTCACATCTCCAGTGACTTGCAATATCAAATTACCTCCATCTTTACCATACATCGTAAACACCATAGTCCTCTACCTCATCACCAACAACTATGTCCACTCTAAACATGCTAGTTCTTCCATCCACGGACATCTTGAACCTACCCTCTACCCTCTCCTTCCCCTGCAACAAGTTCACAATCATCAGTTGCAATGACTTGGCTTTGTACGATGCCAAAAATTCCCTTGGTCCTCTATGCGCCATAGATGGTATTTTTGATGTAATTTAAAGATTGGGATGGTATGTAGGTAAATAAAAGAAAATGGGTTTTAGATATGGAAATATATAGGTTTCTAGAATATATATATATATATATATATATATATATATATGCAACTATAATATATGCAACTAATGAATGAGTAACAAAACTTCAGGAAGCAAATATCTCATTCTATTTGTTTTCTGTTTCTAATGACACTGTGAGCTATAACAAAACATCCATCAGGAAGAACAAATAAACCCTCTCATATCATCTCTATAAAATCAATCTTCCCATCTTAGTCAATTATCACACAAGCAACTTTATCATGCTAGCATGTGATAGTTCTTGCAACAGCATTGCAAAAAATTTCTTGTTTGAAATTTGATTGCGTTTATTTTAGCTTCTCAAGAAATGAAGTAATTGCAATTGAAATAAACAAAAAAAATAAAATCAATATCAAAATGAATGTGCATGGACATGTGACTGTACAAATACAGAAGTCTGTGCCAAGTTCAAAAGCAATGTTTTCCATTTAGCACATTTGAGGATAACCAAGGGTAGGGTAAGTTACAATGAACTACAGATTTGATACCTTGGATGTGTCTACACCACATGCCAAATAAATAGCTGCTGTATTCCTAGTTGCTTCAGCCAATTGTGGAGCATCATAAGGTAAAGTGATCTGCATACAACAAAATCGGAAAATTCAAACAGCAGATAAAAATTAGCTTAACCATATAAATGCAGGATCTTTTGAACAAAAGAAAGTTGTGACATAAAAGAATAAACTTTGTTCTCAGAAAATGTTTTCTAAGCATCATTTACTCGTATCTCGCCTTTTTTTTCTTTTATACTGCTTCATCCAAACAAGTTTTTTTCCAGCGCAAGTAATACCAATATGTTCATCTGAACAATCAATACTACATTTCTTCTTACGCTTTCCCAACCATGGATCAAATCAATATCCCCCCTCCCACTCCTTTTCTTTTATCATGCCTACCATGGTGAATTTCATGCAAGCAAGTTGATTAATTTTAAAATTTTTACCAAATAAATTAGAAGGAAAGTGCTGAAATAAGGAAAAAAAAAAAGTGTCAATATGTCCTCAGACTTTTTGGACGGTATGAATTTTGTAGCAATTAAATTAGCAGTGAGATAAGTGAAATATATGGAGATATGTGTCTGACCAATCAAGACTTGTATTTCACTTATCTCAGAGCAACTGTAAAGGCAACAAATAACTTAAGGGAAAAAACGTAAGGATATCCTGACTTCTTTTTTTTAATGAAATATTTAACTACCTTCAAATGATTACTATTTCTCCGCTCTTATATATTATTATACATATTAGTAGAGTTGAAAGGAGCAAAATTTTTCCAATTCTGGTCCTATCTTTAATTATTATACCTACTTCATTTTCAAAGCAGTGAAGACAGTTTTATACGATACTAAAAAGTAAGAAAACTATTACAAATGACTCATTTTATTCTAAAAGCTAGGAAGTCTGACAGAGCAATGCTAAAGAGTTGAGAAAAAATTATCTAGAATGGCAGCGGTGAAGTGATGCGGCCTAGAAATAGATGTTTAACATGAAAGTTTTTTTTTTTTCTATTCCAAACTTTTTATCTAAAACTTACAATTCCAACACTCAAAATGGTATCATGCTTCAGTGAAAGTCAAGCAAGCAATCAATCCTCACCAAATCAAATATTTAAATTTCGACTTAAGTTCGAATCAAAGTTATAAAAACATTATTTTGACTTGATCCAAGGTAAACATGTTAATTTCAATAAGGAGAACACAAAAAAATATGTATGTATGCATATAACCATTTCCCTTCAATAGTAATAGAGATTTTTCGATATAATTTAATTTTGACTCAATTTTTCAACAAGCAACATCAAATTGAAAAATCAAGTCCAGTTATCTTTAGTTTTACCATGAGAAGTAATATGATGCAAGAATTCATGAAATATCAAAACAATTTTTTCAAAGCGATAACTACAATATTTTGCGCAAGAGTCCCTGTTTGTTTAAATACAGAAAGCGCAGAGTGAAACAGTGTTTTTGATGTAGAACAAACATGTGAAGATGAGTTGTTTAAAGAAATTTGCACGCTTAATATTTCAAGAACAATGTTAAATAAAACTTATGCCAATTTAAACGCTAAGATAAAAACAATAAGACGATAAAACCAGCTTAGGCTAAATCATATGCGTAGGAGTTAAGATAGTAAAACAATCAATTAATCTAACATTGCGTCCGTGGTTGATTTTCAATGATAATCCCTAAACTAACAATGAGATTAGTTACCATGAAGTCATCCCCTTAATCACTCTTTTAATCATGAGGGTCTAGCGGAGGAAGTTAACACAATTCTTTATGACTCAATAATTCCACAATCGAAGTAGAGTTAGGCGATATAAGAGTGGGAAGAGAGCTCACCTCAATGATAAGGAACCACCTTGCAATTCTTGGACATCAATTACACATTCCAGGTTGCTTGAACAGCAGGTTTCAGGTGTTCGAAGCTCTAAACAACAACCATGGAAGGTCTAGACAGTGATGGGATGAATTCAGGGGCTGGCCTGCATGCATGGTAGCGCAGAAATCTGATTGGCAGCAGTGTAGTTGACTCCTAGTAAGCTCGGACAGCAGCTATGCATAAACGGAGGCTGTAGACAACCTCTAGCAGTCTTGGGAATCGCTTGGCAGCAAGTTAATCTTGCTGGGATCACAGGACAGCAAGCAGTAACTGCCCAAAAACAGACGGCAGCAAGCAATAGGGGCCGGCTAAAGTATGGGGAGACGTCACTTGGCTTTGGTGCTCGGGTTTGGATGGAGTGGAAAAAAGGGAGATTAAAATTATCTGAAATTAAATTCAGATTTAGGGCCAGCCGGATTCTGAATTCCTAATTATGGGGGAGCTTTTGGAGGGAAAGAGATTTAAAATTTGAAATCTAAACGTATAGGGAAGGGCATTTAATCCTCCTTAATTGGGGGCTTAAATGTTGATTGATTGAGGCAAGGATTAAGGAGAATTAATGGGGGAGTGGGCCGGCTATGAGAGAGAGAGGAGTATTTGTGTCTAAATTCGTTGTATGTGGGCCATGACATTAATGATTGATGGAATAATTAAAATCTGAAATTAATTTCAGGTTTTAACTAGAGTGAATGGTTTCCAAAATGGTTTGGGTTGATTTAGGAAGTTTTAGAAATTCAAATCAATTAGATTTGAATTCGAATTCTTTCCAAAAAAAATAATGTGGCCAAACATGGAAGATATTGAATGGAAATTTAATGTGGGATTCAAGGTGAGGGAATGGGGAGGCCGGCGGGTTGGGGCTTGATTGGATGAGGGGGTGGAGGCGACGAGGCGAAAGGAAGGGTGGCGGGTGGGCTTGACCGGCGGTTGGGAGGTGGTTTGGTGTGGAAGATTATGGACGGGTAGGAGAAGAGGGGCTTTGGCCGTTGGTTGGAACTTGAGGTGGTGGAGTTATGGGGTGATTTGGGTGGAGGGGGATTGCCGGTGGTGGAAGCTAGGGGATAGTTGGCAGGTGCGGTGGAGGAAACGGAGGAGAAGACAAAGATAAATTAAAACCACGAGTCGTGGACTCTTCCAACGACTGGTGGGTATTGCGCTTGCTCACCTTGAGCTCTCTCTCCCTTCTCTCTAGTGCACTCACAAGAAGAAGAAGAAGAAGAAGAAGAAGAAACACATGAAATTTCATTATCAAATCATCATCCCTCAAATACAATAGAAATGAACTATATATAGGTCTCACCAAAAAAGAAAAGAAATAAAGACTAAATTGCCCTCGGGGCTAAAACATCAAATGACCACCCATAAGGGTAAAACAGTAAAAACTGAAAATAAAATAAACTACTACATAAATGACTCAAAAAAATATAAGCTCCTGATCGTAGCCGTCGATCTCCGGTGTCTCCGAAGATACACATGTCGAAATCTCTGACGATGTCCTCATCAGTTTTACTAACAACAATATTCATATCTTGTATATCATATATACATACATTATGTACATGTAATAATCATTTAATTAGCAAAGTTTACACCCCACCAAATAAGAATGTTTAGCAAAATGCAACCATATATTTAATAATAATAATAATAATTTTCAACTATACGAAAGACCCAAAAAATAATCTAAGTTATAAATATTGAAGTGATAAAAAAATACTTAAAAATTAAGATACTCATACAAGAATGTGAGGTTAATCAAGTTTGAAAGAATCTCGATCAATTTTAAGTTTTCGGTAAATTATCAGCTCTAGACCATAGTGATGCGTGAATTTTTCCTATTTCTCTATGAAAAACTCACCATAGGTACTATATCAATAACAATAGTTACTTGAAGGAGTGAAAGTGTGAAACATCTTGAATGAGCCTCAATAAAGTTTAGTGCAATCTCTGAGTATATTGAAAGGTTTTTAGGCGCCTTTATGATTTTTATTTGAAGTTCATATGTACAAAATTCTATCGCTTTCAATTTTTCAATTAGGCGGAATCCAATAATCATTCATGCAGCAATGCTGCATTGAAAACTAATGATATAAGTGGCTCGATGACTTTTTTGTCTTTTATCATGTAACAAACATAGAGTTTTTCTATGAACTTCAAACAATAGCAACTACCATACTCTTTGAAGTTTTCATATATTATGACATCTTAATAAAATTAATTATAATATTAACATTATAACATTTTTTTCAAAATGAATGCTTTTTTAAATTACATTAAAATAATTATATCTTTAATGCGCAAGCACCACACTAATTACTAGCAATGCATTTCTTAATTCAGATCTTTATTTTAATTTTTTTGCTAAAATATAATGCTTTATTCATTTTATTATTCTCTTTCAAAATATTAAGGACAAAAGTACGTATTGGATTTCAATTTGTATTAAAGTATTGAATGGAACCTAGAAAAAATTAAACTTGATAAAATTAATGGTTTCAAATAGAATATTATAATTGTGAAAAATATAAAGCACAATTTTCTGTTGCATGGCTTAAAAGTCACAAGACCCTTTATGAGTGAGTGCTAGAGCAAGTTAAATAATGAAAAAGCACCCTAACTTCTGAGTTTGATGGTGTTCTACTTATTTTTATTTATCATATTCTAGTTTGAAAGGAACAGATTTGTAATGTCGAAGCTTATTAAAATGAGATGCATTTTCTAGGCTAATATAGTAATATTGGTGCCTGTAATTATAATACTGTGTGTGTTTTTGTTTAGCATCATATCCTAAGTTTGCGTAACTGAACTCAAGATCCTAAGAAATTCTGCATCATTAATTATAATCGCAAGTAAAATGTAATGGTTAGTTTTCTGATACTTTAACATAGATGGTAGGAAAAAGAATTTTAAAAAGAAAGTGTAAGCAAGTTCATGATGCTCCAGACAATATTTTGAGCAGGAAAAAAAAAAGCTTAATAGTATTATGTACCAACAAGGGTTTTCTTCTTTATTCGAGCATTGACTGACAGGTTGTCTCAGCATGAGCACTTACATGATCCTCGTTGCCATGGGTATTTGAAGGTAAATTCATTGTTTTACTCTTTGCATTGAGACTATCAAATAGAAGTTCCGTCAGGCAAGGTTACTTTAAAATAACCATTAGGACTGTTTGGCCAACCCGTTAAATAATTAACTAGCTTACCCAAATGGTACTTTAACCGTTTTGGCAAGAGTCCATTAAAGGATTATGTGCATAACTGACATTTAACCAGCAAATATCTCAAAAGGTATGTTTAAACATTCAAGATTAATGAAAATCTCAACCCCTAACGTCTCTTTTTTCTCTTTCCTTTTTTTTTTTTTTTTTTGAAAATTTCCTCTTTCACATTGGGTTCCCCCCTTTCTTTGCTGTTGTTTGTTCCTGAGTTCTTTCCTTTCTCGCAACAGTTGCCCATAGAGAAAACATCAGGAATAATTATCCAATGATAACTTAGTTTATTTAAAGAAAGAATTAAACATGTGATGATGAAGATGATATTCATTAAAAGGGAATATCCACTGCATGAGACTTCCCATCATTGTGTGTTGTAGGGAAGGTTTTATATATGCAGCCTTATCTGTGCATTACAGAGACATGGTGATGAGGTCTTCGACAGACATTTTAGGTAGGTTTACCGGCGAAGGAATCGTAGATCGACGGCTACGATTGGGAGCTTATATTTCTGATGTTGCCATGTCATCTTATGTTATTTTTCTATGTTATTTTCTATGTATCTTTTATTTCAAGCATTAGTTACTATTTTGCCCTTATGAAGGCTTAGTGTTTGTTGTAGCCCGGTGGGCATGTGAGTCATTTTATGTTCATGTTTTGAGGCCTTTATAAAGAGGTCTCCTACTATTGTATTAGCTTAATGTTTTGATTAATAAAATTTCTGAAATTTGTCTTTGTCTTCTTGCTTGGGAGCTTGAGAGAAAGAGAGGAGACCTAGGAGAGGCCCCACCCGAATTACCCAACAGCCCACGTCGGTGAGCTCTTGGTTTTCTTTTAATTGGTTCGTTGTTTTCTCCTTCCCCACCAAGCCTCCATACCCGAACCCTCCTATTGCCCCTCTCCCCGTCTCCCCGCAGCCATCCCCGTCAAAATCCCCTCAAACCCGTCGGCACAGGAGCCCGTCCCCTTCCCTGCCGCCGGCTGAGCCAGCCAACGGCCCAGCCTAGCTCGCCGCCCCTCTTCCCCCAGCCTGGCCGAACCCTCCCCTTGGGAAATCCCGCCGTCCACCCTCCTTGGGTGATTTGAATTTCAGCTATTAAGCCTCCATTAATTCCTTCCTAATTTGTCATCTCAATTAGGCATGAAATTTAATTCAGGATTAATTCATTTGAATTCAAATTTAAATTTCTCTCTCCCCCTCATTTGAAACTTCCCTAATTAATTGAAATCTGAAATTTAAAGCTCAGATTTTAATTAAATCCATGGGGCCCACCAATTAATCAAATCCCCTCTCTTTCCCCCTTGCTTGGCCTGCCCCTCCACCTAGCCTCTTCTCTCTCTACTTGCCACCTAAGCACCCACTAATTACTCTCTTAATTTTCCCCTATTAGCTGCTCCTCTCTCCAACATAATTGAGGGAAATTTTAAGAGCAAATAACTTCTCCTCCCCATCCAAAATCTGGAATACAATTTCAGATTTTCCTCCAAGCCCTTCCCTAGCTCACGGCCCAAATCTCCCTCTCTTGCCTCCTTCCCTCCCCATTTCAATGTTGAATGGCGGATCCTGAATTTGAGTGGGGGCTTGTGTTCAATGCAGACGGTAGCCTCAACATCCTCCGATCCCCGTTCTTTGACGCGGGATTTGAGCACAAGACACAGTTGGCGAATACTTTGAGCGAATTCTACCATCACTTGTGCGCGTCATCGACCGACAGTTTCAAAACTACGTTTGGACAATCACCGGGCGCCATCCACCACCACTTCCACCGGCGGCTACCTATCCGGTAACGAAGTCCTTAGTCTCCTTTTCCGTAGTGGTGCTCTCCATCTTCATGTGGTTCTTTCTTCTCCGCTAAAAGCCAAAGAGTGAACGAGTGAGAAGGTACTCAAGGTGAATTTTCTCATTATTAATTGTGGGATTTCTGTTATGAGCATTTAAGTATTTCTTTTATCTTTGAATGTTTCACCTAAACAAGTTGATTACCTAGAATACTTTTAAACCTTCCTTTTATTGGTGATAAATTTATATTGGCAACGCTCTAATTAATCTTCATTTTAATTTCCGCACGCAATTCATTCATTGTTTCACATCACATGGCTTATATGATTCAATTCCATACCCTCTAGAAAATTGTAAAAAAAATATAATCATTCATCTAGGCCTGTCTTCTAAAAGGATAGTATTCATTATGCAGTAAAAACAACGAGCCCGCAACCAGAAATCAAGTTCTCCCTAACTTCAGAAAGTATATAACCCATTTTAAACAACTAGTCATACAAGCGCCTGCATATTATCTGCTCTCCGAACTATGTTACTAGAAACAAAAGAAAGTTGTTACTTCATTCCACAGAAGCTAGATACATGTGGGAATTAATATAGAAAAAAATGTTTTAGCCATTCAGCAGATCATATTATGATCTTCCAAAGAGAACAATATTAATAGGTGGCTCGTAAAGTATTAAATCTTTAAAAAAAGACGCTCTACCAAGAAAGAGCAACAGGTTTATAGCTAAGAATTGTTTCTGAAGTCTAATGATGAATTTATTGAAGTTGTAAATCTAGCACATTTCTATAAAGTTATATTAGTCAAAACAAGAAAGCAAGTCTTTTCATTACACGTATGGTATAACTCACTATTCTCATTATATTTCATATCAAATATATCCATACTTTAAGAAAGTCGAGTTATTTAGGTTATTTAAACAATAACAAGACCATGGCACTTTTCTATTAATTCAACTCATGGAAAGCACCATCCAAGGATATCTAATAGCAATTATGTGACCAAAAATCTTCTTTGTCAATAAATTAACCTAATAACAATAGTTGATGTACATGATGGTTTATAATCAACTAGAATAAAGCATATGGAAGAACTGTAAGAGGACAATCAAATCTAATAAACATTAGAAGAGAATAAGCTTAAGATGACAATTCCAACCAATAATAGTGTTTCTAAAGTCAGTAAACTGAAAGAACACTTACCGCATGCAAGTCAGCAATGAAGTAGAGTGTTTCATACGTATCCTGAAAAGACAGAAAAAGGTATGTAATAAGCTAAGAATGACAAAAGGGTCCATAATGAGTAACACTCCTAGTTTCTTCAATTAAGCGTCAATAGGTTGAAACTAGTTAGGCAATCAGAGTTAACTTAGACAATTAAAATGCAAGAAGATGAAAGTCTAACATGCATAAAAAAGTATTTTTGAAGTTATGTGGGGTTCAGGGCCATATTCTTAAAGTTTCATATGAATATTCAGTTTTCTAGCGACCATATCAGATTAGAATATTTTGTATTATTCTGCAAAGTTCAAAACCCTTTAAAAGGGAATTTACTAACCGAGACTATATATCATCTCACTACTGATTACAAAATACATTAACTGTATGAAATGCTATATACTGGCACAATACAACGGTCGCCAAAGAATTGAGACTATTGCTAGAAGTTGTCAATAAGGCCATGCTTGCAGAGGTAGAAACTTTTAAAGAAAATGTTTTGGAAATAGACAGAAGATAGAAATCAGATGCTTCACGGAGCAAATTGGATAGCACCACAACACCCTCTATGATACACTATCTAGGGAGATGCAGGTTTGGGAATGAGAAGTGTGCTTTATACAAACATTCTCCAGCATTGTTTCGTGGTTCTTAGGAGCCAATTGTATGGGTGAAATAATGCAGGTATGCAAACAAAAACCAGAAGTGAACGCAACTAAATCTTCCAAAATTGATGACCAGATGGGTTATACTCAGCCACTCAGATCAGATCGCATGTGTATCACAAGTAAATAGATCATGATGCATAACACTAAATTTACTTTGTGTTAAAGTGCTTCATTAGTTTCAGCGGAGACGCATGTAAAGTAATACCCTAGATGTGTCAAAAGAAATTTCAGGGAAGAACAAAGAAAAAAAAAGTATATCCTCATCAAAATCCGGTTATTAGCTAGATGGCATCAGGTTGGCGAATTTGGGGATGGCCTGAGAAAGGGTACTGCATAGTTTTACGCTATTGAATCTTAAATAAATTTGTTATGGGTAGTTAGAAATATCTACAAATATGAGTTGAAGAGGAGGAATGCATCGGGTCTTTTGTGTGACAGAAAATTAGCCCTAAACTTAAGGAGAAATTTTATAACATAGTGGTGAGACCTGCAATGCTTTATGGAGCAGAATGTTGGCTATTAAAAGAAAAACATAAAATTATGTTAAGCATTGCAGAGATGAGGATGCTCAGGTGAATGAGTGACTTTACACTTAGAGACGGAATACAAAAGGATTATGTATGTGAAAAGGTTGGAGTAGCTCCAATGGCAGATAAGATTAGAGAGAGTCGTCCTAGATGGTGTGACGCCCCAGGCATCCATAGTGAAAGGATTCGTCGACAGTCTTGATCAATAAATCCATTCCTGCTCCCTTGCTCGGACCTGAAATTGTTAACCACATATAATGAGCTTACAAAGCCCAGCAGGTCACCAAAGCCTACAACTGAAATCAAAGCACGGCGATGCTATCAATATGCATGTCAATCTATCAATCTGAATCAGTCAATGGTCAATGAGTCTATGCAGTGGAAATCAAATCAGTAGTCGATGCAATCCGAAAATCAATAGTCAATAAAACCAGTCAATGCAGCGGCAGGCAAATCAATCATTTCAATTCAATCAATCAATATCCGTCAATCAAATCAATACGGTCAAATCAATGAAATCAGTCGAGAAAAGCAATACGGAACAATGAATCTATACGACAGTCAATACGGTACAGAAACAGTAGGCAGTAGTACGATGTCCATGTTCATGCTATCAATACAGTATCTATATCTATCAATGTCCATATCAATGCTCAGTAGTATCAATGTTCAGTAGTCAATCGATGAAATCAGTGAAATCGTACGATACAGTAAACCCGATCAAATCCGTAAAATCCGTAAATCAATACATTAAACATGCAATCAATACGATAATACTGAACAATGTATAATCAATGGTCATGTTGTTGTTGTAGAATTCATATTGCTGTTGTAGATATCAATACATTGGTTCTATGAAAAGAGTCGTCACTCTATTGCCCGTCGGCCGCCCGTCGGCATATAATCTCCTTATGACTCCCATCGTTATATCCATGATCCATGATCTATGATTTAAAGGAAAGCCCGTCGGCCCACCATCCTGTACAGGTATCATCTCCAACCAATGTTCAACCAGGTTATACGTGTTTCAGTATCAATAAGCAATCAATAATCAATATTAGAGCAATCATATCAATAATCATAGGCATATCGATTCAATCTATCAATTTCAGTCAAATCAGGAATCATACAAAAATCGGGCAGAGTAACAGTAGTCTATCGAATTTACACAAAAAATCCTGCAAAAAGACAAATTCTGAATTTCTCCAAATTACAACAGAATAACCACGGCATCAATACAAGACTATCAATCTATAGAATCCAAATCAAATCAAGTCCTGATAATTTTCTATTCAATTAAAATCGCGTAGAATCAATTCCGACCGATAAAATCATCGTAGAAAATAGTCAAATCGTGTACAATATTCATATCTATAACATACTAAAAGTTGTGCGGTGAAAGTCGTGTCAATACAAAATCAGGTCAAAAGTTCGACTACAAAAACACAAAACAGTGCACAACTCGATCAAAATACAAAATCTTCGAAAACAGAAATAGGGTTCGGAGTCCTTACAGCGAGACAAACAAATCTTCTAACAGCGTCGTCGGACGAAAAGCGCTCCGTGGCCTCCAAAACCAAGCTTCCTTCTTCTCTTCCTTCTCTTTCTCTCTCTTGCCTTTTCTCTCTCTCCAAAATGAATCCAAAATATCTAAAATCCGATATTTATTAACACTGATCGTCCTGGACGATCCAAATTTCGTCCTGGGCGACTTGCTCTCTGGACAGATTTCGTACAGACGGATCGTCCCGACTGCTCCAGGTTCGTACAGACGAAAATGGCAGATTTCTTCACAAATTTCTTCAGTTCGTCCAGTACTAAATCCAGTTCGTACAGACGAACTGCACTAAAAAAAATCAGCTTTTTGAAGGGTTTTACAGATGGTTTGGTCACATAAACCATCGGCCTTCCGATGACTAGGTTAGGAGAGAAAATGTTTTAGATCCAGCCTATGTTAAGAAAGGTAGAGGTATACCTAAAAAGAATTGGTTATAAGGAATTAGATATGGCATTTGTTTATTAGATTTAAATAAGAATTTAACTCTTAATAAGATACAATGGAGAAAAATAATTCATATAGTTGAACCCACATAGTGAGATAAAAGTTTGATGCTATTACTAGATATTAATTGTGCTGTCCTTAAAAAGTAATAGAAGAAAATGAGGTATTCTAGGGAGATAGAGGTCTAATCTGTGGGAGGGAGCAAGAAGTAGCATGTGAAATTTTCTGTTTGATCAGGGAGAATAGATAATACACTGACCAATTTATTACAAGCAAATCATCTCACAGTTTTAGAGGAAAAATAAATTAAAAGTGTTAAAACAAATATTGCTTTTAACATAGAAGTTTGACATCGATGCTGAAGCAGCATACAAAAATAAAATGACAGCCAATATGGATAGATGAAGATAAACTTATGGAAAAACCAATTCCCGTCAATTCCGCCTCCATTAATTTTGCCTTCATCAGTGTTTCATCAAGCTCAACAATCCTCTACCTTATTCAATTCATCTAACCTCTCAATAATCCATGGGATTAATACTTCCACCTCATCAATATTGGAGTGTTGTAATTATTCGTCACTAATTTTGTATATTTTCTATTGGAGGCTCTCTTATGATTGTATAAATATTACACAAATATTCAAATGAAATACTAAATTAATTATTGTCAAAACTTCTCAAACAAAACATCATCATCAATACCATCCTTAACGCACCTATTCTGGGTAAGGTAAATTCTGCTTTACAGAACGAGCTTTCTAGTTTGTTCGGTTATATATCCAGGTTGCTTCATTGCTGTCACATCTAATAACAATTACATGGGAGAAAAATGGGCCGAGCTACAGCATCTATCAGTCACAACCAAGCATCTAGGCATGATTTACATCAGGAGAGAACTACCAGATGGGCCGAAATAACATGTAAATGCTGTTTTTTTGTTGTTTATATAAGGAAACTTTCTCTTTTGTCAGGAATTGAATATCAGGCGGGACTTTCAAATAAAGCATATAATGATTAGTCCTTTAAAGTGCAGCCCTTATAAAGGTTAAATTTAAAAAGAAAATGCAGTGGAGCTTATACAGATTTAATGTGTGTGGCAAATCAAATCATAAAATTATTTTTTTCCTCTAATATTCTATCTTCTTTGAAGCATACAATGCTTTCACAGGACTGTGCCTTCAAAGTGAATATATTGGATTAGTATAGAACTATACGAATGCCAAATTTATATAATTTAGGAGCAGAATCTGAAGACTGGATAAAATGAGATGAAAATGTTGCAATGTCACCTGAAGTAAAACCCAGTTCTTAATGGCACCAAGGTAATTTCCCAGGTGAACAGACCCTGTAGGTTGGACCCCAGATACCACCCTTTTCCTGAAAAAATTGAAATGCAGAGTAAGGACTAATGCCATATCAACTATGTGCCCATATTTTATATAAACAGGTTTTGATATGAGAGGCTTTTGTGATACTCAGATAATCCAATAGAAAAGAAATATTAGCTTTCAACAAACATGAATCTCCATCTTGTATGCATCAAGAAAGGTAGAACAGAAATGTTAAGTGAATAGTTTGAGTGGATCATTGAGCCATTGAACATAACTCAGAAATCAAACATAACAGGTACTACTCCCGACAGTAAACAAATCCTCTTCAATAATGAAACTTAAATTTTTATTTTACTTTACTAGAATTCAGAGTAGGTTTATCCTCTTAATATCTTGACCTGGAACAATAAATGAACTGTACCAATGCTAGAGCTTAACTTTATAAGTTGACAGGATTTTTGTGTTATACTACCAATAGCACGTGAAAGAACAAAAGCCAGCAAGAAATAGAATAAGCAATGTAATTTTTCCTTGTTTCCTGAGCTCCCATCAATCCAATAATAATGACAGATATATGAAGAATCTTCCACCTTTAGCAAGAGAAGTGCTCGTCATTATCATCATCATTAACATTAATACCAAATACTTGGTGTAGCTTTTATGAATCCTCATTTTCCATCTTGTTTTGTGTTGCATGAAGGGTGAAAAATATTTTGCACAAATCTTTTTTAACATCTTCCATCGAAGACTGCATTAATTTCCAATGCCCCTCAAACATAATCATTCCTTAATTTATCATTATTAGAATTTTAGTTTTACCACACATCTATCTTGTTATTAGGATTTCCGCCACACTAAACTTAGCTATAAGCGATGTTTAATTGTCAACCTTCAAATCAATTCAATATAGCCAACCTAATTATAGTTTTACAAAATTTACCATTAATCCTCTATGATATACTCTTATGCATAAGGATGTAAAAGAAATGAGCTACTTGTGGCTCGGCTCTATTATAGCCAGACATAGATAAATTAGAAAGCAAACTCATTTTCATTTCACTCAGAGAAGAAATAATATAACATAAACAATAAGGAAGTATTTGTTCATGTTCATGAACAAGAAGTGTTTGTTCATGTTCGTCGGATTTTTTTTATTTAAAGTATTCATGAACAAGATTGTTTATAAGAAGAATTATTTTCTGAACTAGTTTGTTCATGAACGGGCTCATTAGGTAGCTTGAAAACACTCGCTCTATATATTAGAAAATAAGCTCATTTTGTAGATCAAAAGCCCTCGCTAGATATATTTGTGAATATGCTCTGCGGTATTTATTTGTTAGTAGGCTCAATAAGACTTGTTGGTTAAGATAACAAACATCTAGAAAGTAAGGCTCGTTAATAGCTCAATAAAGCTAGGTTTGTTTAAAACATGAAACAAACTAAGGGTGTAAATGAGTCGAGTCGAGTCGAGCTCGAGTAGTAGCAAACTGATACAGCTATGACACATGTCAGGCACGATGTAACCGTGTCGGATTAAAATAATATTTAAATTAAAATGGACGCGCATGTCATAATTTTTATGATAAATTTATTTAAATTACATTTAATATTTAACATTTTTAATCAAATAAAATAGGGCAAATGAAATCGCATATAAAGAATGTCATTTTATCACACTGAGTGCGGGGGATGCAGTTTTAATAAAAAATTTCATAATAAATCACTCTATGAGTCTTTATATGTTTAATGATTTCTCAAATTTGAGAATGTTTGCAGTAGTTGAAACTCATTTTGCCTCGGTTAAAGTAATGTTTAGAATATTTAAACAAATTAAAAATATCCTTCAGCCTATGATGATAAGTGAGAAGTGTCTTGTTATCGACACTCAAGAGGATGATATTAGAAAGGCAAGATACGTAAACGAAAAGATGTTAGATGATTTATGATGGATGATATTAAGTACATTTTAAGTTTTACTAATTCTATTTATGAGATGCTACGAGTAGCGGACACAAATAAGTCATGTTTATATTTAGTTTATGAGATATAGGATTCTATGTTAATTAAAGTAAGAGAGATAATATACATACATAAAAGAAAATCACATTATGAGACATGAAAAAAGGGATTTTAGAATATTTTGGAAGATAGGTGGAATAAAAGTAACACACTTTTATATTGCTTGGCTCTCTCTAAATGCAAAGTAAATTTCAAAATATCTTTCGTAATTAATTCTCAATTTTTTAATAATAATTGTCTTTTTTTTAAGATATTCAAGAAAAAATAACTTCAAGAGGACCCTCAACGAGTTTCTCCGCAAAAAGATTTATAAAATTTCATAGTTTAAAATTGCGCAATTAGAGGCGCGCCTCTGCGCAATTTCACCCCCAGGCACCCTTATTACTTAAGCAATTATGGGACCAGGAGAGGCGTACGCCTTATAGAACCTGAGGTGCGCCTCAGAGGCGCAATTGCGCAATAACAGGGGAGGCGTACGCCTCAAGCAAACGGGCCCCACTCACTTAAGTGCCTAATCAAATACCCCATTCATTCCTCCCTAGCGTCCCTCGGCCGACCCGAACCACACGAAGCCGCAAAGCCCCGCACTACCCCACCCTAGCGTTCCTCGGCCGACCTTCCCGCCGGCGCCGCCTCACGCCGATGAGTAGCACGTGTCCAACCGCCCTCTACGACACCTCTACTACCTATTCTAGGTTTTTTTTTAAATTCAATATTTGATTTTTCAACTTATAGAAAATCTAGTGGTTAAAATTTTTTTAGATTTGTTGTTTGATTTTGCATTTGTGCATTAGGAAACATGGTTAGGGGCAAAGAAAAGTCAAATACATCATTGCGGAGGGACCCTTCTTGGAAGTACAGTGTACAGGTTGCAAAGTAATCGTACATGCATAACACTTTAATATGTTCTGATTATCGTTTGTCTTTTTGAAAATAGTTGAATGGTGGATCCAATTTGGTGATTCCACCCCTGAGTTACAGAGTTTTGCAGTTAGAGTTTTGGGTCTCACTTGTTCTTCCTTTGGGTGTGAGCGAAACTGAAGCACATATAATCAAGTGCAAACAAAGAGAAAAAATCGACTTTCAACACTCAGAATGAACTCCCTTGTGTATTATGCCCATTGCCCAACAAGAGGTTGAGATATAAGAGGTTAAGGAACAAGGGGTTGAAGGATGATGAGAACCCTTTGGTGTGTGATGATGTGGCGTCTGATAACGAGTGGTTCATAGATGATGAGACAGATTAGCCATTATCAAACCTACACCTAGAGGATCTAAATGTGGATGTCTTGAGGGGCAAAACAGATCAAACGGGCACATCCAATAGTACCACACCACACACATCCACTAGTACTGCAGCACAACAAGCAAACAAATATATCTCACAATTTTTTATGCGCTATTACATTTAAAATATATACAATTAACAACACACTAATCATTCTTATTGAACAGGGAAGAGAAAAGTGGGTAAGATTAAAGATGATGAAGATTTGGCATTCATAGATATAATTGGAGACGAAGATGCCTCCACTGAAGACACATTTAGTGATGGGACATGATTGAATTTTATATGTTCTTTCTTATTTGTACTTTGGGAGTTTTGATATACTTCAATTTGTAGTTTTGTACTTTTAATTATGCTATAAGATGCATATATTGCATCTATTTTATTATTTTCCACTAAGTTCACTTCTCATTTAGATGCTTTTATTGTATAATAGACTATTATTGTTATTTACCTGCTAGGGTACTTAAATTCGCATTTACGCAATTCTTCGTTTGTGAGGCTTTACGCCTCACACCACCTCGAGGCTTACGCCTCGCCTCACGGACGAAAAATGCCTCGAGGTTTATTTATGCAATTTTAAACCTTGAAATTTTCGAATATGAGGAAGACTTGTTTGAAATTTTATTTCTCAAATGAGGATGAGAGAAAAATGGTTAATATAGAGCTTGTTATATTCTTTGGTTATCAAGAGTCTTCGCGTGATAGATGGATAACGGATCCAAATATGTGGTGGTTGATTCATGGAACTTCGACACCACTACTTCAAACAATAGTCATAAAACTTCTTGATCAGGTTTCATCCTCCTCTTGTTGTGAGAGAAATTGGAGCAAATACCCCTCCATTCAATCGATGAATCGAAACAAGATCACTCCACAATAGACTGATGATTTAGTATATGTTCATACAAGCCATCGTCTTCTATCAAGAAGACTCCAGATTATATAGAAGGCGATAACAAGATGTGGAATGCTGTTATAGTTGGGTTTGAGTCCATTGACGATATGAGAATTGGAGATTGCAATCTTTATCTTGTTGAGCCAAAATTAGAAGCAATGACATTTAATGATGATGATATTGAAGGCCAAAGAGAATCCCCTAAAGAAGCTAATCTTGTCATTTTTTTTACTAAATAGTTAAAGATTCATCTTGTACGAGATAGTTTATGTTTATGTTTTCGATGTAATACTAGACATTTTATGATTTTTTATTATTATTATAAGCTACTCAGCTAATTATGATGTTGTTTTCTTATTTTTTTGTCATTCTTAATATTGTGATTTGATTGTTTTCTTAATTTTGATGTATGATTTAAAAAGTACAATGTCTTGTCAACCTCGTACTTGTACCTTATATTTTCAATAATTGACGTGTCACGTATCTATATAGTTTCGTGTATGTTTCATTGTGCTCATATCGATGCAACAGATTATAAACAATGTTCATTTTGATTTATTACTAATAGGACCTCGCCACTTGATTCTTAACTCATCTAAGATGTCCTTCCCACCTCAAGGATTATCATGTTGTTCATAAATTCCTTGTGTCATAGCCATGAATTTTGATTTACCACTAGAACCAGCTACCACATTTTACTTTTTACTCGACCATTCTACCAAATGTCCATTAAGAAACGTGCAATGATCAGATGTTGATCTCCTATCTACTATTAAACCTACATATTTATATAGGCTTCCAATCTGAGTTACCTACTTTTGAGCAAACACTTTTTTCCTTGTAGTACCTTCCAAGTAAGTTATCACGTGATAAATAGCTTGTACTTGTCTTTATCTTAGATCAAGCTTGAATGATTAATCATACTTACTGAACATGCAATTTCAAGCCAGGTATAAGCAAGTTACAAGAGTTTTTTCTATCAACCTCTGATAGATGTCCCTATCAACTATTAGTTTTTCTTTTGCTTCCCCTAATTTCTAATTTGGCTTAGAAAGTAAAACTATATGTTTGCAACATAACTTACCTATTTCTTTCAAGAGGACAATTACATATTGTTATTGTGAACTAAAAATAACAAACCTTCAGCATGAAAATTTAATTCCCAAAATACTTCAATCCACCAAGCTCCCTTTGTGTTTCTATTCCTTGTCGTTTCCAATTCAATGATATCATAATGTATAATATAAGGGCTGTCACTCCCCCAATTTCTAAACGCTTTGTAGAGGGTATAATATCCTTGAATATGTATGTATCATGCTCCTTTTATTACTTTAGCAAACCCAAACTAAGCTATAGGTAATCCATAAGCAAGTCACAGTGCGAACCTGCATATGAATAGAATGATTTTCCAGCATTTCTAAATTTTGCAGCTTAAATAAGCTGTTTTGTTTGGGGTTTTTGAAAAATAAAATAATTAAAAAGCACATTTCCCTCGGCACACCTCGTGATATCTTATATGGTCACTAAGAAGAAGAATAAATAATGCATATGATTAACATCGTAGAAAAAAGTAGAAAAATATTATCATCGTTAATATTCGTAAAATTTCTTCAGACTTGCATGCTTCCATAGTTTGAATGGAAGAGTTATGAACAAAGCGCACTCACTTTTTAAGGCTGGCCAATCTTCCTGAAACCTCACTCTCTGGAGCAGAAACTGTACAATTGCACCGGAAACCAGCAGCTGCAACATGCAGTGTAGGGAGAACTAGATTCAAGACACGTGCTTGCCTTCGACCTCGGCCTCTGCTTCTAATAAAACCAGAAGATGAGCGACATCGTATCAAACCAAAGAAGAGTAATGTGGAGAAGATATAGTTCTAGGGTTTGCTCGAAAAATAACAAACATTGTCGAGGAGAGGAGGCGAGAGGAGTTGGATAGGATGGTGAAGTGGGAGAGAAGAGTGCGGCTCATTGCTTATTCTCTATTCGTCTATTCCGTATATCTTCGTCTTCTCCTCTCCTCTCCTCACTCTCCGCTGCTAGCAAATGATAGAGTTGGAGGAGGAACGAATGGCCCAGATGATCAAAATGGCTAATGACGACGAGTGGGCCGCTCAGCCTTTAAGATGCAGTCGCCGCCGAAGCTCCGGTTTTACTACTTTGGAGCGGGATGAAAAGCACTTTAGGTTCAGTCGACTCATCTGATCCGCTGAATTGAAGCACAGCGCCTTAAATAGTGAATTTAGGGTTGTTTGGTTTGGACAAGTATATGTGAAAAATAAAATGCATATGTTTTTTTTTTTTTTTTTTTTTTTTTTTTTTTTTTTTTTTTTTTTTTTTTTTTTTTTTTTTTTTTTTTTTTTTAATGGGTGTTTGATATGAAAATATGATGAATGCAAAGTATTGGGGTTTTTATTTTATGTGTAAATCGCATAAATATGTCTTTGAATTTTAAGTATTTGGGAAGAAAAATAAATTCAAAGTAATTTAATCAAGAATCTAAGTTATTCATCTAGTTCATTTTTTTATGTTTTATTGTTTTGAATGTGTTCAGTCCAAATAAAAATTCAAATACATTGCACGGTGAGAACTCCATCCTCACACACAAAATGGCATGAAGTATTCATCGGCCTTGCAAGTCCTTTGTCCCTCCATAAGCATGGTTAGAAGCAATGTCATTATCAACATCATGAGCCATTTGTCCCTTCTTGCATGATAGGCCACATGATGTAGTAGATCGTCGGAAGACTCGACTTGCAAGAAGAATTTTTGGCTCTCAATCCAGGGAAGAAGAAGAAGAAGACAAGCTCTAAGGCTTCAAAGACTAAAATATTTCATTCAATTACATTGGCCAACTATTTAAAGAGTAAAATAGAACTATCTAGAGCATGAAAGGTAAACAAGTCCTAAAGCATAATAAAAGCTTAGATGTTCATACATCATTCTTCCCTTGTGTCAAAAAGCTCGACTCCGTCGAGGCATGTTATTAGAAGGGAGGTAGAGTGGCAAACAAATTCCTGGATCGAAGACTTTGAATGCAGACTTCAAAATTAGCACATGAAGAGGCTTTTTCCACTCCAAATGAGGATGTTCAGCTTTGGAATCTTTGAATTGAACTAGCATTTCAATTTGCCAATGGGTTGGTGAATAAGAGTTCTTGGCAAATAACCAATCCGGCCTGAAGTCAACACCATGCCCCGCTATAGATAGAAGAGAAATGTTTGTAAAACCTTTAAAAAGCTGATTTTTTTTTAGTGTTGTTAGTCCGGACGAACTGGACTTAGTCCGGACGAACTGGACTTAGTCCCGGACGAACTGGAGAAAATTATGAAGAAATCTGCCTGGATCGTCTGGACGAACCTGTAAGGGTCGGGACGAACCGTCGGGACAAACTGAACCCGAGAGTTTCGTTCAGGGACGAATAAAATTAGAATTAATTTCGTCTGGACGTTTTGAGTCCAGAGGAGTTCGTCTCGGGACGAATGGGAATCGTCTGGGACGATCCTGCTTGATAAATATACGATTTGAGATATTTTGGATCATTTTTGAAGAGAGAGAAAAAAGGCATGAGAGAGAAAGAAAATGAAATAGAAAGAAGACGCTTGATTTCGGAGACCGCGGAGCGCTTTTCGTCAGACGACGCAGTTGGAAGATTTGTTTGTCTCGAAGTAAGGACTCTGAATCCTATTTCTAATTTCGAAGACTTTGAGCTTTGATAATTCTGTGCTCAGTTTTGTGTTTTCGTTATAGAATAACGTGCATAATTTTGTATTGACGAAAGTTTTACCGCACAACTTTTGATATGTTTATGATTTGATATTTTTATACAGTTTGAGTATTTTCTGTAAAGTTTCTACCGGTTATTTTGAGTTTTGTGAGATTTTTATCCAATAAAAAATTATCAGGATATTAAAAAATGTTGCTCTGTACGATAAAAGTCTTATATTATTATTTTTCATGATCTGTGGTAATTTGATAAATTTCTGAATCTGTGATTTATGTGTACATTCCGTGTACTGTCGTTATGCTGCCGATTTCTCGTACGACCTCTGATTTTTCGAATTGATGATTTGAATGATTGAATATGCATACGAATGTGAAAATATGATTAAATTATTGTTATTGTTACTGAAAGACAAGTGCAGACTGGTTAAACCGTTGGTTGGAGATTCTTCAGCCGACGGGCACAGAGTGACGACTCTTATTGAGCCAACGGATATAGATATGGATATGGATATGGATATATGGATTTCTACAACAGCACAATGGATTATCGACATTGAAAAACGCCTTAATAGCCAGTGATTGTACTTGTCGAGTAAGACTATGGTATTGTATGGCTTGTGTAAGTACTGTTCTTATGATCTCATTATAGATTTATTGATTACTGTATGCATTTATTTATATCGATGGATTTATTGATTTTATTGATTTTGAATTGATTTATAGATTTATTGATATAGACGGACTTCTTGTATTGATTATTGATTTATTAATTTTGAATGGATTTACTGATGAATGGATTTATAGATTTATTGATATCGACGGATTTAATGTATTGGATTGATTTCTTGACGAATGGATTTACTGATGGATTTACGGGTTTACTGTTATTATCGGTTCATTGATACTGCATATTGTACGTGTCACTGTACATAGATACTGATATTGATATGGATATTGATATTGTATTGATTCATTGATACTATTGCTTCATTGATATACCGTATTGAACTGCTGCATGTGATTCATTGATCAATATGGAATAGGTTTTACTGTATTGATTTGATTGTTTTATATGATTTTATACTGATTGATAGTATTCGCCAGAGATGATTGATTAGATTGATTCCATTGATACGATGTTGATTTAATTGATATTATCGAGACGACGATTTTTCTCTATCGATTTGACTGATCAATTTAACTGAGATTCTTCTGAATATAGATTTTCCTATTATTTATGGATTCTTTCGAGATTTGACGTATGTACTGATTTATTAAGTTTTATTAAATTCTTCCTACTGTTTATTGATTCTTTTACTGATGATTGTGGATTGTATCGATCATGCATTGATTATTGATTTTTATATCTGCTGCATAGATTCACTGATCATGTGCAACTGACTGTTATGGATTTGATTGACTGACATGCATATTGTTTCAGCATCGTGCTTTGATTTCAGTTGTAGGTTTTAGGTGACCTGCTGGGCTTTTTGAAACTCATTATATGTGGTTAATATTTTCAGGTCTGGGCATGGGAGCATGAGATTGAGATTGATAAGGGATCCTCAGGTTTTTGTTCTTTTTGGGTTATAGTGATTTTTTTGTACTCATGACAGGATATATTTCATTTCATGAGATTATTGTGTAAAACCTGAGTATTGTATATGATTTTTTGGGATATGAATAGAATTATACATTGATGTTTTAAATTATAGAATTTTGTTAAATTGATTGAAGACTATAGATAGCTCTGGTAAATGATTGATGGTTTTAATGGATTGACTGAAATTCTTTCCAAATTAGATATTGGGGCGTTACAATTTTTGGTATCAGAGCAGTGTTATTGGAAGAATTGATTGTTATCAGAGCTATAGGATTTGATTGAGAGTTGGGTAGAATGGGTAGTTCAAGTGCATCATTTTGCATACATAGTTGCATGAGTGTATCATTTATTCTAAACTATGCAGGTGAAAATGTAAATGGATAATCCAGAGTCAAGTGTACCAAATGAGAAACACAGTGCAGCTCCAGTACCTTTAGAAAGTATGATGCAGTTGGTTACTGCTATAGCACATGTAATGGGGGATGCACAGAGTAAGTTGAGTGGAAGTAAAGAAGAAGAAGCAGATAAGCATTTACAGACATTTCATAAGCTGAAGCCTCCGTTGTTCAAAGGAGATGTAGGACCCCAGACTAGGGGTGTAAGTGAGCCGAGCCGACTCGTGAGCCGGCTCGAACTCGACTTGTTAACGAGCTCGCGAGCCGAGCTTATCGAGCTTCGAGCTCGAGCCTATAATCGAGCTCGAATGATAAACGAGCTCGAGTTCGAGCTTGAGCCAGATCGGCTCACGCTGGCTCGTTAAATATTTATTAATTAAAATAATATATATTATATATTATAATATATTAAAATATATGTTAATGAATAGATAAGTTAATTAAAATAAAAATAACAAACCTTCAGCATGAAAATTTAATTCCCAAAATACTTCAATCCACCAAGCTCCCTTTGTGTTTCTATTCCTTGTCGTTTCCAATTCAATGATATCATAATGTATAATATAAGGGCTGTCACTCCCCCAATTTCTAAACGCTTTGTAGAGGGTATAATATCCTTGAATATGTATGTATCATGCTCCTTTTATTACTTCAGCAAACCCAAACTAAGCTATAGGTAATCCATAAGATCTTATTTAGTCAAGTCACAGTGCGAACCTGCATATGAATAGCATGATTTTCCAGCATTTCTAAATTTTGCAGCTTAAATAAGCTGTTTTGTTTGGGGTTTTTGAAAAATAAAATAATAGAAAAGCACATTTCCCTCGGCATACCTCGTGATATCTTATATGGTCACTAAGAAGAAGAATAAATAATGCATATGAATAACATCGTAGAAAAAAGTAGAAAAATATTATCATCGTTAATATTCGTAAAATTTCTTCAGACTTGCATGCTTCCATAGTTTGAATGGAAGAGTTATGAACAAAGCGCACTCACTTTTTAAGGCTGGCCGATCTTCCTGAAACCTCACTCTCTGGAGCAGAAACTGTACAATTGCACCGGAAACCAGCAGCTGCAACATGCAGTGTAGGGAGAACTAGATTCAAGACACGTGCTTGCCTTCGACCTCGGCCTCTGCTTCTAATAAAACCAGAAGATGAGCGACATCGTATCAAACCAAAGAAGAGTAATGGGGAGAAGATATAGTTCTAGGGTTTGCTCGAAAAATAACAAACATTGTCGAGGAGAGGAGACGAGAGGAGTTGGATAGGATGGTGAAGTGGGAGAGAAGAGTGCGGCTCATTGCTTATTCTCTATTCGTCTATTCCGTATATCTTCGTCTTCTCCTCTCCTCTCCTCACTCTCCGCTGCTAGCAAATGATAGAGTTGGAGGGGGAACGAATGGCCCAGATGATCAAAATGGCTAATGACGACGAGTGGGCCGCTCAGCCTTTAAGATGCAGTCGCCGCCGAAGCTCCGGTTTTACTACTTTGGAGCGGGATGAAAAGCACTTTAGGTTCAGTCGACTCATCTGATCCGCTGAATTGAAGCACAGCGCCTTAAATAGTGAATTTAGGGTTGTTTGGCTTGGACAAGTATATGTGAAAAATAAAATGTATATGTTTTTTTTTTTTTTTTTTTTTTTTTTTGTTAAATGGGTGTTTGATATGAAAATATGATGAATGCAAAGTATTGGGGTTTTTATTTTATGTGTAAATCGCATAAATATGTCTTTGAATTTTAAGTATTTGGGAAGAAAAATAAATTCAAAGTAATTTAATCAAGAATCTAAGTTATTCATCTAGTTCATTTTTTTATGTTTTTTTTAATGTGTTCAGTCCAAATAAAAATTCAAATACATTGCACGGTGAAAACTCCATCCTCACACACAAAATGGCATGAAGTATTCATCGGCCTTGCAAGTCCTCAGTCCCTCCATAAGCATGGTTAGAAGCAATGTCATTATCAACATCATGAGCCATTTGTCCCTTCTTGCATGATAGGCCACATGATGTAGTGGATCGTCAGAAGACTCAACTTGCAAGAACAATTTTTGGCTCCCAATCCAGGGAAGAAGAAGAAGAAGACAAGCTCTAAGGCTTCAAAGACTAAAATATTTCATTCAATGATCCCTACCCTTTTACATTAGCCAGCTATTTAAAGAGTAAAATAGAACTATCTAGAGCATGAAAGGTAAACAAGTCCTAAAGCATAATAAAAGCTAAGATGTTCATACATCATTCTTCCCTTGTGTCAAAAAGCTCGACTCCGTCGAGGCATGTTATTAGAAGGTAGGTACAGTGGCAAACAAATTCCTGGATTGAAGACTTTGAATGCAGACTTCAAAATTAGCTAATGAAGAGGCTTTTTCCACTCCAAGTGAGGATGTTCAGCTTTGGAATCTTTGAATTGGACTAGCATTTCAATTTGCCACTGGGTTGGTGAATAAGAGTTCTTGGCAAATAACCAATCCGTCCTGAAGTCAACACCATGCCCCACTATAGATAGAAGAGAAATGTTTGTAAAACCCTTAAAAAACTGATTTTTTTTTTTTAGTGTTGTTAGTCCGGACGAACTGGACTTAGTCCGGACGAACTGGCCTTAGTCCCGGACGAACTGAAGAAAATTGTGAAGAAATCTGTCTGGATCATCTGGACGAACCTGTAAGAGTCGGGACGAACCGTCAGGACAAACTGAACCCGAGAGTTTCGTCCAAGGACGAAGAAAATTGGAATTAATTTCGTCTGAACGTTTTGAGTCCAGAGGAGTTCGTCCCGGGACGAATGGGAATCGTCCGGGACGATCCTGCTTGATAAATATCCGATTTGAGATATTTTGGATCATTTTTTAAGAGAGAGAAAAAGGCAGGAGAGAGAAAGAGAAGGAAATAGAAAGAAGAGGCTTGATTTCGGAGGCCGCGGAGCGCTTTTCGTCCGATGACGCAGTTGGAAGATTTGTTTGTCTCGAAGTAAGGACTCCGAATCATATTTCTGATTTCGAAAACTTTGAGTTTTGATAATTCTGTGCTCAGTTTTGTGTTTTCGTTACAGAATAACGCGCATAATTTTGTATTGACGAAAGTTTTACCGCACAACTTTTGATATATTTCTGATATGATATTTTTACACAGTTTGAATATTTTCTGTAAAGTTTCTACCGGTTATTTTGAGTTCTGTGCGGTTTTTATCCAATAGAAAATTATCAGGATGTTGAAAAATGTTGCTTCTGTACGATAAAAGTCTTATATTGTTGTTTTCCATGATCTGTGGTAATTTGATAAATTTCTGAATCTATGATTTCTGTGTACATTCCGTGTACTGTCGTTATGCCGCCGATTTCTCGTATGACCTCTGATTTTTCGAATTGATGATTTGAATGATTGAATATGCATACGAATGTGAAAATATGATTAAATTATTGTTATTGTTACTGAAAGACAAGTGCAGACTGGTTGAACCGTTGGTTGGAGATTCTTCAGTCGACGGGCACAGAGTGACGACTCTTATTGAGCCAACGGATATGGATATGGATATATGGATATATTTATGGATTTCTATAACAGCACAATGGATTATCGACATTGAAAAACGCCTTAATAGCCAGTGATTGTACTTGTCGAGTAAGACTATGGTATTGTATGGCTTGTGTAAGTACTGTTCTTATGATCTCATTATGGATTTATTGATTACTGTATGCATTTATTTATACCAATGGATTTATTAATTTTATTGATTTTGAATGGATTTATAGATTTATTGATATCGACGGACTTCTTGTATTGATTATTGATTTATTAATTTTGAATGGATTTACTGATGAATGGATTTATAGATTTATTGATATCGATGGATTTAATGTATTAGATTGATATCTTGACGAATGGATTTACTGATGGATTTACGGGTTTACTGTTATTATCGGTTCATTGATACTACATATTGTACGTGTCAGTGTACATAGATACTGATATTGATATTGTATTGATTCATTGATAATATCGCTTCATTGATATACCGTATTGAACTGCTGCATGCGATTCATTGATCAATATGGAATAGGTTTTACTGTATTGATTTGATTGTTTTATATGATTTCATACTGATTGATAGTATTCGCCAGAGATGATTGATTAGATTGATTCCATTGATACGATGTTGATTTAATTGATATTATCAAGACGATGATTTTTCTCTATCGATTTGACTGATCAATTTAACTGAGATTCTTCTGAATATAGATTTTCCTATTATTTATGGATTCTTCTGAGATTTGACGTATGTACTGATTTATTGAGTTTTATTGAATTCTTCCTACTGTTTATTGATTCTTTTATTGATGATTGTGGATTGTATCGATCATGCATTGATTACTGATTTTTGTATCTGCTGCATAGATTCACTAATCATGTGCAACTGACTGTTATGGATTTGATTGACTGACATGCATATTGTTTTAACACGGTGCTTTGATTTCAGTTGTAGGTTTTAGGTGATCTGCTGGGCTTTTTGAAGCTCATTATATGTGGTTAATATTTTCAGGTCAGGGCATGGGAGCTGGAGATTGAGATTTATAAGGGATCCGCAGGTTTTTGTTCTTTTTGGGTTATAGTGCTTTTTTTGTACTCAGGACATGATAGATTTCATTTCATGTGATTATTATGTAAAACCTGAGTATTGTATATGATTTTTTGGGATATGAATAGAATTGTACATTGATGTTTTAAATTATAGAATTTTGTTAAATTATTTGCTATTAATTAAAGACTATAGATAGCTCTGATAAATGATTGATGGTTTTAATGGATTGATTGAAATTCTTTCCAAATTAGATCTTGGGGCGTTACAATTTTTGATATCAGAGCAGTGTTATTGGAAGAATTGATTGTTATCAGAGCTATAGGATTTGATTGAGAGTTGGGTATAATGGATAGTTCAAGTGCATCATTTTGCATACATAGTTGCATGTGTGTATTATTTTTTTTAAACTGTGCATGTGAAAAGGTAAATGGATAATCCAAAGTCAAGTGTGCCAAATGAGCAACACAGTGCAGCTCCATTACCTTCAGAAAGTATGATGCAGTAGGGTACTGCTATAGCACATGTAATGGGGGATGCACAGAGTAAGTTGAGTGGAAGTAAAGAAGAAGAAGCAGATAAGCATTTACAGACATTTCATAAGCTGAAGCCTCCGTTGTTCAAAGGAGCTGTAGGACCCCAGGCTAGGGGTGTAAGTGAGCCGAGCCGACTCGTGAGCCAACTCGAAATCGACTCATTAACGAGCTCGCGAGCCGAGCTTATCGAGCTTCGAGCTCGAGCTCGAGCCTATAATCGAGCTCGAGTTCGAGCTTGAGCCAGATCGGCTCGTGAGCTCGCGAGCTGGCTCGTTAAATATTTATTAATTAAAATAATATATATTCTATATTATAATATATTAAAATATATGTTAATGAATAGATAAGTTAATTAAAATAATATATTAAATATATTAATATATGCTTGGACAAGATATAACTGCGGTTGCTTTAATTAAAGTAATGTATAAAGTATATTATAATATAGGTTATAATATTATGTGAGTTCCAAGACAAGGCTGCCAGCTTTTTTTGTTTTGGGAAAAAAAGTTGTTGTCAACTTGACAGCTGACCGTTGACACCTACTCAGGCGGAAAAAAAAAGCTAGACTCATTTCGAGTCAAATGAAAAATAAAGGCGGGAAAATTCCAAACTGAAACCGAGCCAGCTCGAGCTCGTTTACCGCAGAACAAGCACGAGCTTGAGCTCGCCTGTCCAGCTCGACTCGAGTTTGAGCTTGCTTTTTGACTAACGAGATGAGCTCGATAAGGCCTAAACTCGACTCGTTTACACCCCTACCCTAGGCTGCTAAAGATTGGATAATGATAATAGAAAAAGATCTTTGACAGCATGCAGTGTCCGGAAAATTGAAAGGTACCTTTAGCTGTGTTTTTGTTTAAAGGAGAAGCCGAGAGATGGTGTATTGGACAGCAGAGAGAGAAATTTTAGGGGAAGACAAATGCTGAGATCACTTGGGATGAGTTCACTACAGTGTTCCGAATGTGGTTTGTACCTCCATCAGCCCAACGAAAAATACAAGAAGCTTTTATTAAGTTGGAGCAAGGACGCAAGACAACAATGCAGTACGAAGCCGAGTTTACTACACTTGCTAGGTACGTGTCTCATTTGATCCCTACTGCTGAAGAAAAATGCTATAGATTTATGCAATGATTGAATAGAGAGCTGAGACATCCGTACCCTTACCGATTCATGAGTTTTCTGAGTTGGTAGAGCGGGCCAGACTGATAGAGATTGATTTGGCAACGCCAGCATCGAGATATGAAGTCACCAGGAGGAGTAGAGATGAAGCAAGTAGAAGAGATGAACCAAGTAGAGAAAGGGATAGATATAAGAGAAGCAAGTATGGTGATTCAAGGGGATCTGCATCAGTAGCATCTTCTGGTAGCGATAGTGTGTGCATTCATTGTGGTCGACGACATGGAGGTCGGTGTTACTTATTGACGGGATAATGTTTTCACTGTGGACAGCAAGGACATAGAGCAGCAATTTATCCTCAAAAAGGATTTGGAGGAAGAACTAATTCTGGTACAGGATAGTTTGGACCTGGACGTACTGTAGGACAGAGGATTGTTGGACCAAGAGCATATAATGAAAGATCAACGAACAGGACAAATGATAGACCTGTCAATGATAGTCAGAGGGAGACTGTTGCGCTATGACCTACTGCACCTACTCCAGTGGTGCCACGTGTATACAGTTTATAGCATTATGAAGATCAACAACGGCCTGAAAGTTCTACATGTAAGATTATCTTATTTGACTATTTGATTGATTGACATATGATCATGCATAGCGACATATGATTGAATAAATTGGATGTTGTATGGATTCCAACGAGTTTTGATTTCGATTCTAATTCGATTTGATTTTGATTTGAGTTTTGATTGGATGGATTTATTTTGTATTGATTTTGCATTCGAACCCTTAAAGGAAATGTCGAGGACGACATTTTTCTTAAGGTGGGTAGATTGTAAAACCTTAAAAAGCTGATTTTTTAGTGTTGTTAGTCTGGACGAACTGGCCTTAGTCCGGACGAACTGGCCTTAGTCTCGGACGAACTGAAGAAAATTATGAAGAAATGTGTCTGGATCGTCTGGACGAACCGTCGGAACGAACTGAACCCGAGAGTTTCGTTTAGGGACGAAGAAAATTGGAATTAATTTCGTCTGGACGTTTTGAGTCCAGAGGAGTTCGTCCCGGGACTAATGGGAATCGTCCGGGACGATCCTGCTTGATAAATATCCGATTTGAGATATTTTGAATCGTTTTTTAAGAGAGAGAAAAAGGCAGGAGATAGAAAGAGAAGGAAAGAGAAAGAAGAGGCTTGATTTCGGATGCCGCAGAATGCTTTTCGTCCGAAGACGAAGTTGGAATATTTGTTTATCTCGAAGTAAGGACTCCGAATCCTATTTCTAATTTCGAAGACTTTGAGTTTTGATAATTCTGTGCTCAGTTTTGTGTTTTCGTTACCGAATAACGCGCATAATTTTGTATTGACAAAAATTTTACTGCACAACTTTTGATATGTTTTTTATATGATATTTTTACACGATTTGAGTATTTTCTGTAATGTTTCTACCGGTTATTTTGAGTTCTGTGCGATTTTTATCCAATAGAAAATTATCAGGATGTTGAAAAATGTTGCTTATGTACGATAAAAGTCTTATATTGTTGTTTTCCATGATTTGTGGTAATTTGGTAAATTTTTGAATATGTGATTTTTGTGTACATTCCGTGTACTGCCGTTATGCCGTCGATTTCTCGTACGACCTCTGATTTTTCGAATTGATGATTTGAATGATTGAATGTGCATATGAATGTGATAATATGATTGAATTATTGTTATTGTTACTAAAAGACAAGGTCAAACTGGTTGGACCGTTGGTTGGAGATTCTTCAGCCGACGGGCACAGAGTGACGACTCTTATTGAGCCAACGAATATGGATATGGATATATTTATGGATTTCTACAATAGCACAATGGATTATCGACATTGAAAAAAGCCTTAATAGCCAGTGATTGTACTTGTCGAGTAAGACTATGGTATTGTATGGCTTGTGTAAGTATTGTTCTTATGATCTCATTATGGATTTATTAATTACTGTATGCATTTATTTATACTGATGTATTTATTGATTTTGAATGGATTTATAGATTTATTGATATCGACAGACTTCTTGTATTGATTATTGATTTATTAATTTTGAATGGATTTACTGATGAATGGATTTATATATTTATTGATATCGACGGATTTAATGTATTGGATTGATTTCTTGACGAATGGATTTACGGGTTTACTATTATTATCGGTTCATTGATACTGCATATTGCACGTGTCACTGCACATAGATACTGATATTGTATTGATTCATTGATACTATCGATTCATTGATATACCGTATTGAACTGTTGCATATGATTCATTGATCAATATGGAATAGGTTTTACTGTATTAATTTGATTGTTTTATATGATTTCATACTGATTGATAGTATTGGCCAGAGATGATTGATTAGATTGATTCCATTGATACGATGTTGATTTAATTGATATAGACGACGATTTTTCTCTATCGATTTGACTGATCGATTTAACTGAGATTCTTCTGAATATAGATTTTCCTACTGTTTATGGATTGTTCTGATATTTGACGTATGTACTGATTTATTGAGCTTTATGGAATTCTTCCTACTGTTTATTGATTCTTTTACTGATGATTGTGGATTGTATCGATCATGCATTGATTACTGATTTTTGTATCTGCTGCATAGATTCACTGATCATGTGCAACTGACTGTTATGGATTTGATTGACTAACATGCATATTGTTTCAGCACCGTGCTTTGATTTTAGTTATAGGTTTTAGGTGACCTGTTGGGCTTTTTGAAGCTCATTATATGTGATTAATATTTTCAGGTCAGGGCATGGGAGCAAGAGATTGAGATTGATCAGTGATCCTCAGGTTTTTGTTCTTTTTGGGTTATAGTGATTCTTTTGTACTCAGGACAGGATATATTTCATTTCATGTGTTTATTGTGTAGAACCTGAGTATTGTATATGATTTTTTGGGATATGAATAGAATTGTACATTGATGTTTTAAATTATAGAATTTTGTTAAATTGTTTGCTATTGATTGAAGACTATAGATAACTCTGGTAAATGATTGATGGTTTTAATGGATTGACTGAAATTCTTTCCAAATTAGATATTGGGGCATTACAATTTTTTTGTTCAATTCAGTTACTGGATGCTCATTTGAATTGGCTTCCTGAATCTCCTCAAACAGTTTGATTACTTTCGCAATGCATCTATGAATCCCACACCCATCTATCATCGCACTGTAGCAAACCAATTCCTTTTGCTTCCATATGCAAAAGAGATTATAAGATTTATCGATATTTTTGCACTTTGAATGAAGGTCTATAAGGGCAGCAATGTTGTGATCATTGAGTAAATCAGTGCCATGGTGGCCAATGTAGGCTTGGAGAAATCTCGCTCGGCTGGGAGACTCGGATTGTGCAAAGGCAGAAACAATGGTGGCTATAGTAGTGCGGTTGGGATGAGGATTTCGACCATTACAGATATCTCGCATCAGGTGGAACAGGGCCTCTGCTTCATCAGTGAATCCATCATGAGTATAAGCTGTGGTTATTGCAATGTATGAATGTGTATTCTTAATAGGCATTTGTTCAAACAGGTTTCGTGTAGTGTCCATGTCAAAGAAATCCATTGTCTTATACAAAGGATCCCACTTCAGAAGCTCTAGTCTTACATAAGGAGAAAATATGTATGGTGTGCTTAGAGATATGTATGCATCTTGATAACTAGGAAGATGACATTTCTTCCACCTTTCAAGTCTTTCCTTGACAACGAAAAGTTTGGAATATTTATCAACTACATTACTAAAAACTTATTCAACAGTTTGGAGCAACTCATTCCTACTGGATTGATAAGCACTAATGTCACTATCACTTTCATCACTTGACACCTCACCTTCAATCTGTTGAGATTCATCCACTCCCATTACAATGAACGACAACCTCTTAGCCTTAGCCTGAACTTTTATGCACTTTTTAGCATCAGCCCTCCTAACAAAATCCATATGTTTTGTCGGTTAAAATCCCTGCCATACTCATCTAACTGAACAGGCAAGCTTGAAATTTCTCGGCTAGTTGTCAAAGAAGCCTGAGCTTCAATTGGCGCTGCAGCTATATAAGCAGAGCTAGAGCCTCTATCTAGAACAGAACGTGATGCACTTACTGCAGCCTCTAACCCAACATTCTCATTAGTAATATCAACAGCTCTTCTTTCCTCAATCACAACAGCCCTCTGCTCATGTAACTTCTCCATCTCTTCTTCCAATTTTTTGATACTAGAAGGAGAAATAGATCTAATCGGTTGTGCATATGCACTGGAGGAGATGGGTGACGGAGTGGGAGTGCTGGGAGAACCTGATGATTGGATACACGGGAGAGGGATATGAGCGGAAGATAGGAGTAAAGGGAATGAAAGTGACGAGTCATGGACGACGGCCGAATGATAGTTGTTGACTGTGCGATCGGGAGGAGATGAATCGTCTGTTAGAGCGGGCATGTTGTGTGGGAGCGAAGGTTATCGGGCCAATCTGACGAGTTTGATGTCACCGAGAGGGTTCAGGTCTGGGACGCTATCTGCATCCGGCCTTCTTGAGCTGGAGTGGATCGGGTTGAGGCCGGAATACACTCGAAAGGTGAAAAGCGGGGGCGGAATCCGGTGGACTGATTATAGGGACAACAAAGGGAATATCTAAAGGCGAAAGCGGGGTTGGGTGTGCTGGGGGTGTGCAAAACTGTGTGGAATCAGAGTCACGAGAGCTGAGTCATACCGATAGTTGGTGTAGTAGCGGGAGCGGGAGTGCGAACAGAGTGGCAGCAGCGAAATCTTAATGGAGGGGATCGGGATTGCGAGTATGGTCGCGAGATGGATTGGAGTGGATTTGGAGTGGAGGATGTCACCATCGCAACAGAAGCTCAAGTTGCGGATACTCCGGCGGCGGATCACGCCATCGGAGAGGGAGTTCGAGCGGAGCGTAGTCATCAACGACAGTGGGAGTATGGCAGAACTGATGGTGTTTGCGTGAAGCAGACGAGGAGATCGAAGAAGAAGAAGAATACCTCGGTATGGTTGCCGACGACATTGTCATCTTCCTTATTGCCCAAAGGTTCATGTTGATCCAATCCAGTGAATCCTTCGCTTGAGCTTGATAGAAGACGATCCGGCTTCGAGCATTGTCGACAGCCCACCTTCCTTGGCGTCGATCGTCGTTGACCGCCAATCTTATTTTGCAGCTTCGATCGTCATCGACGGCCGACCTTCTTCCGCAGTCCATCGATCTTCACAAGCTCCAGGCTCTGATACCAACTGATGTAGTGGATCGTCAGAAGACTCGACCTGCAATAAGGATTTTTGGCTCCCAATCCAGGGAAGAAGAAGAAGACAAACTCTAAGGCTTCAAAGACTAAAATATTTCATTCAATGATCCCTACCCTTTTACATTAGCCAACTATTTAAAGAGTAAAATAGAGCTATCTAGAGCATGAAAGGTAAACTGGTCCTGAAGCATAATAAAAGCTAAGATTTTACTACATCACCACAAACCTTCAGAGCTCTCACAAAATACAATGCAAGTCATCCCTGCAACCTCGCAACTAGTGGTTGAACTAGGGGTGTCAATATTTGACCCAACCCAAAAACCCGACCCGAAAATTTCGGGTTCGGGTTTGGGATTTCGACCCGTTTGCAAAATCGGGTCGGGTTCGAGTTGACCCATAAACCCGAAATCAACCCGGTTTGACCCGTTTTTAATTAATTTAGGATGGTTTTAATGAATTTTTATTAAATAAGTAAATGATATTTCAAAAAAATTATAAACATTATTGCCCAATTTAAATTAATCTTGATTTATTTTAAATTAATTAAAGTAAATCTTACCTTAATTTGATTTAGATTTAAATAAAATATATCCGAATCGGGTCAGGTTCGGGTTGACCCCGACCCGAAGCGGGTCGGGTTCGGGTTCGAAAAACCGACCCGTTTGCAAAAACGGGTCAGGTTGAACAGTGTCGGGTCAATTTCGGGTTGGACCCGAACCCGACCCGTGACCCGGTTTTAATAGTCCTAGGTGGAACCACCTTGCTGTGCGGGTGGGCAGTTGCCCACCTATAAAAAAACGTACTTATCACGAGGGAAAATACATGAATTTGCCCTCCTAGGAAATATAAATTTGCCCTACTGCCCTTCGTACTGTTCAAAATTGCAGAAGAAGTGAACAACATACTCTTTCCCTCACTTCTTCCACTCAAGACCCAATCAAGTACACACTCGCTCCGCCTCCCCCTCATGTTGTTGCTCTCGTGCTTTGTGACTGCTTCCTTCTCACCTCACGCAATCACATTGATGCTCCAGTGCTCCGTCTCCTCCTCACACTTGTTTAGAAGTATTTTTTATCAGCCTCTCTTTGGATAATTTTCATTTCAGCTATTTAAAATTTTGGGTATTGTAGCTTATGAATCTAGTGTTCCTAGCAAAGAACCCTCCCAATCAATTTTACTGTTAATATAGGTGGTGGGTTCATTCTTTGTTATGTATGCGTCTCAACGGGTATACAAGTTTTGCTCCCCTCCTTGCTTTATATGTACATATATTTTTTATTCGTGGTTCCATATTATGATGCATATGTTTTCTTTGAATTTTATAAGTTTGTTCATTTGGATGGCTAGGTGGTATTGAGTATGCATGCATTTTATTTTAGCGCGGGTTTCATGTATGTGAAGTGTTCGAACAAATGCCCGTTAGATATTTGTGTTTTCTATGGGCATTAAATGAGGACAAAATACCTAAAATAGTAAAGAAAATCATTGCAATGCGGATGACCCTTCCAATCGAATTTACTGTTCATCTCTGTATTACTTTCTGTAATAATGAAATCATAATATAATAAAAATGAAATATTACAAAACACCATGATAGTAGATACATCAATTGATAATTCATTAATCCAAGAAATTTGAGTTAGCTAAAGGTTCCATTCACTATATTGTAGGCATTCTAATTAAAACAAATATAATATAATTCAATGAACATCATTATAGCTTGTTATTGAAGCATCTTTTTTATGCATCACAAAATTTTCTAATAGGAATGGAATGTTTGATGAAATTATCGTTATCAGCCTTATTCTAATTATTTGGAATAGACAGAAAGATAAAGCAATATATGTATTGCCAGGAGCTAAAAATAGTTCTAAAACTCTCCTTATTTTTAGCCAAATTGAATCAAGTCTTCAATTGAAAACAAATTGGTACACGAGGAAAAATTAAGTGATACTACTGAGCTTAGTTATTGGTTTAATAGTTGACATATATAATTTAGTTTGGTTTGACTCACCTCTACTAAAGAATATTAATTAAATTTGATTTTTATTTTGATTTGTTTGTGAGAAAATCTTAATTTCATGATGAAGCATTTGTTAAGGCAATCAAACATTTATAGCAGATGATTTGCATGAGTCTCACATTATCATGTTGAGTATTTTTTTTTAATATGAAAAAGTTTTGTGACTATAAGTAATTAATGCATTATCAGTAGAAATATGGATCGATATTTGATGAGAAAATAACGTGTGGAGATTGATATCAACAATCTTCCTGCTAATATTGGGCCTCGGCTATTTCTTTGGAGCAATAATCTGAATGACAGGGATAAAGTTTGTCGAACCTATTTGTTAAAAGGGTTACATCAATTGAAATGACATGCTTTCCCCCAAACACTGATTGGTAATGTAGCACGTAGCTTTAATGCAAAATGGTTTGAGGAATATCATACTCATTTGGAATATTGCCGCATTTTATCTTTATAGTTACATGGTTAAGCCCCAAGAACAAATTATTACTTGGCAAGGTGGTGGAGATTCATTTGTCTGTGGAGGATTTAAAAGTTACAAGAGAAAAGATAAACTTTTAGGCCATGTTGAAGAATATAATAGTGCACACAATAAGATAAAACATAGACGTGGGAACTTAATGAAGTATCAAGACTATGCTCTTTCTAATTTATGATTTAGCAAGGATGATAAAAAAAATGTCAAATCATGCTGACAATAACAGTCAATTGTGTGTGTTTCTTCTATGTCAGGGAATATTCTTTGATGGGCATGATGAATCCTATGAATCAGAGAATCAATAAAATCATTTAGAGTTACTTTAGTTTCTTGTTAGTCTAAGGACAAAGTAAAAAAAGTTTACATTGGTAATGCTAATTCAAATTTGAAGTTAACTTCACCGAAAGTTTCAAAATAAATTTATCAAATTGCAACTGTTGAAACTTTAGTTTATATCATGGAGTATGTTGATGACTCATACTTCTCAATTTTGGTAGATGAGTCGTGTGATGTATCTACGAATGAGTTATTAGTTGTTGCAGTGAGATATGTAGATAAGTTTGGTCAAGTTATTGAGAAATTTATAAGTATTTAATATGTTCCATTAACTAATGTAGTTGCACTTAAGGCATCTCTTGAATTTATACTTGTAAAGCATTCAATGAGTATACACAGGATATGTGTTCAAGGATATGATAGTGCATATAATATACAAGAAGAGTTAATGGTTTAAAGGCACTAATATTGAATGATAATCCATGTATATTATATGTTTATTGTTTTGCTCACCAACTTCAATTAAACTTAGTGGTTGTAGCAAAGAAACATTCATAAGTAAAATATTTTTTTAGATCATTTCAAGGATCGTGAATACTATTGGAGGTCCGTGAAAGAAGAGTGATACTTTTAAAGTCATTCAACATAATAAAATAATTTTTCATCTTACCATGGAGAAGTAGAGTAGTGGAAGAGGTTTGAACCAAGAGAACACTTTATAAAGAATTGGTGACACCCGTTGAGGGTCACATTTTTGCACTTTAATTAGTCTTATAAAAATGTATGGCTTGAAATTGTTAAGGAATAAATGATACATGATATAATACCCCTTGATAAAAAATTTGAAAATTTTTATATTTTAATCTTTTAATAAAACTTTTATGAATTCATCAATGTAAATCAATCCAGTAGAATCAACTAAAAATAATATACATCAAAATATAAAACTATATTTATCTCTCAAAATTCACATACAAACGATAATTAGATATCAATCATTATATTTATTTCAACTTTATAAGCTCATGATTATTGTTATATAAAAAAAAAATCCTTGATCGTACAAGAATTTTGAGAAAATTTTTAAATTGGAAACTTATGAAATTAGATTCAGGATCATCCAAACTCCGATTTTAGCAAATTTATAGTTGAACTAAACATCTCAAAAAGACAAACCCAACGATACAAAGTTCTATCAAACTTCTACCCAATAGTTACAAAACAATTTATATAGGATCTTATTACATTAACACACTTGTCATTATTATAAGCATGTAGTACATTGCTTATGATATACATGTATATTATGTAAATCATTTAATTCATATATATCAAATACATTTGTTTCTGTTTTATCAATCATATTAAATAATAATATCAATCATAGCATGCATGTATCTTATATAAATAATGTCATGTCAATTATATATATATATATATATATTCCTGACATATGTATATACAAGCACTCTAAGCAAAAAATGCATCCAACTACCTATGGTATTTTTCTTGTATCCAGTCATGACTATCAATCCTACATGAATCAATCTCAGTAATATCAATCATATTTCCAGGAATTAATAATATGAGAAATCTTTTAATTTATCTAAGTGTTTTCATATTATAAGACGTCACTTCCTGCCCATCGGTATATCATATCAATTTGTCTAATTTTTCAAATTATTTAGGATTATACCATAAATCTTATTTAAAAAAGCCCATCATCAAAACAAGGTAGCATGTCTCCAACCAACTTGAAGCATACAATCATTTATGGCTAGTCTTTCTTGCATAATATATATTACATAATAAACAAAATGATATTATGCTTAATATTCAGCTCACTATATCATATTAATGTATGTAATATTTGCATATAAATAAAAATTAGTAAAATTCTTAAGAAATATATAGTGTGCTCTTTTTCACTATGTATATACCATTTGTAATAAGTATGCATGTCAAACACTGATATTATGAGGTTTTGATAATTTTTTATCTAACTTTTATATTTATATAAATTTCTCAAATCAAGAATTTTCACAAAAAAAAAAAGCTTGATTAAAATTTAATATATTTCTAACCATATTTGTAGAATGATTAAAATTATAATATATTTAAAACATATACAGTGGATGACTAGGATAATTTTGAGCAATGCTTAAATGCTTGCTAAGTGTCTCTAGGAAATTAGGAAGGCAGATGATCAATCAGGAAAAGGACAATAAGATGGAAAGGCTTGTTTGTCTTCACATGTGAGGGGGACCACTTGATTAGTTTATGACTGGTTTATGAACCTTTTAGAGGGTATTTAGGCAGCTATAGTAGAAGGCATTGGAGGGAAAAATGGAATGCATAGGTAGTTTGACCATTTAGAAGTATTTTTGACCATTTGTTGACTAATTTGACCAGCCATCTAGTGAAAGTGGTTGAGGTGCCAGGTAGGGAGGTTCAGGTTGCTTGTTGAATGAACCCCAATTAGCTTGAGGGGATGGATCAAGCTAAGTGTATGAGCACATGAGTTTCTATGTAGTGAGGTTTGACCAAACATGGGGGTTTGACCAAGTCAAGCCATGCTTGGTTTGATTTATGGCAGGTTAGGGAGATGCTTAAACCATACATTGGAGTGGGTTTAAGGGTTTGATGAATTTTGAAAAACTTGATTTGATTGAATGCTACGAGTTAACTCAAGTTGACTAATCTTAAGCTCAATTGACTAAGTTGACCAAGTCAATTATTGACTAGGCCAACATGACTAGTCAAGCTCAATTCACTTGGAGGGTTGATCAAGGAAGTTTGGTGAAAAACAAATATGAGCTGGAGATTAACTGGAGGTGTTTAAGATAATGATGCCAAATGAACTAGGTGCCTAAGCTAGTCCAATTGGGTCAAAATGGTCAATCACTGACCCAGATAGCCAGTGATGATGATTTAATATAGAGGCCTCCAACTGAAGTGCATGTTTTAAGCATGATTACGTTCACGGAGGCTGGTGTGCTAAGCTACTTAGTAACAATGCATGGCAATAGTTGTACAACTGATTGAAGCTTTATATAAACAAAATGATTGCTAGAAAATTAAATGATAGCTTGTGGTTGAAATTTAATTGAATATATGTAGTTGATTGATTGAAGTATGGATTGATTGAAAGTTGATTGATGTTGTGAGCTGGATTGAGGCCAATGATGACAGTGCACTGAGCTAAGCAATGCACTGTGTCAATCGGTTGCAATGCAGGGTTGCAACTACATGTAGACATTGACTAATTTGATTTGATTGTAGGTGTGATTGAAGGGTGGCTGACTATAGTTTAATTGACGTGATTAGTGAAGCTTGATTGATGTATAACTAAATATCTAGGGTGATTTTCGATCACATGGATATAAGCTGGGTGATTGACAGCTAAGTGATTGTGTAATGCAAGTTAATTGATTGATTGATTGGTTGGATGATTAACAAGTGCATGACTATCAATCATCAGATGTATAGTTAAGAGTTTGAGCTGATGACATCATACAAAAATAAGGTCAACATAATGTGCACTAGCTTTATGTATTTCCATAATTAAATTTATCTTTTTTATTCATAATTGTGTTGTTTTTATGTTCATGTTATTATTTTATTTATATTGCAATGAATTATTCTTTATAATTTTGTGAATTGGTTGTAACTTTATCATTGACAATGTCCACATGGACTGATTAGGTGAGCTATTACAACAAAAAAAAGGCTTCCAAGTATCCATAGAAATTTTCTAGCAATTCAACCAATAGGTGGAATACCATCTAAAAAATATTGATGAGTATCCTGCCACAAATCATGGATAACATTCCTATTACAAGGTGCTACTCATAGGTGATCCAAAATAATCAAGCATCCATAAAAAAATGTTCTTTATGATGAATTATTTGATGTTTGCATAATTTGATGCTAGTAAATTATGGCCTACCCATGAAAGATAATATATTTTTTGGAGATTTTTTCTACTATAAATTGGCTATGTTCATGTAATGTAATATACATCAAGCGGTGATAAACAAAATGCATGTTTCACCTAATTTATAAGAAAGAGTTTACAAAAAATTTTTTTTTAAAACTGCCTTTGTAAGTATATGGGTGAAGAAAATATTAATGAAACTCCATATCAATCAAATACCTGCATATATTTTCATTATTTGTGACATCCATGCTAAAATGTTCCTTCAACTCTTATTTCGTCATAGTCGTTGTTAAGCATCTTATCACATCAATTTGATTTTCATCAATATTTTTATCTCATCTTAGATAGTACTATGTCATCATAATCCTCTTCAAAAGCATTATGCTTTTTTTTGTTCTTCTCATTATCTTACATTGATTATGAATGTGTCATTTTTCATGATATATAAAATAAATAATAACTTTAGTGTTTTTGATACCACCCTTGGAGCGGGTTAGGGGTGTAAAAGAGTCGAGTTGAGCTCCTCGGATCGTCTAATCATGAGTAGGCTCTAACTCGAGTCAAACTCGAGCTTGATTCGATGGCTTGTTAGAGAACATCCTTGGAGAAGGCGTGCTGGAGAATACATCATAGTTTTTTTTTTTTACGTTGGTGAAGACATATGGTAGCTCATTGAAGGAGTTGTAGCTGCACCTGCAGATGTCAAAGGTGGATTCACAACTGGAGTTTGGTGGAGAAAGGCATTGCAACTTTTTAATTTTATAAATTTTTTTTTGCATAATAGTAGTAAGGCAAAAAAGGCCGTAGCTTTAATAAAGAAAAATTTAGCAGCTTATATGTGAGAAACGACAACATTGTTACTTTCCAAGGAATGCATCATCATTCATCAACATCATATGAATCAATCCCTTTCATCTCATATCTAATTTCTATAATAAAACCTATGAAAATTTTATAAATAAATTGCCGCTCATTATTAACACAATTGGTCCTAACAACCCCTTGCAACTAAACATGTAAAGGTAAAAGGCCTATACATATATAAAAGACCAAACAACCCCATTCATAACTTTCATTCAAATCTGCAACTTCAAAAGATCTGAAGCTTCAGCAAATACAAGCCATCTGTACACCTAAAACATCACTTACATACATAAAACACTGAACATAAATATTAACAAAGTGAAAAAAAGCTAAATACATGCAAACTAAAATAAAGAATAAAAAGAATCCAAAAAAAAAAAACCCATCAAAACCCAAGCTTTTAACTAACGGTCTGCTTGAGACGACTACAACTTTCTTATAAAAGTAATTGTAAAGCTGCGATGAAGAAAATAAATTTTTTGAAAGCTGTTGTAGAAAGCATCCTTCAAGCATAAAAAAATATTGAAAATAGTGAAAAAAATAGAGCTAAATAAAAACTATGGGTACAACCTAAAAAACAAAACAAGAAGAAAACTGTCATAAAGAAAGCCTTAGGCTTCGTTTGAGACAGCTTTCTCAATGCTTTGATTTTTAGTTCGCAACCATAACTTTTGTTTGACCACATTTTTTTCGTTGCTTTTAAAAAAAATTTGTGCTTGAAAGTTTGTTTTTACAACAACTTTCAAAAAAGCCACTTTCTCAACAACAGTTTTATAACCATCTTTATAAAAAACTATAGTCATCCCAAACACACCCGAAATAACGTTTAGATCATAAATCAGACTTTGGAAAAGCAGAAATAAGCAATTATGTGGTAGAAAAGTAGGAGGCATGCGGCAATTATAAGCTGCTTAGAAATAGAGATTATATTCTCCTCCTCTTTTCCAGCCCCGGATTTGCTGGAAGAGGCTGAGGCTTGTGGTACAGCAGCGAATGAGTGAAGGAAGGTGATGGAGATGGGTTCCTGTTGAGCTTCTCTGTATTGGTATTCTGGCTTGCCAATCACTTGCCTGTATATGCCACCGCTCTTCTCCTGCTTTTTCATGAGTAAATAAATAATAATCAATATTGCCATCCGCTTGCCAGAAAAATAGTATTAGGGCTGTTTGGTATCACTTCTATTGATTATTTATTGTCTTTTTTTATTTGTTTAGTTTTTATTTAACTTAAAATAAAACATATTTATATATTTTAAAAAATATTGAATAAATTGAGTTATATAAGGATGACTGTGGTTGCCGAGAAGCAACCAGAGTCAAAGGTGGTTGATGGCAGCAAATGGAGAAATTATTTTGTGCGGTCACCGAATCGTTCAGAGGCGAATCAGAATGCGCAACGTCATTTTGTACACAACAAAAAAGTGAAGTGACCCGTCATGATTCTCCTCAGGATGGCTGGTGACTGCACAGAAAAATAATCCGACAACTGGAGGGGGTGCTCAACTTTAATGGTCGGTGGCTGGGGCGGCATGTGGCAATTATTTAAAAAAAAAAAAAAAAACTCGAAACAACATTTATGTATTTTGAATGTTTTAAAAATAATAACTTGTTTTTAAATATAAGAAATAAAAATATGCACAAATTATAAGTATTATATTAAACAAATATGTTTTTAAAAACAAGAAGATCAAAGAAAGACAAAAAAATAAAAATGATTCCACACAGCCTTTTAATAAATGAAGGAAATTTGGCTTAATATATAGAATCAAAGGATACGTATAATGACTCAAGGGCAGATCAAATCTTATTTTTGAGGGTGGGCAAACTCATTAAATAAAAAACTAAATACCAACAATTAAAGATATATATATATATATATATATATATATATATATATATATATATATATATATATATATATATATATATATATATATATATATATATATATATATATATATATATATATATATATATATATATATATATTGTTGCATCCAGGAGTCTTTGCGGCGGTATAAATATAAAGTTTAACATCTCAGGGTTGTACGAAAATCCGGCACGCAATCAGATAAGAAAATGTGTGTGTATATATATATATATTGTTGCATCCAGGAGTCTTTGCGGCGGTATAAATATAAAGTTTAACATCTCAGGGTTGTACGAAAATCCGGCACGCAATCAGATAAGAAAATGTGTGTAGCATTCATAGGAGACACCAAGATTTTTATGTGGAAAACCTCTGAAAAAGGAGAAAAACCAAGGGGTCTAGCCCAGTTCGAATGAATCCACTAGTATAAATGTTGATTACAAATGAGGCCCTTCCTTAGGATAAGGCCTTAGCTTGATGTACATTTTATAGAGTAAATTACATGTTGGGAATACAAAGAGTCACTATTGATGCATTTGCTTTGTTGGAAGGACTGTAGCCAGTGGGCGACGGAAGTCAGGAGGACCGTAGTCAGCTGGCGACGGAGGTCGGAAGGACTGTAGTTGGCGGGCGACGTAAGTCAGGAGGACCATAGTCGGCGACCGACGGAGGTTGGAAAGACTGTAATCGGCGGGCGACGTAAGTCAAGAGAACCGTAGTCGGCTGGCGACGGAGGTTAAAAGGACTGTGCCTGACGATAAAGGTCAGAAGGTCGACGTCAGGTAGAAGTCCAACAATGGAAATAAATCCATCTTTTGATAAACGTCTAGCGAAAGTCCGATAACCAGTAGAAGTCCGGTGTCTGGTAGAAACTTGGCGAAGAGTGAAGGTCCGGCGTCGGGTAAAAGTCCGACGTCTGTTGGTGGCCGAGGAGAACTCCGAGTTCACTTGGGCGGAGTTTTGGTGTCAGAAGGGAACTCTGTCGTCAATTGGACAAAATTTCATAATCCCTTGGAAGTTGGGCAGAATTCTGGCGTCATTTGGAGTTCGGGCGGAACTCCGACGGTGGTCGAGGAGGAGTCTCTTCCCTCATATTCTTCTCTTCTTCTTCTCCTCCTTCTTTCTTTCCTCCCCTCTCAAGAGAAATGAGAGGTTTATTTATAGATTTTTTGGAGTGGCATACCCGTAAATAGTGAGAGATCAGGGACAAATATGGAGTGGTTAGAATGAACGGCCGATATTGAATCCTTCGATCGTGGACCGTTTATCAGGCATTTGAAGGTCTTAATGACTTCGGAATTCGGCGATCTTGGGCTCGTTGGATTCATCTCGTCGAGCCGCTTGATTCGACCATAAGCTTGTCAAGTTTGGAGACCGTTTGGTAACTCGAATTGTGGTACGAACTTTCCAACAACGCTTCGGGTCTTTGATTTGGACTCATTTGGGCTCAGACTGAGTTGAATTTGGTATCGTTGGGTTTGTATTTCCGAGATGCTCAGTTTGACTGTAAGTTTGTTGAAATCGGAGTTCATATGCTCTCGGATTTAATTTTTGAAGTTTCCAACTTGATTTTTGCTTCGAGATTCGTGCCTGATCAATATAATTTTTTCATAACGTATCATATATATATATATAATTTATGAATTAAAAATAATTACAAACTTTGAATTATACTTTGCATTTTTTTTTTTATAATATTACATGAAAACTTCATCAGAAACATAATCGAATACTTCTTGTTGTATGGCGCTAGAAAATCTTTGAGACACTTATCACCCATTTTACCATGCAATCGATGCTTAATAATATTCTTTGTAGAAAATGCTTTCTCAACTGTAGCAATAGCTACCGATAAAGTCAATGTCAAAGATGTAAACTCATGCTTGTACCTAGAGTTTTATTTATACTATTTTTTAACCTAGAGTTTTTTGCAAAAAAAGAGATAACAACAATATATGTAGTTATGATGGAACTTGCTTCATATGTAAGCATAAATATATATAACAATGCAAATTAATTTTAAATGTCACCAAATTAAACAAGATTACAAGAATAACATTGGATTTAAAAATGATCAGAATATATCAATGAAAATGAATTGCTAATGATAATTTCAATTTATTTAATCACCAGATTAAACAAGACTAGTAATGGATTTAGAAAAATTTCAAATTAGACATTTAACCATTAATATAAACACGTGAAGAATACCGCATAATGCACATAAAGCTAGCATCTAAACATGAACAGGGTTGGCTAGGGCAAAAGGGTAAAATATGAGGTGTAGAGGGGCAAATTATCTAATTATCCTAATCACAAAGGGAATTTAATTTTTTTGAGGGTGGGCAATTGCCCACCTTGGGCAAAGCATGACTTCATATTTATTTGATTTACTTTAAAATAATTTAAATATATACAAACAGTTAAAGTTTATATCACATTTATCTAAAAAATATTTAATCAATTTGAACTCATCATGATTAACATGTCGATCAAAATATTCTGAGCTATTTTTTCCAGTAATAATAATTTAAAGTACAAGGAAAGAGCATTATTATAATCCAAAAAGTATATTATAATAATTATTATATAAATATAATATATTTTTATAAAATATTTTAATTATTATTATTTTTATAATATTTGAGCTATTAAATTAAACACAAACAACACATATAAACTTCAGACCCAAAACTTCTTAATTAGTAACCAAAGTCTCCAACAAAGGAGCAATTATTGCGTGCAGAGTTCGATCGTTGCTTTTTGTTCCTACTCCGATCAGGGAGGAAAAAGCCACATGGCTCCACCTGATTGGAATCCTGACGAAATCCAAACTCCGTACGTAATAATTTTTCCAAGCGAAAAAACCAATGTGAGTTTTTTTTTAATCATTCATTCATAAGAAACAAATGCCAGTACTCACCTGCATCTGGTCTCCTACAGTGACCACAATGGCTCCATCAGTAAGTCGAAATGAGACCGGCGCCTGCTTTGATGAATAGACTCGAAATCTGGAAGCCCCGATGAAGAGATGGAAGCTGAGAGCGTGAGAGGAACCCAAGCTCCTTATAAATGCGCCCAGCACGTCTTGATTCAGATCAAAAGCCACCCCTTCTTCACCGAAATTAGCTTCTCTGCTTCGCCTGTGCTTCCGAACACAGATAATCATATCATTTACTTCTTTTCTGGAATCCATCATAGAAAGCTCAATCTTTGTTGCAATCTTCTTTATCTTCTTCAAAAGCTGCTCCATCTTGCCACTGAAATTCACAATAATGGATGTCTGATGAACTAAATTAATTGTGATGAGAAAATAATTCATATATATATATATATATATATATATATATATATATATATATATATATATATATATATATATATATATATATATATATATATATATATATATATATATATATAAATAATTAGCAGTTTATTTAAAAAAAAATGCAACACATGACCAAAAAATGTACAAACTAATCTTATTGATTTTTATAAATATATATATTGCCCTTTATTAACATTGTTTTAATTATATATTTATTACACTAAATGGTTTGAATGTCGGTCACCTTTTGGAATTTCAGAATTCTTTAGTGCTAAATGCATAAAATGGCGGAACCAGATTCTCTTTTGAGGGTGAGCAAAATATGATTGTGAAACACATAATCTGATGTATGAAACAGAAAAAAAAAATCTTGAAAAGTTTACAACTACAGTTAGCAAAATAGTTAAAATAATTATTCTTCTAATAAAAAAGAAAATTTCAGAGTGAGCAATTACCGACATTCAACTCTTCCATGTTTCACCCCTGAATACATAGGCTTCTTTTGGGACGACTTTCATACTGTTTCTTAAAATAATTTTTTTAATACAAATGTTTAATTTTTGTACTAAAAAATTGCTTTAAGAAGCAACAAGAAAACCGTCCCAAATAAAGTCATAGTTTGAAACTTTGGCTTAACTTGAGTCAGTTTTTTTATTGTTTTTTTACAATAAGTTTTTACTATAAAAAATATCTTCAAAGCAGTGAGAAAATAATAGATAAAATCAGTCCAAACAAAGTCTTTATGCTGCATTTATGTTTTAGAATTTTCTCATTTATTAAATTAATTATTTTTCAAAATCATATAAAAATCTGTTAAAATGTTCTAACGATGTTAAAAGGGGTATTTATATACATAACATTAAGGCTTCGTTTGGGACTGTTTTTTTATTGCTTTCTAAAACGGAGTTTTAGTACAAAAATAAAAAAATTTGTATTAAAACTCCGTTTTAGAAAGCAATAAAAAAGCCGTCCCAAACGAAGCCTAAGGCTTCATTTGGGACGACTTTCTTGCTGCTTCTAAAAGCCACTTTCTAGTAAAAAATTTAAATTTTTGTATAAGAAAACAGCTTTGATAAGTAGCAAGAAAGCTGTCACAAACGAAGCCTAAATCTTGCTATTTAGAAACTTTCACTCAAGCTATTTTTTTGATCTATAGAATTTAAGTTTTTGAAGTACTACTACTAGATAGTTAGAAATATGAAAAAAAATGGAATATAATTTTATTGTGAATTTTAATATTTGAATGTTAATTAAAAAAATTGAAGGCTGGAGAGAGTGATAAATTTTTAAATAGACAAAATTTGAATCTTATACATTTTATTATGATTTTTAAGAAATATAACAATTTAGTAATTGAATAAATAAATAGAATTAAATAATGAGATTTATTACATCTAATTAATAAAGACAAAACAAAAGTAGGGAAAAAAAATAAAATTTATGAGAAAATGCTAAACTATTTTTCTAGTATTTTATAAAATTAATAATAAAATATATGTATTTAGTAAATATGAATAATATCTCTCAATAAAAAATGCAAGTAAACAGAGTGCCAAACATGATATTGTTTATTTAATATTATTAATTCTATATCTTAAAAATATGGAAAAAAAAAGAAAATCATTAATTTTCAATGAAAATTTGGCACAATTATCCAATTCTCTCGTGAGCTAAAAATTAAAACAATTTCAGGAATTTTTTCTATATAATAAAAAATATTTACCTGAAAGCATCGTACTCTGGCGCCAAAACTCCCGCCTTCTCTTCTGCATCACCACTCCACCAGAAAAACTCATCGCTCTCCGCAACATCGTCTTCCTCCTCCACTTCAAATCCCCACTTTCTTTCCGGTGATCTAGCTGCCTCCTTCTTCCGCTCCAACGGTACCTTAAAAACCACCTCCGCCGTTTCAACCGCAGCCTGAATCACCCTCTGCTTAATCCCATGATTAATAATCTGGAAGCATCCCATCGATCTGGCCGCTGAGCGTAGATTATCTTTCTCCGATAGTTCCCTTTCCGGCGAGATCAAGGATCCCAAATCAATCTCCGGAGGATTCCGATGCGGCAAAATCAGCTCTGGAATGCGGCGGGAACGTTTGAGGAATCTGGAGAAATCGTCGTCTTCGTGGGTTTCCGGGGAGGTGTTGCGAGTTATGGCGGCCGGCGATGGCGGTGGAGCGCGGAAGAGGGTTAGATCTCGAGAGGTTCTCGGCGAGGCAGCCATGGAAGTAGCATGGGATGCTTCGCTGGGGAAGTGATAATGAGGAGGGGAAAAGAGGAAAAGGTGTAAAATGAGTGGAGACGGGGCGCAGCAATGATGAGGGCATGGCTTGAAGAAAACAATTTCGGTTCCAGCTTGATGCCGCGGTATTCCTAGCAGACTTTTTCTTTTCTTCTTTTTAAATTTTTCAACTAAAGTACGAGAAACTCGCATCTACTGTTTAATATCATGTTTACATTCACATATCAAATTGGGGTAACTTCATCAAATCAATTTCGGTAGTTGGGTTGAGTCGACGTGGAATTGAGTCCATTCTCTTGGGCCAGCCTAGACATGCCAATCGAATAGACTCATTGCATGTGAAATCATCCTAGGATACCTGTCAATTATATTTCGGTTTCAAGGTTCCTTTTATTTTTAATGACAGAAATGAGTTCATTGAATGAGAGGATTGCTGGAGACTTGTAATTGATTGCCGAGAGATTAATACAAATCTACATTTCTCCACTCGATCCAATTTCTTAAACCTAATTCTCCGATCCTTGTTGTATAATACCTGTAGGCCTGAGTGCAGTTCAACTAATTTCTACTGAACAGTTGTGATTTCAACATATTTGGTTAGGTGAACATGGAAGTGCCTCGCACAAAGAGAAAGGACGCTGGCGATAGCAACCACAATCAACATATACCTTAGTTCGCAAAGCATGTGACTACGTCCCCTCACATTAGTTTCACCATCTCGAAGAGGCTAAAATTTAAGAAAAATTTTCTATATAAATTGTATTTAGGAGAAAAAAAAAATCTAAAAAAAATATGTTTAGGTCCACTTGATCGTTTAACGTATGATTGGTTGTGCCTCATGCTGATGTGGCAAGCTTAGCCTTCATTTAAAATGGAGATTTGTTGGGATGGTAGGACAATGTAAGGAGGGGTAGAACTAGCTTTGCATTTTAGGGTCAACAAATTATTATAGGAATAGTTTAATATAAAAATATAAAATATATAAAATAAAATTCAAAATAAATTATATAATCGATGAATTAAAAAAATTACAAGCTTCATATTCTATTTTGTATTTATTGATAAGATTGTATTACGACTTGATTTATAATTAAGTTAAATAATTATTTCTTAATATATGATATTGGCGGTTGTTAAGTCTGCCAATGCCATCACTCATTTTATTGCATAATATATTTTTTATTGCAGAAAATGTTATCTCCAATAGAACAAAACAACAATAACATCCAGTCTTTATTCCATTATGTGGTGTGAACCATTTTTCTCCATTGTGTCATGTTAAGAGTCAAATTCTCATTTAAATTTAATAAAGAAAGGTAATTTTAATATTTTCTAACCAAGTCTTTTTAGGTCTACCTTTGCTATTATAACAGTAGTAATTGATAAAGTTAATTTCAAGATAATAAGTTTGTAAACTAGGGGATAAATAACTTTTTTTTGACCATAACAATTTATTTTGCAAAATTAACAATATTATCCAGAGATGAGAATTATTTGATAGTACGTATATCAATAATATCAATAATATATATAAATAGTTGGTGTTCGAGAGCCAAAAGCTCAACCGTAGAAAAATATAATGAATATTACTCTACATGCCAAGTTAATTTCCTCTTATGATAAGCATAAGACAAATTACTTGGATTCAACACGAAAAAAAAAAAAAAAAAGCAAATCAGTACTAGCTTTGGATAATTAATTATTCAGTTCTTGAAGTTGCATATTAACAACAATATAAATGAAATAAACACAATAATGATGCAAATTTATTAATTTCTCATTTCTTCATACTGACTGTCGGTGAGCTTTAAATGTCAAATTCATATTAGGAACATCGATTTCAAATACATCGCAAAACCTTGATACTTCATCTCCAGTAAAAAATCCTATATATTATCCCTTATAATATATAATCATTATTTGGATAGTTGAGCTAATTTCATTGCATTCATAATATTTTAATCTTTTATCCATAAGTCTTATGACAATTCATTTATAATGCCTAAAATGTTGATCATTAAGTGCATTGCCAGAATAAAATTAAAAGATCCCATAACATATATTAGAACATCAACTTCAATTGATTGTTGATTATGTACCTAATATTCTTTAACAATTTTAAGCACTTCAATTACAAAAACATATATTTTTATTAGACTAATTTAGGTATGAAAATGCGAACCTCAATGGGTGTCACCGACTCCTTGCAAAGTTATCTTTTAGTTCAAACCTCGACCACCACTCAACTCTCCATCGATCAGACGAAAAAATATTTTAACTTAGAGATGATATAATATATAGGGGTGTCAAAAGTTTGACACGATTCGAAACCCGACTCTAAAAAATCTGGGTTCGGGTCAACCTGTTTGTGAAACAGGTTGAGAGTTCAGATTTCTGACCCGTTTAAAAATAGGTCGGGTTCGGGTTGACTCGACAACCCAAAGTCAACCCAGATTGACTCGTTTCATCATCTCGCATGTTAGGACTCAATGTTGTGTCTGCTATGCGTTAGAGGTGTCACCACGTTAGGTCGTGTCAGTGGTATCGTCCGCGCCGGCTTAGGTTCGCGTTAGGTGTCGTGGCCGTCGGTCCAGCCTGCATAGCCGCGTGGCCCACGCTTTCGCTGTCGCTGCAGCCGTCTTGCCTGAGCTATCGCTGCTGCCGTCCGTCTGGCACGCCGCACTCGTTGTCGATGTCGATGCCTCCGCTCCGCCAGTCTCGAGGTTCAGACTCGGAGGAGTCGCCCCGCTCTGCAGCTTTTCATGGGTCGAGTCGTGTCAACCTGGTAACTTGCATGGGTCGGGTCCGGGTTGACAAACCTGACTCATTTGCAAAATCGGATCAGGTTATGGTCACCCCATTTACGGCTGGGTCAAGTCGGGTTCGACCCAAATCCAACCCGTTGACCCGAATTGACACCCCTAATAATATAATTGATGAATGTGGACCGAGCCTCATGAAATCCTTCAAAAAGTTAATTTAGGAGAATGCGGAAGTCATTCAGGTAGGAGAACCTTATTTTTATGACTTCTTTAAGATGGTTTATTCTTACTAACTTTTTAGAAATTACTCCAATGAATTATTAAAGAAATAGGATCAATGTTTGAAATTCATTTCTTTGTAGTTACAAACTGCTCAATATTTAATTTAATTTCTTGCCCATGGTTATTTGCCATCTAAGGAATAGATATTTAATCCATTCCTATCGACCAACAAATTTATCTTGGTCATGATCGACTATTTGATAAAGTTTAAAAGCAGAGGCACCAACTAAAGTCACTTTAGTTATTATTTGAGATTTCATTTGGCTTGATATTATACACTGATACTATAAATATAATCTAGATTTGTATCTGCATGTTGTATTATTTCATCACCTTTTTGAACTGCCTAAAAGGCATCTTGTGCTAAAATTCCTCCAACTCCTTGGAGGTACAACATTCTATTTTTATTGATTTTCACCAAAATAGGGAATCATTGCAAGTAGGTTAGGCCTGATAGATTTTCTTCTTTGTGAAATTTTCAGTAAAAATAGTATCTTGTTCTTTGCTTTATTTATCTTATTGTGTTGTAGATAAAAAAAGTAGCTCGATTTCTCATATGCAGTAAGTTTAAGCAAACGAAAACAGTTTAAAGAATTTATATTCGTAAAACACGATTTGCACAAAAGCGAAATCAAACCCTAAATTGAAACTATGGTGATATTTGTAATACGCTACTTTAATCTGTGCTTACCATTTGTGTTTGCAGTTCTTTTTTTGTCTTAAAATAATGCACAACCACCGAAACAACCCGCCAAATCTGATATTTCTGAAAGTAGCTGAAAAATTTTCTTAGAATTAAAGTCGAGTAAATTAATTTTTTGAATATAATGAAGCCATTAACTCTTTATGATAAAGGACTGCTACGTTGCTTTTTTTTTTTTTTGGATTATTGGCTAAAGTCTTAGGAACATTATTAGATATAATTTCTAAGTTTTCAGGGGATGTATCAATCCTATTCAGGGCTGGAAAAGCAGTGCACCTTAAAAGATTAGATGGCTTAGTTGGAACATTGCTGTCGGAGGCTATCTTTTATTTTTATTTTATATTTTTTAGTTTCTTTCATCTATTTTAATCAATTAATTATCAGCGTAATGCAATTGACTTTGAGAACAATTTCAATTGGTTGGTGAATATTGAGTTCATTCCTATTCAAAATCAACATCGAACACCTCGACATTTATCTCAATATGCCTTAGACTTCATAAGATCACTCGCCAATATTCGTACAAATGATCTTATCATTCAACTAAATTCTTCTAAAAGATTTGTATCATCAATTCATAAATAACTTGATCATTGCTGACCATTGGAATATGTTGTACCTTCTTTGAACCTTTTTTATTTCATTTTATTATCATTATTATTATTTTTTGACCTTGTTTGAACCTCCTTTTTTATTTTTTTTACCTTCTTTGAACCTCGCTTAACTCAATAGGACCCTATTAGGTCAATATTAATTTAAATCTTGAAATTAGAAGAATTACCTATAGTTAACTTCCTGAATTGGTCTTATTAGGTTAGTAATAATCTTGAAAGGAAAATCATCTATTAAAAAGTTTTAATTAGACCCTTAGTGCCCTTTGATTTGACTATGATCAACCACTTCGATCGTGAAAGATAAAATTAAGCCTATTCTGTAACACCAAGGCCTTTTGATTTGACCATTATCACTTATGAGATTTCTTCTCTGTGCGTGTGGATCTATATACAACATAAAAAAAGAAAAAATTCTCATTCTATCATTTTAAATTTTATAATGTACAATAATGATAAATTGAGAAAATCCAAATTACTCAAGATGGGATTTGGATGCTCTCCAATTATCAAATAATCAATGGAACTATTCATTTCAGCTGCTTAATTTATTTAGATAGTTAAAAGTATTTTTAACTCAAATAATTTCACAAAAAATGAATTAGATTAATTCTTGTCATCTAAAATGGATTGAAATGCTTAGATTATTGGAAAGAAATTGAATTCGGATAGAAATAGAACCCTCATCTAAGAGGTAATGAAGCGGGGACACGCGCTCTCAAGCTAATACTTATTTGTACCATTTCATATGTCACGATTTTTTATTTAAAATTAGGACTTCAAAAATAAAATATTTTACCTTAAAATAATCTGCTAAAATTTTGCATTAAAAATAAAATATTTGATCAAATTGCATTAAAATTTTATTTATAGATAAATTATTATATATTTTATTAAAATCTTTAATTTATGAATGAAATACTTCATTTTAATATGAGAGATGAATAGGGAAATTTATATACATCGCATATAAAATATTTAAATTTATATAGTTAACATTTAAAATATATTATTTACATAACATTCAAAATATAAAAATAAAATCAAAATTAATAATCCTCTAGTTAAAACCTGTTACCCTGCATTGTGCCATCCATCAAACTGCCCTTTGTTGCTAAGCTCTACTCCCCAATCACATAAATCCATATTCTCCTTTGCTTTTTATCGCATCCATCGCTCAAACCCCATATCTTGTTGACTGTTGAGTACGTAGCTAGCTAGTCTCTCTTGCTCCGATCTTCGTACCTCCATTTCCAACACCTTCGATCCTATCGATGTCACCTAATTCTCATTAATATAGGCGCTAGCAGAACTTCGTTTCTGACCTCTGCCACGTCCATCTCCATCATCAATCATCATCCTTCACAAAAAAAAAAAAAATGATTATAAAAAATTAAAAACCACTTCCAATCTCCATCTCGTATCCTTCCAACTAAGATTTGTGCCATATATATATATATATATATATATATATATATATATTACAGATTTTTACTTATCACCATAGAATTTTTAGTATTTAAACTTTTAGTTAGGTTTTGCTTATTATGTCAGGTTGTGGAACTTTGGATTTAGTTGATTCAATTTTAAATTCAAGTTTTTAATTGTTCAATAATATTTTCTAATACTGTTAATAAAGATTTATTGTTGATTGCTTGCAAATATTGATCATTTTAACATAACAATTTGCAAATTTTAATATCATTAGTCATAATGGAATTGTAAATCCCTCAAGCTGATCAAATATTATTTTATGCAAATCAGTAGTTTTGAGCCATCTAAAAGTTAAACCAAAGCATAATGGCTCAAGTTTAATGAACAATGCTCAAAGAAGCTTTGATAGATCCAACCAAGTTATATATATATTACAGATTTTTACTTATCACCATAGAATTTTTAGTATTTAAACTTTTAGTTAGGTTTTGCTTATTATGTCAGGTTTTGGAACTTTGGATTTAGTTGATTCAATTTTAAATTCAAGTTTTTAATTGTTCAATAATATTTTCTAATACTGTTAATAAAGATTTATTGTTGATTGCTGTGCAAATATTGATCATTTTAACATAACAATTTGCAAATTTTAATATCATTAGTCATAATGGAATTGTAAATCCCTCAAACTGATCAAATATTATTTTATGCAAATCAGTTGTTTTGAGCCATCTAAAAGTTAAACCAAAGCATAATGGCTCAAGTTTAATGAACAATGCTCAAAGAAGCTTTGATAGATCCAACCAACTTTGTGATATGTTTGAGGGTTCGAACCATTAATAATTTGAATTAGGACTTTAGTGGCTCAAATTGACTAGCTCATCCTTAAATTGTCCCAGTTGGAATAGACCAAACCAGCCACCCAAGCCTGTCACATCCTAATGTTGGCATACAAGTCAAAATACTAGATTGATTGAGTTATAATCATATCAAGATCAGGATTGTCACTAATTTCACTTAGACATTCTAAACCCACCAAAGCGAGTATAAATATATGCAGTTAAGCCTTGAATTTACAATGAATAGGGATATTCCACTAACATGTAGTCGTCAAGTTATCTTCTTCATACGAAGGTTTAAAATTATATAAAAGAACTTCAGTCATGTTATGATTATGCATTTATTGGACTATATCAAACTAGTCAAAATGTTCAACCATCAGCAACCTCAAGTTTACTTTAGCCAAATATTGATGCAATATTTATATTTTTAATTTTGAGAAATGTCGGTCATAAGAGAAGATCAAGCAAAATTTATTTTATCTAGACAATGATAATGTCCTATGATTTTCATTTTCTTGATTTTAGATGCAATAGAAAATTAATTTTAATTATTGGGGAATTAAATCATGCAACGTACACAAACAAGAAATAGAAAATGCAGCTATAAGAAAGAGCATCAAGATTTAACATAGAAAAACTTAAAATAGGGAAAAAACTATTGAGCCACACCACACCAAGGAATTCACTATGAAAATTGGGAGAAATTTATACAAATATCTTTCTCTCTTACTCTCTCATTATCTCTATTCACTATTGCACCGTTCTCATACATAAGCAAAGAGAAATCCACTAAAAATCACCAAGTGGTGCTACCCTCATGAAAAACGAGAAATAAAACTACAGAGCCCTCCTCTCAAAGATGCAAAGCCAAGCGTGGAGCGCTGCAGCGCTCCACCCTCGGTCTTCAGTCTTCTTGATGTGCCGCAGTGCTGGGGTCTGGAGTTCCACAGCGTCATAATGCTTTGTTTGTTTGTTCGGAGCACCATAGCTTTTCGTTCTCTGTTTGATTCCAAGTGAACTATACAACGCCACAACGTTGTACGGTTGTACAACAACAACATCAAGCTTTTATCCCACTACATGGGGTCAGCTACATAAATCCTTATTCTTCATTGTGTCTTGTTAAGAGTCAAATTCTCATTTAAATATAATAAAGAAAGGTCATTTATAATATTTTTCTACCAAGTCTTTTTTGGTATATCTTTATCTTTCTTAACATAAACTAAATCTAATACATTAAAAAAATTAGAAAAAAATCCAGATGGAAAGCTCCCAAATTCAAGTAGGGGGAGAATTCCCTGCAACCCCCAATGAGCTCGATTGATGGAATTGTGGTCTGAGTCAACAATACAATTCAATTGATTGACACAATTAGATTCCACTCAAAACTAACAATTAAGATCATGATGAAATTCTTAAATTCCAAGCAATCATCACATCATTGACAATAAGAAAGTCAATCAAAACAATCATTTAATAAAAATTTCAACTTGCAAATAAAGAGAGGTTGATGCAACTGGGCTTTGCAATTCACCACATAATTTTAAAAATATATGCAGGTTAGCTGTGCTCCATTGAGACCTAAATCTATACATAAATTTTGTAAATAAAAATTGAAAAATATAAGGCACAAACCACGAGTTTCTTGATGCTCCTAATCATTTTTTTCAAATGAAAAATATTTAGTAAAATTAAATATAAAATGGGAGAACCTTAGTCCTAAGAAAAAGAAAAGGAAATAAAGATAAAAAACTAATAGTAAAAGAGATACAAAACATAAAATGTTATACTCCTAAGTCTATGACAAGCTACTAATATTTAGCTTCCCTCTCTTACAGGGCTCTATTATTTGAAACATGTGTAAAAGTTCGAGTGAAATGAAGGTTTCTCTTGTATTATTATTTTTTTCATCTATGCAACATAATTTAATCAATAATTTGATGTAGTTAGAAGCTTTCAGGGATTTTCATCATTTGATTTAGTATTTTTAATGATATAAGTGCTGGTCTTATGTTAGGCAGGCTCAAGGAGAGCTGGCTGAATCGATCCATCTTGGACCAGTTCAAGTCTACAAACGGCGGGCCAGAGGGTGGGGCTGAACCAGGGTAAGAGAGAGGGGGGGGGGGGGGGGGGCTGATGTGATGGGGACCACACACTAATTAGTGTTGTATTTGAGGGAAATTTGAAATTAGGGGCTGCTTAGGGATTTAGTAATTGTCCTTTTGCTTTAATTACTCTCTTCTTGTTAGGGTTAGGGTTATCTGAAATTTGGAGGCTGAATTTGAGATCTAGGTTTTGCTTTTGGGCTCTAGGCTTTGGCTAGAGATTTGGAGAGTTAAATCTTCCTCTCGAATTGAAAATTCTTATATTGGTTTGCTGTTTTCTTCTTCTATTGTTGAAATTGAAGTGATTATTCCTCTTATTTCTCTACATAGCTTGAAAAATCTGCACCGTTTTGCTGAAGTTATCTAAAATTCAATAAGTTTCTGCACTTTTTGTGGCTGTTTTCTATCATCTTCATAATTTCATGTGATATCTCTAACTAGCGGATAACTTGGGGGGACATATCCGATAGAGGATATTGTGAATTGGATGAAGGTTGTAAGGGAGAGCAGAGTTGTCATCACAAAAAAGCTAATTCACATGGATTTGAAGTATTTGGCACATCTCCAATACAACCATAATTTGATTAGGGATCATCTTATTAGCACTAACTTCAGCAACATCTTGACTCTATAGATCTAAAGGTTGAATCACAATAATAAGAGCTTGACAATTGGAGACAATGAATGAGAATGTACAAAAACAAGAATATATGTTGTAATTGCTTGAAGTAGTTACGAAACACAATAATAGGAGATTGACAATTGAAGGCGGCAAATGAGAATGTACAAAAGGAAGAATATATGTTGTATTTTTTTTAAGTAGTTGCCCTGGCTGTGCATGGCACTATCATTTTGCTGACTTTTAAAACGTTAACATAAGGCAACTTAATGCCCTTGACAATAAGCGCAGAACTTCAGAATTTTTTCAATCATTATTCTTTACGTATACCCACTTCCCTTTGAGCCAGTATAAATAGAATTAAGATGTTCCTAATTAGTATCTAATTCAACAAGAACTCTAGCCATGAATGGCCTTGATAAAGTAGTAGGGAAATTTGTGCATAATAGTTTGTAAGTAACAATGCTAGTGTAAAGGGAATAATCTGATCAAAAAGATGAAATCTGAAGGTGTGAAAATTATATTCAAATTAAAAAAATTGAGCATTCAATTCTCACTATAGAGATCGAAAATTAGAGATCATATGCTAATCCTCATGAAGAAGTTCTAAACATTTATTATATTATTCATAAATATTGCAACTTATCTTGTTCCATATTGATTTAGGATTTGCTAAGAAAACTTATTCATGTATTATGTTTTTATCTATATATATAACTTTTCTAGCTAGAAAATATATATTCTAACAAGAGTACCTAAGAAATCATGACCACTTACAAATTTCCTTTAAATTTTATTTTAACTTAGCAAATATTTGTTGGGAAATTTCTATAAGTGGGCATATATACATATAAATAAAGTTTTATACATTAGAAGCTATATAAAATTAAGCCAATTAAATTCGTGATCTATTTAAGTATTAAATTATTATTTGGCTTATGTAGCATCTCAATTAAATTTGTATGGAATTAATTTGTGTAGAGATCATGTATTTATTTTATTTTAATGATGGGCTGAAATAAAATATTTACAATTAAAATATAAAAATGTCGTGGTCCCCAGTTTAAGCGGTTAAGTTCTCATTTTCCTTCATTTCTCATCTTGAGTGAAAAGAAGGGGTGTCTCGCTCTCTTGGAGAACGCCGCTTCAAATGTAGAAGATCGAAAATCTCAATTCGCCACGTGGCAGCCCCTGATTCGCGGTTTCAAACCGTGGTATAGCGGCGACAATCATTGGCAATGATTGCGTCGCCGTGCAATCATGCCGGATGATTAGAAAGTGCGTGGAACCCACACGCTTTCACTTTATCCGCATCAGTGGTGTGTGGGCGCCATCGGATGGGGCGTTGCTCGAATTGGACGGCCACGATCGGGTCGGATGGGGATTCGATCGCGGTGCGAGATCCGCAGCTTCGATAAACCGCGGGATAACGGGATCCTAGCCGTTGATTAAAAAATCAACGGCGAAATTCTCGTGACGTTAAACAAGTGACGAACCAAGCCCTAGAAATGAATTTTTGGTTCGTTCTCTCAGACGGCTGGACGAAATTCGATGAAATTTTAAACTTAGCTTCTATACATGAACATAAATCATTGGGAAATAGTTTCATGGCCTGAAACACAATGCATCAAAAGATATTTAGATCTAAGTGTTGTGACCCAGGTCTAGAGTTTTTGAGAGATCTAATCGTTGGATCTTCGATTTCTTTGCACGGTTGAGCTTGTAGACTATCCTCATACAAGTTCCTAGTTGATCCCAAACTTTGATTCGCCTTGGATCAACGAGAAATAGCCTTGGAAAGAAAAAATACCTTGGTTCGTCGGAGATCTCGCCGCTGGCGGCCTTTGACCGGTGGATTTAGGTGGGGGGAAGTGAGGAGGAGTCCAAGGAGCTCACACAAGTTAGGGCTTAGGCTTGGTGGCTCTTGCAAGAAAGGAAATAGCCAAAGCCCCCTAAGAAGCCCTAATTTCCTTTATTTATATCCTTAGACTTATGACCAACAGTTAGGATTCAATCTAGCTTCAATTAGGAGGGAAAACAAAGATCAATTAGCCGTGGCTTGGTCTAGGGATTAATAAGAATGATTTGAATGCTTTATATACGGTTCATTTGGACTTAAATAAGTCAAATTGACCTAATAGAGATTTGGGTTGACCAATCAAGGGTTGACTTGGTCAACCTGGTCAAATAAGTCCAAGGGATGGAGTTTGAGCTCAAGAAGGGTTTGGAATCGATTAGGATTTGATTTAGGCTCAAAGGGTTCAAATAGGGTCAACCTGGGTTGACCTGGTCAACCAGGTTGACCCTGGCCCTGGGTCTGGGCTCAATAGATTTGGTTCGACCCATCGAACAGAAGGGATATGGTCTTGGGGCCTGGTGTGGTCAATTTGACCAAGTTAACTCCTTTGATCAGGATTTTGACAATTTCAAGGTCAACATATTGTGTATCTAGTCTTGATCTCTCTTCATGTACAATTCAATCCTTTTAAGATAAGTTACAATACTAAAAAGGAAAAATGAACTTTTAATGAGCTCATTACTCAGTGTGTGCAAGAGGAAGAAAGATTGAAACAATAAAAGATAGAAAGTGCTCATTTAGCTTCTTCTTATGATTTTGCTATCAAAAGGAAAATGAATTATAAAGTTAAAGGAGCTACAGATAAATGGACTTCACAATCTAAAGTGCAACAGAAGCAAGATCAGGTTATTACTTATTTCTTCTGCAAGAAGGCTTGTCATGTAAAGAAGGATTGTTCAAAATATGCTAATTGACTCGTCAAAAAGGGGTTATCTAAGGAGCAGAGTGCCAACTGATGCTGAAAGATTCATCTATATGAGAAATGACAATAAAGCTCCTGTTAAAGCTGTAGACTTATATAAATTGTACTTAGAATTTAGTTGTACTTTGAATTTGTGCGAAACTTTTTATGTGTCGTCATTTAGATAGAATCTAATTTATATTTCATGTTTTGACAAATATGGTTACTCTTGTTCATTTGAAAATGAAAAATTTAGTCTCTTTCAGTGTTAAAAAATTATTTGTCAGGATTTTTGATTGATAATCTATACAAATTAGATATTTCTGTCTCATAGATAAATGAAATTTTGCATATAAATAATTTTGGCACAAAGAGAAAATTGACTGATGAGAATTCCTTTATGTTATGGCACAAGCGTTTAGGACATATTTCTAAACAAAGGATTGAAATGCTTGTGTCAGATGAAATTCTTGATTCCCTTAATTATATTAATTTTAAAATTCGTATTGAATGTATTAAGGAAAAACAAACAAATATTAAGAAATTAGGTGTCAAAAGGAGTTTAAATGTCTTGAAATTAATACATAATTATTTGTGGCTCATTCCATACAGTTTCTTGGATTGGTCAACAATATTTTATTACCTTCATAGACAATTACTCTCGTTATGAGTACTTATACTTAATACATGAAAAATCAGAATCCCTGTATGTATTTAAGATCTTCAAAACCGAAGTTGAAAATCAACTTGGTAAGAAGATTAAAGCTGTCAAATCTGACCGTGGTGGTGAATACTATGGTAGATATGATGGATCAAGTGAACAACGTCCAGACTCTTTTACGAGATATTTAGCTGAATGTGACATCGTTCCTCAATACACTATGTTAGGGACTCTAAGTCAAAATAATGTAGCTGAGAGACAAAATAGAATCTTAAAGGATATGGTTAGAAGTATGATTAGTCATTCTTCTTTGCCATAATCACTTTGGGGAGAAACTTTAAAGACTGTAGTTTATATTCTTAATAGAGTTCCAAGCAAAGCAGTAACTAAAATCTCATATGAGTTATGGATTGAAAAGAAGCTTAGTATTAGACATTTTCATATTTGGGGATATCTAGCTGATGTTATGCCTTATAAGCCTAATGAAAGAAAATTGGATCCAAGAATTGTTAGCTGCTATTTTGTTGGATACTCTGAAAGGTCAAGAGGTTTTAAATTTTATAATTCCTCAAATAAATCCTTTTTTGAGATGGGCAATGTTAAATTTATTGAGGATGTTGAATATAGTGGGAGTGATAAATTCAAGGTTTTGATTTTGAGGATGAATATGTTACTATTCCTATTATTACAATTAAAAATGATCAGATAAATATGCCTAATATTATTTAGATTGTAAATTCAGATAATCAAAATAATCTTAAATTATTTCCCACTCATATAGAAGGACAACAACCTCAAATTGAAGTGCCATTAAGGAGATTCACAAGGGAAAGGAGAACAACAATTTTAGATGATTATATTATATATCTCCAAGAGCATGAGTTTGATATGAGATTGAAAGATGATCCAATCTCATTTAGTCGGGTCAAATAATGTTCTAATTATCAAAAGTGGATAAAAGCCATGAAAGATGAGATGAAATCAATAAAAGACAATAATGTTTGAGATCTTTCTGAATTGCCTGAAGGAGCAAAACCAATTGGTTGTAAATGGATTTTTAAAACTAAAAGGGATGCAATAGGCAATATTGAAAGATATAAAGCACGTCTAGTTGCTAAATGTTTCACTCAAAAGGAAAGCATTGATTATAAAGAGACTTTCTCTCCAGTTTCTTCAAAAGACTCTTTTAGAATCATTATGACACTTATAGCTCATTATGATTTAGAGCTACACTAGATGGATGTAAAGATTGCATTCCTTAATGGAGATATTGGAGAAACTATATATATGATGCAATCAGAAAATTTTCAATATTCTGATTCAAAACATATGGTGTATAAATTAAAGAAATCTATCTATGGTTTAAAACAAGTTTCCCGTCAATGGTATAAGAAATTTGATCAGGTGATTTCTTCATTTGGTTTACAAAAAATACTGTTGATCAATGCATTTATCATAAGGTCAGTCGGAGCAAGTTTATTCTCCTAGTATTATATGTCGATGATATTCTGCTAGCAAGCAGTGACATAGGCTTGTTGCATGAGACTAAGGTATTTCTTTCAAATAAATTTGAAATGAAAGATATTGAAAATGCATCTTTTGTGTTAGGTATACAAATTCATCGTGATCGCTCCCGTGATATACTTAGGTTATCACAAACAACCTATATTGATAAAGTGCTTAATACATTTGATATGAAAGATTGTGCACTAGGGGATACACCCATTGCAAAATGGGATAAATTTAGTTTGTTTCAATGTCCAAGAAATGAAGTTGAAAAGCAAGAGATGGATAAGGTTCCTTATGCATCGCCGCATTGGCAGTAGGGAGTCTTATGTATGCTCAAGTTTGTACGCGTCCTGATATTGCGTACGTTATTGGAATGCTTAGTAAATATTTAAGTAACCCAGTAATGAATTATTGGAAAATAGTGAAACGGGTTATGAGGTATCTAAAAAGGACAAGAGATTTTATGCTTACATATTAGAGATATGATCATTTAGAGATCGTGGGGTATTCCGACTCTAATTTTACTGGTTGCCTCGATAGCAGGAGACCCACTTCAGACTTTATTTTCATGTTGAATGGATGAGTTATTTCTTGAAAAAGTGTCAAGCAATCACTTATAGCTTCTTCAACAATGGAAGTCGAGTTTATAGCTTGTTATAAGGCTTCAAATCAGGGAATATGATTGCGAAATTTTATCACAGGCTGCATATTGTTGATGGCATTGAGAGACCATTAAAGATAAATTGTGATAATAAAGCAGCTGAGTTATATTACAAAAACAACAGGAGTTCGTCAAAATCAAAATACATTGACATAAAGTTTCTTGTTATGAAAGAAAGGGTTCATAGTTTTCAAATTTCTATTGAACATATTAGTACAAACTTTATGATTGCAGACCCACTTACAAAAGGATTACCACCTAAAGTATTTCATGAGCATGTGGCTCGTATGAGTGTAATTTGTTTTGATAATATGTTAGCTTAGTGGGAGTTTGTTTATATTGTTCAATTATTATGAACTTATTTTCCGATCAGACTAAATTATTATTATTTTATTGATTGAAAACTCTGAAATAAAGTTATTTAATTTCAATTGCGGTTTAGTATAAAATATTGAATTTTGGTTATAACTCTTTTGTGTTATAATATTGAACCAGTTGAAAATTGTCATGATTTGAGATCACTTTATTTGAAATTTTCACACTACACATCCATACTTGATCTATGTCAGTAATTATATTAATATAGTGATTATTGATGAGTCTTATTACGAAGAATGTAACAAAAGTAGATTTGATTCTATATTGATATGATTGATGGACAAGATTGTCTAGAGATTTTATTTTATAAATATAACAAATAATGAGCTCTTATGATTATTTTATAATGTATAATTTATATGTATATATATGTGGCCTAAGTGGGAGATTGTTGAAAATTTTTTATAAGTGGGCCCATATACTTATACATATAAATAAAGTTTTATACATTAGAAACTATCTAAAATTAAGCCAATTAAATTTGTGATCTATTTAAGTATTAAATTATTATTTGACTTATGTAGCATCTCAATTAAATTTGTATGGAATTAATTTGTGTAGAGGCCGTATATTTATTTTATTTTAATGATGTACTGAAATAAAATATTTACAATTCAAGTAGAAAAGGGTCGTGGTGCCCAATTTAAGCGGTTAAGTTCTCATTTTCCGTCATTTACCATCTTGAGTGAAAATGAGTCTCTCGCTCTCTTGGAGAACACCGCTTCAAACGTGGAAGACCGAAAACCTCAATTCTACATTTCAATGGATTCAGGTACGTTTCCGATATTTTTTCTCGATGATTTGACATGTCGTTCGAAGACAATCGAAGTATTTTTTTGTCTCCAATGATTCCTAGCAATATTGTGAAATAATAATTAGTACCTTCGAAAGATATTTAACCATTTGATTTAATTTTCTCCTTCTTTTATTGAAGCTTATCGTTCAGATAAACTTAATCCTCAGATTTTTGAATTTGCTTGGATTTTAGGAACCATTTATGAATGCTATTGGATTTAATTGAGATCACGTTAAGTTCATGATTTAGCTTAATGGGTCATTTGTTGACTTCAATTGGATTTAGACTGATTTAATTATCTTGAGATAATCAATTTGATTTTTGGCCAGCTAAATTAGCCTTAGATGACCCTTGATTACTTAAACTAGAGATTAGTCCATTGTAAGTAATGTAGGGTTTAACCAACAGTAAGGTTTACCAGATATTGATTATGAATTATGCTTTAAATTTGGATGATTGATCGTATTCTAAGGATATTCTGATATAATCCTTAATCAATAAGGGAGTAATCTAATTTATAGGTTAATTGAGTTCAGTCAGTTCTAACTAATTTTTTTTTATGGCTACTATGGAGTCACATTAGGAGATGTGATTTGATTTTAAGTTAGCTTGGTGTATTTAATACCAACTAGAATGAGCTAAAATGTTTCGAAAACTCCAATGTAACAAGTGAGGTCAGTATGGTTGAGAATTGAATTATTTCAAAACTAAGTTAATTATATTTAATTTGAGTCATTGTTGTAAAGATGTATATATTTTGTGTTTACATGTTGTACATTATCAATATGAAGCGAAATAATAGCTGTTTATTTGAGCTTTGAGACCGCAATGCGTTATTAAAAAATGAGCTTATTTACGACAAGAAAGATTGCTAGCGGGCTGCAAGTTACGACGAAATCTGTAGCTAGTTGGTCATAGATAGGTAATAGTTTTGCTTTTAAAAGGAATTTGTGACACTGCATTTAAGACTTAGGTTTTGTTTGGGACAGCTTCTTTGCTGCTTTATAAAATGTCTTTTTAGTACACAAATTTCTAAAAATTTTTAACTAAAAAATAGTTTTAAAAAGCAGCAAAAAAGCTGTCCCAAAGGAAACATTTGGCTTGGTTAGGGACGGTTTTCTTAATGCTTTCTAAAGCAGCTTTATAGTTAAAAAATTTCTAATTCAAAAAAAATTTATACTAGAAAACTGTTTTAAAAAACAGTAAAAAAGTCATTCTAAAGGCTTAAGGCTTCATTTGGAATAGCTTTCTTATTATTCTGTAAAGCAGTTTTTAAGTATAAAAACTCCTTAAATTAGAAATTTTTGTACTAAAAAGTTGCTTTAAAATGCAATAAGAAAGTTATACCAAATAAAACCTTAATCTTACCGTAAATATGATTGTGATTGATCATAAAATTGCCATAAATTATCTGTTGGATTAGATATTGTACCATTGATCTTACGATGAGTTTAAGCGATCACAAATAACTCTGACAATCATTCAGCCATATCACGACCAGTAAATCAGACACAATATAACATTAATCACATAATGAATGAAGATATTGAGAGTAATACCTGAATACTATTCAAATAATATTTATTCATACCATTATATTGATATTCCTCCTGTAAAAAACTTTAGTGAAATGCGATACATGTCAACATTGTATTCTACCATTACAAGGCGTTTCTTGTTGAAGTTTAGCGATGTAGCGTTTTTTCACCCTACACATTAAATTTTTTTTTTTCTTCACATCTATCATGATGCATATCATCATAACCAGGGAAGTCTTCACGTGCTCTTTTAGGCTTTTCCGTTATACTCCCTGTTTCTAGTTTATTCTCCACTATCTATTTTCTCTTTCTGTTAGTGCCAGCTCAGCATGCCTTTTTACCAGTTCTACTTTTTACAGTAATAGTTAGAAGGAGTCTTTTATATAGACAAAGCTGTTTTAGAAGAAGGGTAGAATGAAATATATGAAGCTTTTCTGCTTTGGAGGAATTTGAGTCTTGTTACTGTTTTATTCGTTTGGTGCTTGAAACCTTCCTCTACAGTTTACCTACATCAGTATTTGGTATCAGAGCCCGGTGCTTTGAGGAATGGCGGACGGTAGCAGACGCGGGACAGGCGACGGCGATCGCAGTCTTGACGCTTTATGGGAAGCTCATGCCAATCTGGATAAACGGATGGAAGATGTGTCTGCAGAAATGTTCAGATTATCTGTGGATATCCGGAGAGAATTTCAAGCTCTTCGGAATGATTTGCGGAATAATCTTCCACACCGTGGAAACACGCAGATGGCCGGAGGGCGCGACCGGGACCGGGAGCACGGACGGAGGCGGACGCCGATTGTTACGGAACTTACCGATTCCGAAGTCGATGACGCTGGTCATTTCGCTGAAGATGTGCAATCCGATTCAGGAGATGACTATGTACCAGCAAGGACCAATCGCCGGCGACGGGGCGGCCCGTATGACCGTCACCAGGGAGAATTCCGGGTGAAACTTGATATTCCGTTCTTTGATGGGCGACTGCACATTGAAGATTATCTCGACTGGGAAAGGTCAGTAGAAACATTTTTTGAATACATGGACATCGAGCCGGAGAAACAAGTGAAGTATGTCGCTTGCCGATTCAAGGGCGGAGCAAGTGCGTGGTGGCATCAGCTCTTACAGACCCGTCAGCGGGAAGGCCGTGGACCGGTCCGAAATTGGCTTCGAATGAAGCAACTTCTCCGGTCACATTTTCTACCAACCGATTTCGAGCAAATGCTTTATCTCAGATATCAACATTGCATTCAGGGAACCCGCACTGTGAGTGATTACACAGAGGAGTTCTATCGTCTCAGTGCACGAAATGATTTGAATGAAAATACAAATCAGATTGTGGCTCGTTATATTGGGGGACTTAAGGATGCCATACAAGATAAATTGGAGCTGAATTCTGTGTGGTCATTGTCACAGGCAGTTAATTTTGCTTTAAAAGCTGAAATTCAGCTTACTAGAGGAGGTAGACCGCACACTACCAGGAGGCCTTATAGTGATTATGCTACAGATGTTAACAAATCAGCAACTCCAGGAGTAAAAATTGCTGCAGGATCGCCAGTTGTCATTACCTCACCCCAAACAGCACAACCTGGAACTTCTTCGGGCTCAGCCGCTGATCTGAAACAACAACCAAAATTGAAGGCACCAGTACGTGAAAATCCTTATGCAAGACCCAGCTCTATCAAGTGTTTCAGGTGTTTCCAAATGGGACACAAGTCTAATGAGTGTCCTAATAGAGCCCAACTGCAGCTGGCCACTATTGAGGGAGATGAAATATCGGGCGACCATGAAGAGCAAGACCCTGAGTTGGAAGAAGTGGTACTAGACGATGGTGAACCTTTGATTTGTGTTATGGAAAAAATGCTGTTAGCTCCGCGGCAGACCCCGACCTCACAAAGAAATGCTGTTTTTAAAACCAGATGCACCGTTTATGGGAAGGTATGTGACTTGCTCATTGACAGTGGATGCACTGAGAATATTATCTCAAGATCAGTTGTGCAAGCTCTTAAATTAAAAACTACGAAAAGTTCACATCCCTACAAAATTAGCTGGGTCAAAAAAGGGATGGATATTGCAGTAACCGAATTATGCAGAGTCACATTTTCTATTGGCAAGCATTATGTATGTGAGGTGCTCTGTGATATCATTGACATGGATGTATGTCACATTATATTGGGGAGACCTTGGCACTACGATGTCGGGGCCATATATGATGGTAGATCAAACTCTTACTCATTTGAGTGGAAAGGTAAGCGTCTCAAGCTATTACCGTATCAAGTAGATCACATTGAAACCAGTAAGGCTAAAGCAGCTGTGATGCATCTAGTCTCCGGGAATGCACTTGTTCAATCCAGCAAAGAGGAATCTCTGTTATTAGCATTGGTTATGAGAGAACCCAGCACTCATAAGTTCCTTACTATTGTTCCTGATGAAGTACAGAAGCTGCTGCAACAATACAAAGATATCTGTCCTGAGACCTTGCCCGCTGCATTACCCCCGCTCCGTGCACTCCAACACCAGATAGACTTACTTCCAGGAGCATCATTACCTAATTTACCTCACTATCGCCTGAGCCCAAGGGATCATGCTATTCTACAAGAGCTAGTAGATGATTTGCTGGAGAAGCAACTAATCCAACCTAGTCTGAGCCCATGCGCAGTGCCGGCACTCCTTGTTCCAAAAAAAGATGGCTCCTGGCGAATGTGTATGGACAGTAGAGCAATTAACAAGATTACCATTAAATTCAGATTTCCAGTTCCTCGGTTTGAGGAGCTGTTAGAGAAACTGTCCGGGTCAACTGTTTTTTCAAAGCTCGATCTCCGCAGCGGCTATCATCAAATTCGAATCCGACCAGGTGACGAGTGGAAGACTGCTTTCAAGACTCGTCAAGGCCTTTATGAGTGGAAGGTCATGCCCTTCGGGCTTTGTAATGCTCCTTCCACGTTCATGAGACTCATGAACGAAATTTTAAAACCATGCTTGAATAAGTTTTGCGTCGTGTATTTTGATGATATATTGATATTCAGCCCATCCGTCAATGAGCATTTACAGCACTTACAGCAGGTGTTTGAGATACTTCTAGCCAACAAGCTGTATGTGAATTTGCCGAAATGTGAGCTAGCAACTGACACTGTTTACTTCTTGGGATTCATTGTCTCAGCTGAAGGTGTAAAAGTGGATCCAAAAAAGATTAAGGCCATTTCAGAATGGCCAACTCCCAAATCTTTTTTTGATATTCGCAGTTTTCATGGATTGGCAAACTTCTACCGACGTTTCATAAAGGGATTCAGCATACTGGCCGCGCCCCTCACTAACTGTTTAAAATCCAAACAGTTTTTATGGACGGATGAGCAGCAGTCCAGTTTTGAAGCAATTAAATCTGCACTTTCCACTGCACCTGTTTTGGCACTTCCCGATTTTGAGAAGCCTTTTACTGTTGAGACAGATGCGTCGGCTACAGGTATAGGTGCAGTTCTCATGCAGCAAAACAAGCCCATTGAATTTTTCAGTGAGAAACTATGTCCAGCTCGCCAGAAGTGGAGTGTTTATGAGCAGGAACTGTATGCTGTCATCCGTGCTCTGAAGCAGTGGGAACACTACTTATTACACCAGGATTTTGTCCTTCATAGTGATCATAAAGCATTGCAGTTTATCAACACCCAAAAAACACTCAATCGTATGCATGCTCGTTGGGTCTTATTTCTCCAAAGGTTCACTTTTGTACTGAAGCATAAATCAGGGGCTGAAAACCGCGTTGCAGATGCCTTAAGCAGACAATCCTTACTCCTGACTCAGTTAAGCACGGAAATGACCGGCCTCCAATGCTTGCAGGACCTATATGCTACAGACAGCGATTTCAAACAGATTTGGGAAACTTGCCTTGAGAGCCCTTCAGCTGGAGAGTATACAATTCGACATGGTTACTTATTTAAAAACAACACTCTGTGCATTCCCCAATCGTCCTGGCGTCAACAGCTTATACAGGAAGTTCACGGTGGTGGACTTGCTGCTCATGTCGGACGTGATAAGACGCTTGAACAGCTACAACATCGATTCTTCTGGCCCCAATTACGGCGAGATGTAATCAGATTCGTCGAGCGATGTCCTGTGTGCCAGTCTTACAAAGGTGGTAAAAACAACTCCGATTTATATCTACCGTTACCTGTACCGGAGACTATTTGGGAGGATCTGAGTCTTGATTTCGTTCTCGGACTTCCAAGGACCAAGCGAGGTAACGATTCTATCATGGTAGTAGTTGATAGATTTTCTAAAATGGCACATTTCATATCTTGCAAAAAAACATATGATGCTCTTAACATCGCTCGACTATTTTTCAATGAAATTGTTCGGCTCCACGGCATTCCGCGTAGCTTAACCTCCGACAGGGATGTTAAATTCCTTAGCCATTTTTGGCGTGAATTGTGGAAAAGACTTAAAACTGATATCAATCTAAGTTCTGCCTATCATCCTCAATCCGATGGGCAGACCGAAGTGGTCAATCGCACTCTGGGAAATATGCTAAGGTGTTTGGTGCAAGAACACCCCAAATTATGGGATGAGCTCCTCAGTCAAGCAGAATTTGCTTATAATAGCATGCCCAATCGTTCAACTGGAACATCTCCATTCCATATAGTGTACACGAAAGTACCAAACCATACGGTGGACGTTGCTGTGTTTCCCAAATGCAACAGCCGAAGTGCAGGCCAACTAGTTGAGCAATTCACGACTATGCTGCAGGAGGTTCGCCTTAAACTCATTGAATCCAATGAAGCATATAAGGCAGCAGCTGATTCTCACCGCAGGCAAAGAATTTTCAAACCAGGAGAATTGGTCATGGTACGACTACGCCGAGAACGACTACCGCCGGGTACTTATTCCAAATTGGGTCGCCGCAAAGTTGGTCCGTTTCCCATCTTGCAGAAGATTAATGATAATGCCTACATCATCGATCTCCCAGCTAATTTTGGCACACCGTCTACATTCAATGTGACTGATTTATCACCCTATTACCCTGCTGACGATGCTGCTACAACCCTTTCTGCTGAGACAGCAGATCCTTCCATGGTGGGGGAGAGCTGATGCATATCATCATAACCAGGGAAGTCTTCACATGCTCTTTTAGGCTTTTCCGTTATACTCTCTGTTTCTAGTTTATTCTCCACTATCTATTTTCTCTTTCTGTTAGTGCCAGCTCAGCATGCCTTTTTACCAGTTTTACTTTTTACAGTAATAGTTAGAAGGAGTCTTTTATATAGACAAAGCTGTTTTAGAAGAAGGGTAGAATGAAATATATGAAGCTTTTCTGCTTTGGAGGAATTTGAGTCTTGTTAATGTTTTATTCGTTTGGTGCTTGAAACCTTCCTCTACAGTTTACCTACATCATATCAGTCCCACTCAAGAGAGCTAGAGTCTGAACAATATACTCTTGCATTTAAATTTCCATTATTACAGCTGTACCCCTACTACATATGCAAAAACTGCTCTTAATTTTCCGATCAACGGCACCTGGACAGATGGAACAAACGGAAGCTGCCGGCCACATATAACTCCACGGTTAGTTAAATCAGTCATCAATATATTTGAATAATTCATCATTACTTAATTTATTAAGTAGCTAATGTTATAACCTTGCCGCCAAGAGAAAAAAATGAAAGTTTAAATTCTGATAATATACAGAAGCTTTGATATTAAGTTTTGATTCCATGAAGCAGTCGTGAACATCGAATACTGACAACATTAGCCTAATAGGTCCTTTGTTATTATTATTATTATTATTATTATTATTATTTAATCCACTATATGATTTGAATATATGAGTAGCTCCTTCCTTTGTACATTTGTGGATCTCATTTCTTCTGTTATATCATCTGTACAATTAGTGGTCTACATGTCAGCATTAATGGATGTTATTGAAATGGTCACTGAAGTATCTAAATGGGTATTTAGCTATGATGCACAGACACGGACACGGCGACACGAATACGACACGACACGGACACGTCAATTATTGAAATATAGGACACAGACACGAGTTGGACACGGTATTATAGTTTTTATATTTAAAAAATAGTGAATAAAAATTAAGTATAATTTAAAAATAATAAGTCATTTAACTAGAATTTGTACTTAAAATGATTAGTATTTGGATGTCGAGAGTCATACGTCGATGCCGTTTATCAGTCACCGAGATAGGAGTTGAAAATACTTTCACTGCAAAAAAGAAATGAAAATGAGAATATTCGATGATTGGGTATTAAGTGCGGACGTTGATTTGTTGTTGTTGATAAGAAATAAGAAATTTAGTTTAAATCCCGCCAAATATAGGAAATTTTATTTAAAAAAATTCATAAAATATTTAAGAAACGCGTGTCGGACACGCGTGTCCAATTTGTATTTAATATTTTTTAATCGGGCACGTTTTCGGCGTGTCTGACACGTGTTGGAGGAGTGTCGGACGAGTGTCGTGTCAGATACGGTGTCGGACACTGCACGCCTCTTTGAGGAGAAGTGTCAGTGCATCATAGGTATTTAGATCCTCTCTAATTGTGAGGCTAATTACACAAAATGTCATTAGTTTTATGCAATAAGTTCTAGATGTCGAATAAGTTGAGAGTATGATACAGGATAGACATATGGACATGAAAATAACACGACATGAATGTGGGATAAATTTATTATTAAAAACTACAAGATATGATTATGTATTCTACATAATATTAAAATATATGTAATATATATTACAAAAATAAAGTATTGTATATTAGTAGAATGTTTGTTTGTAATGAATTTGGTATAAGAATTGCGTGAATAAAAAAAAACATGGGGTCATTATCAATGATAGTTGTTCATTCTTAAGAAAATTGTAATAAAAAAATAAATAACTATTAAAAACATATTACAGTTGTCTATATTCAAATTAATATCTTCTTTAAATTGTATTATTCTTATTATCATTATTTCATTTAATATATGTACTTTATTCATGCCATTTCTATTAATGGGACAAGTTTATATTTCTAATATATGTTGGATATTTGAAAGATGTGTGTCCTATCATATTTATGTCTGATATATTACATGGTTCGACATATATATTTTGAAAACATTGGGATTATTATGTAATATTTGGATGTTTATTATAATTAATTAACTTTTTTTAGATGAGTAAGATGTACTTATATGATGTAGGGAGGGCAACACATATGTTGATAAACAAAGTATACCCCCGCATGTGTGGGTGCATTTTCAGATGAATGAGACTGTTTTCCTTTGCAAAATCTTAGTGTATATGTCATTGGATTATTCCATCTCTTGGTGTTAAGTGGTGTTATTATAAGACTTGCTTGAAGCACGAGCACTAAAACATTTGACATATTGAGAAAATTATAGAAGTTGTCCTTGATGATGTTGGTGCGACGCAATGATGTCAAAAGGAACCAATAAGCATGTTGTAATTACATGTTAACTTTATCTTTGGATATTCATTATAATTACAACATGCTATATATAACTATAACCTAGTGGGCATGTTAGAACCAATGGTGTCAATCAATAATAGGCTATGTTGCACTGATACGGATACAGCGACACGGATACGACACGATACGGATACGGGACACGTCAATTCTTTAAAATAAGGGATACAGGTAAAGCGCGGACACGGCATCATAATTTATAAATCATACATAAAAATTAAAAAAGCAATCAAAGCATAATATTTGAAATTACAAAAAAAAAAAAATAACAACAACATCATTTGTAGCCTTGTAGGTTATAATATCAAAATATAAGTAAACATTAAATATCTAGTACAACAACAAAAGCATAAACATAAATTGTCTAGCACATAAAGTTTCAACTATTCAATAGAAGGAATGATATGATTAGCTTCTTCAGTGGTTTGTCTTTGAACTTATATATCATCTTTAATAAATATCATAGCTTTTAATTCAGGCTCATTAAGTGAAAGATTAGTAATTTCTAATATTCTCATATCATCAAGAGACTCAAATGCATCTTGGAAATGAGAGAACTTTGCTCGTAGCCGCGGAAGTAAATACGACGCATCTTTTTTTTTTTGGACTTATTTTTGTTTTTCAACGGACACGTGTATCGGAAACGCATGTCCTTTTGAAATTAAATAGTATTTTAATTGGACGTCTTTGGCGTATCCGACACGTATCGGTGGAGTATCGGAGGCGTATCCGTGTATCGATATATCGGATACAACACGCCTTCATAAATAGGTGTATCAGTGCAACATAGATAATATGTATCGTTATAATTACAACATGTTGACTTTATTTGCATCACACGAAAGCATTCAACTTAAATTCATAAATTTTTTGATTTATTTCAATTGTCTATTTCTTGCTTCAAGATCAAATGTTGAAGAATTGTCTATTGTTATCTTTTATTTAATCTATCAGAGTTTCTAATAAATTTACTTATACAAATAAGTCTAACCAAAGGACTACAAATTATTCTTATCAATTAATAATTTAATATTCATTTTTAAAATTCATATGCATTAACTAAGAGTTTAATCTATGACATAAATCTATTATTTAATATTTTCAATTACAAAAGAATGAAATTCAAAATATAGAAAATAAAATTAAAAAACTAAAAGTTTTGGTTAGTCTTATTGATCTTTGTTTTAAAAACATGTAAAAATTATGGAGTAATTAAGCTAACAGCTTAGTAGTTTATCAGAACTTACAACTGCAATTAATTGATAGTATATAGAATATCAATAATTAATTAGATTATTAATAATATAATTAAAAATTAAAATGTTATTTAAAATACTTAAATAATATGTTAAATAATTAACAATACAATTAGTTATGTAAAATGATAATTAAATAATTAATTAGAAGTACTGTAATAAAATAATTAATATTGCAATTAATAATTAGATGTTTGTGCAATAATAATTAATTAGAAATAATAGAATATTTAAATAATTAATTAGATAATTAATAGTATTCTTGTAATTTAAAAATTATTTAAATAATTAGTTAAATCAATTAATGATTAAGCTAATTTTTAATTATATCGTCTATAAGTCAATTAAAATTGGGCGGGTCGCTTTCTCACCTTACTGGATGGTCCGTTCGAGGTTTCAAGGTACTGGAAGCCTCGGCCGTTTACTGAGTCCTCTCTTTATTGTATTCCTCATTTTCTCGTTTCTCCCTTGACTGTGTAACCTTTTTCTTATTTATTTAATATATTATCTTTTTTGAAAAAAAATTCAATTAAAATTAAAATTAATAAGTAACTATTACTTAAAATATTAATTAAATTTGTAACATAAATTAAATTTAAAATTTTAATTAACCAATCACTATAAATATTAAATTAAGTTTACATGATTTAACAATTTTCTTGCCAAATAATTTTCAAAATTTAACATATTCAAGATTTACTAAGTTCAGATTTACAGGATTTATATTTTTTTTTGCCAAATAGTTTTCAAAATTTAATGCACTCCGAATTTACTAAATTCAGATTTACAATCTACTAAAGTCAAATCCTGCGTGTCGCCAACAGCAAATTATTATGTCCGGTCACCTGACATAGAGATACATTTGAATTTCTTTCTGTCTACAGTAAAAATACAGTTATTGTAGCAATTGCGCTTTGACTGTTTTTTTTTTTTTTTGTTGTTGTTGTAGACAGACAAATCTGAATGTATCACCAACAGCCCCTAAAAGTGTTTTTTACCCTCATACTATAAGCACCCTCTATTTCATGTTATGTATATATACTTCGAATGGAATGGACTTCCTTACTCAGTTATCTATCTCGATAGAGAATAAAGCCAAGAAAAGTAGTGTCAAGGAAAATTATAGGCATTGGATCGACTAGTTCAGAGAAGAGATGGATCTGAGCGCTGAGTTCAGCCAGAGCAGCGGCTGGAGCATGAGCTGGAGGGCGAGTCCATGGCTGCAAATGGGGCATCCATGGACTTCGAAGAACAGCGCCGCCACCGACGAGGAGGCGGAGGATTTCTGGTCGGCGCTCGAAAGCCTGCAAAGCTCCGACCATCAACGGACCGTAACCAGTGATGAACAGCCGACGCTTTACAATTATGAAGACGTGGAGTTCACTAAAATGGGGCCCACCGATCGCCGGCTTTTCATTGATCGGATTTTAAGGACGGCTGATGAAGACAACGCTGCCTTTCTCAAGAAGCTGCGCCACCGGATTGATAAGTGAGTCCTTCTATGCCCTTAAAATTAGGTGGATTTACATAAAAACCATACTATTTTTTATGTATTTATATAGGAAATATTTAATTTTTTATTTTTATTTATATATTGCTTTATATGTATGAAAAAAAAATTATTTTAAATAAATTATGGCCCCATATTTTATAAAGCAAGTTCAAATAAAAGATGATAAGAAGTGGTAGAATTGATGATTGGGAACTCTTTTTTTAGCATTCCTAACTTCATTTCGACAGTGCAATTTATCGATTTGATCGTTTTCCCGATCTCTATTAAATGAGCTGAAGGATTTTTAGCTGAGTCTATTTTTATTATTTTATATTTTCTTTATATTGTTTTACATAATTAATATCACTATAATACAATATTAAATAATCATGAGTTATACTCATCTAAATCAAAATTTTATGTAAATTTACTATAAAAATATTCTGACAATTTTTTTTAAATTAATGTTGAAATAATTAAATTTATTTTAAAATACATATAATATATGAATAATCAATTAAATTAAAAAAAATTAAACTTTATTTTAATCAGAACTTTGACCACATATTCTTAGACAATATTTTTCCAATTATTTAAAAAGAGATTTATGCAATTGAATGATCAGTACATTCCTATTGCATGCTTGAGCTCTATAAAAAAAAATCACTTCTATTGATAAACAATATTCTTGATGTAATAAAAGATAGAAATTTGTGCAATATAAATAATTTATTTATAAGTCTTTTAAAGCTTATCCTGATTAGTATTTTATCAAATTTTTTTTTCATTTTAATTTATTTTTTTTATATCATTAATTATAATTTGAATTTTTTTCAGTGTTGGAATCGAGCTTCCAACTGTTGAAGTAAGATTTGAGAATATAACAGTACGCGCCAAATGCCACATTGGCACCAGAGCTCTGCCAACTCTTCTCAATGAGTCCATTAATCTAGCTGAGTCACTATTTGGTCTATTTGGTGTGAGGTCAACTCAGATGACTAAGCTTAATATCCTCAATAATATCTCTGGGATTATAAGGCCCTCAAGGTAATTTTGATTGATAGTTTTTTGCAGAATATTAAAATTTTATTATATAAAAAAAATGATTTCAAATAACCAATAACAATAACAACATCATCAGGCCTTTATTTCATTATGTGGGGTTGACTATATGAGTCTTTTTTCTTCATTGTATCATGTTAAGAGTCAAATTTTCATTTAAAATTAATTAAAAAAGGTCATTTTTAATATTTTGTAGCAAAGTCTTTTTAGGCCTACCTCTACCTTTCTTAATATAGGTCAAATCTAATACATCTACTTTCTTAATCGAGCCATTGAAATGCCGACGTTTAATGTGTTCAAATCGTCTAAGGTGACCCTCTAATCTTATCTTCCATTGGAGATACTCCAATCCTTTCATGTGCATAGTCGTTTGACATTCTATCTTTAAGAGTGCAAAAAGAGGTAATGTGGAAAGGAGTGGCAATTTGGTGTAGCGACGCTTGGTTCCTATAGTGACGCGGTGCTTTTTCAAAGTAAAGACTCGAATGCTACGACACTGTAGATAGATTTTCCACACATGGTCCAAGTTCACTAAGCAGAGTCTCATAACAACAAACTTCATCCACCTAAGTATTTTCATCTCTATAACACTTAACTTTATGCTTCTCTTTTAATGGACAACATTCTGCGCTATAAAACATTGCAGGTCTCACCACATCTTATAGGATTTCCCTTTAAGTTTTAGGGGTACTTTTCTATCACACAACATATCCGACGCATTCCTCCACTTCAACCATCCAACTTGAATTCTACTAATAATTTCCTATCTATTTCACCACCACTTTGAATAATAGATCCAAGATATCTAAAACAAGTGCTCTTATTAATGACTTGATTGTCCAAAGTCACAATCTCCCACTATAACTATTACTAGTTACTACTAAAATTACATTCCATGTATTCAAGCTTTAGATCTCCCCTTAGACTCTAAGGTTGACCTCCAAAATTCATGTTTTCTTTCAACTCCTTCTCTAGTTTTATCAATAAGAAGATTATGATTAGCAAAAAGCATACCACAGGGAACATCTTGTAAATTTATAGTTAGAACATCCATGAATAAAAGTAAAAAGATATGGGCTTAAAGTTGATCCTTGATTTAATCCAGTTGAAATAGAAAAATACTTGGTTAAACCACCTTATGTTTGAACCCAAATAACAACTTCTACATATATATCTTTAATAGCTTGAATATAAGCATTATCAACTCATTTCTTTTACAGGACTCTCTAGAGCACTTTTTTAGAAACTTTATCATCTATTTTCTCTAAATCAATAAATATCATATTTAGATCCTATTTATTCTCTCTATACTCTTCATTGAATCTCTCGATAACTGTATAGCTTCCATACTAGACCTATCTAGCATGAATCCAAATTGACTCTGAGAAACCTTAGTATGACGTCGTAACCTTACACATTGACTTAATTCCTCTATTATTTGCACACTCGTGTACATTGCCTTATTATTAAAAATAAGAATCAACACACTTCTTCTCCACTCATATAGCATATATATATATTTTTTTAATTTTCAAAATTATATTAAGAAGTTTTGTAAGCCAACAAATTCCTTCATCTCTAATTAAGCATTTCCACACCTCTATCGGAATATTATCGGTCTAACTGATTTTTCACACATCATTTTTTTAAGGCCTCTCTAAGTTTAATTTTACTAATACTATGATAAAAATAAAAATCTCTTTTTTTATTTAGGATGCTAAGGTCACTAAAGTCAATCACATTCTTACATTCTTCATTTAAAAGCTTAGCAAAATATCTTATCCATCTTCGTTGAATATCCTCTTCTAATAAAAATATTTTTTATCTTCATCCTTAGTATACTTCACTTGAATTAAATCTTTATTTTTCATATTTCTTTATTTGGCTAGCTTATACATATATTGTTCACCCTCCTTACTATTTAATCTATTATATAAGTTAATAAAAGAATTTTTTTTGAATCACATATTTCTTTCTTAGATTCTTTACAAGCCCTTTTATATTTTTTTAAATTTTCCAAGCTTTTATATTTAAATGAATTTTTATAATAAAATTTCTTATTTTTTATTGTCTCTTCTTACACATTTTGATTTCACTACCTATTGTTATTATTAGGGGCATTTTCTTTTGATACTCTAAATATTTTATTTGCAATATTCTTAATATTACCAGTTATTTTTTTTACATGATATTAGCTTCCTCATGCACATTCAAAATCTTAAGATATTGAATCTTACATTTAATAATATTTTTGTAAATGTTGTTTAAATGCCCTTATGTAATCTTTGGATAATATTTTATTTTATTTTTTATATTCTCCCCCTTCATCTTAAAATCTAAAATTAATATGTGATGTTGGGTACATAATTTTTTACTCGGAATAACTTAAAAATATTTACAATTTAAACAATTTATTTTTCTTATAAGAAAATAATCAATCTGAGTTTTATTATATTCATTTTTATAAGTGATGAGATGTTCATATCTTTTCTTAAATAAAGCATTAGCCATCATAAAATCATAAGCTAGAGCAAAATCTTATATGTTCCTACCAATTTTCTTAGTTGCTCTAAACTCATAGCCACCATGAGTGTTTTTAAAATCTTCTATCATTTTACCTATGTCAATTTAATTCTCCTTCAATAAAAACTTTTTTTTCAAGAGATATATTTTGTATTAATTCTTTTAAGTCATTTTAAAATTTTAATTTTAAGTATATATCCAACATACTTTAGGAGCATAAACACTTATAATGTTAATAATTTTAGCATCAACAACAATCTTGAAAACTATAATTCTATATCTAATTCTATTAATTTCTAAAACATTATCCTTCAAACTCTTATATATAATCACACATAGCCATTTTTAATATGTCCTTACCTAAATACCATAGTTCAAATAACCAATAAAATGTAATTTAGGCGAAATTAATATTCTTATAATTTAGCTCTAATCATTTTCCAATCTCACTCATTCCCATCTTCTTCCTTTCTTAATCTAACTATTGCCTTATAGCATCTGATTATTATGTCTCCTCATATAATTATTAAATATCTGATAATAATTATATGTAAATTTTTAATAATTATATTATATCAAATACTAATCAAAACGAGTGAATTTAATAAATTTCAAATGTGAGATCTTCTCTTTAATAATAGAATAAATGAATGAAAATTAAATAATATTAGATAAATTTTTTGTCAATTTTCCTATAATCTTTCCTATAATATTAAAATTAACACTGCCGTTGCCAGGTCCCAAGTCCTGGATGAGAAAAGTGGAGGGTTGCGTTAGGTAGTCGACAGCCAGCGTAAAACTTGTCGAACAAAAATGACATGAATCCTTTAAGAAATTGTGTTAATGCTAGGGCGTCCCCTGGAAGCGACGCGCTGTATGGCCTGAATACAGTGACAAGTGTGCAAGGGCCGCTGCACCGGCGCCCGGGTGCAGTGTTAAATAGGCAAGGGTTCCCGCATCAAGGACGGATGTGGGCAAAGAAGCTAGTCCATGATACTAAAATTAGGATATGAACTTGGAATATAGGTTCCCTTACAGGTAAATTAATGGAGTTAATAAATATTATGATTCATAGGAAATTAAATATTTTATGCATTCAGGAAACTAAGTGGGTTGGAGAGAAGGCCAAGGAAATCGATAGTTTAGGATTTAAACTTTGGTATTCGGGTAGGAGTCGTACTAGAAATGGTGTAGGTGTCATTATAGATAAGAGTTTAAAGGATAATGTTATAAAAATTAATAGGATTGATGATAGAATTATAGCTTTAAAGATTGTTGTTGAGGATAAGATTGTTAATATTATAAGTGCTTATGCTCCTCAGGTAGGTTTGGATATAAGTTCTAAATTAAATTTTTGGAATGACTTAGAAAAATTAATACAAAATATACCTCTTGAAGAAAGAGTTTTTATTGGAGGAGATTTAAATGGACATGTTGGTAAAGAGGTAGTTGATTTTAAAAGCATTCATGGTGGCCATGGATTTGGAACGACGAATGAAGGTGGCAAGACCATATTAGATTTTTGTTTAGCTTATGATTTTTCAATTGCTAATACCTTATTTAAGAAAAGGAATGAGCATCTCATCACTTATAAAAAATGGATGTAGTACAACCCAGATTGACTATTTTCTTATTAGAAAATTAAACCGTTTAGATTGCAAAGATTGTAAAGTTATTCCGAGTGAAAGTTTATGTACCCAACATCGATTATTAGTTTTGGACTTTAAGATAAAGGGGCATAAAATAAAAAATAAAGTAAAACGTTTTTCGAGGATTAGATGGGGGCATTTAAAGAATATTAACCAAAATATTTTTGTGAGTAAGATTTTAGATCTTAAGATTTTGTCTGTGCATGAGGATGCTAATGTTATGTGGGAAAAAGTGGCTAGTGATATTAAGAATATTGCAAAAGATGTGCTTGGAGTATCTAAGGGAAAAGCTCCTAATAGTAAAAATAGTTGGTGGTGGAATCCAATTGTGCAAGAAAAGATTAAAAATAAGAAGATTTGTTATAAAAAATTGGTTTAATTTTAAAAATTCTGATAATTGGGAATTATATAAAGTGGCTCGTAAGGATTCTAAGAAAGCAATATGCGATGCAAAGACATTAGCTTTTAGCGATTTATATAATAGATTAAATACTAAGGAGGGAGAAAGATATATGTATAAGTTAGCCAAACAAAGAGATATGAGTAGTAAGGATTTAGTTCAAGTGAAGTGTATTAAGGATGAAGATCAAAAAATACTTTTCTTAGAAGATGATATTCAACAAAGGTGGATGAGATATTTTGCTAAACTTTTTAATGAAGAGTGTGAAAATAAGATTGACTATAGTGACCTTAGCACCCTAAATGAAAGTAAAGATTTCTGTTTTTATCGACGTATTAGTAAAACTGAAGTTAGAGAGGCTTTAAATAGAATGAAGGGTGGAAAAGCTGTTGGACCTGATGATATTCCAATAGAGGTGTGGAAATGCTTAGGAGATGAAGGGATTTCTTGGCTTACTAAACTTTTTAATACTATTTTGAAGACTAAAAAAGATGCCAGATGAGTGGAGAATGAGTGTATTAATTCCTATTTTTAAGAATAAAGGCGATGCACAGGATTGCACGAATTATAGAGGTATTAAGTTAATGTGTCATACTTTAAAATTATGGGAGCGAGTTATAGAGCATAGGTTGCGGCGTGATACTAATGTTTCTCAAAATCAATTTGGATTTATGCCGGGTAGGTCGACTATGGAAGCCATACATTTATTCAGAGGTTTGATGGAAAAATATAGAGGAAATAAGGAGGATCTACATATGATATTTATTGATTTAGAAAAAGCATATGATAAAGTTCCAAGAGAAGTGCTATGGAGAGTTCTTGATAAGAAAGGAGTCAATAATGCTTATATTCAAATCATTAAAGATATGTATGCAGGAGCTATTACTTGTGTTCAAACACAAGGTGGTTTGACCAAGTATTTCCCTATTTCGGTTGGGTTACATCAAGGATCAGCCTTAAGCCCATATCTATTTGCTTTAGTCATGGATGTTCTCACTAGACATTTGCAAGATGATGTACCTTGGTGTATGCTTTTTGCTGATGATATTCTTCTTGTTGATAAGACTAGAGAGGGAGTTGAAGGTAAACTTGAATTATGGAGGTCAACCTTAGAGTCTAAAGGTTTTCGCTTGAGTAGATCTAAAACGGAATATATGGAGTGTAATTTTAGCAGTAATAGTCCTAGTGAGGGGATTGTGACTTTGGGCCATCAAGTCATTAATAAGAGTACACGTTTTAGGTATCTTGGATCTATTGTTCAGAGTGATGGTGAAATAGATGGGGATATTATCAGCAGAATTCAAGTTGGATGGTTGAAGTGGCAGAATGCATCGGGCTTGTTATGTGATAGAAATGTACCCCTCAAACTTAAGGGAAAATTCTATAAGATGGTAGTGAGGCCTGCAATGCTTTATGGTGCCGAATGTTGGCCATTAAAAGAGAAGCATAATACTAAGTTAAGTGTGGCAGAGATGAGGATGCTTAGATGGATGAGTGGCTTTACCCTTAGAGATAGGATACGAAATGAGCATATACGTGAAAAGGTTGGAGTAGCTCCAGTAGAAGATAAGATTAGAGAGAGTCGCCTTAGATGGTTTGGTCACATAAAAAGGCGGCCTTCCGACGACCCAGTTAAGAGAGTAGAGGTATTAGATTTGACTTGTGTTAAGAAAGGTAGGGGTAGACCTAAAAAGACTTGATTAGAAAATATTAGGAATGACCTTTCTTTATTAGATTTAAACGAGAATTTGGCTTTTAATAGGACACAATGGAGAAAAAGGATTCATGTAGCCGACCCCACGTAGTGGGATAAAGGCTTGATGTTGTTGTTGTTGTTGTTGTTGTTTCCTATAATCTAAGGTTTCATTTGAGACCGCTTTCTTATTGCTTTCCAAATTAATTTTTTAGAACAAAAAATTTTAAGTTCAAAATTTTTGTGTAAAAAAATTGCTTTAAAAAACTGTAAGAAAGCTATTCAGTTCACATTTAAAAGTAAGGCAAGGTATGCTACATTAACAATTAAAATACATTTTTTGAATGCAGAATGACACTTCTTCTTGGACCTCCATCTTCAGGAAAAACTACACTATTGCTTGCTTTAGCAGGAAAACTCCAAAAATCACTTGAGGTTAGTGTTTTGGCAGCTCATCTAAGAATTTCATATAACTATATATGTGGCATTTATTTTTCTTCTGAAGTTTCTTGAATTATCTTAAAATTAGAATGGCATAGTGGTCTAAGTTATAGTAATTGTAATGTTTTAGACATTTAAATGTGTTCCTCACATTATGAAAAAAGAAAATGCTCTAAATGGTTCATATAAAAGAGTTTACAATTTAGACTTTGTTTAGGATGGCTTTCTTATTCCTTTTTAAAATAGTTTTTTAAGTATAAAAATTAAAATTTTTGTACTAAAGAGCTGCTTTAAGAAGTAATAAGAAAGCCATCCCAAACGAAGCCTTAGACTTCCAAAATGCCAACGCCACTTTTTCATGCCTTGAAATTTTGCAATAAAAAGACAAATCAAGAAATTGTTGGCCTCCATATCAATACCACGATATAACTTAATCTTAGTGAGCAACCTTCCAGTATCAACATGTAGTCCCAGGTATTTAACAGAAAATTTTCTTTTTTTAAAACTCAAAATTTCACTAAAAAATGCAAAGTCTTAAGCCATTTTTGAAAAGTAGAATTTAGATTTGTCAGGGTTCGTTAAGCAGGATAGACAAGTTTTGACCTAAGGAGTGAAATATTTGGATATAGACTTTTCTCACAGTCTGAAGGTTAATTGCAAATAAAAGATGATAAATGAATGTTTCGTTGTAGTGATGGGAAGATAATTCCCATAATTAATTTTATTATCTTAGAGATAGGAAATAACATCTATAATAATTGTGAAAAGGACGGGTAAAAGCAGATATCCCATTTTAAGAGTTGTAGTAGCCTGTGATTTCTCCATTGAAGGTGATAGAGAATGGAACATTCATAATGCACTGATCTATTCAATTTATGGAGTTCATAAGGAAACTTTTTTGGAAAAGCTCGAGTAGAATAATGTGTATGTTGACACCATTAAAAGTCTTATTGAGGTCAAGTTTATCACATAAGACATCATCATTATTCTTTTTGATGAGCTTATAGGCCAAGGCAATGCTGTCAACTATTTCTCTATTTTTAATAAAGGCCCGACTGAGCCGGGTGAATAAAAGCTGAAGAAACTCTTTGAGATGATTTGTCACTTCCCATAATCTAAATTGAAAAGAATTATATCTTTTATCTTTTTTATAGTAACCACCCAAGTTATCTAACTTCTTTCAATAATATAAAGTATCAGCGGAAGCCAATGTATTGATCAAAACATCAATATACATTTGTATTTTTTTTTTTAAAAAGTCATATACAATAGTCAAGAGTCACAGAAACACAACATATTATTGATCACTCCTGACTACAAAAGAATAACTAAAGACCAAAAAGACAAAAAACTTGAAAAATTCTGTTTCTAATCAGTCTCACACTCCCGATCATCTTCCTTGACTTGAAATCATGAAACCATATATAATGAGCTTAAAAAGTTCACCAGGTCACTAAAATTCTATCACTGAATTCAAAGAACGAAAATGAAACAACATGTATGTAATCACTCAGTTCATAACAATAGCAGTCAATATGATTATGAATTTGTATAGAAACAGTAAAACACATGCTAAAATAATAAACCTGGTAAAATAGTGCAGTACGGATGTCGAAGTAGTAAAGCAATAAACAATTATTTTTAAATAGTACGTTGTAGCAATGCTATCAAAATAATAAAGAAATCACATACATCAATAAAACTAAAGTATTTATGAAGACTATTAGAAATTCATGATAATGCAATGCCATCAGGAAATCGTATATGGGTATATACATGATATTTAGTTATTTTATATCAGTATCTTATATCACATGCTCAGTAATTGTAAGTCAGCAATAATAATATAATAAATCAATAACAACATATTAGTAATAGTAAAACAATACAATAAATTATATATATCAAAGCAATCATACTAAACAAGTAAGAAGTCCTGACTTGAGTGGTGTTTTTTATAGTAATCAGTAAATCAATAATCATTGGCTTAGTACATAGAGTCGTCACTCTTGCCTGTCGGCACTGTAATTAACTCCTTATCAATAAATTACGTGAGTTGGTAAAGAATAAGACCACAAACCACCGTATTTAAAGGAAAGCCCGTTGGCTCACTATCCTTAAAATGTATAAATAGTCTCCAGCCAAAGTCAGTGAATAACTAGTCTTTAATTATTTTCACACACTGTTATTACAATATTGTAAACCTAATAGCAACCAACTTGTACTTAATCACATGCCCATATTCATTCATAATGTTTGCATTACCAATATAATTGTATTAAAATGCTAAAATTACTATTCCTATTAAAATCATACATAATGCAATAATTTTCATTTTAACCGGTGAAAAATACAAAACCAACCAGTCGAAATAATAAGTACTACATTATATTAGAAGTTATGTGGTGGGAGTTCATTAAATAAGGAGAAAATGTAATAGAATCAATTTGGAAGAAATCAAATGGTAGAAATCAAAATATTTGAAAATATAAAAGTCACATGCAATGATCTTAAGAAATTTTGTAAAGGTAGTGAAATGAATCGGAGGCAAAAAATTGGGTTTCTCTTTCCTCTCTCCTGATTGCTATTGTGTATGATTTGAATAGGATTAATAATTTGAGAGAGAAGAGAGATATGTACTTATTTCTCCTAATTTTCATAGTGGAGTTCTTGGTGTGGTGTGACTCTATGTTTTTTTTTTCTTCCTATTTTGAGTTTTTCTACATTAAATCCTAATGTTTTTTTACTTTTTTGTTGCTTTTACTTTCTTGCTTGTTTTGTTATTGTGGGTGTTTACTACTCATTTCCCCAACAGATCCTATTTAGAACATTCCGAAAATTGACACACACATCACATAGAGGAAGGAGTTCCAATTAATTTTGGAGAAAATCAAGGCAACTTCTTATCTAGATCCAAAGGCCCTAATTCCAAAAAGTTTTCTTAACCACCCTTTAACACAAACTTCAACATTGCCAACCCTCAACTCCACCAATACTCAGATCCCTAATCCAAGCTCTCAACTCTCCAGTAACACCCATCAAGTTTCTTCTTTCAACCTCTCCTTTTCCCTCAATACCCATTCTTTCAAAGACTGCTTGTTTCCCCATCCCTCAACCACCTCTCAATTAATGCCTCGAATATTAGTCTCAAATTAATTTAGCTACTTGAAATGGCTCTAAATAAAATATAATCTTTGGACTTAATTTAAGATTGCACATATAACTTAACCTTCCTCAAACTACTATCCAAGAGCAAGACCCTAACAAAGCCCAAGAATTAGTTACTCAAAGTCACAATTCCTCATCCCTAAGTCTCAAAAGAAGAATAAGCATCAATCAAAGCTCTCAATGTCATATTGATAATAGCTTCTTGGAATGTGAGATGCCTTCGAGACTACAAGTGGATAGTACATGATATAAATTTAGATCTTCTTTGTCTTCTGAAAACTAAGATGAATGTAGACACACTTCAAGACCTTTTTCATTCTCGTAAACTATCCGAATTTCCAAATGAATGAATCTTAGACCTCTCCTGTCACGACCCGTCCCGGATGCTCGATTTAACGAGGCGGGTACGAAAAGTCGGACGGTAGTACATTTCCAAAAGTATAAATTTACTCATCATCAAAACTTTTCTATAAACTGAAGAGCCACTAATAAAAAATTTCTATTTTACCTGTTGTCATTTGCACCTCGCCTTCTGTAAACATGTTCTTGTCTTTCAGCCATTACTTCTCTTAGGAATTTCCTGAAACATTTAAACTCGTGGTTTGAGTTTACTAAGTAAACTCAGTGGGTAACTATATAATTTATATAAAAATATAAATTAACATATATTCTTTCCTTTCTTAATCTTGTTTATTTCAATTCATTAATTTAATACTTCTTTGAATATTTTCATTTAAAACAATTTGAAGCATTTGTTATCTTTGATATTTCATTTACATTTCCTTTTCCCATTTAATTTGCACAGGAGCACCGTCTCAAAGTACCTAAAGGTACAACCTTTTCCATTTAATTTCCTTTTCCCCATTTCCATAGAAATTTCCTTTTCCTTTTTCGTGCACGAGTACGGCGTCCCCAGCCAGTACCATAAGGGGGTGACTCCTGTCGTTTTCAATACCCTTTTCCTTTATTCTTTTCTTTTCTCATTTTCATCGTTATTGATACAATTGCATACAACACATCTTACTTGTATCTCTATAAATATTACTTGTCATTTGCATATACGAATCATGTACATGTATATATTTTCTTTCTAAACTTTACTTTCTAATTCTTTGATATACTCATAACATATCCTTTTTTCTTTTCTATAATTGTACTCATACATGTCGTTGCTTATTTTAGTTAACTATTTCTCCAAAAGTAGAAAAAAATCATACATCTATCAATTTCGCATATACTTCTTTCTAAACAAAAATAGAATGGAAATAAAGAAATTTTTTAAACTTTAAAAATACCCACTTGAACTTTTCAGGTCTTCGACGAAGGGTGTTACTTCGAATTTCTCTCCAAATCTCTATCATCAAGAAATAAAGTTTTTATGAATTTGCTTTATCAAATAAAACTCGAGAATAGTTTCGAAATAGAATTTCTTACAATTGGATTTTCCAAATCTCCCAAAATCCTTCTTCCCGAAATTTCCTTTTTCCTCGCTTCAATCCCTTCCTTAACCTTCAAGAAATATATCGCTCACTTTAAAACGAAGGAGGAGAAGAAATTTATAGGAAAATCTAAAAGAAATTTCAACAAACCTTTTTCCTTATTTTTCCTCGGTCGTTTCTTCCTTTCGTTGCAAAATTCTCTCCAACCTTTGTTTCTATAACAATAAGAACGAAAAGGAGTTGTTAAATCTTACCCTCCAACGCGCTCGTTTGCTAAAATTGGAAGAAAACGAATTCTACCTTGCTCTCGCGTGAATTCCCGACCGTCCGCCCCTTCCTGTTCGCGCGACTGCTCGGTTCCGCGAACTGTCTGTTCCGCGGGATAAATAAAGGCGGGCCGGCCGGTTCGGGTGAACCGGCCGGATGAACCGGTTGTCACAATCTCCCTTCCTTAAAAAATTTCGTCCTCGAAATTAAAATCAAGTAAAAGAAAACGTACCTTAATTAAATAAATGAGGATATTGACTCCTCATTTCAGCTTCTTGCTCCCAGGTGGCATCTCTTTCTAATCCATGTTTCCATAAAATCTTTACAAAAGGAATTGTCCTATGTCTCAGTTGTTTTACATCATAATCCAGTATTCTTTCAGGTTCCTCAACATATCTCAAATCAGGTTGCAATTCAATGGATTTTGACTGTATTCTTTTAGAATCATCTGAGACATACTTCCGAAGCACTGATATGTGAAACACATTATGAATTCCTTGCATGTGTACTGGTAGATCCAATTTGTATGCCATATTCCCAATCTTTTCAATGATTTCATAGGGACCTATGAATCTTGGGCTCAACTTCCCTGTCTTTCCAAATCTTTGAACACCTTTCATTGGGCTAACTTTTAAGAAAACAAACTCTCCAACTTCAAATTCCACTGGTCGGTGCTTTGCATCATAATACTTTCGTTGCCTGTCTTGAACTGCCTTTAATCTGTCTCTAATCAATCTGATTTTGCTAGTAGTCTCATCTACCATTTCAGTTCCGATTACCTTTCTTTCACCAGTTTCTACCCAACACAATGGTGTTCTGCATTTTCTTCCATAAAGAGCTTCATATGGTGCCATTCCAATGCTAGCTTGATAACTGTTGTTGTAAGAAAATTCAATCAATGGTATGTGAATCTCCCAATTTCCTCCAAAATCTAAAACACATAATCGCATTAAATCTTCTAAAGTCTGAATTGTTCTTTCTGATTGTCCATCTGTCTGTGGATGAAATGCTGTACTGAAAGTCAATCGTGTACCCAAAGCCTCCTGAATTTTCTTCCACAATTTAGAAGTAAAACGGGCATCTCTGTCTGAAACTATAGATTTTGGAATTCCATGTAATCTCACAATTTCATCAACATATAGCTTTGCCAACTTTTCCACTGAATCTGTCTGTCTGATCGGTAAGAAATGAGCTGATTTGGTTAATCTGTCAATAATGACCCATATTGCATCTCGACTCTGCCTTGACCTAGGTAATCCAACTACAAAATCCATCGCAATGTCTTCCCATTTCCACTCAGGTATAGGTAAGGGTTGTAGTTGTCCACTTGGCCTTTGATGTTCTGCTTTAATCATCTGACAAGGAATGCATTTTGCTACAAATTCTGCAACATTTCTCTTTAATCCCGGCCACCAAAATAAACCTCTGAGTTCTTGATACATCTTTGTACTACCTGGGTGAATTTCATATGTTGAGAGGTGGGCTTCCTGCAATATCTCTTCTCTTAAGCTTCCAGCATTTGGAATACAAATCCTGTCTTTATACTTTAATAACCCTTCTTCATCAATAACAAAGTTCTCTAACTGTCCTGTTTGTACCTTCTGTATGATGGCCTGAAATTTTTCATCTTGAGATAATGAATTGAGCACTCTATCTTTCAAGGTAGATTGGATCATCAGTTGATTCAACATCATATCTTTTGTCTCCTTTTGATTGACTACTGAAATCTCTAACTTTTCCATATCTCTGATAATCTGCTCCTGTTGGGTGATTAGCCAATTTGCATTTCCAAAGGTTTTTCTGCTAAGTGCATCTGCAACTACATTTGCCTTTCCAGGATGGTATTGTATGTCCAAGTCGTAATCTTTAATGAGCTCTAACCACCTTCTCTGCCTCAAATTAAGCTCTTTTTGATTGAAAATGTACTTGAGGCTTTTATGATCTGTAAACACTTCACATCTGACCCCATACAGATAATGTCTCCATATTTTAAGTGCAAAAACTACAGCTGCCAATTCTAAATCATGAGTAGGATAGTTCTTTTCATGAATTTTCAGTTGCCTTGAAGCATAGGCCACCACTCTACCATGTTGCATCAGTACACAACCAAGTCCCCTTAAGGAAGCATCGCAGAAAAATTTGAAACCCTTCTGAACCTGATGGAATTGTCAAGATTGGGGCAGTCATTAGGCAATTCTTTAACTTCTGGAAAGCTCTTTCACACTGATCACTCCATTCAAATTTCACTGCTTTCTGGGTTAATCTGGATAATGGCACTGCTATTTGAGAGAACCCCTCTACAAATCTCCTATAGTAACCAGCAAGTCCAAGAAAGCTCCTCACCTCTGAAACAGTCGTTGGCCTTGGCCAATCTGATATAGCTTGAATTTTATTTTGATCCACTGAAATTCCTTCGCCGCTAATCACATGCCCCAGAAAGTTTACACTGCTCAGCCAAAATTCACATTTTGAAAATTTGGCATATAACTTGTTCTCCTTTAATGTTTGCAACACTGCCTGCAGATGACTGGAATGGCTTTTCTTCATCTCTTGAATAAATCAAAATATCATCAATAAACACAATCACAAATATGTCCAGGAATGGCTTAAAAACTCTGTTCATCAAATCCATAAATACAGCTGGTGCATTTGTCACCCCAAATGGCATTACCACAAATTCATAATGACCATATCTAGTTCTGAAAGCTGTCTTTGCTATATCTTCTTCCTTAATCCGTAGCTGATGATATCCAGATCTCAAATCAATTTTTGAGAAAACTGTAGCCCCTTCCAGTTGGTCAAAAAGATCATCAATCCTGGGCAATGGATATTTATTCTTAACAGTAAGCTTATTCAGTTCTCTGTAATCTATGCACATTCTGAAGCTCCCATCTTTCTTCTTTACAAATAGTACTAGAGAGCTCCCCATGGTGAGGAACTTGGCCTAATGAACCCCTTATCGAGCAATTCCTGTAACTGACCTTTCAGCTCCTGTAACTCTTTGACTGCCATTCTGTAAGGTGCTCTTGCCACTGGTTCTGAACCCGGTATCAATTCAATAGTGAAATCTATCTCTCTTTCTGGTGGTAATCCTGGCAAATCATCTAAAAACACCTCTGGATATTCTCTGATTACAGGTATATCTTTCAACTCTTTAACTTCTTTATTTGTATCCTTTACTTGAGCAAGAAAACACTGACATCCCTTGGATACAAATTTATATGCTTTCAAATAAGTGATTATCATTGAAGAAATTCCTCTCTCACCATAAAACTTCAATTCTCCTTCTGGAAATTTAAACTTCAAAATTTTCTTGTTGCAATCAATAATCACAAAATGCTTTGATAACCAATCCATTCCCAATATCATATCAAACTCTTGCAATGGTAAAACATTCATTGAAGCTTCAAACTCTCTTTCATTTAATTTGAAAGTCACTTTACATACACCTTTCACATTTATAAATGATCCATCTGGCATTAAAACTTTCAAAAGTACATTGATTTCACAAACATTCAATCCAACACTTTTAATCAATTCTTCTGAAATGAAGGAGTGTGAAGCTCCTGTATCAAATAGAATCCGTACAGGCTTTCCTTGCATCATAATTATACCTATAAAATTCATAAGAAAACATAAACATACATCATTCTTTTAAATAATATTTTCATAATACATATTCATTCACTTCTCATTTTTATCACCTGTAATCACTTCAGGTGAATCCTTAGCATCCTTCTGAGTTAGTGCATATACTCTAGGCAGAGTATTCTGTCGGCTTTGACTTGATCCTGGAGTTGATGCAGCTGATTCCACTGTTCTTGGTCTTCCAACATTCCTCTGAGATCCAGTATTCATTCTTGACTCTCCTGTTGGTCTTTGCCCCAGAGTAGGACAGTTCTTAGCTATATGACCTGGTTGATGACACCAAAAAGCAATTATTTGTACCAGATAAGCATTCTCCTTTATGTTGTCTTCCACATTTGCTACAACTGTTCACACTTGAAACTGTCACTGCTACTGGACTTTGTCTTTTTCCAATTAAACTTTCCACCTTGTGATATAGACTTGCTATGTGAATCTTGAGGGGTTTCTATAACTTCTCCACTTTTCCTCTTTTGAAAATCACGTCTCCTTTGAGTATTTTGCAGGTCTGCTTCTAGTCTTCTAGCTCTTTCAACCAGCACTGTATAATCTTCAATTCCAAGAGGAACTAGGGGTAATCTAATTGCATCCTTCAGTCCAGCTAAGAAGCGATGGCATTTATCATCCATAGTATGTACTAACTGAGGAGCATATCTGGCTAACGTTGTAAATTCAGCTTCATACTGCATAACTGATTTGTCTCCTTGTATCAACCTCATAAACTTGTCCTGCATTTGCCTCCTCACAGAAGGAGGTACGAACCAATCCCTGAACACTTGAGTAAAATCATTCCATCTGATTTGCATGCCATGTATTCCTTCAAATTTTTCTTGATACAGGCCTCTCCACCATCTTTCAGCTTCTCCTTCTAATGCAAACGTTGCCAAGGAAACTTTTCTCTCTTCTGGACAGTACATTCCTTCTAATATCTTTTCAATCCTCAGCAACCAATTTTCAGCCTCTATTGATTCTTCTATACCTTTGAATAATGGTGGTCTCATATCCTGAAATAATTTCAGATATTTATCCATAACTATTCCACCACCACTACTACTCCCCGATGGTTGATTTCTTGTATCTTGAATCAGTTGAGTTACAGCTGTCATCATTTGTGCCAGTGCATCAGAATTAACATTAACATTAGGCACTGATCTTCCCGCTTCCTCTTCTCTAGGATTATCTTGATTCCTGTTGTCAATAAATATTCATTTCACATTAAACTTTCAATCATTGATATTCATCCTAATGGCTCTTTCAGTATGATTCAGATCTTAATTGGCTCTGATACCACTTTTGTCACGACCCGTCCCGGATGCTCGATTTAACGAGGCGGGTACGAAAAGTCGGACGGTAGTACATTTCCAAAAGTATAAATTTACTCATCATCAAAACTTTTCTATAAACTGAAGAGCCACTAATAAAAAATTTCTATTTTACCTGTTGTCATTTGCACCTCGCCTTCTGTAAACATGTTCTTCTCTTTCAGCCATTACTTCTCTTAGGAATTTCCTGAAACATTTAAACTCGTGGTTTGAGTTTACTAAGTAAACTCAGTGGGTAACTATATAATTTATATAAAAAATATAAATTAACATATATTCTTTCCTTTCTTAATCTTGTTTATTTCAATTCATTAATTTAATACTTCTTTGAATATTTTCATTTAAAACAATTTGAAGCATTTGTTATCTTTGATATTTCATTTACATTTCCTTTTCCCATTTAATTTGCACAGGAGCACCGTCTCAAAGTACCTAAAGGTACAACCTTTTCCATTTAATTTCCTTTTCCCCATTTCCATAGAAATTTCCTTTTCCTTTTTCGTGCACGAGTACGGCGTCCCCAGCCAGTACCATAAGGGGGTGACTCCTGTCGTTTTCAATATCCTTTTCCTTTATTCTTTTTTTTTTCTCATTTTCATCGTTATTGATACAATTGCATACAACACATCTTACTTGTATCTCTATAAATATTACTTGTCATTTGCATATACGAATCATGTACATGTATATATTTTCTTTCTAAACTTTACTTTCTAATTCTTTGATATACTCATAACATATCCTTTTTCTTTTCTATAATTGTACTCATACATGTCGTTGCTTATTTTAGTTAACTATTTCTCCAAAAGTAGAAAAAAATCATACATCTATCAATTTCGCATATACTTCTTTCTAAACAAAAATAGAATGGAAATAAAGAAATTTTAAACTTTTAAAAATACCCACTTGAACTTTTCAGGTCTTCGACGAAGGGTGTTACTTCGAATTTCTCTCCAAATCTCTATCATCAAGAAATAAAGTTTTTATGAATTTGCTTTATCAAATAAAACTCGAGAATAGTTTCGAAATAGAATTTCTTACAATTGGATTTTCCAAATCTCCCAAAATCCTTCTTCCCGAAATTTCCTTTTTCCTCGCTTCAATCCCTTCCTTAACCTTCAAGAAATATATCGCTCACTTTAAACGAAGGAGGAGAAGAAATTTATAGGAAAATCTAAAAGAAATTTCAACAAACCTTTTTCCTTATTTTTCCTCGGTCGTTTCTTCCTTTCGTTGCAAAATTCTCTCCAACCTTTGTTTCTATAATAATAAGAACGAAAAGGAGTTGTTAAATCTTACCCTCCAACGCGCTCGTTTGCTAAAATTGGAAGAAAACGAATTCTACCTTGCTCTCGCGTGAATTCCCGACCGTCCGCCCCTTCCTGTTCGCGCGACTGCTCGGTTCCGCGAACTGTCTGTTCCGCGGGATAAATAAAGGCGGGCCGGCCGGTTCGGGTGAACCGGCCGGATGAACCGGTTGTCACATCTCCATTGGACCGGTCCAGTCGGTCCACACCGTACCGGCCCAGGCGCGGGCAGAGGCGCGATTTTCCGCCTCTGGCACGTGCCGCAGAGGCCGCAAGCTTTGCGGGAGCCGAATTGGAAAGATTTTTTGGGGGATTAAGAGGGAAATTTGAATGTGGGGACTGTTTAGGGATTTCCTTTTGATTTGTATGCATTAAATACTTTGCTTTTCTAGGATTAGGGCATCTTGAATTTGGCTGAAATTTGAGATCTCCTAGATTTAGGTTTTCTTTGGGCTCTAGCGGCGTCTAGAGATTTGGGAGAGATCGATCCTCCTCTCGAATAGAGGATCAATTATATTTTGATATTTTTCGTTTCTATTTCATCAAATAATACAAATTATCTACTTTTTTTTTTTTTAATTTTGTGCGGCTTTTTGAGGAGATTTATCGCTGTTTTCCAAAGATTGATAGGAAATACTTGAGATCTACAAGTGTATCCTATCAATGAAGCAACTAAAATTTTCTGCATAGTATTGGTGGTAGAATTTAGATGAGGTATCTCTTTATTGCCTATTCTTCTCACCAATGTTTAAAATTGCGTATTCGGGTATTGAGGCGTTTTTCATTCGTGAGGCGAGGCGTAAGTCTCAAGGCGTTTTGAGGCGTAAGCCTCAAAATCAAAAGATTGCGTAAACATAAAATGATAAATTTTTTATATACTAATGAGCGAATAATATAAAACATAAAAAAACATAATATATGAATTGAAATCAAAATATCCCAATAATAAGACAACATGAAATATAGTTCAACTCAAAATTCTATCTTTCCCAAATCCCAGTATTCTTTTTATTAACATATAATTCCAATTCCAAAAACAAATAGCAATGACATATCAAATAAGAACTCATAAGTCATCAACACTGTCATCACTAAGGGCTTCTTCACTTGAATCATCATTATAATGAACTGCTCTCTCCCCTTCCTCTTCTCCTATAGAGTCAAATGTCGGGCATTTACTTCAAGATTTATGTAAGTTTTAATATATATAGCGTGAGGCGTAAGCCTCATGCCAGTGAGGCGAGGCGAGCCTCAAGGCGGGCCTCAACCAAGTTGAGGCGCAAGCCTCATAAAAAAAACTCGAGGCGTAAGCATCGAGACGTTTTTTACTGGAATTGCGCAAAGGCGGGCCTCAAGGCGAGCCTCATATTGCGCAATTTTAAACCATGCTCCTCACCTCTCAGCTCATTCATGGTGAGGTTGCTTCCCTGAAAGTGTCAAATTCCTCATCACTATAATTTATGTTGCCAAGATGTGAGATATAGAAAGAATCTTTTAATTTCTCTCTCTGATGTTTCTTGTTCTGTCAATCTTGAATTGCTTATATTGGGAGATTTCGATTATGGTGGGTGTGTGGCGGAGGGGGGAGTTCGATCCTTGCTAGCAAGTTGACTGATTTAAACTACTGCATCTTCTGAACGGGCCTTATGGAACTCACAAGCATTGGTCTTTTCTGTTCTTGATCAATTTTTTAGATTGACAATCCCATCTCTACCAAAATCAACAGGGCTTTCTGTAACATTGAGTGGCTCGATCTTTTTCCATCTTCTACATGATTCTCTCCCCTGATTAGCGAATCTGTCTTTGTTGTAGATTTAACTGGTAAGCTACAACTCATGTTGATTTTCTTTGAGAGCTTCTGAATCTCTATTGTTTTTGAGGAAACTTCTTATTATTTCAGTTACAGTTTTCGTTCAAAAATAGCTCTAATAATTGTAATTTTGATAAGAGTAAATCCAAAACAAAAGTAATCTAAAAGACTTGTAAAATAGCAAAGAAAAAAGATGAATATAGAAAACTTTATTCATAGCTGATATTCCCACTTCCATTGATATTAATCTGTGTGCAGTTGCTCATAGTGAGAAGAATGCTCTCTCCTCCATAAGCATGAACTCCTTTCACGCCATCAGCAGTTGTGTCCCCGTCCATGAACATTACCAATATTAATAACAACAATCCTCGCAAATCCAACTTTTATAACCGTCATAATTTCTTCCCTTCTGCTACGAATGACAATCAGCTTACAGCGCTTGCATTCAAAATGTGTACCTCGACTATCGAAAAAAATACTCTGCAGCTGGAGGCAACATTCAGGACATTTGGTCTTCTCCGGAGCTGCAGAGCTCCTCTGTTCTCCCTCTTCTTCATCTTGTTATTTCCAGTACTGCTGTTTCCCAACTCCTTCCCACGCTCTGTATACTAGCTTGAAAGCTCCTACAGCAACTGAAGAACTGTTTTTGTCAGGGTGAGTGAGAGCACGCAGTTCCTTGAAGCGCTTACGTATCGTTTCCAGGCCGAAAGAACGTTCGACGTTTAGATTGCATACCAGTCGGTTCTGTTGGGAGATTTGGGATCAAATGCCTAAGATTCAAGGTGAGCTGCAAGGCCATGGAGGTTTGGTGATGTAGGAACATCTTTAGTATAATTAATCCTTAGGAATAGTCTATCCTTTATGGTTCTAGAGTCTTCTATTATGGCTATATATTCAAGACATTGTAATGAATGAGGCATTGAATGATATATACACCTTTTGAAGCTTGAAAAGCTTTCTTCTTCTTCTTCCATGGATTGGGAATTTTCAAATCCTTCTTGCAGGTATCGATTTCCGCCGATCCACTACATCAGTTGGTATCAGAGCTTGGAGCTTGAGAAGATCGATGTATTGCAGAAGGTCGGCTGTCGACGACGTTCGAAGCCGTAGATCAAGGGCGGTCGACGAAGATCGACGCCGAATAAGATGGGCGGTCAACGAGGATCGCCACCGAAGGAGATGGGCGTGCGACGACGATCGGCGCCGAAGAAGACGGGAGATCGATGACTATCCTCCTCTCGAGCTTCCACTCCAATGGCGTGATCCGCCACCGGTATACCCTTCCCCCTCTTACTCCGCTGCCCGCAAAGGGATCTGTAATCAACCGATTGTGGTTGACGATTACCCGCCGCTCGAACTCCCTCTCCGATGGCGTGACCCGCCGCCGGAGTATCCGCCGCTCGAGCTTCCGCTCAAATGGCGTGATCCTCCTCCGCTTCAACGCCAGATCCGTGATTCCCGTCGGTTCCAACATTCGAATCGAGCTCCTCCGCCTCCCGTCGATCTGGCAATACCGGCATCAGCCGCCGTTCTGGCCATGCCGGCAGCAGCCGATCAGGTCCCCGTCGATCCCAATCTCTCACGCCTCGTTCGCGCCCTCACCGACTCCGACTCTTACCCTCATCCACCTGCCGAAGGTGACACAGACCAGACTGTTTCCGCATCCGAGCCTGGCGACGACCGCGACTCCATACCCGACGAAACAATCGTCCAGATCTCGCACATTCCGCCTGATCTCGCACATTCCGCCTGCTTCGACTCCGATCTGGAGTTGCCGGCAACAGCCGACAAGGCCCCCGGGTGCGACCAGATCCTGCTGTCCGAACTACCTACAGCTTCCAGCAAGCTACCTTCGGCGTCTTCCCTCACAGACGACCCCAAACCTGCTCCGGCATCAAACCGCACCACACTCCGTGCTCCCTTCGCCGAGTCCAAAACCAACCTGGTCGGACTCTCCGACCTCAACTCCGATTCCAATGTCCGCTTCTGATGCCTCCGGCCAGCAGCTCTACCGCTGGATCCGGCGAACCTCTGGCCCGCTTCCACTCTTGCCGATCAAGAAGCCCTTCACGTGAAAGCTCCGACCAAACCTCAAGCCCAACCTCTTCCGTTCAAACCAGTGGCCAAGACAGCCTCTGCCGTCCATGCACCGCCTACCGTCTGGGATGAAATGAAGGCCAGTGGCTTTGGTATTTATACGATGATGAATGAAACACAGGCAAGATGTGGTCATCTTGATCTGGCAGCCACTCTCTTTGCCGACATGGAGATTGGGATTTCGATATCTTCAGTTGGCCTCAATTCAGAAACATATGAGGAGGCCCGTGTAGCAGAGAAGATGATAGCATCTCATCCTTTTCTTTCAAAAGTAGGCATGTTCTTAGGTGGAATCCATGTCTTAGCAAACAGGCTGATGCAGATCCAAATGCAAAGCATAGCAAAATGCCTACCTAATAATGTCTTCAGGGAGGCCATGCCTCAAAATCCGGTCTCCGTGGCTGATGCTATGAGAGTTTTAATGCAGATTAATAGCAAGGCAAAGGATGTGCTTAGGAAGCTGCTACTAATGGGAGACTTTGATGCTTTTCCGGATGAAGAACAAAGGCATGACATGGCTCGGCTAGCCAAAAATCTGCATGCTTATGTGATCGCATTGCCAAATAATATCCCGACTAAGGAGGCAGCTTTCTTATTAGAGGTATGTCACGGTCTTCTTACCCTCAGAATTGCTGAAACGAAAACATATGATGTGGAAATTTGTGACAAAACTGCTAGTAGTCGTATTAGGAAAGCTTTTACTACAGGTGTGAAAATGCTCCATTTGGATTTGACTGATAAAGTTGATCCTGTGCAATGCTCCCAAGCTGCTCGACGTAATGTTGCTACTAACTTCGGGCAGTTGGTTGTTGACGATTTCACTGCTAAAATTGTTGAGGGAGATCGATTCACAGATCAAATTCTTCATCTACTAGAAAGCACAAAGAAAGAGCAGCATCATGAGTTATTCAAAGCATGTGAAGCTGCATCTTTGTCTAGAAATGATCTCCTTGGGAGAGGCAAGGACAAATAGTTTGTTATGCAGTTTGTTACGGTGATGCCAGAGAAGAATGTGTACACTTGGAGTAGCGCAATGAGTGGTCTTGCCTTGAATGGAGCAGACAAGCAGTGCATTGAGGTCTTTGAGCTCATGGAGAAAGAAGAGTTAGAGCCCAATGAAATCACATTTGTTTCTATTCTCCGTGGGTGCAGCATTGCAGGCTTGGTTGATAGAGGGCTTGAGTATTTTGATTTGATGAAGAGTAAATATGGAATTGAGCCTTGGCCTGAGCATTATGGCTGCATGGTGGACTTGTATGGCAGAGATGGGAGACTCGAAGAGGCCATTCTACAGGAGGAAAATATTGAGAACAAAGTTTTCGATCCCGGAATCTGTCTTCTGTAACAATCTCTTTTTCATTAACGAGCCTCGAACGGAGTCGAGCTCTTTTTACGCAAGGGGAGTATGATGTAGGAACATCTTTAGTATAATTAATCCTTAGGAATAGTCTATCCTTTATGGTTCTAGAGTCTTCTATTATGGCTATATATTCAAGACATTGTAATGAATGAGGCATTGAATGATATATACACCTTTTGAAGCTTGAAAAGCTTTCTTCTTCTTCTTCCCTGGATTGGGAATTTTCAAATCCTTCTTGCAGGTATCGACTTCCGCCGATCCACTACATCATTTGGGAAAAGTCGCTTGGCTTTGAGAGCTAATTGTATAGCGCCGAAGGCATCCCCGGCGTTAAACTTTGCCTCGGCCTCTTCTAAGGCTTTCTTAGCGTCGATTAAGTTGGTATCCATGGCAAAGAGAAAGTGGATGATTGAGCTTCGTATTTATGTCTGTGTGATGAGGAATTTGCAGAGGCGAAGGCTGTTTTGGTTTGGGCAAATTATTGCATCCGGTCACCTGATAGAGAGATCCGTTCTGTCTACAGTAAAGCGCAGGTACCATAGCAGCTGTACCTGCGCTTTTACTGTAGACAAGAGAGATCCGAACGGATCTCTGTGTCAGGTGACCAGATGCAATAATTTGCCGTTTGTGTTGGCAAATTATTGCATCCGATCACTTGATAGAGAGATCCGTTCGGATCTTTCTCTGTCTACAGTAAAGCGCAGGTACTATATCAGCTGCTACAGTACCTGCGCTTTTACTGTAGACAGAGAGAGATCCAAACGGATCTCTATGTCAGATGAACGGATGCAATAATTTGCTGTTTGTTTGGAAGACGAGCAGGCACTACTGATCGATAAGATTCATTGAATTTTGTTTCAGTCTTTACTGTATCTTCGGGCTCTTTGGCTTCTGCTAATATCGAGAGGTTCAATTTCCCTCTCCTCACATCCCGCGCCCGCTCTCTCTCTCTGGGACGGTTTTGTCTTTTGCGCCTAAAAGCTGTTCTTAATGAGTTAGATTCGGGTTATATGGGTTGGTCCGAGTAGCATTTTTTATAAATTAATTACCTATTTGCAAATCCTTAAGGAGTTTTAAGTAGTGTACTTAAAATGTAATTAAATAAAATAAGTGTGATTATTAAAATTAAAAAAAGAGCAATTTTGTCATATCGTTTGTGTAATAGAAGAGAGATGATGGGAAGAGAGAGACTCGGATGGACAGATGAGGAGAAGATAGATGGGGAGAGAGATACTAGGAGAGAGATAAATACATTTTTTAATATTTAAAATAATGTTGAATTAAAATTTAAAAATTATTGTTTAAATAACATTGAATAAAATATTATTTAAAAAGTATATATAAAAAGGAATTAAAATATATGTTAAAAAATTTAATTAGAATAAAAATTTAAATAATATTATCTCTCTTCACTCTCTTCCTCTTTATTTCTTCACTCCCTCCCCTCATCTTTCTCTCCCTGCATCTCTCTCTCTCTATCATTTTCCTTCTATTACATAATGAGTCAAATAGTTTCACATTTAATTTTCGTGTATTAAAAATATAGTATAGAAATATAAGTTTGACATAATATTATAATTTTTATATTTTAGATAAAAAATAATAAAAAAATTAGAAAATTTTTAAGACACCTGTTTAATTTTTATTTAATATTTTTTAAATCGGATCAACCGCACGCCCATCATAGATGCGCATTATGATTCTCCAATTCAGCAAGCAAGCTGAGCCCATTGCAGGAAATTTTTTTTTGGTTCGGTAACCTGACTTAGCTGTACATTCGATGAGCAGTAAATATGCACCACGTGTTCTCACTATTTACCGCGCGGCCCGACAACCTGACCCGAACGGACCCAGGAGTTTGCGTATTGCTCGGTATTGTTCGGTATTGCTAGGTATTGGTCGATTTTGCTCGACAAAAACGAAAAATACCATTATGTGAAGACCAATACCGAGCAATACCTAAAAGAACTCTGTGAAGACCAATACCTAAAAGAACTCGGTATTGATCTTCACAGAGCGGTATTTCTCGTTATTGCCAAACAATATCTAGCAATACCGAGTAATACCGAGCAAATACCGAGCAATACGCTAACATAGTAATCCCGGATTCCGGTGCGAGACGGGTCGTCGGGCTGCGCGATAAAAAATAAGAGCGCGTGACGACATATTATTGACTACCAAACCTAGAGCTACGTCAGGTCACATGACCTAATAATTTTTCCCACTACTGCAGGCGGCAACTGCAGAGAATCGACCAAATCGGCTATTCTGAACCATGAACAGCCCCGCCGGACAAAACCGGCAAAGCTGGCACGCCACCCTATCCAGCGGCTGGAGAAGCAACAGCTTGAAGAAGCAGAGACCACGAAGATTCCCTTACGATTCAAAGAAGAAACGCGACGCCGCACAATGTAGAACGGCCGCACCGCGCCCTACTACAGCCGGCCGCCTTTGGGAGGAAATCCAGTGATTAATGGAGCGCATGGAGGGGACTCCGCCGGGAAATCTAGGGTCGCAGGGGCGGGTTAGTGCGTATTTGGAGCTCTTTTTAACTATGCTGCTGTAAGTCATTAGCATAACATCACTAAATGAGTGTTATAGGTTATGTATATGTATGAAAATCTAAAATAGATTGTGAAACTAAATTAGAAATGTAGTTTAAAATTGCAGTAACTACTCGCTATTAAATTTTCTTTGATGGCTTCTTACAATATTGGCTAAAAAATTACCATGCAGGTGAGTGGAGTTGTAACATATAATGGTTATGAGTTAAATGAATTTTTACCTCAAAAGACAGCAGCATATATTAGCCAATACGACATGCACACTGGAGAAATGACTGTAAAGGAAACATTAAGTTTTTCTGAAAGATGTCAAGGCGTGGGTGATAGATACGGTAAAATTATTAAATCATATGCATGATAATTTCTGTATATTGATTGCAATTTAGGAATATATCGAGTACTTTATTTTTGAGTAATTTTGTATTGAATTGATTTTACAGAACTTTTAAGTGAACTAGCAAGAAGGGAGAAGGCTAAAGGGATTGTACCTGACCCAGAGGTAGATCTCTTCATGAAGGTAAGCAAGTATTTGGCCTTAAAAAGTATAAATTCTTTTGGAAATATAATAAGATTGTGAGAGTTGAATGTTATTTAACTGTGAAAGTTTTACAGGCTACTTCCATTGAAGGTCAACAAATTGGTCTTCAAACGGACTACACAATTAGGGTAAGTTGATAATAATCATCATCACATCACTATTGCTATTATGATTGTTATTATTATTATTTTTATTCGAAATAGATTTTCCTTCAAACAGGATAATGCTTGTCCTCTTCATTTTTTTTTTCCTAATCTATCATTTATAGAATATTCAGACTCAATATTACGTTGTTGATTATGATCTAAAACATAAGAATTATAATTGGATAGAGATTCATCAACTTATGTGGTCATTTGGCCATTCATTAAGTAGATGAAAAATACAAGGACAATCAAATGAATATAAAAATCCTTTCGAATGTATATGTTTATTCATGTATTTCACGAAGAAAACTGTTCAATACATGCCAGATATCATAAAAAAACTCATGTATTTGATTTCTAGCCATATTAAAGCCTTCATATATTGAAATCATAATCATCTTATCATTTAACTATAATTAATCATCCATTGTAAAAATTTTAATGCATTAATTGATAATCAAGTGATCATACCATTCTTTGTAAATCATACTTTCCACTATTTTTAATTTTTTATCTATGTTAAAGAGAAAATATGATTGCTATCTTGTTTTTGAGGTGATGACATCAAAATTTAATTGGGAGGGAAACGATGATTATTCTAGGAGAAGAAACATTTTTCTCTTAAAAAAAAATCCTCCAAGAACAAGAAAAAATGCACACACACATATATCCCACTTATATGTATGCTAAATTGATATGCTTTTTATCAAAATTTGAGGTGTGCAGATTCTAGGTTTGGATATATGCTCAGACACCATCGTTGGAGATGAAATGAGAAGAGGAATATCAGGAGGACAAAAAAAGCGTGTTACTACAGGTTCTCAATGTTACATTGGAATATGAGATTGAATATTTTAACATATAAATCCTATATTTATTCTCTCATGAACAAAAATTTTGTATTTATAAATGCCATACTTGATTGATGATTAAATTTCACATGCTGTAAATTTTTTCATATAATTACAAAAGAGAATCCATTTTTCAATTATATAAAATGTTTAAAGTTTAAACAAATGAAATAAATAAATAGTAGATATGATTCACAAGTAGTGCGAAAAAAAAGAGTCGCGTATAGTTATGGATCAAAACATAGAAGCTTAATATATGGGGATATTATTTATATGGGCTAATACTAAATTGATAAACTCTAAAAAAAAACTTAAATAAAAAAATCATTTAATCTCACTTGTAGAACTAGATTAATCAAATTTAGCAGAATGCCATCTATATATCCATATATGCTCTTGTAGGAAGGGTTGTCAAAATGGGTTTTCAGATCGGGTTCAAGTTGAATCGAAATTGACCTAGGTTCAAATGGGTTGACCCTAACCCAACTCGATTATGTAAATGGGTCATAATTTCTGACATGGACCCGGCTTGTTGGGTTACTCGGTTGACCCGATTAGACCTGCTAACCAACCTAACCCGAATCTCCTTCCCAGCGCGAGCGAACCGTTTGGGCTCAAGCGATGCGAGCTAAGGTTAAAGGGTGTGCATCACGAGTGTGGGCGAGCACTGCCTGCGTGGGGTTCGGGTGCGGTCACAAGGGTTTGGGTGCAGTTGCGAGGGGTTCGGGTGATGTTGACGGTGCGGCCTTGCGGGCGTGGTTGGGTGCGGTCCACACACGAGGGCAAGGGGACGGGCATAAGCGCAGTGCAGACGCGAGATCGTTGGGCAATGGAATGGTATATGGGCATCGGTGCGGTGCGGACGCGAGATCGCTGCATGTGGTCAAAGCAATGCTCACTCCAAAGTAGGCCTCACCCTCCAGGGTATTTTTTAGTATCATATTGTGAACAAGTGACCATTTACCCCAACGGAGCTTGTGACGTAATACACCTTTTGGGGGGTCAGATCGAAGGCATGCTTATTCTCAACGAGTTTGTCCAAAAGATTTGCCTATACCAGTTTGCGCCATAAGCGACACTTGCCACAAAATAACTCATTCTTCAACAGAAGTTGTTCTCAATCAAGTTCACCTGCGGCCCGCCTTCCATAGATATCCCAAATTTAGATACATGAAGCTCCAACGTATAAAAGCTTACGATCATGACTTTATTTTCTGAATTGGTCATTAGCTCACGACCACAAATGCCCAAGCCACTCGTCATTTATTCCTAAGGACTCGCCACTCGTACCTAGGGACTTGTCTTCACATACATGTTATGCATAACAAACTGATAGAAAACACTTGTAGATCTCAAGGATTTCCTATCAATCTTCGGAAAACAATGAAAATTATCTACAAAAATTTGCACAAAACCACGAAAACATTATAATTTGTATTATTTGATAAAAGGGAAATGGAAAATAGCAAGAGACAATTGATCCTCTATTCGAGAGGAGGATCGATCCCTCCCAAATCTCTAGCGCAGCTAGAGCCCTCAAGAAAACCTAAATCTAAGATATCTCAAATTTCAGCCAAATTCAAGATGCCCTAACCCTAGGAAAACAAACTATTTAATGCATAAAAATCAAAAGAAAATCTCTAAACGGTCTATACATTTAAATTTTCCTCCCAAATCCCTCAAAATTCTTTCCCAAAAAACTCCTTGAAACCTGGCGGCTTGATTGGCGTACGCAGGAGGCGGAGAAGTGCCGCCTCAGTCGCGTCTGGGCTGATCCCATGTGAACCGGTTGGATCGGTCTAATAATACCCCCTCCCAAATATCCACCTTATCCGCAAGGTGGAAAGATGACACCCTCCTCCATTCCTTCATCACAAATGGTAAAAACCTGAAGAGTTCGGTCCTTGCACATCTGCCCCGGCGTATACATCTTGTTGCATCTAAAACAGATTCCCTTCGCCCTCTTCTCCTGTAATTCTGTTTCTGTGAGCTTCTTGAAGTTGTCCTAGGTCTTTCTCCGGTAGTGTTCTCCTTCGTAGTTTTCCTAAGAATATTCGATGTTGGTTTCTGGGGTGCCAAAAAGGTGGTAGTCATCCTGTACGAGCCTCATGAACTGCTGCATCATGCTCCTTTTTCTAGGTTCCTCTGATCCTCCACCAATTGAGCTAGCTTCATAGACTCTCCTAAGTCTCGAGGTCTCATCACTCTAACTGTTGCACAAATCTTGGGTTTCAGTTCCTTCATAAGATTCCCCTCCAGTACTGTCTCTAGAAGCCGATCCAATCAACTGGCAAGGTACTAAAATTGCTCACGGTACTACATCATTATCCCCTCCTGTATCAAAGCGAAGAACTGCTCGTATAAGTTCCCTCCCCTATTGGTTTGGAAATGTTCCAACATACAGTCCTTAAACTCCCTCTAGGTCCTTATTGGTCGCATCGTATCCCTACCGTGCTAAAGCTTTCAATTCCAAGCACTTCCTGGTTTCCATCAGTCTCTCTCCCTTCGTCAACCTGTTGACGGTACAGTACATTTCCACTTTGTAGATCCACCCATGTGCATCCGCTCCCTAAAAATTAGACATCTTCAGCTTCCTCACCCTCAGATCGTCTCCGTTTCCTCTGTTCCCTTCATAACTTCCCCTTTCCCAAGGGGATAGTTCCCCCAAGTGTCTCAATCATCCCTTTTACGTTCATACCTCAGCCTTTCATCAAATTCTCACATTATCCTCTCAAATTCAGCACCTCTTGGATCATAACCTATGATGCACGGACACGGACACGGCGACACGGACACGACACGGACACGGGACACAGCTTTTTTAGAAAATATAGGACACTGGTACGGTGCGGACACGACAATACATTTTTATATAGTGTATATATGTTAATGTAATATCATATTAAAATGACAAACAATAAAAAATGAATGACATGATAACTTGTCTAGCTTATAATATAAAATATTTAGTACAATCACAAAAATATAAGCAAATAATCACTTACTACAACATCAAGCCTTCAAGCTTCAACTACTAGGATTAGGTTTAGAGCTTTGTTTTTGGCCTTCAATATTATCATCATTGAATATCACTGCTTTCAACTCTGGTTCAACAAGAGAAAGATTTGTAATTGTGCAAAAAAGAGAGGAGATGAAAAATACCTTCACTGCCAAAGAGAAATGAAAATGAGAATATTCGATGAATGGGTATTAAATGCAGACGTTGATTTGGTGTTGTGGATAGGAAATAATAAATTTAGTTTAAATCTCGCAAAAATATAAGAAATTATATTTTTAAAAAAAATTAAAATATTTAAGATACGCGTGTCGGACACGCGTGTCCAATTTGATTTTAATATTTTTTTAATCGGACACGTTTTCGGCGTGTCCGACACGTGTCGGAGGAGTGTCGGACGAGTGTCGTGTCGGACACGGTGTCGGACACTGCACGCCTCTTTGAGGAGAAGTGTCGGTGCATCATAGATCATAACAAACCCCTCCCTTTTCAAATTCATCATCCTTTTGGTCATAATTACCCATTTCCCTTTCCAATCTCGCCGCTCTCCTCTCCAAATCAGCACATCTTTGTTCTTGCCCTACCTCCTCATGCCTCTCCTCATACTCTTTGCTCAGCGCCTCCCTAGGAGTAGGCTCTAGGAGAGGTATTCTCTCCTCTCCCTTTCGAGTCACCACCTACTGATCTCCCCTTTGCCTGATTGGCCTAGGATTTTTCCCATCCCCGTAGTTGTCGGCGCCTTCCTTCCCCTTCGACGGTGATATTTTGATTTTGCCCTCGAGCACTTTTTTCAACATCTCCAAAATGGAAAATTTCGAATCGAACTTATCATGGATGGCTGAAACATCTTTTTTTAACTCTATAACTTGAGTTTGGAGATATGAAATTTCATATTTCATTTGTCCAATCTCCACTTTGAGGCGTTCCTCCAACGCATCCATTTTCTTGGCCGCCATTGATGCATGGATTTTTTTAGAAATAAAAATATGGGCTTCGATATTCAAAAACAGCAATTTTCTTCTTCGAAACCGTTGAAATTCACCTAAACAGCCCACCAAATGCCCCAAAAACAGCTCTAATACTAATTTGATAGGAAACCCTTGTAGATCTCAAGTATTTCCTATTAATCTTCAAAAACAGCGAGAATTCTTCACAAAAATCCGCACAAAACCACAAAAACAATAGATAATTTGTATTATTTGATGAAAGGGAGACAAAAAAATAGAAAGACACAATTGATCCTCTATTCGAGAGGAGGATCGATCCCTCCCAAATCTCTAGACGCTGCTAGAGCCCAAAAGGAAACATAAATTTAAGAGATATCAAGTTTCAGCCAAATTCAAGATGCCCTAACCCTAAGAAAACAAATTATTTAATGCATACAAATTAAAAGGAAATCTCTATACAGGCCTTACATTCAAATTTCCCTCCCAAATTCCTCAAAATCCTTTCCCAAAAAGCTCCTTGAAACTTGGCTTTATCGGCGAACGCAGGAGGCGGAGAAGTTCCGCCTCAGTTGCATATGGGTCGGTCTCGTGTGGACCGGCTGGACCAGTCTAACACAAACCTCCAGACTCGCCCAAAGTATTCGTTGCAGAAGACTCGCCCTGGGTACCCTCCATAGGATCTCGCCAGCGACGGAGAGCTATGTCGGTGCCTATTATGAAACCACAACCCTAATTACACTAGTGACAAAGAATACTAATTACACTAGTGACAAAGAATACAAACCTTCGTTCTCATAATAGCCAAGTCAAAACATAGGAAATTATCTTCAAATAATGGACACTATAGCATCAACACTCGTGGAATAGATTATTACATACACAAAAAAATAAAATGAGCAGGCAAATTTCTTTTGAATATCTTTACAAGTATGTATTGCAGGAAAGAAGACAAAAAAAAAGGGAATAAAGAAAAGAAAACATAAAAAGGGCAACCTCAATTGTTGGTTGCTCTTCTCCCAATCGCATTTCACTAAGAAATCCGACATTAACTCATAGAAGAGGTCTTGATCTTCAATATGCTACAAAACCCCTTTGAGTTGATCAGCTTCTCCAAGCAATACTTGATCCCCTTGTCACACTTCTTAAGTTCTTATTGAGGGATCTCTTGGTATATTATTTCTCTTTTAGATATATTTAGACTTCTTTTTGCTTCACCACTATTCAACTTAATAAAAATATATATATGAAAATACATTTAGAAATTCATTATTTTTGCCAATAGATATTTTTTTAAAATGAATTTACGTGCATAGAAACTAATTGTTCTAGCAACTCAAATTTTTTTGAGAATGTTATGATTGCATTTCACATTTCACAATTTCATGCCAAATATAGAAAACAATATCAAAATACATTAAAACTTCTTTTAAAGGCCCATAATTGGTTGCTTGACGCAAGAAAGCACCTTTTTTAAAACAATAAACTTGCTAGATTCCTTAATTCTAAATCAAATTTGTTTTAAAACAATACAACAATATTTAAAATCTTTTAAATATGATGATTTATTTTTACTGAAAAAATAAGTGAAAATACAATTATTATTTTCTAAAAATAATGTCATCTACGAGCAATCAAATGAGTCCTCAGAAATTTTCTTATGATTAGTTTATATCATATTATACCATTCAAACTTTTGAACCATATTACTAACCTATTAAATTCTTATTTCTAAATATTTTTGAAGCATGCAAGAGTTTCCAGACATGTTTAACATTGCAACTTTACTATCAAAATTTACAAATTTGTGCTGTTCAATATCTCTTCTAAACTTTGAGAAATCAAATGCGGTCTTTTTCAATTGTATTGATTTAGTTATAGCTTGTTAATTGGTAATCAAATCATAATCAGTTTGGAATGTAATTACTTTTATCCATTAATAGTTGAGAAGTAAAAAAATTAAATCTGTAACAGGTGAGATGATTGTAGGCCCAACAAAAACACTTTTTATGGATGAGATATCTACAGGATTAGATAGCTCAACTACACATCAAGTTGTGAAATGCTTTCAACAAATTGTGCATTTGGGTGAAGCCACTATACTTATGTCTCTTCTCCAGCCTGCACCTGAGACATTTGACCTTTTTGATGACATCATTCTACTTGATGAGGGCCAAATTATCTATCAAGGTCCACGTGATCATGTTTTAGAATTCTTCCACAGTTGTGGCTTTCGATGCCCTGAGAGGAAGGCTATTGCTGAATTCCTACAAGAGGTAAATATTGCAATGTTTTTAAGGAAAATTTTGAGCGCTTGGAGGGCAAATTTGGATTTTGGAGGAGTGGGCCTGTCTTCTTCAACAGAAAAACTTAATTTTGTTTCATGGACAGGTTACATCAAGAAATGATCAACAACAGTATTGGGAAAACAAGGAGAAACCATATGAATTCATGTCCGCTGCTGAATTCATTAAACGCTTCAATCGATTCCATGTCGGAATAGATCTGCGAAGTAGACTTTCAGTACCTTTTGACAAGAGAAAGAGCCACAACGCAGCTTTGGTCTTCACCAAGCGCTCTGCTCCTACTAAAGTTCTACTCAAGGCCTCCTTCACTAAGGAATGGCTTCTCATCAAGAGGAACTCCTTCGTTTACGTATTTAGGGCAATCCAGGTTCTTACAAATTTTGACCATTTTGAGTTTTTCTTCTTCATCAATCAACATGCATTTTCACACATGTTATATTTTCATGTTTGTAGCTCCTAATACTGGCATTTGTTGCTTCATCTGTTTTTCTGAGGACAAACATGAAAACAAAGACTGAGGCTGATGGGGCCGTCTATATAGGGGCATTAGTATATGGCTTGAATGTGAATTTTTTTAATGAATTTGCAGAGCAATCTCTTGCTATCTCAAGGTTACCAGTATTTTACAAGCAACGGGATCTCCTCTTTTATCCAACCTGGGTTTTCACCGTTCCAAATTGCATCGTAAGGATTCCCTTATCTATTATGGAGTCTGCTGTTTGGGTGATTGTGACATACTACTCCATAGGTTTTGCCCCTGAAGCTAGCAGGTAAATCAATCACCTTGATATATCTCAGAATTCTTAATATTATGATCTTGCGTTTGTTTATTGACTTAATCATATATGTGGGAGCTATTTGGTTGAAAGATTTAGCCTAGAAATAGTCATATTTGAGCTAATTTTTGTTAAATAGTTTTTTTTGAGCCACATAAACCCTACTACCTTCTTTAATCCAATTTTCATCAGATTATGGTCTAAATCTTGGATTTGTAAATTATGGGGAAGTAGGATTTAGAGATTTAAGTCTCCTCATTGTGCCTTCTCTTCTTCCCTTCATTGAAGTTGTAAATATAGAAAATATCTGCCAAATAAGCTTTTAGAATTAAGCAAGATTTAACAATTATCATGCCAACTTATTTTCATGATTTGACCCCTCTTAGATTTACTAAATCTAGATTTACAAGATTTACTAAAACCTTATTAATTTAAATCATATTTATATCCACACAACCATTACCTTATATTATTTTATTTGCTAAAATCATAATACCTTCACAAACCAGAGAAAAAAGATTGCATAAATAAAAAGATTAGAAGCAATAGAAGTAACAACTTGATTCTGTCTTGGAAGTAAAAACAAGTAAATAAAAAGAAAAATGTAGGAATCAAATATTAGGGCTGATTTTTTATTATCTCTTTAATAAATAATGAAAGATACAATTGATCTACTATTCGAGAGGTATATCAACTCTCCCACAAATCCTAGGCGCCGTTAGGAACAACTCTAAAGAAAAACTACAGCAATCACAATCACACAATGACAATAAAACCATCCAATTAACCCTAATATAAACTTTCCTATTTTCCTCCCAAATTTGAATTCAAATCATCAATCTTTCCGTAAATAAACCTTTTCTAATTCCCTCCCATTCAAATCAGCCATCTTTCCCTAAATAAATATTTTTTAATTCACTTTCAATCAAATCAATCCTCTTTCTATAAATAAAACTTCCCTAATTAGTTCCCGCTTAATTCCTCCTTATATAATGAATAATAGATCCCCCAAGCCCCACAAGGGTGTATCAATAGTTCCCCCACAAAGATGCACCTTGCTCTCAAGGTGGAAGAATGGGATCTTTCTCAATCGTGCATCCACGGTATTGTTCTCTAGTCCTGGACAATATTGGATCTCAAAATCATATCCAAGTTTGGATAACCACCTATGATGCTCCTCAATCACCATTCTATGCTCCAGCCGAAACTTCAGACTTTTATGGTATGTCCTGACGATAAAGTGTCTCTCCGACAAATAAAGTGGTTACTTTTGGATGGCTAAGACAGTTGCAATCAACTCTCGCTCATCGTATATGGACTTGAGCCTCGCCTTGGTCGTGAGCACCTGATTGAAATATGCAATTGCCTAATGATACTACATGAGTATTGCCGCTAGTCCATATCTTGATGTATCCGTCTCCGCCACAATTGGTCTATTGAAGTCAGGAAGTGGTAATATCGGCACGATGCTTATGGCTTTCTTCAATTGCTCAAAGGCCTGTGTTGTTGCTTCCCCCCAATTGAAATTATCATTTAGTTGCTTTGTTAGTGGCCATGCTATCGTACATACTCTCCCACAAACTTCTAATAGTACCTGGCGAGACCTAAGAATATCCTCTCAACTCTTTCAGGTTCTTCAATAAAGGCCAATCCAATATAGACTCATTTTTGGATTGGTTTGCTGCTACCCCTACTCTGCTCACCACATGTCCTAGGTACTCTACTTGTGACTCTGTAAAGAAACATTTCTTCCGATTGACATATAGTTAGTGCTCCGTCAAAGTCTTCAGTATAGTCCTCAAGTGATCCACATACTCTGCCTCCGTACGACTATAGATCAGGATGTCGTCAAGAAATACTAAGACAAATTTTCTAAGGTAGGGTTGAAAAACCTGGTTCATGAGGGATTGAAAAGTGGCTGAAGTGTTAGTAAGGCCGAAAGGTTTCACAAAAAACTCACAGTAACCCTCATGAGTCCTAAAAATTGTCTTGTGCACATCCCCCAACTTCATTCTGATCTAGTGGTACCTCAACTTCTGGTCAATTTTCAAGAAGCTGATCGCCTCAAATAGCTCATCCCGTAACTCATCAATCACGAGCATAAGAAACTTGTGCAGCATAGTTTCCTTTTTAAAAACTTTATAATCCACACAAAACCTCTAACTGCCATTATTTCTCACTAGTAGAATTGGGCTGGAAAAGGGGCTTACACTAGGCTGGATAATCCCTGCCTCAAGCATCTCTCTGATGAGCTTCTCTATCTCATCCTTTCGAATCTGCGGGTACTGATATGGTCGAACACTGATAGGAGAAGCTCCCTCTTTCAAGGTATTGGCGTGCTTGTGCTCCCTAGGTGGCATTAATCCGTTAGGCTGCTAAAAAATAACAGGAAACTGCTGCATAAGCTGGCATACACACTTAGGGACCTCGACTCACTCTAAATCTCGCACCTCCTCTAGGCTCTGCAGCTCCACCAAGTAACTCGACCCTGCTCCCTGTATCGTCTTGACCATGGTTTTAAGTGAAACTATGGTTTTGAACAGGTTGGCATCTCCTTGCAACACCACCCTCTTCCCCTCCACCTGGATCTCCATTGTCAAAGTTTTCCAGTCCACCTTTGTCTCCTCGATCATCTGTAACCACTTCATCCGTAGGATCACATCAGTTATCCCTAAATTCAAGGGAAGAAAATCCTCTATTATCCATATGCCCTGGAGTGTCAACACCAACCTCCTGCAGATCCCCCTTACTCTCCATCTTCTCCATCCCCATCATGACTCCAAAGCTTCTTGTATCCACCAACTTCAATCCCAACTAGTCCATAACCCAATTTGAGATGAATTTGTGAGTAGGCCCGCTATCCACCAAGACCACCATTGGCCGCTTCCCAATCTGTCCCCTCACTTTCATTGTGTGATTTAGAGTAAAATCCCACCACTGAATTAAGGGATACTTCTGCCATATCAAGGTGTAGGTGCTCTCCTCCCACTTTTGCTTCCTCTTCCAACTCCTCGCTATTGTTCTCCTCCTCATCAAAAACCATAAGGACCTGGAGTGTGTGGTTCTTATACCGATAGCATGATGCATACTTCTAATCACATCAGAAGAAAAAACCTTTTGCTCTCTTGTCCTACATTTTTGCCTCTATGAGGCTTTTGAAGTTGGCCTGGGGTGAACTCCCCCACTCTTTTCCAAACTCCACCAATCTTCTCCCTTGATGCCTCCCGCTGAAATGACATTGTCTGGGTCCTCGATGCCAGTGAAGTCGAGACACTCTTGTAGGAGCCTCTCATGACTCCGCTCCTACTGGTTCTCTCCATCTGTCTCTGATACCTATTATCTGGGCTAGCTCCATCGTCTCCCTCAACCCCTTTTGCCTCAACAATCAGAGGTCTTCCCGTATGTTAGGCTTTAAGCCCTTCATAAAATTTTCTTCCAATATTGCCCTTGAATCCCCCTCAACCGTCCTAACAACAACTCATATCTCTCCCTATACTCCATGGTAGTCTCTTCTTGAGTCAAGACAAAGACAAAGAATTACTCGTGTAGGTCTCCTTCCCGAATGGCTCGGAAATGTACCAACAAGCAATCCTTAAATTCCTTCCAAGAGTGGATAAGATATCTTGCCTCCATTCACTGGAACCAAGCTAGGGCTTTCCCCTCCAGACATAGCTATGGGTGTCAAAATATGTCACGACCCGAAACTTGACTTGAACCTGACCTGGAAAATTTCGGGTTTGGGTTAACCCGTTTGTTATATGAGTTGGATTTGAGTTTGTAATTCCAACCCGTTTGTAAAATCAGGTAGGATTCGGGTTGACCCGGAAACTCCAAACCAACCCGGATTGATCCATTTTCATCATCATGCGTGAGGCCTATCTCGTCAAGCATCAGCGAATGAGGTTGCTCAATGTCGCCTCGTCATGTCTCCCGTCGCCTCGTCGCATCACCTCGTCATGTCCACTACTGTCGCCGTCTGTTCCGCCAGCACTGTCGCTGTGGCCGTCAATCCCTCCGTGGCCCCACGCTGGCTCCTGTAGGCAGTGTCGCGGTTGATTGTCGAGAAGACGAGACCTAGTCGGCGGGCCCGCTCTGCAACCTCGCGGGTCAGGTTGGGTCAACCTGATAACCTGCGTGGGTCGGATCCGGGTTAATGTCCACACGTTTACAATCGAGTCAAGTCGGGTTCGACCTAAACCCGACCCATTGTCCCGAGTTGACACCTTTAGACATAGACCTGCTGTCGTAAGCTTCTCCTCCTCATTTAGCCCATTCACCATGAAATACCTCTCTACCCAACACACTCACCCATGGGCATCCTCATGAAATATAAACATCTTGAACTTCCTTTTCCTAGCATCTCCATTCCAAATTCCTCTCCCTCCAATGGTTTCCCCCGTGTATTGAGGGCGAGAATCCAGTCTTTCTTCCATCCTCCTTGCATGATCCGATCCCCATGGCTTGTCTTGACCCCCTCCATCTCCAATCGCCCAATCCCCTTGCTCGAAATGTCTCCCATAGGGATCAAGGTTTAAAATTGCGTAAATAAGCCTCGAGGCGGTCTGAGGCGTAAGCCTCACGGACACAGAATTGCGTAAATGAAAAATTAAGGGTTTTAGCTGGAAAATAATGGCAATATTATATCTTACAATAAAAACATCTAAATGATATATGAAAATAGTTGAAAGTAAGAAAGTAGATGCAATAAAATCATGTCCCAAAGTACAAAATCACAAAATATTAGTTTAACAAAACTCCCAAAGTACAAAAAACATATAAAATGCAATCATATGCCATCACTAAATGGGTCTTCAAGGGAATCTTCTTCTCCAATTGTATCTATGAATGTCATGTCATCATCATCTTTAATATAACTCACTTTTCTTTTTCCTGTTCAATAAGAGAAAAGATCATTAGCATGTTAATTGCTCACTTGATATAAATATACTGCGATAGTCTATAAGAAGTTGTGGAATACATTTATTTGATTGTTGTGCTGCAGAGCTAGTGGATGTGTGTGGTGTGGTACTAGAAGATGTGCTCATTTGATCTGCTTCGCCCCTCAAGACATCCACATTTAGATCTTCTAGCTGTAAGTCTGATAATGGTAAATCTATCTCATCATCTATGAACCACTCATTATCAGATGACATATTATCACACACCAACGGGTCTTCATCATCCTTCAACCCCTTATTCCTCAATCTCCTATCTTTTAACCTCTTGTTGTGCATTATATATACGAGGGAGTTCATTCTGAATGTAGATAGCCGATTTCTTCTCTTTGTTTGCACTTGACTATATGTACTCCAGTTTCGCTCACACCCAGAAGAAGAACAAGTGAGGCCCAACACTCTTACATCAAAACTCTATAACTCAGGGGTGGAATCACCAAATTGGATCCACCATTCAACTGTTTTCAAGAAAAAATATAATTAGAACTGAATAAAAAGTGTCTTGTATTTACCAAAATAACTATACCTGGAGACCGTTTGAAAATGGTTGCTTTTGCTGCATTCAAACCAAAAAAACTCTTTTTATTCCGGAATAGAACAAGTTGTAAATCTGCAAGCTCCCTATCTGCTTGCTCCGGTATTAGTCTTTCCATACAATGATATAGACCAAGCTTCACCTCCGGATTTGAATATTTCTTCTCTGAATATTGAAATTGAGGATTGAGATAATATGTCGCTGCATGTAGATGACGGTGTAATTGCACCTCCCACCGAGCATCAATGATATCCCAAATCTCCCTATAACTTGTCTCCTCTCCTCCCAAGTTGTGTGCAATCAACTCCTTGGTCTCATCCATAGCATTATAAATAAAACTCATACCTGGTTTCTTCTCTGCATCCACTAAGCGTAGTACTTGCACTAATAGTCTCGTGCTCAAAATGGCATAGGTCACAGTAGCCCAAAATTTATCATTCAGAATTATCTTTCTTATTTCTTTCCCCTCACTTTTCTTCCCCCAAGCAGAGTTAAGCCATTCAGTTGATGTAAACATTGCTTCCAAAGGTTGTCTCACCTCCATCAAGCTCTGTAGTATCAAATAGGATGTGGCAAACCTATAGATTCACAGTGCACAAATGTAAGAACTAAGAACATACAGTAGGAATGATTTGCAATATACAAAATTAAGAACATACCTAGTGGTTGCAGGATGAATGATTTCTTTCTTTGAAAACTTTCTCATCAAGCTTAAGATCCAATAGTGATTGTAGATGAACTTTGTAATCTTCTTCGCCCTAGAAAGAGTACTCTTGTGCTGAAGTAAGTTACCAAGATCCTCCAAAATGAGATCGATACAATGTGCTGCGCAGGGTGTCCAATATAGGTATGTCCTCTTCTCCATCAACATCTGACCAGCTGCTTTGTATGCACTGGCATTATCAGTCACTACCTGGACAACCAATAGCTCCCCAATCTCCTCAATAACCCCATCAAGTAAATTGAAAATGAATGTAGCATTTTTCACCTCATCTGAAGCTTCAACCGATCGTAAAAACACCGTGCCGTAGGGATTGTTCACAAGAATGTTAATCAAGCTCCTGCTCTTCATGTCAGACCATCCATCTGACATAATGGTTACACCAGTCTCAATCCATGTCCTTTTAATCTCATCAATGCTACGCTCTGTGTTCATCAGCTCCTCCTTTAAAATCCATGTTCGTAACTCATACATAGAAGGTGCCTTCAACCCTCTCCCATACAACCCTACAAACCGCAGCATATTGAAGTAGGCAGGCGACGTAGCAACATTAAAAGGTATGGCATTTTTTAAAAAAAAATCTCCCAATATCCATGCAAACCTGGCGTCGACCCTCTCTAGTACCGGCCGCAGGCATCATTTGTGCTTGTCCTCTATCCTCTTCTGGATTAGTCATATACTGATCCATAGGACCCCGTGCACCTCTGTTATGTATAGTGGAGGAAGAGCCCTTTCCACTCTCGCTCCCAAAATAAGCGCCATGTTCGACCCTATCATCAAATTGCTCCTGTTGCAAGTGTTTTGCCGTGGTACTTTTCTTCATATAAGCAATAATTTCCTCCTTCACCTTTTCCGGCACATTTGCACACGGTGCTACGTTTTTATGCGAGCATGATAAGTGTTCCTTCATGCGGGTAACACCTTCCTTCACCACTTTTTCGCAAAAATTGCATTTCAAATAAACATAACTCTTCTCTCCGCCGCCTATGCCAACTTGTACACTATATTTCCAAGAAGGGTCCCTCCGCAATGATGCAGACGTCTTTTCCTTGCCTCTAACCATGATCCATAATTCCTTGTACTAACAATATGACATATTTTTTTAACAATTATTTGTACTACCAATAATAAAAAAAACATGAATACAAAAATATACCAGTCTGCCGGGGGTCTAAGAGGGCGCTGCCCCCTGGCTGGGTTCGACCTGCTCAATACCGAGCGTACCGAGCATGTATCGCTCAGTACCGAGCATGTATTGCTCAGTACCGAGCATGTACCGCTCAGTATCGAACTTGTACCGCTCAGTACCGAGCTTGTACCGCTCAGTACCGAGCGGTACTGAACTGGTTCAGTACCGAACATGTACTGAGCGGTACCGAGCATGTATTGAGCGGTACCGAGCTTGTACTGAGCGGACGAATGAAAAGAAAGCCGAATCAGGAGTTATTCAAGCTTTCGTTACTGCACGTCAAAGTCATGGCAACACCGCGTACCTGCTCTTCCGACCTAACCGATGCCTGAAAGTTTCCTGCACTCACAACTTCGGCTTCGTTTCTTTCCCTGCGTCGTCTCCTTCCGACTTCGTCTCCTACACTCACGGCTTCGTCTCCTTCCCTCACAGCTTCGTCTATTTCCCTCACGGCTTCGCCTCTAGTTCGCCTTTCAATTCTCACAGGAAGCCCTAATCCTATACGCGAATACACGACTCAATGCGGACGCCTCGTCTGCTTTTTTAATGGTTGATTTTAAGTAGGTAAGACCATTTGGATGAGGCGTACGCCTCACCCATAATTGCGCAATTGAGGCGCGCCTCACACAGGGTGAGGCGTACGCCTCAATCAGTGTCAAAATTGCGTGCGCCTCGAGGCGCTTTTGGACAGAATTGCGCAGAGGCGCGCCTCTTATTGCGCAATTTTAAACAGAGATAGGGATCAGCCACCCTATCACCTACCCCCACCAAATTCTTTCATTGTTATCCCCCTATCTAAAAACCCTAATATGCTCCTTATCGAAGCCTTATGAGGTGGCTCTTAATGAAAGAAACTCTCTTCATCAAACTCCTCTCTTTCGATCTCCTTTCTCTTAGATTCTGCCAAGGAAATCCTGGTCAAATCTTGATTAAGGTTTGTAATCGGAACTGCCAGTGGAGTTTTGGATTGCATCTCCATAAGCTTCGTCATCATCTCCTCCAACCCTCCAAAGCGGCTCTCTATCTGAAACTTTATGGCTGAAAATCTTCATTCGATGCTTGAGATTCTCTTCCATCCCGGATTTTATTTGCTCCACTTCGCTTTCCAATGCATCCACCTTCTTTGTTGTCATCTCTTCAAAACCTCGCCTTGATACCAATTTGATGTTGATGTAGAACTGCGATGGACGCAATGATTTTTGTTAAGATTTTGCACAACTTCTTGATTAGAGAAATAACAAATAAATCTACTAGTAAATAAAACGACGAATCAAAACGTAAGAGGGGTCACAACCGTTTAGGCTAAGTTGCATAACAAAAGATTTGAAGCTTCAAAATATCGTAAGAAATTAAGATCATGCCAAAGTAGTAGTGTCAACAAAATTCCTTGTCTAACATTGAGATTAGTAAGCAAATGAATACGCTCAAATTCCTACATTTACTAAGCTTAGCAGAAACAGGCGAAGGCGTCCTTCGTGACTATAATCAAATCACAAGAAAGGGTTAGGCTTAAGAAATACAAGAAGATGGAAAAGTAGAACCTCCGTCAAGGATCGGCGGCAATCTTCCAGTCGACGATCTCAAATTGCTCTTCGATAGCTTCAACCAAGTTGTCCAAGATACGCTCTATGTGGTCTTCCACTGATGGTTGATTCTCGAGTTGACGTCGAAGAAGGTTGAGTGGAGAATGTGCACAAATTCGTGTTCGTCGTAAGCAAGTCCGTAGTCAGTGTCAGGATCGGCCATTCATGAATGCTAGTTGACAATTGCTCCCAAAGATTACTGGGAACCTTGAACTCCATTGAAGAGAAAGAAGTTTCTTTTTATCTTGAAGTTGGGGTGAAGAAGTGTGGCCGGCCAAAGGATGAGGGCTTAGGGATGAGTTAGGTTTAGATTTTTTTGTGGAGGGAGTTGAGGTAGAAAATTCCTTATGTGTCTCTCTTGATTGAGAAGAAACCAAGGAAGGCTAGGGGAGGAGGGGGTGGCAGCTAAGGTGAGGAAAAAGGTTTTGAATTATTTCCAAGGGGGGAAAGCTAGCACTTAGGAAATAATTCCAAAAACACAAGCATGGGGCTGGCGGTATAGGGAAAGAGGGAGGGGATTGGGAGGGAAAATAAGAGGGTTGCCAAGTTTAGAAAATTAAATTAAGAAAGAGAGAATAAATCAAATCTAATTTAATTTTTAATTAGACTTAATTTAAGAAACTTTTCTAATTTAAAAGAATTAATTTAGGAAAGTTTTGAAATTCAAAATTGATTAAGGCAAATGTTGATGATGATTAAAATCATCATCAAGAGGGCATGGTGAGGCTAGGATCGGCTGTTTGGACTGGCCGTGGGTTTGGGTGAGAGGGGCTCGGTTGCTTGGGTCTAGGGGAATAGCCGGCGGTGGGGGTGAGGGGAGACCGGTGGTGGGGTGTGGAGGGCCGGCGGTTTTGGGAAAGGAGGAAGGGCACGGTTGGGAAGGGAGGGAGTAGGTGGCCGGCGGCTAGGTGATGAAGAATAGGGAAAATTAAATGAAGAAGAAGAAGAACCACGAACCCGACCGTCTCCAAGGTTAGTGGGTGATCCAATTTCCCTCTCCTAGGGATTTCTCTCCCAAGCACTCTCAAGTCCCACAAAGAACTTAAGCAAAGAAAAAGTTTATCATTTAATAATTCATTAACCTCGAAGCAAAATAAAGAGGGCTATATAAAGCCTCATATAAAGGACTCATAAAAAAAAGACAACAATGCCCTTAGGGCTTCCATACGACATTCCCTAATAAGATGTTACAATAGGAAACTAAATCAAGCAAATAAAATACGACAACATAAATAAGAAAAATACATAAATAAAAAATACAATGACTCAATCGTGGCCGTAAATCGGCGGCCACGTCTCTGATAAACCTTTTATGATCTGATGTCCCCATCAGATGTGTTTTGGAAGTAAAAACAACTAGTAGATAAGAAGAAAAATGCAGGAACCAAATATTAGGGCTAATATTTTATTATACCTTCAACAAATAATAAAAGATACAATTGATCTACTATTCAAGGTAGATCAGCTCTACTACAAATCATAGGCGCTGCTAAGAACAACTCCAAAGAAAAACTATAGCAAACACAATTACATAATGACAATAAATCATCCAATTAACCCTAATAAAAACCTTCTTACTTCCTTCCCAAGTCTGAATTCAAATCAGCCATCTTTTCCTAAATAAACCTTTCATAATTCCCTTCCAATCAAATCAACCATCTTTCTCTAAATAAACATTTCCTAATTCCCTCCCACTCAACTCAACCCTCTTTTTCTAAATAAACCTTACTAATTAGTTCCCCCTTAATTCTTACTCCTTACATAATGAACAATATATCCCCTGGGCCGCACAAGGGGGTATCACAACCCTTCTCCATGCACATGGAGAGTAAAAAAAAGTCCCTTGTAACTCATGGTTTCACTCTTTTACCACATTTCTATAATCCCATGAAACATTCCAAGCCAAGTGTATTCACTTTTTGGCTTATGAAGTATAAGTATGCTTGGTTGAGATCTGCAAATCAAGGTTGTGCTAATATAGGAAATGCAATCGGTTTATATTCATCAGAAAAGGGAAAAAAGTAATGACGACCTTTGTTGTAAGACTATGTAATAACTGACTGATTGTATTATCAAAAACAATTCACATGCTTTTAGTATTTTGTTATATTTACTCTTTATGATGCAGCATATGTCTCATTCGTTTTGTTTCTATATGTGACGTGTGATTTCTAACATTTGCTTATTAAGATGCGCTTTATTTCTAGAACTTAGTATTCACTTTTTTTTTTTTCTAAAATTTTCTAAATTGATACATCGGAATTAATTATTTTTTACTTTCAAAGAAGTTTTTGTTCTCATTTGAACTAGTAGTAATTTAGCCGTGATTTTTTAACCTCATGGGACGTTTTGCACCGATTAGTTTTATCAAATTGGCAAATCGATCATATATGCTGTTGCGACCAGATCTCACCTATTTAGTCCCACAGGTTCTTCAAGCAGTTGCTCATCTTCTTCCTGGTCCAGCAGATGGCAGCTGGCCTCTTCAGACTGGTTGCAGGCGTGACCAGATCCATAACTGCAGCCAACACTTGGGGAAGCGTCGTTTCACTGACGCTAATTTCTATTGGCGGCTTCTCCCTACCTAAAGGTTCTCATTCGTGTATCCCACAAACCATTGGTAGCTTTAATTCATTAAACAGGAATTGTGACTCTATTTGACTTAAACAATCAATTTTTCTGCATTTTAAAATATGGACAGATGATAGGTTTGCGTAATTTTTCTAATATTATTTTGGATGTTCCACTGAATGCCAAGTAAGCTCAATTTGTTAATGGGAAATAGCAAATTCTTTTAGTTTTTATACAACTCTGTTAAATTTGCAACCATTCCTTCTGCTAACTCGATTAGTTAGTTTTGGTTTTTGATGTTTGTCTGTGTGGTTCATGTATCCAATGCAATGTTATTTGAAGAAAATAAAAAAAATTATTTGAACTTCTACAAAATATTTGACTCTATCTTCTCCACATTATATACTTTTTTATATGCGCAGCTGCACTTGTATCTAAAGAATTTTGCTCAACAGATTTGATACCAAAATGGTGGATGTTGGGTCACTGGCTTTCCCCGTTGACACATGGGTTTACTGCTCTTACAATCAATGAGATGTTTTCTTCTAAGTGGATGGATAAATTTGTAAGTATTAGTTTAAATCACACGTGTTTCAAATTTTTTTAAGCATTCTTCCAGTCTATTCGAGAAGAAATTTGCATGATGAATGCATTGCAAAAACACATTTTTTAACTAAAATATTTCTGATGGTATTTATAACTCTGTTAGGCGCCAGATGGCAGGAGATTGGGGATTGCAATCCTAGAGAATATCGATCTTTCCACTGATCAGAAGTTGTATTGGAAATCAGCTGGTGTTCTTGTAGGATATTCCATCATCTTCAACATTCTCTTCACACTTTCCCTCATGTTTCTAAATCGTAAGTCATACAAAGAGTATTAAACCTTTGACTCCAAATCACAATGGCTAGCCAACCAAAGACATTCTATTCTGGAGAATTGGTCCAGAAAGTATTAATAAACTAACTGCTTTTTTGATTGTATTGTGATTAGCTCTTGGAAGGTCAAATCCAGTCATGCCTGAAGAAACGGCAGCTGAGATGGAAGACAAAAGAGATCACTGTGTAGGTAAGGGAAACTAGAGTAAGATTCAAACGAACCAATCATTTGTGATTCTCTTGCTGATCACCTTTCTGCAAAGACTGTTTGCTTGCTTCTATGATCCTCATATCATTATTAACTATTGCGCGCTAGGAGATGAGGCCAAAGCTGAGTGTAGTCGCCCTAGCAGCAACACACACCAAGTGGCGTAGTTGTGAAACATATAGGAATGCTGCAGGCAAACTTTCCTCTAGAAGAGGGATGGTTCTTCCTTTCAAACCCCTTGCTATGTCTTTCAATGAAGTGAACTACTATGTAGACATTCCTCCTGTAAGTTCGAGTTTATTTTCTAATTTTTAAGATGAAAATTAACCATTAGAACAACTCATGAATTTTAATTTCAGCAACAGAAAGATGATACATGAAAGCTTTATCTTCGATAGGCAATGAAGGCATATGCAGTTAAAGAAGACAGACTTCAATTGTTGAGGGAAATTACAGGGACTTTTCGCCCTGGAATACTCACAGCTCTTATGGGAGAGAGCGGAGCTGGGAAGACAACACTAATGGATGTATTGGCAGGAAGGAAAACTGGTGGCTATATTGAAGGAGATATCCGGTTGGCTGGCTACCCCAAGAAACAATCAACTTTTGCAAGGATTTCAGGATACTGTGAGCAGTTTGATGTTCACTCCCCACAGCTCACTGTAAAGGAGTCACTCAGCTTCTCTGCATTGTTGCGCCTTGCAGGAATCAGCGTAGAAGAAAAACTAGTGAGTTCAAATGACTCTGCTAATAGAGCCTTATATATTTATACTATTTCTGCTTAGTTGAAGGTCATAATCACCTTCATGATTGAAGGAGATATCCCGCTGGTTACTTTATCTTTTTATCATTCCTAGTTGTTCTTCATTGCTTTCATCTTCTTAAGAGTTTCTTGTGCTATAATAGTTCCTTTCTATAGCCAGTTTGTTAACCTATGTATAAACAAAACAAGAGGAGAAAGAAACCAAGAATCCAGCGTACGTACCTAACACCCGTCGGATCCAAGAACTCCTCTGCAAAATCTGGCCCAAATCTCGCCGAGGCACTGTTCCTTCGGCGCCGTTCGCGTCACTTCTCCGCGAATCCTGCAACGACGGCTTCGATCGCCTCCCATTTGCGTCTATAAGAGGGAGACGAGCTCTTCTCCCACAAACCTCCATTTACCCCTGTACCAAACCCGACGCTAGAACTCCAGACCTCCTCTCACCGAACCTCTCTCTGCCCTAGTCCTGAAGCCCGATTCCCCTCTGGTCCGCCTCCTATAGGTCGACTGACCTCTTGATTCATCTGATCCCGAGAGAGAGAGAGAGAGAGAGGAGAGCTCTCTTCCTTGCCCGATCTCAAGCCAGCGACCGAACTCCCTCTGCCTGCTGGATCGGAAGTTATAGCATTTCGATCGGAGAAACGACAGAAGCTTGCTGTGAAGGTAACTTATTCCCTTGCACGCTTCTTCGGCTAGATATGGTGAACCAGACGGGATTCAGCCCAAATCCTGTTCAAATCCTGCATAAATCCTGTTAAAATTATGTATATGGTTGAATTAATTATAATTAATTAAATCTAATTATAATTAGTTACTTTTAATTTTAATTAATTATTATTATAATAAATTAATTATAATTAATTAAAATTTAATTATGATTCTTTATTTTTAATTATAATTACTTATTAATTAATTATAAATTAATCATAATTTGATTATGATTATTTATTTTTAATTATAAGGAGTTATCAATTAATTATAAAGTAATCATAATTAAACATGATTAATTATGATTAGTATTTTAATAGTAATTAATTATTATTAATTATAAATTATAATTATTCTGAATCAAAATTAGTTATAATTAATTTAAATAAAAGAGAGAGAAGTTCACTCTCTCTCCCTCAATCCGTGCCAACATCTTTGTCATCAACCCTCTCGCAGGTATAAAGTTCCTAAACCCTAAAACTCCGAGATACCGCTTTCAATGCTTGCAACGCGACAAAACGACCACCTATACACGTTTTTCTCTAGCGTGGTGGGAGGAAGTTCGTCGCGGTGTTTCCAACGAATCGGGTGATCACCTAAAATCTTGTTCTCGACGTTCGTGGCGCACCGGAAAACCGTCTATACACTTTTTTCTCTAGCGTGGTGGGATGGGAATATAGTGCGGCGCCTACAACGAGACCGGGATATTCATAAGTACCCGCTCGTGGGGAAACAACTGCTTTTCTTTCATAAGTACCCGCTCGCGAGAAAACAACTGCTTTTCTTTTGCAACAGGTATCGAAGACCCATATACACCTTTCTCTGGCGTGGTGGAGACAAAAACTTTACACGGCCGCGGTGTCCTCGTAAGAGGGCACCTACCGTACACGCTTTTCTCTAGCGTGGCGGGAGGCCCAGTTTTTCGTAGTTTTCCCCTAAACGGGGGAGACGCCGGGAGGTTGCCGAAATTTCGGGTGAAAATATATTGCACTCGGACCTATTTGAACTCAAAAAGGACATGCAAGAACTATAATGAACAAAGATCCGGGCTTGAACAATAGAGGACTTTGACATTGAATTTGAACCACAATATGCAATGAATTCAAAGCCAAACTTAAATAAAATTGAACTCAAATTTGAAATCAAAATGAACAAACTTGGACTTGATTTGAATCAAGCACAGTAGACATGAGTTTGGACTTGAACCTTGCAAAAATACAGGGGACTTGAATGAAGGAAAGAGGCTCTTCTTAAGCCTGAATTGTACTCAAATTCAAATCATTTGGACTTGGATTTAATTGGGACTTAAATGATCAATAAAAATTTGAATCAAATGACAATGCCTCAAATTTATAAATTGTATAAGAAGCTTGGAGTATAAATCCAATATTGGACTTGATGAACAAGTAACGAATGTATGAATTTAAATGACCTCTAATGAAGATTGAGAAGTGACTACTCCAATCATAATGCAAGTAAAGGATGATATCGAACTTATCATATGCATTAGACCTTCTTCGAAGTTAAGGAGTTTGCAAGTAGAATTCAAACAAGCAAGAACTCACTAACTTCTCACTCATGAATGACGAAGTCAAGATGATTTGTAAATGATCACATTAAACCTTGGTGGATTATTGAAGATAATGATTTTAGTGAGACACCAACGAATGTGAGTCAGAAAGTTGAACATGTCTCACCTACGAATGATAAAAGCGAAGTGACAGAAAAGTATAATTTGGTTGTCAATGATTGATTTAAAGTTCTCTTCAAATATTGTTGTGATGTTGATCGTCAGTGATACTATAAGATCTTTAAATCATCCATGAACCAGATTCAAATTATCTATGCTTGCAAGATGAAGACATATACATAATGAATGCAATCTATTCACAAGCAAAGGTTGATTGGAAAATACAATGATATGATTGCAATCAAAACATAAATTTCATTAAGGCATCAATATGTCGTCACATTGATTGGGATGAATATGTTATTAAGCAAGTTTGCCACACAACATTTGAACCATCCTCATATGGAAGTGGAAGATTTACGATGTTCAACAAGGTTCGTCTGCCATTAACAATCAACTATGGTTGTAAAGAATACGATGACCTACTTGCGGACAATAATAATTAGCATACAATGAGTGTAGTAGATTTCCAAAACTCGATAATCAGCTAATCCCACAATCAAAGGTTAACGAAGAGCAAGAAAAGCAAATGACTTTTAAGCACCACGAAGAAGGAAGGAATTTTAGATGAACACACAAACATCAAAGTTCTAAGTGACACATAATCCTTCCATAATCGATATCAGTCGACATGCAAGCAAATATAGGAGATTCCTCTAATCAACATACAAAGAAACAATGGATGCAAGCATCTACAATAAAACAGGAGATTAGTTAGTGCACTACAATCTACCTACATAAATCATGTAAGTAGTGCACGATAGTCTACCTGTGCAAAGCAGCAAACAACTATATTCAGAAGCTGCTACGCCACGCCACCGGATCCGCATCATTCATGCAAGCGGACAGAAGGCGTCTACAAATGATCTCAAAGTATCCTTGCGCCTGCATCGTAGTTTGTATACACATAGGTACACAAGGGGATATACAATCAAAAATCCGCATGGGCCCCGGGGAGCGTGTTATTGGTACACACGTGATGTCTAGGGATGCTGCCCGGGTTACTAAATTTGAACCCGATTCTCCTAAACAGGTAAAAAGGAGTAGACATGGTATAATTATAAAAGGCCCCCAAACCCGCATGGGCCCCGACGAGCGTGTTATTGGTACACACGTAACGTCTAGGGATGCTGCGCGGGTTGATAAGTGAATTCAAGTTCGAATCCGATCCTTCTATACAGGTCAATAGAAGTCGACAGGGTTCGAACAATCAAACAAGTATACAGTGATGACGACCGGTATATTTGTTTTAATATATTCATATTAGGCCTTCAAAGGTCTATAACAATACGAATTCACTAATAAGGGCATAAAACATACGAAATCGATCCTCTATCAATAATTCGATAGAGTTGACAAGATTCAATCAACAAAAGAGAAATGACCCCGAACATCCCGATGATGGCCGTGTTGATTGCTTATCTCAACTGGAAGGGTTCATAAACATTTTCAAATGACTCCCAAATATCCAAATGCCTTCCAAACTCCACAAAAATACCAAAATCCAAAATTCAAAAAAAAATCTCAAAATCCAAAAAAAAAATATTTAAAATTGAAATAAATCCATCAAACTATTTAAAGCAAAATTCATTCACCCTCCGCTAGTAAGGACGTGGTACGTGTCCTCTAACCGGCGGTTTTGCAGCCAAATGGCACCGCAAGATAAACGATTATGACCCGGGGCCCTCTGAACCGAGTGGTTTTGCCGCCAAATGGCACCACGAAATACCGGTTATGGCCATCGCCGTTACGTTCCTTATTGGCATAAAATCCTTGAGATATGAATCAATAGGATATGATCGATAGGGCACAAAGCCCTCTGTTAGCTAAGGTGGATTCAAATTTGTCCCCTTAGACAAATATCCAACCCAGGTCTACAAGGTCCCCTTGGACGAAGCAACCCATGGCTGCCGACAAGGATCCTTCTGTCAGGTTGGGTCAACTACCTCCTCTGACTAAGTAGACCAGGGACCGCGATGGCCCGGGACGACGGAACCATGGGATCTTGATCGGGTCTATCATCCATTCCCCCACCATCCGCTTTAAGTGCAAGATGGTGACAAATTCTATTTTAAATATAAAACCTTCAATTTTTCACTATTTAAACCTATGCTGCTACTATATACCAGATAACACGTATATTCTACGTATCTGATTGATGACTAGCCTTAAACAAAAGTTTTCTCTCGTTATCGGGAGGGGTAATTAACTATAGGGGCTTGCGCCTATAGGAAACCAGAACTCAGATCATAAAGTCCTCACAAAATGAGGGCGAAATCTCTGGGTAGTGTCTTATCTACAAACCCATCTGCCTTCCAAAATTTATCCTGGAACTTATTCCGTTAAAACTCTCTCGCCGAATAAAAAGAAAAGCGAGCGGGGAGGCCGGGGCCGAATTTTCGGAGCCCACACAGTTCTACAATTATTATAGATATAATATGGTTTCTAGGTCTCCACGACAATCCAAATAACATAAACATAATATTATAATTGCACAATGCGAAGGATTAACTAACTAAAATTTAACACCAGAGGTAACACCCAAGTGTTCATCCTAGCCAGTACTCGTGTGGAAATGGCATTAACACGGAAGAAAAACAATAGAACAAATTCCAAGCCACAAAGATCAAGAGGGAACAATTATGTTAATCAGGTTAATTTAAGGTCCGCATAGAACAGCACCAAATGAAAATTTTAAAACGTATTTTTGAGACCACAAGGACAAAAGAAGGAACTTCACTTAGCTTGAGAAGTTTCATGTTTAGTATGGCAAACAGTACCAACAAATGAGCTGGACAAAAAATTAGATGAAGGAACAATAACACAAATCGTTGGGCTATCATCAGGAGATAAACATTGTTAAGGAAGTCTTTTCTCAATATTAAAGTATGTTAAGCATCAACTCAATATAATAAGAAAGTTGACTCAATATTTGTGCATGAATCACATTTTAAGGTAGATATCAAACTTTTTTGTGTGGAAGTGGGTTAGATGATTTATTAGGTATTAACTCAATATTCATCCATATATCATATGGTGAGGTCGGTACTAAGCTTATTGTGTAACAGCTTGGAAATGGGTTTAAAATAAATTAGGCATGTTTGCATTGATTGATAGATATATAAGATGCATGGAAGCTTAATTAGCATTAAAGCCTAGGACAATCTTAGTTTCTTTGTGAATGAGTAGAGAAGAAATTAAGAAGAGATGGGAGAAGAGCGGAGAGGAGAGGTGAACGAAAGATAAGGAAAACAAAATAAATTAGTTTCCTAGAGTTGGAAGTTATCATCTCTACAAGTGAATTGTAACCTTTGAAGGCATATAAAATGGTTAATTTTTTGTATTTGTTTAATCCTCTTTTTTTGTTCTCTTAAATTATCTCTTTTACTTGCGTTGAGATGATAGATAGAGTTATGCACAAAATTGTATGCCCTCCTCTAGAGGGTTTTACTCATTATATAGGAAAGAATATGTAACATACAAGGTAGTGATTAAAATATTTGCTCTATCAAATTTACCCTAATAAGGAAAACAATAATTGCATTTCTAATATATGAATATTTATCATTATACTAATTAATTTTGTTTGTTTATTACCATAGTTTTTGGGTAATAATTGATATGATAATAAATGTCTATTTTAATGCATATCACGTTGATATATTCCTCATAGATGTTTCTTTGCTAAGAAGCACCACTTTGCTAAAAAAAATGATGTTTTGTTCGCATCGGTGCCTTTGTAGATATGTTTACAATTTAATGGAAAACTGTGGGCTCCGAAAATCATGGTTTTAAAAAACGTTTGAGGCGGACGCCTCGAGTCATACCTCTATGTGAGGTGCGGCGTAGGTGCCTTGAGGCTTAAGCCTTGACAAATCGAACAAAACTTACTCCTTTTTTAGTGATGGGTACGCCACAAGGCCTAACGCGTCGAGGCGGTTCGAGGCACTGCCTCGATTCTTTTTCTTTTTTTTCCGGCGGAGTTGTGCATGAGTCAAGTGCACTTATTAGACTTAAAGCTTCTTGTGTTTCGAAGCACGTCCACAATTGTAACAATCTCTCATTCTTGTTCCCTCTCATTCCTTCGTGTACATTGCTTCAGCTTCGCTCTCTTGTTTTTCTTCTCCTTCATGTACACTGCTTTAGCTTCACCTGCCTCGGCTGCTTCGGCCTCGCTTGTAACACCCCATGATATCCCTTTCCATTAACATAGTGTCACAGAATTTAATTTAATTTCATTCTCAACATATGATACTTTTATATTATTTGAATAGTTGCGTAAAAAATCCACTGACAATTACATCTACTGAATAGATGGAAGCATCTAATCCCAATTACCTCACAACAATACATACATAGTCATGAAGAAAATCATAATGTTTCATCACATTTAAATAGCTTACATACCTTATAAGAAGACATCACAAATACTTTTAAAAATAAAACCTAGAGTTTCCAACACTTGCTTAATTGGTCTACACTTTCTCTTTATCTTTTTCTATAACAACAACCAATATAAAATAATTGGTGAGTTATGAGGCTCATAAAGTTTGCAAATTAAATAAAAGTTTAAATGTAATATTATAAGAAATCGTAACATTGAAATCATAATTGAATAAAATTACTGTTATTTGGAAAATCATATGAATAATCATAATTGAAATCATAACATAAAATCATATTTAGTAGTAACCTTTAATTCTTTTGAAGTCTGCACATAATATCAATATTAGTCTTCTGAAGAATTGCTAAACTTTAATAAAAATGTTCTATGAAGCTCAGGTAAACCTGGCATTATTATCATTGAACTACATAAAGGTTCTTTTTGCCCCACCTGTTATGAAGGTATCATAACTGGGGTCCCTTTTGCTCCACCTGCAAAGCAAATATCATGTCATTTCATAGTTAACTTTTCCTAATTTGATATTCTATAGACTTCAAATATTCATATTTCATAATTGCCTTTTATCGTTGTATACTTTAATAACAATACATATGTTATAATATTTGCATGAAGAGACTATGTATGCAATATATAGATGTTGACCTCGTTTTTATTGTGATCTTCCTCGAGCGTGTTCAATCGAGTTGATTGGGCCTCGTCGAGCCCAATTTGAGTTAGATCGACGTCGAGCTTGGTTTAATTTCATTAAATTAATGCAGTTGAACAGCATCGAACCCAAATCGACTTGATTCGAGTCAAATCGAGTTTGATTTGAACTCAAATATAAGCCCAAACCATTCAATTGATTAAAACTCAATTTTAATTTATTCCAAGTAGTTTGAATGGTTTCCCATATCAAGATATTAGATCGAATGGCTTAAATCAATTCGTCAGTAGCAGGATGTTTGTTTCTTATATCTGCGGCCTCCAACAAGAAGAGCAGTTTCCATTCGCGTGTATTCAAGTAACTTGCTCTTACAAAATTGAGAAGAAAATTAGAAATTTTATTAAAGTAAAAATGTTTTGTATTACATACCTTGTACCATTATTTATGGACTCCTGGTTGCCTATACTAATAGAGTGGCATTGCGGATTTATTGATATTGGATTAGAATGAATAGTTGTGGTTGGTTGAAGTTTTCAAATTAAATTAAATTGATAATTGGTTTATTTGAGGAATTTAAAATTGAATTGGGATTAATTTAAACTTTAATTGAGGTTATGAGGAGTACATAAATAGTGGTATGAGATATGCAATTCATAGTTTTTCGCTTAAATATAATTTAATCTTCAATTTCAATCTTTTGAGTGCAAGTTAGATTTGTAAATTCTTTGAGCATGATAAAGTGCGAATATAATTTGCTTTTTAATTTCAAGAGAAGTAATCTCCTTGTACTACTAGAATACCTTATTTAATTTCATTCCTTATCTATTTGTTGCTGTTGGCTAGTTAAGCGCTCTTGATTTTAGTTCATAAGTGATATGTTGAAAATTTGATTTTATGAAAATTAAATTGCCCGCTCATTGGTTTTATTCGTTTCCAATTTCATGTTGAAATTGTGAAATATCTGTTATCATTTTATTATAAATTGAGCTTAAGATTATTGTTGTCACATTCTTTAAAAAAAAAAAAGTGAACTATCAATTTGATTGATAACTTGTGATATTTGAGTCGTGGATTTTTTTGCATGAAAACACATTATGCATCATAATTATTGTATTAAAAAAAAAGATAAGGACTAAAATGGCACGGACTCTTTATGAAGAACCAGAATGTCTTTGACTATTTTAAAATCCTATTTTAGTTTTTAACTTTTTAAATACGGATCTAAATGATTTCTTGGAAGAACAAAAATGATCCCTATTTAAAGAGTCAAGGGATCAAACTGATACTTAGTATAGTTGCTGACTATTTTTGTTCCTTTAGAAAAAAATTAGGGGATCAATTCCATTGTTTTAACTTTGAGTTGTTCGTCCTCCATCAAATTACTTTACTAGCATAGTTGCACAAGTTGATGGTTGGATCATTGAATTGGCATTTTTCTACCTACAGAAATTTGTAGATGAAGTGATGGAGTTGGTAGAGCTTGATAACCTTCGGGATGGATTGGTGGGGATTCCTGGAATTACTGGTCTATCCACGGAGCAAAGAAAAAGGCTGACAATTGCTGTGGAGCTTGTTGCAAATCCTTCTATTATATTCATGGATGAACCAACATCAGGTCTTGATGCAAGGGCAGCTGCCATTGTTATGAGAACAGTGAGAAACACTGTCAATACAGGAAGAACTGTTGTCTGTACCATCCACCAACCTAACATTGACATATTTGAATCATTTGATGAGGTTAGAGAAGTTCAAATCCATCCTCTTACACAAAGTAAAACAATATTTGCACCAACTCATGAATTTTCATTGAGCAGTTACTTTTGCTGAAAAGAGGGGGCCAAGTAATATATTCTGGACCATTGGGTCAGAATTCTCAGAAGCTAATAGAATATTTTGAGGTTTGTATTCCTTTAATATTTTCTTCCGTCGCTCATCATTTCTTAGAGTAGGTATCTTATTTCGCTATTTTCCCCCTTTGCTCACACATCCTTTGTCAAGAATAATCGGAAACATGGATTGCTGTAGGTTCTTTGATATTCATATTCTTTATAGAAATTAAGATACTTTTGAATCTTGAAATGACAAAAGAAATAAGAAGTCCGCTACTGCAATGGAAAACCACCCCCTCCTATGCTTTAAAAAATAAAATTTCTAGTCTAGCTATTGTGGATATTATTTTTAGCTGTGCACTTACATGCGGGCATTTTGGTCAATGAAGTTCATAAACCAATGTTTTATTACGTTAATTATTACAACAAATCTGATAACTTGTTTTCCGAAGTCAATTCAAAAGTGCAAAAGGAAAATTTAGAAAACACTTGAAGTGAAAACCTACACTTCAGATGGTTTAAATTAGTGGAAAATTGGCGAAACCTATTTCAACCACTGGAAGTGAAAAAGAATGGAAAACATAAAATAAAATTAATGCATAAAAATAAAAATTTATAAGATTCACTTTTTTTTTAATTAATATCAATTAATTAATTAAAATAATTAAGATTCACTTAATTGATGGTTATGCCCGGTTGTGGCCGGCATAGATTTGATTGTAGTTTGGTTGTGGAGAATTACAAAGCTAATTCCTATTATATAAACATAACGCAACTTGCTTTATAAAGAAATATTTCGGGAAAATGCCTTTCATAAAATAACACATAAATATTGAATACCTTTTGGTGGTAGAGCTCCCGAACCTTCGTGATGGTAGGCTCCTACTCCCCTTCCAAACCCCATGGTGATTGTGCAATGAAGATCTATGTAATGTGTATTTTTTATAGGGTAAAAATTAAGCTTCGCAACTTAACATTAACATCGTCACCACAATCCTTAAAAAGTTTTAGTGGGGGAAAGTTTTTTAAGGGCAACTTCGTTCTTATCACAGTAATAGAAGTATATATTACATCTCTTTGATGAAGTCAATCATTAAGTCAATACGTAATACTGATTGATATATTTCCTACCAGAAAATTCCTGGAGTTCAAAAGATCAATGATGGACGCAACCCAGCGGTATGGATGATGGAAGCAAGTTCTACTGCCACAGAAGAAAAACTAGATATTGACTTTGCTGAGATATACAAGAATTCTTCACTGCACAAGTGAGTATATTTTTAATTCTAGATTGTATATAAATCACGATCAATCATGCATGCAAATGCTTGTTGTCATACACATGGAATACAATTATATACTGAAATATTTTGATTTTATGTTTAATCTTCTTAATCATAAATGTGTTGCCACCAATAGGCAAAACATGGCTTTGGTTGGAGAGCTAAGTAAGCCATTGTCTGGTACATGTGATCTATACTTCTCAACTCGATATGCCCAATCCAGTTATGGTCAATTCAAAATCTGCGTATGGAAGTATTGGTGGATATATTGGAGGAGTCCAGGGTACAACCTATCAAGATTGGGCATGGCCCTTGTCACTGCTCTGCTGTTAGGCTCAATTTTCTGGAAAATTGGCCAACGCAGGTTCTTAACCATAACTTGACTGCCAATTTTCTCAAGTGACGGCCTGTGTTTATAAACTAACTGTTGAGTCGTTCAATCCAGGGATAATTCAAAAGAACTTCTGTCAGTCATTGGAGCAATGTTCTTTGCTGTACAATTTGTTGGCTTTGCCAACTGCTCCACTGTACAGCCACTCATTAATACTGAGAGGTTAGTGTTCTACCGTGAGAAGGCGGCAGGGATGTACTCAGCGTTGCCATATGCTCTTTCTCAGGTATTTACTTCTCTTTGTTAGCATTCATAGCATTAGCACGATTGAGCACAGAAAAAGTTATTATAGCTGAAGTAGATCCTTTCAAAGTAGGCACTGTTAGGTTTTCATTGATAGTATTTTGGAGATTTCGAAGAACGCTGTTATTAAGGTTTCTAGTAAGGAAAGATCATACAAAAGATACTGTAAAAGGGAAGCTATAAATATCCTCCATAAAAATTTTCTTCATCATGATGGACATAAGCAGCTATAATGAACATCTATAAAAATTCCTGGTGTATTTTTGTGTGTTTTGTTTTTTATATTTATGTTGGTCGTTAAAAGAGAAGCATAATACTAAGTTAAGCATTGCAGAGATAAGGATGCTTAGGTGGATGAGTGGCTTTGCCCTTAGGGACAGGATACGAAATGAGCATATAGATGAAAAGGTTGGAGTAGCTCCAGTGGAAGATAATATTAGAGAGAGTCGCCTTAGATGGTTTGGTCACATTAAGCGGAGGCCTTTTGATGACCCGGTTAGGAAAGTTGAGGTATTAGATTTGACTTATGTTAAGAAAGGTAGAGGTAGACCTAAAAAGACTTGGTTAGAAAATATTAGAAATGATATTTCTTTATTAGATTTAAATGAGAATTTGACTTTTAACAGGATTCATGTAGCCAACCCCACATAGTGGGACAAAGGCTTGATGTTGTTGTTGTTGTTGGTGATGGTGATTTGAATTAAACCCCGCCTAATTCCTAGCAGTCACTGTCATGTTACTACTATAATTCAGTGTATGTGAATAAGAATAGTGTTTGTTCTGTGCAGGTAGTTGTTGAAATACCGTATGTTCTCTTCCAGGCATTTTACTACACGCTTCTAGTATATTACATGATGAGCTTCCAGTGGACTGCAACGAAATTCCTGTGGTTCCTTTCCATCTTTTTTTTCTCATTCCTTTACTTCACATACTATGGGATGTTGTCCGTGGCAGTGTCTCCAAACTTACAAGTATCAGGAATCTTGTCTGCAAGCATCTTTTTTTTCTTTGATCTTTTTTCTGGGTTCTTCATCCATAGACCAGTGAGTATCCAACTCTTCAGAACCTAAACTTTAGTTCTATAAACTGACATCTATATTGCAAGCTAAGCTTGGAATTCATTGCTACTTGGGCTTCGTTTGGCACAGCTTTCTTACTGCTTCTTAAAGCATCTTTTTAGTATTAAAATTTTAATTTTTAAACTAGAAAGCCGTTTTGGTAGGCTTCAGTTCAAAATAATGGAATTTTATTTACAGGAAATTCCAGTGTGGTGGATCTGGTATTGCTGGATCTGTCCTGTGTCATGGACATTATATGGTTTGATTGTAACACAGTACGGTGACATTCATGACAAGATAAAGGTTCCAGGTCAGGAAGATCAACAGATCAGAGACTATGTTATGAACCATTTTGGTTACAGGGACGGCTACCAAAGCCTTATGATTGTTGTACTTATGGGATTTGCCATCTTCTTTGCCTTCATGTACACTTACTGCATTCGATCTTGCCATTTTCAACAGAGGTAAGAGGAGAAGGAGATTGAAAAGTCACCAGCAACTCTTGTTATTACTGAGCAACTAACAGCTTGGTGTTGACTGCCAGGGAAATAGATGTTCAAGGTATAAACCAATATCTTGTTCCAGCTTGAATCCTCTTCTCATTTGTAAATGTGAAAATGGCAGCGAATGAAGATTTAGAGTTCGTTTGGGACGGTTTGTTTACTGCTTCTTAAATCAGTTTTTTTTTTTATACAATAATTTTAATTTTTGTATTAAAAAGTTGTTTTAAGAAGCAGGAAGAAAGTCGTCCCAAATGAAGCCTTAATTGATAGGTAGGGGATGGTTTTGGATGTTGCTTTCGACATTTATGTAGATTGTTTTAGATCTTTTTTAGCTTATGATATCGTCTTTGTTGAATGGGAAAAAGTTTGTTTCACCAATAAGTTAGTGATTGTTAGAGTAAGCTCTGTAAGATTAGATGCAGCATTGAACTTTTGCCAATAAAAATTGGGTATGAGGCTTTTTCCTTAAAATATTCATTAATACCAAACCCCACAAACAACTATGCATAAATGCATATAATATGTATATTATTAATCTTTTTTAGCTAACGTAACTCATATATTTCTCATTATTAATTTAATAATAACAAATTTTTATAGTGGCATCTTATACTTTCTTAAGTGTTTTCTATCATAGTATTTATATTCTATAAATCACCAAGATAAAGATTATGTTTACCAAGCAACTTGGAGCATGAGCAAAGTGTTCATTCCATCACATTAAAGAATGCAAATCAAAGAGATCTAAGGGCAACTTAGCTTGGTGATTGCATTGTGTTAGCTTCATAATAAATTGCTTGAGTAGATTCAAAAAAAAAAAACTAATAAAATATATTTTATTTTATTTTTATTTATTAAAATATATTTTTGAACATGGAAAAATTTTAGCTCATAATTTTTGGGCCTTTAATTGGGTTAATGTCTACTTATTTCCTATTTACTTACATTCATATTTTTTATGCTTAATTAGCTCATCATTTTAATTGAATCCAATGATTTCAAAAATTTGTATTAAATATAGTCATAATTATAATTATTATTTAATTATATAATACTTGGAAGTTAACTCGAATCTTCATTCCATTGAATTTATTGATATATTTTTAGATTCAATTTGATTTATAATTTCATATACTTCACACACACACATATATAATTTTTTGTTTGAGATTTCTTTCTTATTATTTTTTAAAACAATTTTTCATAAAAAAAATTATAAACTAAAAAATTTTATTTAAAATTTATTCTAAAAAACAAAAAAATTTATCCCAAATAAATATTTAATGTGCATTTAACCATTTATATAAATTATAATATACAAAAAAAAAAACAATCTCCCATGCAAGTTAGTTATTTACAAATATAACCTCCAATTATCTCTATTTGTAATTTAATCATCTAAAATTTAAAAATTTAAAAAGCGTGATAAAATTCCAACTCATATTTTCCATTTCCATGGAATTCTCAATGAATTTTTAATGATTGGAACAAGAAAGCAGGAATAGACTGACTATTAACTTCTAAAACAGTTGAAATTGGGATGATTACATTAATAAAAGCTGCTTCAGTGAGCAGCAGAAAAATAATTAGTACAATAAAGATGATCAGAAGTACCTAAATTAATATATTACATGACTGATTAATTCTTTAAAGCTAGCTACAAAATACTAAAGGGTGAATCTTGCACTGTAATAATACAAGATCCCATGCAAGATTTACTTTACCGCTGGCTATCGTTTCATCTGTTTGGCCGAAGAAGATGATGCCACTTGGCCACTCATGGTTTTCTTCGGAACTGTCAAATCAAATTCGAGCGTTATCAACATGGAAAACTAAGAGCTGGATAATTCTAGCAATAAATATGGGGGAAAACATAAAGAACTTGGCTGACTTAAATTGCAGAGATGTCCATCAAGAGAGGTGTCAAAAACTTGAAAATTGAGTCTGCTCTTATATGGATACATCAAATAATTAGAATATAGTTGTAAATCTATAGTAACATTTGGCCTATAATCATAATATAAATTGTTTTTGTCGAGTTAAAATTGCGTTGAGTCCAACTCTTTTAGGCCTCATTTGGGACGGCTTTTTAAATGTTTCTTAAACCGTCTTTCTAACACAAAAAAAAATTATTTTTTGTTTTAGAAAGCTGCTTTAAGAAGTAAGAAAGTCATCCCAAACGAAGCCTTACTCTAAAGAACAAAATAACAGCAACATTTTTTTTTTTTTTTTGGAAGAAATGCACTATGCAAATTTTATTAAACATAAAAGAACAGCCTAAGAACCCCTCCCCCTCACATTCCTCCTTTAACAAAGAAATAAAAGAAGGAGAAATATTATTAGACCTAATATCATTCCAAAAAAATCTGAAAAAAAAAAAGCATAATTAGCACACAAAACAGCTAACATATTACAGTTTCTATGGGTAAAAAGAAACAAAACTTGCTTGAAGTCATATAACAGCAACAGTTGCAGAAGCAATTGCTGCGATTATTCACAGTATCAAGGACAATGGTACCAGCAGCAGCAGAAACAGCTAGTAGTGTACTCTTCTAGGGATATCTTGACAGTAAGAGAAATAGCTGTAGTGGAGCTTTTGCAACTCTTAATGAGATATATCAAGTTTTCTTTCAATCAATTCAATGTAATTATCTCAACACTTCCCAATGCAAACATTATCACGAGTTGTAAAGACTATAACAATAGAAATTGTCAGATTTTTTAGGTGAAGATGAAATATTTATCACCAATCGCCAACTACTTAGGACAACTTCAACGAATTTGTATTTCTAGCTAATTCAGTTTACTGGACTAAAGAATATTTATGCTTTTGACCAACCCATTTTTACTACCTTGAACCTTTCATGCAGATTCAAACTTACCACATTAAAATGAGTTTTTTGCTCTTAATCATAACTTTCTACCTGGATTTTTTAGCGGTTTGATCTTCCTCCTGCCAATAATTTTTTTTATCTCCGTTTTAATCTTCATTGTTTTCAATCAGTTATTATTTACCAATAAATTCAATCATAAAACTTCTCTAATATGTCCCTTCCAGTATTACCTCTCAAATACTATCACAAATACATCTTAATATTCTTATATCCACAATTCTACAACATTCAATTTGATTACATGAGCTTTTTTTTATAGATTAGCATTCTATAAACCTACTTAATCAATACTTGTTAAACGGAAAACATACGTACCAAGGGACTTCAAAGAATCACTTGATTTTGCTCTTGTCGACAGAGATCGGCCTGTTCGCTGTGCAAGTAATTTGGTTATCCTTGGTGGAGGCTTTGGGCTGCATTTAGGAGAGCAGGATTCAGAATCTCAGTAATAATAAACTTTTGGAATGCTTCTTGGAGTTGGAGAAGCATTTGAATTTTAGGTTTCATTTGAGACGGTTTTCTTAATGCTTCTTAAAGCAGCTTTTTAGTACAAAAATTAAAAGCTGCTTTAAGAAGCATTAAGAAAGCTGTCCCAAACAAAGCCTTAACCTGGACTGCAACAATGTAGCTACAGATACAAAAGCAATGAAGGCAAGGTGCCTAAATATGCAGGAACTACACTACACAGATGCAAGTCTTAGATTTGCAAGGTCAAGCTAAATTCAATTTTTAACCTGTAATCAAAATCCTGGCGTCCTTAGGCATCAACCAGGTAACGTATGTAACGCAAAGCAAGCGTAATAAACAAGTTAACTCGGTAAGAAGACTAGCATTTTCTGTTTGCTTGAATAATTTTCCATTGGTAACTACAGAATTCATTTCATAGCTCTTGCCAGAACACAACTTACTACTACAACAACAACAACATCATGCCTTTGTCCCACTATGTGGGATCGGCTACATGAATCCTTTTTCACCATTGTGTCCGGTTAAAAGTCAAATTCTCATTTAAATCCAATAAAGAAATATCATTTCTAATATTTTCTAACCAAGTCTTTTAGGTCTACCTCTATCTTTATTAACATAAGTCGAATCTAATACCTCAAATTTACTAACCGGATCGTCGGAAGGCCTCCGTTTAATGTGACCAAACCATCTAAGGCAACTCTCTCTAATCTTATTTTCCATTGGAGCTACTCCAACCTTTTCATGTATATGCTCATTTTGTATCCTATCACTAAGGGTCAAGCCAGTCATCCACCTAAGCATAACTTACTAATGACCATAAATCATTGAGGTAACATATGACAAGAGAATACAGCCAAGTAGAAGAAAATAATCACGTAATGAGCTTCAGTTAAAGATGGAGAGTTACTCACATCTTCTCTATCATAACTGCAGATGGTCTACCAGACTCTGAAAGAATTGCTGACTCAAGGGCACCGCCCATGAAATATTCAGCTTCTTCTCCAATGGAAGGATCCCCACCAGAAACATCACTTGACATTCCATCAGAGTCTTCATCAACAGACCCCACAGTCTCATCATCAGCATTACAGTGTTCTGCCGCCTTCCCTCCATTAAACATGGGCAACAGAGAACCAGCACCTGAATTTCTGTTGCTAAATTCAGAAAAATCAGCATTGCATCGAACATGTTTTTCAGCAAATTTAGCAACCTTGCCACTGCCTAGTTGAGTTAACCCGCCAATGGATGAGATCACACTAGGAGATGAAGAAGTCTTTCTTAATGAGTTGCTCTCAGGAGACTCAGATCTTTGATCTTTTAACAGTTGTAGTTGTTCAATTTCCTCATCTTTTCTTGCTATTGTATCCTTCAGAGATGTCACCTGTTCCAGTGAATACAATAAACTGAAGTTACCCACGATGAGTATAACATAACTAAGCATAATATCAGAACATTTCCTTTCACGAGCTATATGATGGTTAATAATTTCATATCAAACAAATAATACATATGTCAAGAAATTATTTATAATTATTTCACATCAAAAGCTTATATAATTTATGAAGAATCATTAGACAATATTTTTTCTCGTAATGCCTCCCCTTAAACGTACCAAGCGGCTGAAAAGCTGGGGGAAAAAAGTAGCATTATAGCAGTACAATTTTTCAGTCCAAAAGGTGATCAAACTATCAAGACGTCGAGATGAAAGTAATTTATGTGCACCATTGACTTGTAGCATATAGCAGGGCACTAATGAAACAATAATCAAGAAAAATAATATATACTTCTGAAAAAATGGTGTGAGAATATCCTAAGGGGCTCTTTGGTAACCAGTTGGATTTAACTACTTAGGATTTAGTAAATCCTGGAACTGTTAAATCCTGAAAACTGTTTGACAAGTTAAGTGTTAAATCCCGTTAAATTCCGTGAAACTACTTGGCAATGTAATCGCGAATTTAAGACGGTTAGTTTATATAAAAAATTAATTTATTATGTGTTTAATTTAAATTACGTATTAAGTAAGATTTTTTTATTAATTTGAATGATGATTATCATCAATAAGTTTTACTTATAAATAATATCATTAGATACTAGCTTAATTATTAGCTATCTTATTAATTATCTTGTTAATCACTTAAACATTCTACTACATATTCTATTGATTAAGCTATTTATATTAAGAATTAGGCAATTGTATTAAGTAAGCTAATTATATTTCAATAAATTGAATAAGAAGAAACACATAAAATTCATATCTTGAAGCGCGGTCATTACATATGGCATATAGCCAAAATCAAACATGTGATACTTCCAACACAGAACAACTTGACATGACCACAAAAAATTCCAAGTTACAAGAAACTTCACTGAAACTAAAGAAACCACAAGGCTAAAAATTGATTTTTTTTTTTTCCACTTGTCGATGTCACCAAAAGATTTAGTCAACATGAATGACGCGGTCGATACATTGTTTGTATTTAAATCAAGTCCACCATGAAAGAGCATATATAAGAATTGTTTTAATTACTTAATTAGATAAAGTCTTACCCGAGCTTCCCACAACCCGTTGACAATTGAATGTCGTAGTTCGTCTACTTGAAGTCTTTCCACAAGAGTAGCATGGACGTTCGGGTAGTCATCAGGTGCTTGTACTTCACCTAACTCGGTGTCATGTTGCATTTCTATTTGAGACATGTTGAAGTACATGTCATGCCAATGGCATCATCCTATTAAATTGTATAAGACTACACAAGCAAGCACAATGTCCGCCTACACTATTAGAGGAAACTGCCTTTGGGTTAGCACCTAAAATCGCTCATTTCAAATATCAAATGTTCGCTCAACTACGTTGTGTAACTGTGTGTGGTGATTGTTATACAACTGTTGAATAGTGTACCGATGGGTACTGTCACCACGTAGTCACTCAAATGGTAGTGATATCCTCTAAATGGTGTCATGAGTTTGTCCATGTTAGCATAACCGGAATCCACTAGATAATATTTACAATATGGAACTCTAAATCCCCTTCCTCAACTGCCCATCATAGCACCCTCATATTTCTTGTTGATCCCTCCCAACCAGAAGCGACATAGACGAACTAACAATCAAATGAGATGGCGGCCATAACATTTTGTGAGGTGAAACTCTTTCGGTTCTATAACGATTTTGCATGCCTCTACTATATATTGCAGGCATGTAAGTTTCATCAATTGCGCCTACGACATTACTGAAATGTGGGTAGAATTGATGATTCGATCGCACGTATGGATAACACTCTACATCTCCAGTAGGCAACTGTATAAATTCATCTGCTAAAGAGGCAATTGCTCGTAAAACCGAGTTAAAATAACGAGTCACCGTCTCCAATGAGTGTTGGAAGAACTCGCACAATTGTCTGTAAGAATGCGCATGATGGGGACATCCGATTTCGACATATGTACCATCGCCGGGGACGGCGATCGACGGCGACGATTCAGAGTCTGTATTTTGATGCTTTAGTTTTCTTTTCATGATTTTATTTCTTGTTTTCCATTTGTACCCCCATGAGGGATGTAGTGCTTATTGTAGCCCGAGGGCATCTTTGTCTCTATGCATTTTATTTTATTGTAAAGCCTATATAAGAGGCTCTTGTCATTGTATTGGGATTATTGCTTAATGAATGAAAATTTCCTCCATATTGTTCTCTTGGTGAGTGCAAGAAAGATCTCTTGGTGAGTTCTTCCCCTTGAGATCTCTTAGTGAGTTCTCTAGTTATCTTGTTTTATTTATTTGTTTTCTACATGATATTTTCCCCCACTAGAGAATTCCCCAAAAGCCTCTCTCCCTTTGCTCTTGCCGCCGGCCCAAGGGAGTTCCCCCACCGCCGGCCTAGCCCCATCCCGCCGCCCACCACCTTGCCGGCCAAACCCCTCATACGCCTCATCCTAGAATTCTCTCCCAACCTCAAATTAGAGTTTGAAATTTCAAAATTTGAAATATTTCCTAATTTGGAAATCCAAATATGGAAAGTTTTCATGATGAAAGTTTCAAAATTCAAATCTAATTAGTTTTGGATTTTGAAACTCTCGCCACGTCATCCAATCAAGCATTAACTCCCATTATTTTCTCCACAAATTGCTCTCCCTCTTGAGCATGCCGCCGGCCCCCCCCCCTTCCCCAATCAAGCCCCCATTAATTGCTCACTTAACTTCCTTAATTCTAATTTGAAATTCAAATTAGAGAGCATTTATTTTCCCTCCCATTGGAATTAAAACTGAAATAATTTCAGTTTAATTCCTCTCCCAATTCCCTCTCCCTCTCATAAAGCCGCCGGCCCCCCCTCTTGAATGCCCCCATTAATTTCGGCATTAAACCTCCCTCCTCAATTGGAATCCTAATTAAATTCAAAATTGTTTCCCTCCAATTTCACTAAAACTGAAATTAAACTTCAGTTTTTTTTTTTTTTTGAAATTCTCCTCCCTCTCCCATCCATACCGCCGGCCTCCCCTTGGATTCTCCAAGCCGCCGCCCACTTTCCCCATCCTTTTAGAGGTCTTCTTGCGGCAACTACTTAGCGCCTTCTCCATGTTTCATGGCGGATCCCGAACTCGAATGGGGACTAGTGTTTGATGCTCAAGGAAACCTCGACGTACTACGCTCTCCTTTCTTTGACGCCGGATTCGAATCCGACGAAGACACGGTGGGGGATTACTTGGAACGGATTCTTCCCTCTCTCATCAAAGTTATTGATAGACAACGGCCGGAGTACAATTGGTCTATCGACGGGCGATCTTCCACACATCTTCCAAATCCGGCGCCCTCCTCTCCTCCTCTACGGATCTACGGCATCGTCTTCCTCGGAGTGGTCTCTTCACTAGCGTGGCTCTTCTTCTCCCAACAAGCTTAGAGATAGGTAAATGAGAGCGGCCTCAAGGTGAGCCATCGCTTTGTTAACCTTGGGATTCTCGTTGATCTAGTCATTCGCATTGCTTTATTGGAGTCGTTATTTTATTGATCTTGTAAACTTAGTCGAATTATCTTGCCTAAGCATGGTTAACTTCCAAGATCTCCTTTGATTTGTCAATTTCGCAAAGCTAGAGAATGTACGTTCATTATTTTACATAACTTCTATTAATTTCATAAGATTTGATTCCTGGATTCACATCATTTTGGTATCAGAGCATGGTTACCATGCTTAACATGCATAGAAAGCATCCTAGGGTTTAGTTTTTGCAGTAGTTCAATAAGTTCATGCATATCATTGCTTAGAAAGCTTATATTTCTCTGTTTTTGTTTCCATTTTAACATTTCCAGCAAGCATATAACTGAATTAGGACATTCTAGCTCGCATATTAGTGTTGGTCTTTGGTTTGGTCGAGTTCTAGGTGTCCGGAACAACTCCGGCTTGAAGTACCCCTGCTGTCCTCAATTTCCTGCTACTGTTTTCCACTGTTTTGGTAATAGAAACACTTGTTCTTGCTGCTGCCTTTTATTTCCTGCAGCGTATACTGTCTGTGGGAGTTACCTACTTAAGTCCTAAGTGCTGTTCACACATTAGGAGTCCCTTAGAAGAAGTTTCCCAGCCGTGAGTGGTGGCTGTCCATTCAAAATCTGCACATGTTTGAGACTTATATTTGACCTTCGAGCTGTCCTAGTTGCTGTCCACTCTAGGAATCCTACCTTAAACTCACTAGACACATGCCCCCTTGTGTTAGGTTGCTGTCCCGAGTCTTCCAGCGGTATTTAGGAGCTTTAGGAGCCAGATTCCAGCAAATATAGGTGCTGTCCACCGCCCCTAAAACCTTCCCCAACCATCCCCAACCCGAACCTATGGACCCGATAAGACTTCAAAAGAGCTTAGATGATATCGTTGACCTAGTGGGCACTATGACTAGAATTATGACGGAGAAACCTATTGACTATCCCCCCTCGAATTATGTGTCACCCTCTGCTTTTCAACATAGGCCCAAGTTTAAGCCACAACGACCTCACTTTGAGCCACCTTACCATTTGCCTACCTTTGGTGGTTCTTTGGACCCTTACTATTTTAGGGGAATGGGTTAGACAATTAGAGGACTATTTTGAATCGCGTGAAATCCCTACCTCTCGCCAGTTTAGCATTGCTAGATCACACCTAAGCGGTAATGCTCTCCAATTTTGGATGAGGTTGGAAGATCATAAAGAGTCTCGTGGCGAATACCCCACCTCCGATTGGAAAAAACATGAAACGAGAACTTGGATTAAAGTACACTTCCCCTACTAGTGGTCACCCATCCTTTAGTAACATCAGGGTTGTTGCCCCACCCTATAGGTCCTCTCCAAAACTTAAAGGACGACCCTCTATTGGGTCTTCTGAGAGATCAATCTCTTATAGCTCCCCCCACTTAGACCCACTTCTAGCCATCCCATTCAACCTTTAGATTCCCCATTCCTTGACCCTGCAGGTGTGATTGTAACAAAGGAATGCATTAAGAAGAAGGGATCTCCTGAACCTAAGAATGAGTGCATCCATTTCGTGGATGCTAATGATATTAATGATAGCGAAGACTTCTTTGAGGATGAAACTGAAGTGATTAAATTAGACTCCCTGCCAGACTTAAACCCTGATTTAGGAAGTCTAGAACCTTTTAACCTCGAGACCTTAGCCCCTCTTGAGACTAATATCATTAACGATATCCCTTTGGATAAGGTCTGCCTGGACAATATTGATTTGATCCCGAAAGAGATTGACCTGACCTTGAACACAATGAAATTAAAATTGGAAGATTCTAATTTAATTACTGAAATGAATTTGGATAACTCTGATTTAATCTTGGATAGTTCTGATGGCGACTTAGCTAATCTCAAGTCGAATGTGAGTCAATCGAATTTGTCACATGATTCAAGTGAAACGGAACCTACGGATCTTAGGATTGAAACCAAACCTGATTTTACTTTGGAAGACAGTACCTTGAGTCTGAAATCCTTTGAGCCTAATTTGAATAATGAGCCTCCTTTTGTTTCATTAGAATCTAACTTTGGAGCTACTCCTTTGGATTTATATTTGATCAAGTGTGTCACTCCGGATTTCTTTCTTACTGTTATACCCACAGATGTCCTAGGAACTTCTCCCCATCTTATAAGTCCCATACCGGCTGACGTATCTTTGGGCTACCCCCCTTATGGATGTGAGTCAGGACCAATCATCTTATTTTATTCCTGATTCCTACATTTTGCCCGTTACAACCTCATTCTACCCTTATCAGGACCACTTCTATCCTAGTTGGATGAATTTGATAGATTACACTGCTACCTCTAGGAGACTGACCTCGACCATAGCTGAAACGTTACATGGAAGTGCCTTAGTAGCTAAGGATGTCTTTATTGCCCCCCCTAAACCAATTCCCTTAAATTTGGAAACTTTAAGTCCCCTCATTTTTAGTTTATCCCATCGTCATGCTTATCTATGTGTGCTTGTGAGTCTGTGTGTTTGCATGTTCGTTTCTTGTCGAGTTTGTCTCTGTTTAAAGCTTTGGTGTAAGCCCAAAGTCTTGTCAATCATCTTGCACATCGGGTTTGTCGCATCAGCATTTGCATCGCATATCCAGGAATTGCATCAAGAAATTAATAAAAGAAACGTGCAAAGTAAAGAGAAGTACAAACTTAATGCTGACCTTAAGAGACGCTTCAAGGAGTTCGAAGTTGGAGACTATGTCATGGTTCGGATTCGTCCTGTGACAACCGGTTCATCCGGCCGGTTCACCCGAACCGGCCGGCCCGCCTTTATTTATCCCGCGGAACAGACAGTTCGCGGAACCGAGCAGTCGCGCGAACAGGAAGGGGCGGACGGTCGGGAATTCACGCGAGAGCAAGGTAGAATTCGTTTTCTTCCAATTTTAGCAAACGAGCGCGTTGGAGGGTAAGATTTAACAACTCCTTTTCGTTCTTATTGTTATAGAAACAAAGGTTGGAGAGAATTTTGCAACGAAAGGAAGAAACGACCGAGGAAAAATAAGGAAAAAGGTTTGTTGAAATTTCTTTTAGATTTTCCTATAAATTTCTTCTCCTCCTTCGTTTAAAGTGAGCGATATATTTCTTTGAAGGTTAAGGAAGGGATTGAAGCGAGGAAAAAGGAAATTTCGGGAAGAAGGATTTTGGGAGATTTGGAAAATCCAATTGTAAGAAATTCTATTTCGAAACTATTCTCGAGTTTTATTTGATAAAGCAAATTCATAAAAACTTTATTTCTTGATGATAGAGATTTGGAGAGAAATTCGAAGTAACACCCTTCGTCGAAGACCTGAAAAGTTCAAGTGGGTATTTTTTTTAAAAGTTTAAAATTTCTTTATTTCCATTCTATTTTTGTTTAGAAAGAAGTATATGCGAAATTGATAGATGTATGATTTTTTTTCTACTTTTGGAGAAATAGTTAACTAAAATAAGCAACGACATGTATGAGTACAATTATAGAAAAGAAAAAGGATATGTTATGAGTATATCAAAGAATTAGAAAGTAAAGTTTAGAAAGAAAATATATACATGTACATGATTCGTATATGCAAATGACAAGTAATATTTATAGAGATACAAGTAAGATGTGTTGTATGCAATTGTATCAATAACGATGAAAATGAGAAAAGAAAAAAATAAAGGAAAAGGGTATTGAAAACGACAGGAGTCACCCCCTTATGGTACTGGCTGGGGACGCCGTACTCGTGCACGAAAAAAGGAAAAGGAAATTTCTATGGAAATGGGGAAAAGGAAATTAAATGGAAAAGGTTGTACCTTTAGGTACTTTGAGACGGTGCTCCTGTGCAAATTAAATGGGAAAAGGAAATGTAAATGAAATATCAAAGATAACAAATGCTTCAAATTGTTTTAAATGAAAATATTCAAAGAAGTATTAAATTAATGAATTGAAATAAACAAGATTAAGAAAGGAAAAGAATATATGTTAATTTATATTTTTATATAAATTATATAGTTACCCACTGAGTTTACTTAGTAAACTCAAACCACGAGTTTAAATGTTTCAGGAAATTCCTAAGAGAAGTAATGGCTGAAAGAGAAGAAGAACATGTTTACAGAAGGCGAGGTGCAAATGACAACAGGTAAAATAGAAATTTTTTTATTAGTGGCTCTTCAGTTTATAGAAAAGTTTTGATGATGAGTAAATTTATACTTTTGGAAATGTACTACCGTCCGACTTTTCGTACCCGCCTCGTTAAATCGAGCATCCGGGACGGGTCGTGACAAAAGTGGTATCAGAGCCAATTAAGATCTGAATCATACTGAAAGAGCCATTAGGATGAATATCAATGATTGAAAGTTTAATGTGAAATGAATATTTATTGACAACAGGAATCAAGATAATCCTAGAGAAGAGGAAGTGGGAAGATCAGTGCCTAATGTTAATGTTAATTCTGATGCACTGGCACAAATGATGACAGCTGTAACTCAACTGATTCAAGATACAAGAAATCAACCATCGGGGAGTAGTAGTGGTGGTGGAATAGTTATGGATAAATATCTGAAATTATTTCAGGATATGAGACCACCATTATTCAAAGGTATAGAAGGATCAATAGAGGCTGAAAATTGGTTGCTGAGGATTGAAAAGATATTAGAAGGAATGTACTGTCCAGAAGAGAGAAAAGTTTCCTTGGCAACGTTTGCATTAGAAGGAGAAGCTGAAAGATGGTGGAGAGGCCTGTATCAAGAAAAATTTGAAGGAATACCTGGCATGCAAATCAGATGGAATGATTTTACTCAAGTGTTCAGGGATTGGTTTCGTACCCTCCTTCTGCGAGGAGGCAAATGCAGGACAAGTTTATGAGGTTGATACAAGGAGACAAATCAGTTATGCAGTATGAAGCTGAATTTACAACGTTAGCCAGATATGCTCCTCAGTTAGTACATACTATGGATGATAAATGTCATCGCTTCTTAGCTGGACTGAAGGATGCAATTAGATTACCCCTAGTTCCTCTTGGAATTGAAGATTATACAGTGCTGGTTGAAAGAGCTAGAAGACTAGAAGCAGACCTGCAAAATACTCAAAGGAGACGTGATTTTCAAAAGAGGAAAAGTGGAGAAGTTATAGAAACCCCTCAAGATTCACATAGCAAGTCTATATCACAAGGTGGAAAGTTTAATTGGAAAAAGACAAAGTCCCAGTAGCAGTGACAGTTCAAGTGTGAACAGTTGTAGCAAATGTGGAAGACAACATAAAGGAGAATGCTTATCTGGTACAAATAATTGCTTTTGGTGTCATCAACCAGGTCATATAGCTAAGAACTGTCCTACTCTGGGGCAAAGACCAACAGGAGAGTCAAGAATGAATACTGGATCTCAGAGGAATGTTGGAAGACCAAGAACAGTGGAATCAGCTGCATCAACTCCAGGATCAAGTCAAAGCCGACAGAATACTCTGCCTAGAGTATATGCACTAACTCAGAAGGATGCTAAGGATTCACCTGAAGTGATTACAGGTGATAAAAAATGAGAAGTGAATGAATATGTATTATGAAAATATTATTAAAAGAATGATGTATGTTTATGTTTTCTTATGAATTTTATAGGTATAATTATGATGCAAGGAAAGCCTGTACGGATTCTATTTGATACAGGAGCTTCACACTCCTTCATTTCAGAAGAATTGGTTAAAAGTGTTGGATTGAATTGAATGTTTGTGAAATCAATGTACTTTTGAAAGTTTTAATGCCAGATGGATCATTTATAAATGTGAAAGGTGTATGTAAAGTGACTTTCAAATTAAATGAAAGAGAGTTTGAAGCTTCAATGAATGTTTTTACCATTGCAAGAGTTTGATATGATATTGGGAATGGATTGGTTATCAAAGCATTTTGTGATTATTGATTGCAACAAGAAAATTTTGAAGTTTAAATTTCCAGAAGGAGAATTGAAGTTTTATGGTGAGAGAGGAATTTCTTCAATGATAATCACTTATTTGAAAGCATATAAATTTGTATCCAAGGGATGTCAGTGTTTTCTTGCTCAAGTAAAGGATACAAATAAAGAAGTTAAAGAGTTGAAAGATATACCTGTAATCAGAGAATATCCAGAGGTGTTTTTAGATGATTTGCCAGGATTACCACCAGAAAGAGAGAGATAGATTTCACTATTGAATTGATACCGGGTTCAGAACCAGTGGCAAGAGCACCTTACAGAATGGCAGTCAAAGAGTTACAGGAGCTGAAATGTCAGTTACAGGAATTGCTCGATAAGGGGTTCATTAGGCCAAGTTCCTCACCATGGGGAGCTCCAGTACTATTTGTAAAGAAGAAAGATGGGAGCTTCAGAATGTGCATAGATTACAGAGAACTGAATAAGCTTACTGTTAAGAATAAATATCCATTGCCCAGGATTGATGATCTTTTTTGACCAACTGGAAGGGGCTACAGTTTTCTCAAAAATTGATTTGAGATCTGGATATCATCAGCTACGGATTAAGGAAGAAGATATAGCAAAGACAGCTTTCAGAACTAGATATGGTCATTATGAATTTGTGGTAATGCCATTTGGGGTGACAAATGCACCAGCTGTATTTATGGATTTGATGAACAGAGTTTTTAAGCCATTCCTGGACATATTTGTGATTGTGTTTATTGATGATATTCTGATTTATTCAAGAGATGAAGAAAGCCATTCCAGTCATCTGCAGGCAGTGTTGCAAACATTAAAGGAGAACAAGTTATATGCCAAATTTTCAAAATGTGAATTTTGGCTGAGCAGTGTAAACTTTCTGGGGCATGTGATTAGCGGCGAAGGAATTTCAGTGGATCAAAATAAAATTCAAGCTATATCAGATTGGCCAAGGCCAACGACTGTTTCAGAGGTGAGGAGCTTTCTTGGACTTGCTGGTTACTATAGGAGATTTGTAGAGGGGTTCTCTCAAATAGCAGTGCCATTATCCAGATTAACCCAGAAAGCATTGAAATTTGAATGGAGTGATCAGTGTGAAAGAGCTTTCCAGAAGTTAAAGAATTGCCTAATGACTGCCCCAATCTTGACAATTCCATCAGGTTCAGAAGGGTTTCAAATTTTCTGCGATGCTTCCTTAAGGGGACTTGGTTGTGTACTGATGCAACATGGTAGAGTGGTGGCCTATGCTTCAAGGCAACTGAAAATTCATGAAAAGAACTATCCTACTCATGATTTAGAATTGGCAGCTGTAGTTTTTGCACTTAAAATATGGAGACATTATCTGTATGGGGTCAGATGTGAAGTGTTTACAGATCATAAAAGCCTCAAGTACATTTTCAATCAAAAAGAGCTTAATTTGAGGCAGAGAAGGTGGTTAGAGCTCATTAAAGATTACGACTTGGACATACAATACCATCCTGGAAAGGCAAATGTAGTTGCAGATGCACTTAGCAGAAAAACCTTTGGAAATGCAAATTGGCTAATCACCCAACAGGAGCAGATTATCAGAGATATGGAAAAGTTAGAGATTTCAGTAGTCAATCAAAAGGAGACAAAAGATATGATGTTGAATCAACTGATGATCCAATCTACCTTGAAAGATAGAGTGCTCAATTCATTATCTCAAGATGAAAAATTTCAGGCCATCATACAGAAGGTACAAACAGGACAGTTAGAGAACTTTGTTATTGATGAAGAAGGGTTATTAAAGTATAAAGACAGGATTTGTATTCCAAATGCTGGAAGCTTAAGAGAAGAGATATTGCAGGAAGCCCACCTCTCAACATATGAAATTCACCCAGGTAGTACAAAGATGTATCAAGAACTCAGAGGTTTATTTTGGTGGCCGGGATTAAAGAGAAATGTTGCAGAATTTGTAGCAAAATGCATTCCTTGTCAGATGATTAAAGCAGAACATCAAAGGCCAGGTGGACAACTACAACCCTTACCTATACCTGAGTGGAAATGGGAAGACATTGCGATGGATTTTGTAGTTGGATTACCTAGGTCAAGGCAGAGTCGAGATGCAATATGGGTCATTATTGACAGATTAACCAAATCAGCTCATTTCTTACCGATCAGACAGACAGATTCAGTGGAAAAGTTGGCAAAGCTATATGTTGATGAAATTGTGAGATTACATGGAATTCCAAAATCTATAGTTTCAGACAGAGATGCCCGTTTTACTTATAAATTGTGGAAGAAAATTCAGGAGGCTTTGGGTACACGATTGACTTTCAGTACAGCATTTCATCCACAGACAGATGGACAATCAGAAAGAACAATTCAGACTTTAGAAGATTTAATGCGATTATGTGTTTTAGATTTTGGAGGAAATTGGGAGATTCACATACCATTGATTGAATTTTCTTACAACAACAGTTATCAAGCTAGCATTGGAATGGCACCATATGAAGCTCTTTATGGAAGAAAATGCAGAACACCATTGTGTTGGGTAGAAATTGGTGAAAGAAAGGTAATCGGAACTGAAATGGTAGATGAGACTACTAGCAAAATCAGATTGATTAGAGACAGATTAAAGGCAGTTCAAGACAGGCAACGAAAGTATTATGATGCAAAGCACCGACCAGTGGAATTTGAAGTTGGAGAGTTTGTTTTCTTAAAAAGTTAGCCCAATGAAAGGTGTTCAAAGATTTGGAAAGACAGGGAAGTTGAGCCCAAGATTCATAGGTCCCTATGAAATCATTGAAAAGATTGGGAATATGGCATACAAATTGGATTGTACCAGTACCAGTACACATGCAAGGAATTCATAATGTGTTTCACATATCAGTGCTTCGGAAGTATGTCTCAGATGATTCTAAAAGAATACAGTCAAAATCCATTGAATTGCAACCTGATTTGAGATATGTTGAGGAACCTGAAAGAATACTGGATTATGATGTAAAACAACTGAGACATAGGACAATTCCTTTTGTAAAGATTTTATGGAAACATGGATTAGAAAGAGATGCCACCTGGGAGCAAGAAGCTGAAATGAGGAGTCAATATCCTCATTTATTTAATTAAGGTACGTTTTCTTTTACTTGATTTTAATTTCGAAGACGAAATATTTTAAGGAAGGGAGATTGTGACAACCGGTTCATCCGGCCGGTTCACCCGAACCGGCCGGCCCGCCTTTATTTATCCCGCGGAACAGACAGTTCGCGGAACGAGCAGTCGCAGTCGCGCGAACAGGAAGGGGCGGACGGTCGGGAATTCACGCGAGAGAGCAAGGTAGAATTCGTTTTTTTCTTCCAATTTTAGCAAACGAGCGCGTTGGAGGGTAAGATTTAACAACTCCTTTTCGTTCTTATTGTTATAGAAACAAAGGTTGGAGAGAATTTTGCAACGAAAGGAAGAAACGACCGAGGAAAAATAAGGAAAAAGGTTTGTTGAAATTTCTTTTAGATTTTCCTATAAATTTCTTCTCCTCCTTCGTTTAAAGTGAGCGGTATATTTCTTGAAGGTTAAGGAAGGGATTGAAGCGAGGAAAAAGGAAATTTCGGGAAGAAGGATTTTGGGAGATTTGGAAAATCCAATTGTAAGAAATTCTATTTCGAAACTATTCTCGAGTTTTATTTGATAAAGCAAATTCATAAAAACTTTATTTCTTGATGATAGAGATTTGGAGAGAAATTCGAAGTAACACCCTTCGTCGAAGACCTGAAAAGTTCAAGTGGGTATTTTTAAAAGTTTAAAATTTCTTTATTTCCATTCTATTTTTGTTTAGAAAGAAGTATATGCGAAATTGATAGATGTATGATTTTTTTCTACTTTTTTTGAGAAATAGTTAACTAAAATAAGCAACGACATGTATGAGTACAATTATAGAAAAGAAAAAGGATATGTTATGAGTATATCAAAGAATTAGAAAGTAAAGTTTAGAAAGAAAATATATACATGTACATGATTCGTATATGCAAATGACAAGTAATATTTATAGAGATACAAGTAAGATGTGTTGTATGCAATTGTATCAATAACGATGAAAATGAGAAAAGAAAAGAATAAAGGAAAAGGGTATTGAAAACGACAGGAGTCACCCCCTTATGGTACTGGCTGGGGACGCCGTACTCGTGCACGAAAAAGGAAAAGGAAATTTCTATGGAAATGGGGAAAAGGAAATTAAATGGAAAAGGTTGTACCTTTAGGTACTTTGAGACGGTGCTCCTGTGCAAATTAAATGGGAAAAGGAAATGTAAATGAAATATATCAAAGATAACAAATGCTTCAAATTGTTTTAAATGAAAATATTCAAAGAAGTATTAAATTAATGAATTGAAATAAACAAGATTAAGAAAGGAAAGAATATATGTTAATTTATATTTTTATATAAATTATATAGTTACCCACTGAGTTTACTTAGTAAACTCAAACCACGAGTTTAAATGTTTCAGGAAATTCCTAAGAGAAGTAATGGCTGAAAGAGAAGAACATGTTTACAGAAGGCGAGGTGCAAATGACAACAGGTAAAATAGAAATTTTTTTATTAGTGGCTCTTCAGTTTATAGAAAAGTTTTGATGATGAGTAAATTTATACTTTTGGAAATGTACTACCGTCCGACTTTTCGTACCCGCCTCGTTAAATCGAGCATCCGGGACGGGTCGTGACACGTCCGGAACGGTTCCCTCCAGAGGCCGTTAAGAAACTTCATGCTAAGAGCGCAGGTCCCTTTAAAATAACTTCAAAAATAAACAGTAATGCCTATGTCTTGGACCTTCCCGAAGGTTTCAACATGAATCCCACGTTTAACATAGAGGATCTAGTAGCCTTTGATGGACCTGATTTTAACCCTGAAAATCCACTACATCTTGAGCCTTGTGAGTCCATACCTTGTGAGATCCCCAGCCTACCCCCACTTTCCAAAATCCCCCCATTACCTAATGCGGAGAAGATTGAAACCATACTCAGTGATGAGATCATTTCCTCCAGGAACGGCGGTCGCCAAAGATACTTAGTTCGTTGGAGAGGACAGCCAGAGACGGAGGACACGTGGTTGGATCGTGAGGAGATACAGAGACTAGACCCCGACCTGCTGGAGTTGTACGAGAGTTCTCAGGACCCTTACTCGACGGGGTCGAGCTTTCTCCCACCTGGGGAGAATGATGGGGACATCCGATTTCGACATATGTACCATCGCCGGGGACGGCGATCGACGGCGACGATTCAGAGTCTGTATTTTGATGCTTTAGTTTTCTTTTCATGATTTTATTTCTTGTTTTCCATTTGTACCCCCATGAGGGATGTAGTGCTTATTGTAGCCCGAGGGCATCTTTGTCTTTATGCATTTTATTTTATTGTAAAGCCTATCTAAGAGGCTCTTGTCATTGTATTGGGATTATTGCTTAATGAATGAAAATTTCCTCCATATTGTTCTCTTTGGTGAGTGCAAGAAAGATCTCTTGGTGAGTTCTTCCCCTTGAGATCTCTTAGTGAGTTCTCTAGTTATCTTGTTTTATTTATTTGTTTTCTACATGATATTTTCCCCACTAGAGAATTCCCCAAAAGCCTCTCTCCCTTTGCTCTTGCCGCCGGCCCAAGGGAGTTCCCCCACCGCCGGCCTAGCCCCATCCCGCCGCCCACCACCTTGCCGGCCAAACCCCTCATACGCCTCATCCTAGAATTCTCTCCCAACCTCAAATTAGAGTTTGAAATTTCAAAATTTGAAATATTTCCTAATTTGGAAATCCAAATATGGAAAGTTTTCATGATGAAAGTTTCAAAATTCAAATCTAATTAGTTTGGATTTTGAAACTCTCGCCACGTCATCCAATCAAGCATTAACTCCCATTATTTTCTCCACAAATTGCTCTCCCTCTTGAGCATGCCGCCGGCCCCCCCTTCCCCAATCAAGCCCCCATTAATTGCTCACTTAACTTCCTTAATTCTAATTTGAAATTCAAATTAGAGAGCATTTATTTTCCCTCCCATTGGAATTAAAACTGAAATAATTTCAGTTTAATTCCTCTCCCAATTCCCTCTCCCTCTCATAAAGCCGCCGGCCCCCCCTCTTGAATGCCCCCATTAATTTCGGCATTAAACCTCCCTCCTCAATTGGAATCCTAATTAAATTCAAAATTGTTTCCCTCCAATTTCACTAAAACTGAAATTAAACTTCAGTTTTTTTTTTTTTTTTTTTTTTTGAAATTCTCCTCCCTCTCCCATCCATACCGCCGGCCTCCCCTTGGATTCTCCAAGCCGCCGCCCACTTTCCCCATCCTTTTAGAGGTCTTCTTGCGGCAACTACTTAGCGCCTTCTCCATGTTTCATGGCGGATCCCGAACTCGAATGGGGACTAGTGTTTGATGCTCAAGGAAACCTCGACGTACTACGCTCTCCTTTCTTTGACGCCGGATTCGAATCCGACGAAGACACGGTGGGGGATTACTTGGAACGGATTCTTCCCTCTCTCATCAAAGTTATTGATAGACAACGGCCGGAGTACAATTGGTCTATCGACGGGCGATCTTCCACACATCTTCCAAATCCGGCGCCCTCCTCTCCTCCTCTACGGATCTACGGCATCGTCTTCCTCGGAGTGGTCTCTTCACTAGCGTGGCTCTTCTTCTCCCAACAAGCTTAGAGATAGGTAAATGAGAGCGGCCTCAAGGTGAGCCATCGCTTTGTTAACCTTGGGATTCTCGTTGATCTAGTCATTCGCATTGCTTTATTGGAGTCGTTATTTTATTGATCTTGTAAACTTAGTCGAATTATCTTGCCTAAGCATGGTTAACTTCCAAGATCTCCTTTGATTTGTCAATTTCGCAAAGCTAGAGAATGTACGTTCATTATTTTACATAACTTCTATTAATTTCATAAGATTTGATTCCTGGATTCACATCAGCGCATGTGCGACACCTCGGAGGAAATTTGTCAATTGTTCTTCTACAACCATGTTTCTGCTATCCCTGATCAAACCAAGACTTTGCACCAATGACTTCAACTATAAAATCGCATCAGCGGGTAGTTGAAAAAAATTATATGCTTGCAATGGGTGGTCATCGAGGATATCAGCAACGTACTCTTTACCAGTATACGTTCTGTTGAACATGGGACGTTGTAATATGGGTTCATCATCGGATGAGCTATCATCATCCAGAATTGTTGGCATGAGGTCAACTATTGCATTACTTATTTCCAATTGGGCGTTTAGCAAACTGTTGAAATTGTTGGTTTCATCTATTGCAGATAGTTCGGCATTCCTGTTTAGCTTATGATTTAGTTGCTTCACAAAAAATCCAAGTAGGGCGGTAATATTTTGTGCAATGAATAATAAGATGGGTTAAACGTTCAAATTCCTGAAATGCATTTCATTGACTAATACTCTTATCGAAATATCATTTGATATAGCAGCAAACAAATTAGCACAAGTACAGAACGAACATACAAAAGCTACAACCACATACATATTATGCTAAGGCGACAAAGTTAATTTGAAGGTAACCATGCTGGGGAGGCATAGAAATGAGAGTGGGAGCTAAGAACCTTTTCGATCCAACCACGAAGCACAGGACCATTCCATTTCATAAAAATAATATTATCTTCTGTGTTTTCTAGGAGAGCATTTGGACCGCAAGAATTGTTTCGGTGATGATATTCTCAATTGTACCCAATTTATCAACACACTATGACATATCAAATCGACTTATTCTTGCTTGGTTGGCTAGGATCCTCCGTATTAGTGTTATGACGATTGAACAAGTTCGTTATTCGAACTTTTTCTGATTTCATTTTATTACGTGGTGCAAGTCCTTCTGTTTCTTCACTTGATCTTTTTGAACGACTTTGCGATGTTGTTCTCGATGGCAATTCGAGATCTTCATCAACTTCCATAAAACTAACACCATTCGTGGCCATAAAATCATCTCCTTTTGGTTCTACGTCAGCTATGGCTTCCTCTACATCTGGATTAGCATTTCGAGTGGACCGTGTGGTATTTCCTATTGCAATGTTGTCCCCACAAATTTTTTCAAAAACCTCGTATTGGTGAAAAGGATTTCTTTAGTAAAGATTTTTAATAAATATATAAGTTAAAGGGAAATGAGTAGTTTAGGATGAAAAGTAACTTATATTAGCTCATCCCACACTTCGTCAATAGATACCGGCATATGCAGATTGGTATCCTAGCCCCAACCACTACGATTTAATAGTTGAAAGACCATGCGAAAATCAGAATTCATGTTTTTGTATCTGATCATTAAGACAGATTTTGTATAAGTGGTGCCTAGATGACAATTTAAGCATGCACAAAATCGGCCCACATTTCCTTCTTTAGCATGCTATTTGAAATATTTCCACATAAGAATTGCTCTAATAGTAGAGCACTAAGAACATCATTATGAAGCTCTAGCCACATAGGTGTTCTGTTTAACCCCTTGTGTTGATCCGTACTAATCGACATATCTTTCTCCGCCTTTGTGTATTAGCTCTAGCCTCTCCCGTTGTATGTACTTCCCCTTCAATAATCAATTCATTCGAACAATGCAATTAAATAAGCTTCAATTAATTCTTTAATAATTTAGACATGAGAGTTGTTCAGCGTAAATATTACTTTGGTAATGAATATATATTGTTGTGACTATGCAATGTTCTGCATTGATTGTCAGTATATCGATAAGGTAGATAATTGGTGTTTGAAGACTCCTTATCACTCAGGTTCTCTACACCATAGAATTGGATGGGTGTTGAAATCTCTCGAGAGCCATCATTCTAAAATGGTCCTCGCATTTTTTTGGATGAGTGAGACATTTCTACAACAATTTTATTACGTCGATGAGTGGTGAACTTTTTTTCCTTGAGAAATCATCAAGTCCTCATCATCAAGAGCTCCTCCTAAGCTTAAAAACTTGTGACGCTTCCTCACAATCGGATTTCAAAAATGAGACTGACACTTTAAACATGTACTACAATACTTAACCAAATGCAAAAGGATTAAATATTTTGATGACTTAGCAGATAATGAGGTATATGTTACAAAATTTTAACTGAACAACAATTAAATCCTGCTCAAATCCGGTGTGACTAGAAAAATAATGGTTCAAAAAATGAGGCATATTACTAAATCTATACTGCAGTAAAGGACACTAGATGGCAAAAATAGATCAAGAAGCACGGGTTAATGGATAAGAAAAATACAATAGAATATATACATGAGCAAGTAAACAAGAGAATACACGCCTTTCCTGAATGTGGTAGGCGTGAGAGCAGATCGCTCGTTCAACGGGTGAACCCTAAGCGACGGGAGGTAGAGGATATGAGATGCTAGGGAGAAACCCATACCTCTTTGTAAAACGGTATCCTGCGACCAATCGGGATGGAGAGCAAGCAAAGTCATTGATGCGGACATCCAACCGTCCATGTCTATCCGAGGAGCTGAAGATCAACGGCTGTCATCGTCCCACGTTATCTTATATTTTTTTTGTAATTTTTAAATTTTTATTATAAATTTTCCGTTTTTACCCTCACTTAAGAGGGTCGTCCTATGTAAGTCATAGGGGCATATGTGTCTTGTTTTAGTTTCTTAGGCCTATATATAGAGGCCCTTTCTTGTGTAATGGGATGATGAATTGTTAATAAAATTTTATTCTACTTGTTTGATCTCTTAGTGAGTTCATGAGAGGAGAAAGATCTCTTTGTGAGTTCTGAGATTCCCAAGATCTCTTTGTGAGTTCTTGAGAAAGTGGCACTTGTAGATCTCTTTGTGAGTTCTATTGGAGGTGTTGCTCGAGGTGTGTAGCTACGGATTTTCTTTTTCCTAAACCCAATTTATTTCTTCTCTACCTAACCAAACTCTCTTCCTCCCAAATTCCCTTCCACCGGCCCCCATAAGTCCACTGCCGGCCACCCCAGGCCGATCCCGCCACCGACGGCTCCGCCGGCCTCCTTGGGACGGCCAAGCCACCGGCCTCCAACCCTCCACCCGCCGGCCCTCTCTCCACCACTCCATATTGAAATTAAAATTTCGAATTTCAAATTCTTTCCATATAAGGAATCCCAAATTAGAAAAGTTTCTTTCATGAATCCAATTTCAACATAAATCAAATTGGAGTTATTATTTTTCTTTCCTAATATTCACTACCTATTTGGAAAGCCTCACCCAACCCACATGTTTGAAATTCAAATTTCAAAAGGGCATTAATTTCTTCTCTAAAATAAGGCCAAGTAATTAAGAGAGCCATTAATTGAATTTAAAATTCAAATTTGAAATTCAAAAGCTTTCCAAATACTAGCACTTAAATTAGGAAACCCCTCTTTGAACTAAAATCTGAATTTTGATTCAAATTTTCTTTAATGCTTTGAATAATATGTGGGCCCCACTTAATTAACCATAATTCCCCTCTCTCCTCTCTCTCTATGGCCGGCCACTCTCCATGAGCTTTCTCTCTCCAATTTCATTAATATCCCCCCTCATTAAGCCTCCCTAATTACCTCCCACAATTCCCTCTCATCCAATTTAATTCTCCTTGTTAAAATTTGAATTTAAATTCAAATTCATCCTGCTAATTCCACTTAATCTGAAAATTAACTTCAGATTTCTATTCTCTCCCCCCAAATTGATTTGGGATTTAATTAATCTTGCCACCTAGGTAAGTAAATTAATCTCAAGACTATTTCTCATTGTTATTCCGAAATTTTTCTGCTATACTCTTCAATTTCTACATCCAGAAACCCGGAACGCAGCAGTTCTTCATGCCAAACTGCTGTCCAGAATTTTTCTGGACAGATTTTATGCATTGTCCTGAGATCCGATCACCCCTAGAGCTGCTGCCAAGGTTCCTAAGGTCAAGGCATGCTGTCCAAACTTTCGTACCAGCTGTCTGAAGATTTTGGTTCGCTTTCCAGGGAAGTCTGCACATGTTTTCTTGCTTTCCAACCATTTGGAAGGACTTCAAATGCTGCCCGGACGTTCTAGGTTGCTGATCACACGTTCAGGAAGGTTCTTAGATGCCACCTACTTCCTCCCAAGCCTTCCTTCCAACAGTCGCGGGAACTAAGTATTTTCTAATTACTTGGATCATCCTTGCATGTACGTTTTACATCAGCATATTTCAAATGGGGCAAGTTGTTGCAAGAAAACAAGATTCGATAAAATTGTATACATATCACCTCCGGTAAGAAGTAAAGACGAGATGGAGAGCACATAGCATCGGGGATGGAGAGTGAAGCCATGCTTTCAAATGAGTCAACTTGACGCAAGAAGACCGGACACATACCTTCCGGCCATGGTAAGAAGTTAAGTCCACCACCTAACTCGGTAAACAGTAGTTCCTTCTTCCTTTCGCGCGCTTCTTCGTCTAAATCCCACAAATCCTCTAAACTATTAGATTTACTAAATCCAGGATTTAGCCCAAAAAGGTGCTAACGAATGATTTATTTTGCCATGAGATTTACGTCAAGTGTAAATCCCATTTGGCAAGATTTACGCTAAATCCTGCTCAAATCCGGTGTAAATCCAATTTTTAAACAGCCCGTAAGAGAATTTTGGTCAAGATGGATCCCAATATCACTAGATTTACTTTGAGATGAGCACAATACATACTTTTTATATATTAAACTCATCTAAAAGCAAATCCAATGATATTTAAACCTATCTAAAACTTCTTTTTTTTCACATGTTATCCTAGGCTAAAAATTTTTCCAATATTTTAATATAATCTCCTTCAAATATCAGAGTTTTACCAAATAAACAAATATTACTATATACATCAATATTCTCACTCCTAAAGATTGAGCCTATGTTGCACGGACACTCCTATTTACAAGGCGTGCTGTATCGGACACGTGTCGGATACGGATACGCCTCCGATACAGCACGGATACGTGTCGGATACGGCTTTGTCGTCTCCAATTAAAATATTATTTAAATTTGACTGGACATGCGTATCCGCTATGCGTGTCCTATTAAAAAAAAAAACGAAGCCGCAATTTACCCTATTCATTTCGGCTTTACGGCATTTCCGCTCAATATCCATATTCATTTATGCGGCTGAAACATTTCAAAGAGCTAGGTTTTTCGTTTCCACACAAGTGTTCGTCTTCTTCGTTATAGTTGAAGGAGCGGCTCGATGACGCGAGCATAGAAGCAAACAGGATCATCCTTTGTAGACAAAGAGGCTTGATGACATGAACATTAAAGTCGATAGGATCATCCTTCTTTGACGGAGCGGCTCGACAGCGCGAACAGTGAAGGCGACGTGAGCAGTGAAGGTTCGTTTTCTTCGTTCTTCGTTTTCTTGATCATAAGCTCGGTATCGAAACTCGGTACTCGGTACCGCTTGGTACCGAACGGTACTGGAACTCAGTATTGCTTGGTATTGCTCAATACCGAGCGGTACTGGAACTCAGTACCGCTCGGTATTGGAACTCGGTACTGCTCGGTACTGTAACTCGGTATTGCTCGGTACTACTCGGTACCGAGCGGTACTGGAACTTAGTACTGCTCGGTATTGGAACTCGGTACCGCTCGGTATTGGAACTCAGTATCGCTCGGTACTGTAACTCGGTATTGCTCGGTATAGAGGGGTACCGAATGGTACTAAACGGCACCGAGAAGCTAAAACATGCTCGGTACCGCTCGGTATCTTTCCATAAAAATAAACAGCACTTCAAAATTACTCTCACAAAAAAAAATTTGTTCCGAGGGCGCTACCCTCTGAAACCCCCACAGGGGCGCTGCCCCTTGACCCCCATGCTCAATCGACCCCACCAGGGGGCGCCTTGGACCCCCGGCAGAGTCGCAACATATCTACACTTTCACTTAATTTTTTTCATGTTTCAAATTCATATGTTTTAATTTGTATAGATCCTTTGTAGGATAATGAGCTCTAGTGGAGTGGGAATTGGTTCTGATGATGGTCCATCAGAAATCAATATTGAAGATAACAAACCTCTATAGGGTTATGTTACAAAAATAAGTAAAACATCAGAAAGGGGAGGCAATATTGCATTCAAATGCAATTTTTGTAATGCAACATACAAAAGATCATTTTATAGAGTGAAAGTTCATTTGTTGAAGATTAGTGGTCATGGAATCAAAGTTTGCCGGAAGATAAGCTCATCACAAATGGCTGAATTACAAAGGAAAATCAGTGAAGCTGAGCAAAGGATTAAAAAAGAGCTTCCAAAATATATTCCACTTCCAAGCACTCATGCTTCATATCCTTCATCATCTTCTTAAATTAGATGTGATGATAGTAGTATAAACAAAGGGCATTTTCGAATGGAGGGATTTGAACCAAAAAGAAGAAAACATGTTGTAAATAGTGCTTTGGAGAAAGCGTTTAATTTACAAATGAGAGAACAACTAGACAGGAAAATAGCTAGAATGTTTTACACAGCTGGACTTCCTTTTAACCTAGCAAGGAATCCACATTACAAGAATGTCTTTACATATACATGCAATAACAATCTTGCAGGATACGTGCCACCAGGATATAATGTCATTAGAACGAAGTTGTTGCAAAGAGAGAGGGATAATATTGCGAAGTTGCTCAAGCCTACTAGAGGAGTTCGGAAGGAAAAAGGGGTTACTTTGATTTGTGATGGGTGGACAGATCCACAAAGAATATCACTTATCAACTTCATGGCTATAACAGAGAGTTATCCTATGTTTATCAAAGCTGTAAACTGTGAAGAGCAGTACAAGAATAAGTTCTTCATTTCTAATTTAATCAAAGAAGTTATCATAATGGTGGGGCCTTCAAACATCATTCAGTTCATTACTGATAATGCACTTATTTGTAGAGCTGAAGATCTACTTGTAGAGCAAGCATATCCCATATTTTATGGACACCATGTGTTGAACATACGCTTAATCTTGCTTTGAAGAACATTTGTGCAGCTAAGAATACCGAGGCAAATGAAATCACCTATAATAAATGTCATTGGATCACAGTGATTGCTGGAGATGCAATTGTAATTAGGAATTTTATTATGAATCACTCCATGAGACTCTCTATGTTCAATGATTTCTCTAATTTGAAGATGCTTGCAGTTGCTGAAACTCGGTTTGCCTCAGTTATAGTGATGTTGAGAAGATTCAAAAAAATAAAAAATGCTCTTCAAGCTATGGTGATCAGTGACAAATGGTCATGTTATAAGGAAGATGATGTTGGAAAGGCTAGGTATGTAAAAGAGAAGCTTTTAAATTATTTATGATGGGATGAGATTGAATACATCATAAATTTCACATACCCAATTTATGAGATTTTGAGAGTAGCTGATACGGATAAGTCTTGTTTATATCTCATTTATGAGGTGTGGGATTCAATGCTAGCCAAAGTAAAAGAAATTATATATAGACATGAGAGAAAGGCACTTCATGAAGACTCAAGCTTCTGGGATGTTATTTATGCTATTCTAGAAAATAGGTGGAGCAAAAGTAATACACATTTACATTGCTTGGCTCACTCACTAAATCCCAGGTAAATTTTAACATTTTTTCATTATGAATTCACAATTGGTTGTTTTGTAATTTCAACATTTATTTATTATTTCATTTTAATGTTATTTGAAGATATTCAACTAAAGAATGGCTTCAAGAGGATCCTCAAAGAGTTTCTCCACAGAAAGATTTAAAAATTTTAAATATGAGGAAGACATGTTTGAAGCATTATTTTCCAAATAAGGAGGAGAGAAGAAGTGTCAACATTAAGCTTGCTAAATTTTTTAGTTATTTAGAGGACTTTGGTGACCAAGAGTCATTGCGTGATAGATGGAGAATTGATCCGAAAATGTGGTGGATTATACATGGAGCTTCAGCACCTCTACTTCAAACAATCACCATAAAATTGTATGGCCAAGTTTCATCATCATCCTGTTGTGAAAGAAATTGGAGCACATACTCATTCATCCAATCAATGAAGAGAAATAAAATTACTCCACAACGAGCTGAAGATTTAGTTTATGTGCATACAAACCTTCGACTTCTCTCAAGGAAAACTCCAACTTATATGGAGGGAGACAACAGGATGTAGGATGTTGCTGGAGATGGATTTGAATCTCTTGAGGATATGGGAATATTAGAAATTGCTAATCTTTCACTTGATGAGCCTGAATTGGAAGCTATGATATTTATTGAAGATGATATAGAAATTCAAAGACAAACCACTGAAGAAGCTAATCCTTTCATTCCTTCTATTGAATAGTTGAAACAGTTTCAATGAAACTTCATGCGCTGGACAATTTATATTTTTATTTTTTTATTGTATTAGACGTTTAAATATTTAATGCTTACTTTTATTTTGATATTATAAGATACAATGTATTAATAATGTTATTTTCAAATTTTTTTGTCATTTCAAATATTACACTTTGATTATTTTCTTAATTTTTATGTGTGATTTATATATTATAATATCGTATCCGCGCCGTATCCGTATCATGTATTTTTAAGAATTGACATGTCCCGTATCCGCATCGTGTCGTATCCGTGTCGCCGTATCCGTATCGGTGCAACATAGGATTGAGCATGTACATCTATGAGCTCCTCCTACTTGTTACATAAACTAGAAAAAAAGGGGTTTTCTAAAACTTTGTAAAGATATATATGCCACTTTGAACTAGAAATATCTTGCTTTGAAAACACAATAGCTCATGCGGAAGACAACCCCTTCAATGTGTTTAGTTCATTCATGAAATATGGGATTGTTGACCAGATGGATGGTGGATATAAAGTTATAGATTGAGTAATATGAAAATTAAACCACCCTTAAAATTTTAACACAAACCATTTCACAGCAAAATGAGTTATAGCTTTGTATTTAGCTTTGCAACTCAATCTAATAACCACAGTCTATTTCTTGATTATCCATGTGAAAAGCTTCCTCTAATGAAGATGTGATATCCTAAGATTGACTTCTTGTCTTCAAAAGAGATGGCATAATCGACATCAGATAATATTTGCAAGTTCATATGTCTTGATGTAGTAAGATAACAAAATTTTTCATATGGAACATTATAAATATATATGATGATTCATTAACAGCTTTCTAATGGTTCTTCTGTTGATTTTGCATTTGTTGACCTGCCACTACCTGCCACTCTAGCAACAAATGAAATGTTAGGTTAGATAACAGTTACATAAATCAATTAACCTAGTAACCTTCATTATTGAGATGAATTATGAAGAGACTCGTCATCATCATCAATGTTTGAGGCTTTGTAGGTCTATCAACAGACTTACAACCAAAGAAACCATTTCTTCTAGGTTGGTTGATGTGAATCAATCATGCGATGAGTTGCAAATTGCACATAGAAAATAAATAGAAGTATTGATTCAAAACTGCTACCAAAACTCTTTGCTTAATCAAGTTGAGTTCACGAATTAGATGACGATAAATTAAGTAATGACAAGAAATCACATTTAGATATTAGAAGACTTTCAAAATAACATCAATAATTCAAGTAGTGCAAATGGCTAAGAATAACAAAGCCCAAATTTAAAATTTAAATCCTTCACCTTAAGATCCGTCACTCATGTTTATAGTGGAGGCTAGCGGAATAGGACCGTAAGTAGGCTTAGCGACGCTACTAGTAGGCAAGTGATCTTGAGAGGACTTGTCGCCGGGGAGGGAGCCGGATTCGAAGGAGTGGGTGGACGGCCTTCAATGATCCACGTGTAGACGGAGAAGTGGTCGTCGATGGACTCCACTAGTGGTGGTAGAATCCGCTCCAAGTATTCCTCGACAGTGTCGTCAAAGTCGAAGCCAACGTCGAAGAAAGGTGATCCGAGAATATTGACCCTTCCGCGGTTGTCGTACTCAAACCCGAAATTCCATTCGGGTTCCTCCATACATTCTTGGCGGCAAGAGTGAGCGGTCGCCGCGAGACGTTCTCAAGTGGAGGAGAGAGGCGGCTCGGGCGTTGGAGGAGAAACGGCCAAGAGTAGGTGGGTTAGAGAGGTTTGGCCAAGGTGGGAATCCAAATAAGGGTGCAGGAATTTCTGCAGGAAATTTAATTTTGGAGGGGTTAATGGGATGGATTTAATTTGAAATCCAAATTAAATCTAGGGGGAATTATGGGCGGCCAAGGGAGGGAATTTGGGGGCTGATTTTGTGGGATTAATGAGGTGATTAGGAGAGAGAAAGGGGCCCAATGAAGGGGCCGGCCATAGAGAGAAAAGAGGGAGGAGTTTAATTTAGGCGGGTGGGGACCACAAAATCAATTTCAGAATTTAAGCGAAATCTGAAATTAAAATTTCAGTTTTAATAGGAATAGAAGGTTTCTTAATTAAAACAATTAATTGAATTGAATTTGAATTTCGAATTCAAACTCAATTCTAATTTATTGGATTGCAATAATCTTAGGAAACCTTTAATGGCCATAGAACTCCAAAATTTCAGAAATTTTGAATTGACAGAGGTGTGTGTGTGTGTGTGTGTGTGTGTGGGGGGGGGGGGGGGGGGGGGGGGGGGGGGCAATGTGGAAGGTACCGGCGGCTGAGGGTGGGCCGGCGGTTGCTGGCCGGAGGAGGGGTTGGCGGGTGGAGCTGGGCAGACCGGCAGGTAGGGTTTGGCAGGCCGGCGTGAGGAACCTGCAGGGCGCGGCTGGGCTGTGAAGCCGGTGTCCTGACGGGATCCAAGGGGGATCGGCGGCAACAGGGTGAGGGGAAGGAAAGATGAAAATTTCTACAGATTTCCGTTGTTTGGATTCCACTTGCCTCGCTTTCTTCAACACTCGATCTCCACGCAATAATCTTGGGACGAAATCTAGAACTCACAGAGAGATCTAGTTTTCCCGTTGAACTCACTAAGAGATCTATGGGAATGCACTCACAAAGAGAACAAAGGGGAATAACTTTTCATTTCATCAAAACTACTAACTTACAATGCATCATGACTCATATAAGGAGGCTCAAATAAAAGAAAATGAAAAGACATAAACGCCCTCTGGGCTACATAAGTAGAACAATGCCCTCAGGGGCAAACTAGGAAAAAAAAGTACACATGACATAAGCTGTAAATAACTCAGAAGTAGAGGCTCTGGATCGTAGCCATCGATCTGCGCCGTCGGCGATGGTACACGTGTCGAAATCTGATGTCCCCATCATTCTCCCCAGGTGGGAGAGAACTTGACCCCGTCGAGTGAGTGTCTCTAGAAGCCTCGTACCACTCCAGCAGGTCTGGGTCCAATCTCTGTAGCTCATCTCGGTCGATCCACACGTTCTCTGTCTCCGGCTTTCCTGCCCATTGAACTAAGTGCCTTCGGCAACCACCGTCTCTAGTAGAAATGATTTCATCGCTAAGCACTGCCTCGATCCTTTCCGCAGTAGGTAAAGTGGGAAGTTTTGGGAGTGGAGGTAGGCTGGAGATCTCACCAGGTGGGGACTCACAAGGCTCATCAAGTAATGGGTTGGGTGGGTTAAACTCTGGACCTTCATAGGTTACAAGATCTTCAACGTTAAAAGTGGGGCTAAAGTTAAAACCTTCGGTAACGTCAAGCACATAAGCATTACTACTAATTTTAGATATTATTTTGAAAGGGCCCGCGCTTCTCGCGTGTAACTTCTTAACGGTCCCTTGCGGGAACCGCTCCGGACGAATCTGAACCATCACATAATCACCCACATAAAATTCTTTGAACCTTCTCTTGAGGTCCGCATTAAGTTTATAGTCAGCATTGCTCAATTCAATTCTTTTATTAATTTCTTTGTGCAATTCTTGTAAATGCGATGCAAATGCAGATGCTGACTCTGATGACCTAGACTTAGGACCCATGGGAATAAGATCTATAGGTTGCCTAGGTTTGTAACCATACACAATCTCGGCAGGACTCAGACCCGTGGTTCGGTTGACAGAATTATTATAGGCAAACTCGGCAATCGGTAACTTAGAATCCCAGTCTCTAAGGTTTTCCCCAACTAACGTTCTTAAGAGGTTTCCTAAACTTCTGTTTACAACTTCGGTTTGACCATCGGTCTGAGGGTGGAAGGCTGTAGAAAACTGTAATTTTGTACCCATCTTATGCCAAAGTGTTTTCCAGTAATAACTTGTGAATTTAACATCCATGTCAGATACAATAGTCTTAGGTAACCCATGAAGTTTACAATCTCATCAAAGTATAGCTTAGCAATCCGGGATGCGTCAAAAGTTTTTGAACAGGGTAGGAAATGGGCCATCTTTGAGAACCTATCAACGACAACGCAAACAGAATCGTGCTTTCTGAGGGTCTTCTCTGATAAAAAAAAAAAGAAATAATTTTCGGAGCCCACACCCTAATACAAAGTCCATGCTTACATCCTGCCAAGGGCAATTTGGCACTGGGAGTGGAGTGTAGAGGTCTGTGTTCTGCTTTCGTTGTTTGGCAAGCTGGCAGGTGTGACATCTCTTTATAAGTTTGCCAACGTCGCGTTTAAGGGTGGGCCAAAAGAATCGATTTTCTAGCGCGACAATAGTTTTGGATTGACCAAAGTGGCCAGCTAGTCCTCCCGCATGCAACTCCCAGACTAGGAATTCTCGCAGAGAAGTGTTAGGAATACAGAGTTTTTGGGACTTGAACAAATATCCATCCTCCAAAAGAAAATCATTTATTAATGGTTCACCACCGTTAGTCAGTAGGGTGTAAGTTTCTTTAAAATCGGTGCAGTCCAAATAGTCATCTTTTAGTCGCTCAAAACCAATTACTTCCGTCCTCATTTCCTGGGTAGTCATCATTCTCCGGCTGAGGGCATCAGCCGCCTTATTTTCAGTCCCTGCTTTGTGTCTAATCGTGTAAGCATACTCTTGCAGGAATTCAACCCAACGACCGTGGCGGGCATTGAGTTTCTTTTGGGAATTAATGTAACGTAGAGCCTCGTGGTCCGAAAATATCACGAATTCTTGGGGCAGGAGGTAATGCCTCCAATATCTAAGAGCTTGGATAATCGCATAAAACTCTTTGTCAAAGGTAGAGTATCGCTGACGTATGTCATTTAACTTTTCACTGAAATAGGCCACGGGATGGCCTTCTTGTGATAGGACTCCACCTATTCCAATCCCTGAGGCGTCGCAAGTTACTTCAAAGACTTTTGAAAAGTCAGGTAGACGCATGACAGGGGAGTCCACCATTTTTCGCTTAATATCTTCAAAAGCCTTGCTTGCATTCACAGTCCAACTGAACTCTCCTTTCTTCAGGCAATCAGTTATGGGTGCTATTATCGTGCTAAAATTCCTGATAAACCTCCTGTAAAAGGTGGCCAATCCATGAAAACTCCGAACATCTCTGATATTTTTTGGTTCAGGCCACTCGTTAATTGCTCGGACTTTCTCGGGGTCTGCTGAGATTCCTTGTGGAGATATGATAAATCCTAGGAAGGTAACTCGGTCCGTGAGGAATACACACTTCTTAGGGTTAGCGTACAAATGCTCTTTCCTCAAAACCTCACATACTTGAGTTAGGTGATGTAAGTGCAGGTCTTCGGAGCGACTGTAGATTAAGATGTCATCAAAATACACCACAACGAACTTTCCTAAGAAAGGTCGCAAGACTTGAGTCATAACTCTCATGAACATGCTAGGAGCGTTACTAAGGCCAAATGGCATGACCATCCACTCATACAACCCGTCTTTTGTTTTAAAAGCCGTCTTCCATTCATCTCCTGGACGGATTCTAATTTGATGGTACCCACTCTTAAGATCTATCTTGGAAAAGAGCGTTGCTCCGGTCATCATGTCCAACATGTCATCTAATCGGGGAATGGGAAACCTATACTTGACAGTAATTTTGTTGATAGCGCAGCTATCAACACACATCCGCCACGAGCCGTCCTTCTTGGGAGTTAAGAGCGCAGGAACAGCGCACGGACTAAGGCTCTCCTTAATGAATCCTCGTTGAAGGAGCTCATCGACTTGTTTCTTCAGTTCTGAATGCTCGGTCGGGTTCATGCGGTAGTGAGGGAGGTTGGGTAGGGATGCTCCCGGCACTAAATCTATTGCGTGTTGTATGTCCCGTAGGGGTGGCTGTTGGTTAGGTAAGTCATCAGGGAACACATCAGCAAAACTCTCAAGAAGGGGTTTAACTTCCTCGGGGATTTGCTCTTTTTGATCCTCGTCCACTTCTCTCGCTACTAGGGCATACATTGGTGCTCCTTGGGTGATCTCCTCTTCTACTTCCTTAGCAGTCAAGAGGTGTAGCCCTTTGCTTTGTTTGGCTGGGGTAGGCTTGGCTTCTGTCTTGGGGGGTTTGGGTTGGGAGGGTATTAACTTAATTTTCTTTCCGTTGTGTTCGAACACGCAGGTGTTCAATCTCCCATAGATATGAACGTCATTGTCAAATAACCATGGGCGACCCAGGATAATTTGACCTACGTCCATGGCCAAAACATCACACCAAATCTTGTCTTGATATCCCACGAACTCTATGGGAATGAGGCTACGGTCCTTAATTTCTATGGTAGTCGAGTTGATCCAAGCAACCTTATACGGATTCGGGTGAGGGGTCATCTTGAGGTTGAGCTTGGAAACCATAGCAGAAGAGACTGCATTAATACAACTTCCACTATCGACGATAACCTTGCAGTTCTTTTCTCCAATCTTAACAAAGGTATGAAAAATGGAAGTCCTACGCCAATCATCGTTTAACTTGGGTTGTGACAAAGCGCATCTAACAACCTGAAGGGTAACGGGTTCTTCTTCCGTAAAGGAGTCTTCCTCTTCATCAACATGATGAACTATGTCAGTCTCAGGTTCGTCCTCTTCGTCATCAACCTCTTCTATAATGGTGACCTTATATGGGCTGGAACATTGTGACGCAATGTGCCCATACCCATGACACCTATAACATTTGGTTCCTGAGTTGGCTTTGGGCGCGTCGCATTCGGGGGCTTTACCTTTAGAGTCTGGGCGAGGTGGGGCCGAACTAGCAGTGGGTCGACTACCTATCGAGTTCGTGGATCGATTTTGGGTATGGCTAGTGGAAGTTCGATAGGGGTTAAGTCGGGCATCAAACTGCCTAGTGTGGGAGTGGGTCTTGGACTCTTCTAGGTCAAGTACCAGGCTGCATGCGCCCTCTAAGGTGTCTACTCCTCTAGCGAAAAGTTCAGTCCTAAGATATTCCCTAAGGCCAGCTCTAAACATAGACAGGATTTGTGTTGGGGTAGCAAATTCCTCGCCGTTGCAACGAATCAAGAAATCGTCAAAGGCGGAGATGTAATCTTTAACAGGCTTGCTCCCCTGGGTTAGCCTATTCCACTTATCCAGAAGCTTAGGGTAGTAGGACGGTGGTAAGTATTTCCTCCTAAGTTCATGTTTCATAGTCCTCCAATCGTTTATCGGATGTTCTCCTCGAGATTCACGCATGTTCTCCAAGTTGGTCCAGTAAAGGTTGGCTCGACCCGTGAGTTTCATTTCAGCGAATCTGACTTTCTTTGCTTCAGAGATGTTGTACCATTTAAAGTAGCTATCCATCGACTTGAGCCAATCTAGGAAAACTTGAGGGTCAAGGGTCCCGTCGTACGTTGGGGCGTCAATCCTAATGTTTTTCAGTAATTGAGCGTCGTTGTCTCTCCAAGTGTTGTCGTCCCCTATTGGCTCTTGATGTGGCCTTCGGTTGCGTTGTTAATGGTCTTGAAAACGTCCGGGATCTCGCGGGTGTTCATGATCGGGTTGGTTGTCCTCGCCATAAGGTGAGTGAGGTCTCGATGGAGTATAGATTACTGGATTCCCGTTACGCTCGATATTATCTAATCGGTCACTCGTGTGGCGCCTAAAGTCAGCTAATCGGTTTGTGTGTTGCGGATTTGCTGAGTAACAGTGCCCAATTGGCCCAAAATGAGGTCCAGGGTAGCTTAGAGATGCTGCGGATCCATGGGGAATGTTTAGGGGTTGCTCGGGGAAGTGTTGGGTAGGTGGGCAGCAATTATAAGCTAAGGGAGGAGGTTTCTAAAGCTCCTAACTGCTGCAGGAAAACAAAGGACAGCAAACTAACACAAGGTGGGAAGTTGCCTAGCAGGTTAAGGGTTACCGCAAAGAGTGGACAGCAAATAGGACCTAAGTTAGAGACTCCCAACGCCCTAAAAACACTGCAGGAAATGCACGGACAGCAAGGTTAAATCAAAGCTAAGTTGCCCTAAACACTTAAGAGTCTTCCAAACAAAAGGCCAACACTAAAATGCGAGCTAAAATGACCTATCACAGCTAGACGATTGCAGGAAATGCGAAAACAGTAACAAAAACAGTGAAAATTTCCAATTAACGAACTAGCATGCATGTAAATTTCAACCTACAACAAGAAGCTAGACCCTAGGAGGTTTTTCTAACATGTCAAGCATGGTAATCATGCTCTGATACCACAAATGATGTGAATCAATCATGCGATGAGTTGCGAATTGCACATAGAAAATTAATAGAAGTATTGATTCAAAACCTGCTACCAAAACTCTTTGCTTAATCAAGTTGAATTCACGAATTAGATGACGATAAATTAAGTAATGACAAGAAATCACATTTAGAGATTAGAAGACTTTCAAAATAACATCAATAATTCAAGTAGTGCAAATGACTAAGAATAACAAAGCCCCAAATTTAAATTTTAAATCCTTCACCCTAAGATCCGTCACTCATGTTTATAGTGGTGGCTAGCGGAACAGGACCGTAAGTAGGCTTAGCGACGCTACAAGTAGGAAAGTGATCTTGAGAGGACTTGTCGCCGGGGAGGGAGCCGGATTCGGAGGAGTGGGTGGACGGCCTTCAATGATCCACGTGTAGACGGAGAAGTGGTCGTCGATGTACTCCACTAGTGGTGGTAGAATCCGCTCCAAGTATTCCTCGACAGTGCCGTCAAAGTCGAAGCCGACGTCGAAGAAAGGTGATCGGAGAATATTGACCCTTCCGCAGTTGTCGTACTCAAACCCGAAATTCCGGTCGGGTTCCTCCATACATTCTTGGCGGCAAGAGTGAGCGGTCGCCGCGAGACGTTCTCAAGTGGAGGAGAGAGGCGGCTCGGGCGTTGGAGGAGAAACAGCCAAGAGTAGGTGGGTTAGAGAGGTTTGGCCAAGGTGGGAATCCAAATAAGGGTACAGGAATTTCTGCAGGAAATTTAATTTTGGAGGGGTTAATGGGATGGATTTAATTTGAAATCCAAATTAAATCTAGGGGGAATTATGGGCGGCCAAGGGAGGGAATTTGGGGCCTGATTTTGTGGGATTAATGAGGTGATTAGGAGAGAGAAAGGGGGCCAATGAAGGGGCCGGCCATAGAGGGAAAAGAGGGAGGAGTTTAATTTAGGCGGGTGGGGACCAAAAAATCAATTTCAGAATTTAAGCAAAATCTGAAATTAAAATTTCAGTTTTAATAGGAATAGAAGGTTTCTTAATTAAAGCAATTAATTGAATTGAATTTGAATTTCGAATTCAAACTCAATTCTAATTTATTGGATTACAATAATCAAGGGAGCAATTTTAGGAAACCTTTAATGGCCATAGAACTCCAAAATTTCAGAAATTTTGAATTGACAGGAGAGGGGGGGGGGAAGAAGAGGGGCGGCGGCAATGTGGAAGGAACCGGCGGCTGAGGGTGGGCCGGCGGTTGCTAGCCGGAGGAGGGGTTGGCGGGTGGAGCTGGGCAGACCGACAGGTGGGGTTTGGCAGGCCGGCGAGAGGAACCTGCAGGGCGCGGCTGGGCTGTGAAGCCGGCGGCCTGACGGGATCCAAGGGGGATCGGCGGCAACAGGGTGAGGGGAAGGAAAGATGAAAATTTCTGCAGATTTCCGTTGTTTGGATTCCACTTGCCTCGCTTTCTTCAACACTCGATCTCCACGCAATAATCTTGGGACGAAATCTAGAACTCACGGAGAGATCTAGTTTTCCCGTTGAACTCACTAAGAGATCTATGGGAATGCACTCACAAAGAGAACAAAGGGGAATAACTTTTCATTTCATCAAAACTACTAACTTACAATGCATCATGCCTCATATAAGGAGGCTCAAATAAAAGAAAATGAAAAGACATAAACGCCCTCTGGGCTACATAAGTAGAACAATGCTCTCAGGGGCAAAATAGGAAAAAAAAGTACACATGACATAAGCTATAAATAACTCAGAAGTAGAGGCTCTGGATCGTAGCCATTGATCTGCGCCGTCGGCGATGGTACACGTGTCGAAATCTGATGTCCCCATCATTGGTAGCATATTTCCTTTGTTAAAGAAATATTCCGTTAAGGAATATACAAATTCAACTTCAACTACAGGGATCATCCCAAATCTTCTGTAGCAAAGCACCTTTGCAAAAAATATTTTACCTCCAAAGATTAATGATACTAAGACTTTCACAGTTTGTCAAACAATGCTAATGGACTCTATTTAAGGCCAAACATAGCTTTATTCAACAGAAAAATATAGTTTTCACCATAAGCAGCACACCTGAAAAGTTGCTTGAAATAGCTGGGTGCAATTCATCATAAAAGAAGGCATTAATAGCATCCATTTATAACTTATCCCAACATTGATTGGCGGCCATAGATAAAGGGATTCGAATGGAGTTCACCCATGCAATTGGGGAAAATGTGTCAAAATAGCTGACTACACAGATCTGGGTTAACCATTTTGAAATCAACTGAGAATGTGACAAAATAGCTGACCGCAGGGACCTGGGTGAACCATTTTGAAATCAATGAAGCTTTATCGCAATCAATTAATCTATCAAAATGAAATTTTATAATGAACACCCCCGTGACAAGAAATTGGTTTGAACCTTAAAAGGGAGTGCAGCTAGAACCTAGGTAAGATGATTTTGAAAAGAGTTTCCATTTTAAAATCCAGAATATTTTATCATAAAATATGTTGTAGCATACCTTGACATATCCTGGAAATATATATATATATATATATATATATATATATATATATATATATATATATATATATATATATATATATATATATATATATATATATATATATATATATATATATATATATATATATATATATATAAATAGAGAGAGAGAGAGAGGAAAAAGACAAGGCAATGGTATGAATTGAAGTGGATAATTAATTAAATAAAATATAAGAGTAAAGAGGAATATCAATAAGTTGGACTTGATCTCTCAAAAGGGCGATAGAAAGATATGGTTAGATAGTTGATCAACTAATAGTCACTCAATTGGATCCAATAATATATTGGGAGGTGCTATTGATGGGAACATCAGATTTCGACACGTGTACCATCGCCGACGGCGCAGATCGACGGCTACGATCCAGAGCCTCTACTTTTGAGTTATTTACAGCTTATGTCATGTGTTCTTTTCTTATTTTTCCTAGTTTGCCCCTGAGGGCATTGTTTGACTTATGTAGCCCCGAGGGCGTTTATGTCTTTTCTTTTCTTTTAGTTTGAGCCTCCTTATATGAGGCATTATGCATTGTAATCTTTTAGTTTTTGGATGAAATGAAAATTTTAGTTTCGTGTTCTCTTTGTGAGTGCAACGTCTCTCTCAAATCTCTTAGTGAGTTTTGAGAGGAGCTAGATCTCTTTGTGAGTTCTAGGCCTTCTCTTAACTTGTTTTGTAGTCAAGTGGTGTGAGCTCACAGGAATTCCATTAGGATCATCATCTTCCCCTCAAAATTCCGCTGCCCCCACGTGGTTCAACCGCCGATTGGCAGCTGCCCCGCCTCCAGCCGACCCGCCGCCTGGCCACCGCCCTCCCCTCTCCACCCAGGCCACGGATTGACTCCCCACGGTCATCCCCAGGCGTCCCTGCCCAAGCCGCGCCACCATCCTGGCCGGCCGCCGATTCCAGGCGGCCGAATCTCAAGCACGGGCTATCCCGCCGCCTCCCTCCCTGAGAATTCCCTGCCAGGATTTCAAAATTGCTGAAATCAGTTACTTTCCTAATTAGTGCCTATCTAATTAAGAGAGTCAATCAAGGAGATTTAAGTCTATTTCAAATCTCAAAATTGTGTCCCTCTTGCTTGAATTTAAATTGGGAAGTTACCTAATTTAATTAAATTCTGAAATTACTCAAATTTAATTAAGTTTTACTTAATCTTGTGGTCCCCAATTGTTTATTTTCAAAACCCCCATCTCTCTCTACATGGCCGGCCACCTCTCTCTCTTTCCCCTATTAATCCTCTTAATTGCTCCTTGTTCCTTTCCCTCCTACTTTTAATTTCAAATCAAAATCAATTGAAATTAAAATTAAATCCAGATTTTAAGTCTTCCTCCCATAGCTCCACCCGCCAAAGCCTCTCTCCAACCCGTGACCGGCCTCCCCCCCCCCCCCCCACTCCCCCCTTGGCTCACGGTTTGCACCTTGCCTCCCCTCTTTGGTTTCGTCGTTTACTACCACCATGCATGGATGAACCCGAATGGAATTTCGGATTTGAACACGACCACAACGAACGAGTCGACATCCTCCATTCGCCCTTCTTTGACGTTGGATTTGACTTTGACGACACCCCCGAAGAGTACTTGGGACCGGATCTTACCAACCCTCGTGGACTCCATCGACGATCATTTCTCCGTCTACACGTGGATCATCGAAAGCCGTCCGCCCGCTCCTCCGAACCCGGCCTCCTTCCCGGCTACAAGTCCTCTCAAGATCACATGTCTACTAGTGGCGTCGCTAAGTCTGCTCACGGTTATCTTCCGCTAGCCTCCATTTTAAATTTGAGTGACGAATCTTAAGGTGAAGGATCTAGATTTTAATTTTGGGGCTTTTGTTTATTTCTAGCTATTGGCATTATTTAAAATTTTGGTGCTATTTTGTGAGGTTCTTCAATTCTCTACTTGTAACGAATTGTCATTATATTAATCTTCAATGTCCTATTCTTAAACCAAACTTGAGTAAGCAAGAAGTTTTAATTAGCAACGCGAAATCAATAATTTTATTAACTTCTCATGTGCAATTCTTATTTCATCGCATGATTGATTCACATCAGCTATCATGGATAGAGGTGATGATAATGACAGCATATCTATGAAGGCATGAAGGTAGCAAAAGGATATTACAGAGAAAGAGTAACATGTGGCGAGGAGAGATCAAGAGCAAAGCAGGAATAAAAGGAGATAGTCTCATGAAGGATGACATCGACAAAAATATGTAGTTGTTGTGTAAATGGATCATCACACTGATAACTTTTCTAAGTATGATAATATCCAAAGAAGATGCACCGAATAATGCAGATGGAGAGTTTGATTAGCGAGTAAAATGTATAAACAAAGCAGCTACATCCAAAGATCCAGAATAAGGGAAAAATAGCATGACCTAGATAAAGAGTGGACTGTGGAGATGAGAGAGGTGTAATCTATAAGTTGATAAAGAGATCATTTGACTAGATAACACTCAATAAGTAAGTTGCAATAATAACCCTCATCTTTATTGGTATATATTTGAGAATAAAAGCATCCAAAAGTTTCTATATTGTATTAAATACATAAGATTAGCCTACAAATATGGAGATCATGCCCGTTTTATGCTTCATTCTTTTATAGCTCAAGTGTGATAATCACAAATGGTAAATCCCAAGATCGTTGATAAAACTTAACCGAGATGGCATTATAAAGAAAAACTAAATAATGGTCCAACCTGCTCAACCAAATCTTTAATATCTTTACCCTCTTTATTGCTTTTCGCAGCGCCCAACTCCACACCAGATACCCTTTCAGCAAACATTAAGGTACTTAGTGTCTCTGAGCATGATTCTACATCCGGATTGACTTGCACAAACATGAGGGTCTTTGCTTGTCCACCTGCATAGGGAGTAAGAAATTACTAAGGAATTATGGTTGAGTAGAACAATCGTGGATCTTGGAGAAAACAAAAGACTACTTTTTCTTTATAATTCTTATCATAATAAGAAATTATGTTCAACACGTGAAAAGAATGACAAGAAGGAATTCCTTTTAATAGCAATTCATTAAGAAATTCCTATGAGGAACTAAAAATACTAGGAAAATCAACAAAGCCCTATAGTAAGAACAAATAAAGCAAAAGTACCTAGTGAACTCTGAAGAACTTGAGTAAGTTTACTGTTTCTGTATGGAACATGAGCGCTCTTCTGAGACAGTGCAAATATGACATCACCAAGTGCAGAAAGAGACTTGTTGATGTGTTGTGCTTCTTTAAGTCTATCTCCTGTTGCTTTAGAGCGGTCAACTCTCTCACTTCCAGCCAGATCTATTAAATGTAGACATCCCCTTGAAGTTGAACCAGTCTTCAAATCTACACCTCGTACATGAACAGTGAGAATGCTGCAAAATGTGAAAATCAGCACAAGTCATAAGTTCAAAAGGAATTTATCAGCCTGAAAAGAAGAAGAAGAGACCTGTGGGATCGACTACTTCTTTCATTTAAAGCAGTTGAACCAACAGCCCTATTTGTTTGCCCAAATTGCATCAACTCCAAGACATCTGAGGTTGATTTAACTATAAACATGCTTGCGTCAGGGACAACTAAACCATGAGGCTGTGAAATACTCCAAATCCCAAGTGTGCGCAAGTTAAGGAAGCGATTCACTTTAATCAGATGATAACCCAGCTCAAAAGATCAAACATTCCGGCATCACAATCATGGCATATTGAAGATCTCCATATGAATAACATGAAATTTATTAGTGTAACATAGGACGTATTAAGATATGGGATTCACTAATGAAAACCTAGGATGAGATAAAAAAACCACATAAAATCAACCTAAGCAAATATGAATCACTTTTGATGAAAAACAGAACAAAAATTATGCATTCTGAACGAATGTAGAAGTTACAAAAATTTGAAATTCTATAAGAAATTTAAGAAATAGTACAAATTATGCCGGAAATAAAATTCTAAGTACAAAAATAAAAATCAATAAATCAAACTTCAAAAAAAAAATCTCAATCACGAATACAAAATTACAAACCAATCAGAAAAACAAGTAAAGATACAAAGGAAAAATTACCAATTCCGAACTTCCTATTTATAATAAAAATATCCGAAAATAGTAATTTCTCAAAATACACCAAGATCTAGTCTAATACTGTACGTTTCAACTCAACAAACTTGGATTCTAACAAAATAGCTAGTTTAGTCTCCATTTCAGCCAAAACAATAATTCCAACATTTAGAATTACTTTCCAGCACTGTCCAATTTTCTAGCTGCAGTGGAATGCCGAGAAAAGAAGGAGACCAGTAACAGGGTGCCTAAAAAGGAAACATGTGCAGATGGAAGGAATCCAAAAAAAGGGAAAAACTGAAGAAAAACTTATAAATCGAACATGCTACAATCCGTTAAAAGAAAAGGCCATAGAAGGCAAGGAAGACCATACACGGAAACAAGTGAAAATTCTGTAGGATGAACTCATAAACAACCATAATGCAATGTCGCACGAGAGTCAAAAAAAAGTCTGAACACTCCTGTATTCTCAGAAAGAAAGCTTTCATTGATGTAAACTTCATAGCTATACCACTTGTATAGGAAAGATGGAAGATAGAAGTTGTTAAACCAAACTATAGCCACTAGAAAGAAACAACCGCTGAAGAAAATCTCATAAGGAAATATCAAAAAGAAGCAGAACAATAACAAAATGTGACTTAATACTTGCATTATTCTAGCTGATTTTAAAAAAATTTGATTTTGTGAATTAAGTATTTGATATTTTATCATGCAACTCTAAGCATAACAATTGTGCTTCCAATAAGGCCACAATCAATTATAACAAATAAGTTTGTCATCCCAAAACACAAGAAATCTCTAATATGTACCATAACTAGTGGGCACAATCCATATATATATATATATATATATATATATATATATATATATATATATCAGGTAACTACTAGAACAAGATATGTAGGATAATTTGATAGGTGTTGTATGAAAATTCTCAACTAGGATATGAAAAGAGAAGCATCAACAGCATTCATTACAAATCCATAAACCAAAGTCAAATTAAATACATTAAAATTTGGAATAATAACAGATATATCCCAATTCGCTCTAGACTTTTAGATGACCCCATTTTCTTAAGGTTAATTTCTTAAAGGTTTAGTAAACCCTTCACGTTTGATATCTCAATAGAAGTATGGAAATGCTAAGGAGATCAAGAAATTTCTTGGCTTACTAAACTTTTAAATATAATTTTCTAAAATGATGTCAGATGAGTGAAGGAGTTTGTTTGTTTTGAATAAAAGTGATGCATAAGATTGCGTGAATTATAGAGTGATGTGAAACGGGTAGGAGGCTTTGCGTGGAAGAGGATCTCTCAGCAGCTTTGGGGTTTTCAAACTCTTGGACAGCAGCTCTTATTGTTGGATTGTTAAAATTCAGCCTTCTTGCAAGCTGGGATAGTCGTTGGGACTGCAGGACAGCAGTTTCGCTAGCTGAAATTCCCTGGACAGCAGCCTGGCGATGTGCAGAAATCTGGACAGCAACCAACGGAGGAGGAAACGAAGCTCAGGTGTGATCGTTGTGGTTGTCGACAAAGAGAGGACAGCAGATTGAAGCCAGGAGAGGTTTTGGGCAGCAGTTTTCTGCTTCCTTGCAATCTAGACAGCAACTTGCAATGTTGGGGAACATCCTGGACAGCTTCTATAAAGCATTGGGAACTTTGGACCACCACGTATGGAGGCTGGGAGCCCTTGGGCAGCAGGTAGGGGCCTTCAAACGCTTAGGATGCAAGCCAATGGCAGAGAATTTCGGCTGCAGTTTTAGGGAGCAAGAGAGTTCATGATTTGTGGCTGTTGGAGACGTTAGTAGAGGACCAACAGCAAGGGAAACCTGGGAGAATTTCGGCCAGCAGGGAATACGGGAAGGAAATTTTGCCAAAAGTAATACGTTGCAAATCTGGATAGATTTCAAAGGAAATTTAATAAGGAGATAAGGCCGGTGGCAGTAATGGGAAATATGGGTTTAATGCACTCAATTGTGGTGGGGAATTAATTGGTTGGGGAAAATAGGAAATTCAGTTAATTAAAATCCATTTGAATTTGAAAATCCAAATTGATTTAATTACATTAACTGGCTCTTAATTAAGCAAAAGGAGGAAGAGGGGCCGGCCTAGGAGAGACGAAGGGAGATGGGTTTGATTTCAAATAAGTGGGCCCCAATTACTTAAGTGAATTAATCCTTAAATCTGAAATTAAATTTCAGATTTAAGGCTGCTATTAATTCCTTAATTAAAGGGAGGAAATTGAGGGGGCATTTAACTCCTAATTCAAATTTGAATTTTGAATTGGAGAGTTAAATCCTTCCAAATGTGGATCAAACCCAATTGGGAAAATTTTCAAATTTGAAATTTGAAATCCAAAATTTGTCATGGGTTTATGATTTCAATTGAGCACTTTCCAAAAATGGGTGAGCTAAATTAGGAAAGAAATTTGAATTTCAAATTTTGAACAATTTGAATTTCAAATTAATTCTTAATATCATGCACTCCTAATTAGGAAATCCAAGGAGAGAGGGAAAAGGATGAGGCCGGCGGCTAGGGAGCCATGGCCGGCGGTTTGGAGGAATTCCTGGAGGGGTGGCCGGTGGCTTTTGGTGAGCTCAGTATGGAGGTTTGGCCGAGGAGTTGAGAGGGGAGGAGGAAGAAAGACGATGGCTAGGAACAAAAGAGTGAACAAAAACAAAAAGAAAGAAAGACAGAGATAACTAACGAACTCACAAAGAGATCGTAAGAACCGCGAACCTCGGACTCTTCCAAAGATTGACGGGTATTGTGTTTGCCCTCACCTTGGGCTTTTCATAGAACTCACACAGAGATCTAGGAGAGTTGAACTCACCAAGAGATCAAGAAAATATGAACTCACACAGAGATCAAAAGTAGAAATTTTCATTCATCATAATCATCATCCTAATACAAGAGAATGAGACTCTATATATAAGCCTCAAGAGAAATTAAAAGACACATTTGTCCCTTGGGCTTACATAAGACAAGAGGGTAAAAAAGGGAAATTGCGAAACTAAATTAAAATACACTTAATAAATGAAAATAAAACAAAGTGATCTCGGTCGTCGATCTTCAGCTCCTCGGATTGGCATGGACGGTTGGATGTCCGCATCATAGAGAAATTTAGTTAATGTGTCAAACGTTAAAATTATGAGTAATTAAAAAAATGTTACGACATGATACCGGAGGAGGAAGAAAGACGATGGCTAGGAACAAAAGAGGGAACAAAAACAAAAAGAAAGAAAGACAGAGATAACTAACAAACTCACAAAGAGATCGTAAGAACCGCGAACCTCGGATTCTTCCAAAGATTGACGGGTATTGCGTTTGCCCTCACCTTGGGCTTTCCATAGAACTCACACAGATATCTAGGAGAGTTGAACTCACCAAGAGATCAAGAAAATATGAACTCACAAAGAGATCAAAAGTAGAAATTTTCATTCATCATAATCATCATCCTAATACAAGAGAATGAGCCTCTATATATAGGCCTCAAGAGAAATTAAAAGACACATTTGCCCCTTGGGCTTACATAAGACAAAAGGGTAAAAAAGGGAAATTGCAAAACTAAATTAAAATACACTTAATAAATGAAAATAAAACAAAGTGATCTCGGTCGTCGATCTTCAGCTCCTCGGATTGGCATGGACGGTTGGATGTCCGCATCATAGAGAAATTTAGTTAATGTGTCATACGTTAAAATTATGAGTAATTAAAAAAAATGTTACGACATGATACCAATGTTTCTCAAAATCGGTTTGAATTCATGGCGGGTAGGTCTACTATGGAAGCTATATATTTGCTGAGAGGTTTGATGGAGAAGTATAGAGAGAGTAAGGAGGATTTAGAATTTTAGATTTGATATTTATTGATTTAGAGAAAGCATATGATAAAAGTTCTAAGAGAACTATTTTGGAGAGTTCTAGAAAAGAAATAAGTTAATACTGCTTATATTAATTAATTCAAGTTATTACGGGAGTTATTACTTGCTTTCAAAAACAAGGTGGTTTAACCAAGTATTTCTTATTTCAATTGGATTACATCAAGGATCAGCTTTAAACTCATATATTTTTGCTTTAGTCATGAATGTTCTACTAGGCATTTAAAAAATTCCCAAAATAACAACTTCCCTATATCATCTATAATCTAGCCGAATACTACAAGTTCTAAGTCAAAAAAATTGGAAGTTTCCAATCTCAGTTTTAGCCAAAACAATAAGTTTCCACTTTTAGAATTTGTTTCCAGTAAATTCAAACTATGTCCATTTTTTAAGCTACAGCCAGTAGAATTCAGATAAAAGAAGGCAACCAATAGTTAATTAGCCAACAATGCTCAAGAAAGACATGGCTGTAGATGGAAGGAAGCTCAAAAGGAAAAAAAAAAACTTGCCGATCAAATTCAGAGCTACAGTGGAATGTCATAAGGAGCCAAAAAACCCCAAAAATATACTAAACTCCGAGGAGGAACAATGCTGTTGAAGGAAACATCAAAGCTATGGCACCCGCAAAGGAAAGTTTAAAGATGGAAGATGCCAAACCCAACTACAATTCTAAGATAGCCATAGAAGGAAATCGCACAGGGAAATTTCACCTGATAAAACCAATAGCAGCCACTGCAACTCCAAATTTGAATCACAGTGACTCAAATATTTCATTGCCAACAACAAATTGAGGATTAAATTTCACACATAACATGGGATATTGAAAATAACCATCTTTACATGAATGTACTTTTTAAATGTAATGAAATAAGCAAATGGCATATTTGATAACCTTAAAGAGCACCTATATTGTAAAAACTTCAATCATCATAGTTATATCATCATTAAGCACTGGAAAAAAAAAAGCACCATCTTAACAATTTTAGCCATTTAGCATTAAGCATCTTAAAGCCAATAATAATGCAAGGATATCGTTTCTGTGAGCCATTATTGGAAAGCAGATCACGAACTTGCTCATTATAGATTTCAACCATTTGAACACCTACTTCATACGTGAAGGCATTTCTCCTAACATGCGACATATGAAATAGATCGCTCAAGGCTCGGTAGTTGACCCCCCACTCTTCCTCTGAAGAAATGTTTGGTCCACTCTGCCAAAAGTTCGAATAAAAGGAATATCAGATTTTAGAGGTACGCTGCTATATAAAGTGGATTGAAAAAATATACGTTTATAAAAAACCATGATTATACCATTGTAAATGTTTTACCCGACCCAGTTTGACCATATGCAAAGATGCACACATTGTAGCCATCAAGAACCGAACGAATCAATGGTTGAATATCCAAGAAAACTTGTGCTGTCATTGTCATAAAATGGAACGTTAGATGCAGTTATCAGTGGATTATTTTAAGAAATATATAATCCAAGAAAAAATAAAAAATAAGCACGTGCCAAGAAAATTAAGAACCTTGAGTAGCAGTTGGGCCAAAGACCTTGTTGAACTTGAACATCCGATGGCTATCTTTTCCTTGCCTGGAGGGGTTCACAAGGACGAGCTCACCGTTCTCACCAATGTAGTCGATTGTGGTTAACTTTGAATTTTGCCCTCGTAGGAAAGGTCTTATCCGACAATACACTCTGATATTTCCTGACAAAATGCAGTTTCTACTTATTTTCTTTCATTGAGTTAGACTATGTTGGATGTATGGGCATTCACTTCTCAATGAACAAGAACGATTGGAAAAAGACTTCAAAAACCAAACATGGATAAATGTTAAAAGGCTGCATGCCAAGGCAACCTTTTCTGCTTACAAAACAAAGATTTAATATTCTAAAACTTTAGTATATACCTTTTAGTTCCTGAACTTCATTGTATAACTTTCTATTTTCTGCAAGAACCGTATGATAGTTTTCAGCAGCATCTGCTAAACCTTTAAGTCTAACCCCTGCATAACCATAGAAAAGAATAGCAAGATCAAAGCATTGTAATAATAAATAAAAGATTGTAATAATAAATAAAAGATGCTTAAAGTTACATCATTTATACCCAGGCTATTCATTTCTTCCCTCCAATCCCTTTGAGAGTTTACAACTTCTAGCCTGATGGATTCTGAGGAAATTTTCAAGCTCTGATATAGACAAAATTAACCACTTTCTTCAAATCGGAATCAATCTAATTAAATGAACAAAGAACAAAACAAATATAAATCAATAATTCAACACCTTAACTGACTGCAGTTGAGAAGAAATAAAATTGTAAAACACATTCTCCTTTTGATTCCAACTCTGGAATTTTGACTCAGAGAATGCCTCAAGTTCATTTATCCTCTTAGTTGATGCTGATAGCAAGAGTTCAACCTCCTTTATTCTTTCTTGTAATCTTGCTTCATTTTGCTTTGTTTCAATTTCTAATTGCTGGTAACGATCTTCATATGTGTTCTTTGCTGTTTCCAGACCTTGCTTAAGTTCTATAATCACTTGATCGCTATCCTCTTTCTCTTTGATCAACTTCAATGAATACTGCTCCACCTGCTTGCAACGCTCTTCCATTTGGGTCTTCTGTCCCTGAAGTATGATGTTATTCCAATTAAGCTTAGCAAAAAAGCCTATTTTTTGTCTGGAGAGACTATAAAGAAAACATTAAGTAACAAAGTGATGGATAACATTTGAGAAGAAAGGCCTTTGAAACATCAATGGCTACCAGTTATTTTAGTTGAAGCACTGTAATTAACAACGTGGTGGGAGACATTTTTGTTTAAGGCTGTTTGAGAATTGTATTCGAGATTTGTTTAGTTTTAATTTGCTTGGAACCCAAGACAATGATTATTTTCATGTTAGAACTAGATACTCCAAGGCAGATAGTTATACAGGAGGAAAAGATAGAAAAGGATGGAAAAAGAGTCCATCAAGGCAACATCTCTTACTGCACCCCGGGCAACTCAGGAGGTCACAACTTCCAAGTCCATCATTGCCAAGCTTACCTTGACTATGGGATTTTGCAACTCACCCTTCAAGTACTCAATAACTGAGAAGTCTTTAAATATAATCACTAAGATGCTACAGAAAAAATTGTAACTGATCGAGAATTATGAAATTTCCTCCTACTCTTTGATCAATGCCAAGAATGGAACAATATAACAAGCATGAACAAATAAGCGTGGATGTCATCTAACTGCTTAAAATTAATTTCAAAATATTTGTAAAGCCAAAACTGCTTAAAAATTAATTTCAAAATATTTGTAAAGCCTCTATCTGTGCCTCATCAAAACCATAAACATGCCCAAAAGATTTGAATTTTGTTTCAACTTTATCGTACGTAGGTCTAATCACACAAGAGTTGCTCATAGGATCAATCCCCAGTAAATCTACCTGAAACACTCCTTCACCACAGCCAGAGTTATTCCTTGGACTGCAAATGATTCTACATTTTTTTCTTAGTGCATTCACAACCTTTGCAACTAGTTTTGGATATTCAATAGGCATCACTAGGTCACTTCCTGTAGGGAGAATATTTCATGCAATGCCGCAACATCTCTCAGTCACTAATCTCCCTCGCTTTCAAAAATCAAGTTGCATGGGATGTATAAGATATGAATATGTTATATGCATAAAGAGTATAAAGGAAAACATGAAAAAAAAAAAAGTGAAATGTAAAATGTTACAGACATATTAAAAGTAAAACGATCATATAGAATGACATACAGACTTAAGCACACCAGTTACTACTGCATAACACATTTACTGTTTCTTTCTTTAGTTTATTACTGCATTGTACCATAAAATTAGCATGCATAATGTGTCTCTTTACCTTGTTTTTCTGAAATTGATCGAATAACATGTTACATACTGAGTTTTAACTCACCCTAATTGTAGGATGCTTTTCAGGAGAGCCCGCTAATCGGTGATGGCTAGCAAGCAGCTGTTCACCTATCGTCGTAGGGAATCACCAGAAGACAGGTTCTTTTTTGTTATTTTTGATGTCATGTAATAGAATGAAATACACTTTTTTATTGTAGAATTACATGTATTTGTTTATCGATGAAATAAAATGTTGTTTTGAATTAGTGACTCTTTCTTACTTTTGTTTGGATGATTATTATGATATGATATATTACATTGGAATGAAGGTTTTAAATTTTTCGTACGACCATATGTTTCCCGCCTCGTTAATTTGAGCTTAATCGGGCCGGGTCGTGATAACTTCTCAATCATTTATCTACAAATATCAAAGGAGAGAAAGGATTCAGGGAGGACGAGGAAGGAATTGCATGAGTGAGGTATCAAAATTGCTAAAAATGCCTATTTATATGATTTTAAAGTGAAAAAGAGTTTAACAACTCATTGTGTGCCTCATCAAAGCTATCAACATGTCCAAATAATTTGAATTCAAGTTCAGATGGATTCAAAGCATGATTCATAAGAGGTTAATCCAATGCCAATTCATAGGCTAGTCCTGATTTGCAAAACGATGACCTCTTCTTGTCTCTTGTAATTAGAATTGAAGAAAACTTCTCACATAACCCAAAGAATACCATACAGGTTATGGATGGACTCGCCGTCTGGCCACTTTGATTGGAACTTGGAAGGGAATTAGAAAATTTTCTAATCAAGAGAGAGTTGTTTAGGAAGGTTCTTAATCAAAGAGAATTAATTAGGAGATGTTTCATAATTGAAGATAGCATATTTGGGGGCTGATTTGGAGGGGATTAATTAAGAAATATTTCCTAATGGAAGAAAACGGATTTGGGGGCTAATTTGGAGAGGATTAATTAGGAAATATTTCCTAATTGAAGATGACATATTTAGGGGCTGATTTGAGAGGGAAATAATTCAGCAAATATGAGGGAATTAGTAAATGGCTATTTGAGTATTTGTTGTTTATTGTTCTCTTTAAATAGGTGATTTTTTTAGGGTCAGGGTATGTGTTGGTTGCTGAAATTAGATTGCTCTTAGGGCGTTTGGGCTCTAGCCGGCGGCTAAATAATTGGGAGAGCCGGATCTTCCTCTCCAATTGAAGATCCACTTGTATCTTGTCTTTTCTTTCAATAAACTTTCAACGGAAAAGTGTTCTTGTGTGTTTTAATCCTAGTTTTATTGTCGTTGGTTTTCTGAAATTGCTGAAATCAGATTTCATCCAAGATATTTCCTAAATTTTTACAAGCACTTCCTATCATTTTCATGTCATCATATACCGGTTGGATCATCCACATGATAACAACAGGATCAACCATCAAAAAGTTCAACAAAATTTTTATTTTACCATGATCGAAGTTATCCCTCACTTCAAAAAATTATACATGTTTATCCTAGTGCATCTATAACTGTCATCAACCAATCTAGCCACACAATAGAACAGGAGACACACATAGAACAGGAGACACATTGACATTTCCTATACATAGTTAAAGGCAACGCCAAAAATATTACCTACAACACCACATCTCTTTGATATGAGTCTTCATCACTTTTAAGAATAAAAAAACCACCAATCCTTCGATCATCTAATGTCTGTCACTTAGCATGTGATCGCCTCCAAAACCGCCAAGTGGAAGACTACCTATCATTTCCAAACCCAGTTACTGGTGGCTACTACATCATAATCAGCTTAAGAACCTGAGGCAAGGCCTACTTATACATATTCCTTTGTTAGGCCTTCTTAAAAAAGACAAAATATACACAAAAGCTAGAAATATGAACTCAAACTCAATTATTACGTAGAATCATAGCTCAAGAGAGTGAGTTTGGGGGTTGAGAACCTATGTAATCCTTACCTACCAAAGTAGTGCATTCCTCCCCTTATACAATGAATATAAGCTATAATATTGAATCACCTAAAACATTTTAAGCTGACTCATTTTCTTCTCCTCCTCACTATCTAAACAATCAGATTTACTTGGCATCTGGAAATAAACCAGCTTTGCCTTGATTTGAACCTTTCTTATTCTTTCTTGGTGAACCAATCGGAACATGTGGTCAACCCAATCCATCGATCTCTCTAACCATTTTCAGCATTCACAATGTGCATTACATTAAAACACGCATTATCTTGTAATAATATATAGAATTCTATGAACTTAGAGGATATTATAAACACTGGTGAAAAAGTAGAGCACTATATTTATCTACATTGTTAGTCACATCAGTTGACAAAATTGACTAAAAGTAGCTTACAAACTCCATAAATTGATAAATAAAAACGAAGTATTGGTTTCCATAGTTACAGAAATAATCTAATAGTTGTCTCGAAAAAGATTACCACGCCATATTTATCAGTCAAACCCAAGAAAAATTGGTCATCACAAACAAAATATAACCAAATGACAATGCACCAAAATTCAGTTTAAGATTAACAATAGACATTAGAAAATAACAAGAGAGTTGTTTATCATTAATAATTTTTTTGAAAAATGAGAGGGATTGAAACTCGTCATGAATTGCAAGCGAGAACCATTAACCAAACAGCATCAATTTTGGAAAGAGCAAAAAAAATGAATTCGCCATCATACATAAAAATAATGAATCGCTTTCATAATTTTTGCAAGGAATATAGGTATAATTAAATCACCTTAGAACAGCTAATGCTTAAACTGTACATCTTAATGAATGAAATTTTAAATAACGGTTAAGGGGAATAGAAATTTACACAATTGATGGGAAGCTTCTTTTTAAAGTGAAATTAAAAGAAATCGAAGCATTTATCATGAATGTAAATAAAATAAAATATAATATATTAAATTCTAATCCAAAAATAGTAGATAAGACACGAACCTTTATCATTCGGAGTTGGTTCGATGCAATCTATAATGTGAGATGGACATTAGACACATCAGCAACAACATTTAAGCTCAATAAAATAATGCCACAATATACAGAAGCTTAAGCAAAAGTACTTGTATTTCTTCAGTTGTCCCAGCTCTCAGTGTCTCGATCAACCTAATTCTTGATTTATACTTCCCTTCACGTGCTTTAATAAAATAATTTTGCTGTAAATAAAAAATGTTAAATTGTCTATAAGCAGAGTTGATATGTATAACTAAATAACTGATTAATAAATATCATCTTACATTTCTAATATGTTCTGCCTGCATTGAAAAACGGCGCTCAATCTCTTGCGTAACTTTTTGCAGTAAGCTTGCTACAGGCTGAATTGTTTAAAACAAAATATTCTTATTAGATTGCTCAGGTAATAAAATATAGCAATATATATGTGGTTTTCAAGGATCTAGAAATTTGGGAAAAAAAAGTGTCTGAACACAGTTTCAGTCAGAAACATACATGAGGTATCTCTTCATTTTTCTTCTCTATGCTGTCATTAAGAATACGGTTGATTGCACTCAGAAGTGATTGGGTTGGAACATTCTGAGGGTAACAAGAAAAGCCATAAAATTTTATAAAGAGGTTAAAAATTTTTTAACAATTCAGATGAAGTACATAGCATGAAGCATAAAAGATAAAATTAGAAATTACATCTAAACCATTTGATCTCATTATTTCTGAAAACTTGGTAGCAGGAATATCTGAAAAATGTCCTTGCATTAGCTGGAACACCTCACGAAATTTGTGTCCCTCGTGATTCAATGAGGACGTTGATGGCTCTACAAAAACATAAACGGTTAACTACATGAAAAACTCCATTTTCTGTGTAAAATCTAGTATAAAACAATAGTTAGTCCTTTACAACTAAAAATTCCACACCATAACTACGAGCAGTTAATATGCTTTGATGTTAATGTCCAAAAAATTTACAGCTTTGATTACAGCACATTCACTATTTTTTTAGCTCCGCCCATGTCACAACACAAAAAGTTGTTTCAACTAGCTGACGGCAAAGCCATTTTTGCAAATAAGTGATCCAGAAAGTAGGGTACAACTCATCCGCCAACTTCTCCTAAAAGCAATTGACAGTTGGAGCATCCCTAGTTAGAACTAACTGATTTCCTTGATATTCCAATTAAATTATTTAGGAAGATCCCAAATTCCTGTCAAGAAACATGATTTACTTCATTTATAAGACTTGAAAACTACGTAAATAATGCTTTTGTGGTGGTGAACTAGTGGTTTTAAGAATGGAGACGTCGTAGGCTGGAAAAGGGGTACTCACGTATGGCAAGACAAAATGGCATCAAATTAGGGTTCATAGAAATCAAGGAGATTTGGGGCTAATTTGGAAATACTCTTCAATTGATTTTCCTTCCCAAAACCCTACATGTCAAAAATCGACAATATACTTGCACTACATTCTGAAAATTGCAAAAAACTGTATGATAAAAAATGATATACTTCACGAGCATCTCCTTCATAGCTTCACAAAAATCGATAATATACTTGCACTACATTTTGTTCAATTTTTTACAAGTAGAGACTTTATTTTCTAGCACAACAATACCTAAAAAAGTTTAACCCTAACCTACAAAGCTCTCTAAAGTTCTAACATTGTAGAGATAGTGTGACACACCGAATGTAAGTCCACAAGAAATTCTATTTGTTTATTTGGGTCAATTATTGTTTTCACTGTTGATTTGATCTCCATGGTCTGTCCGGTATCAGGAGTGTGGAGTGTGGAGTGTGGAGTGTGGAGCGTGGAGGCAAGGAAGTTTTGCTTTACTTCTTCTTAAACTTAGCGTACAAGTGCCAATATGTATAAGCAATATGCACCTTACCTGATATGGCAGGGACATGCAAATCAGACTTTTTCTCTGAAAAGTTCATTTTCTTATCTTCTCTGAATGAAGAATTTTTTCCCATTTGAATGTGGTTTCCTTGTGCAGCATTCATAGAATCTCCACAATTTCCTGTTTTGATCCACTTCTCTCTAGCTTGTTTTCCCGAGTTGGAAATCACATGAATATCCCCTTCACTATATTCAAAACTTAATCGATCCCTAACAGCTAGAAGGCAGTCAACAACTGCAGAAATGGGTCCCTGCAACAAAAGTGAATAGTGAATCTAATCGGGACTCAAAAATGACAGTACACCATTCCCAGTAAGCAGAAACAAAAACTTCTTCGAAATTTTATCTAAGCAAGCATTTAAAGATAGGGCGTGGCTAACATAATCTATTTTTGCTATAAAAAGTTTATGTATCAATTTCTCTCACTTAAGGAACTGGCCCTTACATGTTCCAAATCACCGGCAGCAAATAGGGGCAAGCCCATTTCTTCTATGGCTAAAAGGAATCTCCTGACCTTTTCCCGACACGGCTCAGATGACATATATGCGCATCTCTGACTCTGCAGCAAATTTTCAGGAAACTCATATAATGACTTTACTTCTAGCCTAAAACACTTCACAGGTTTGAAAAGTTTGATCTGTTAATGACCATACCGCCAAGAAACCAGGATCTTGTTGGTTCAAAATTCCGCATAAAACTGTTCCATCAGACAATAGCACCCTAATTTCTTCCTCTGACGCTTCCAATGGAATATCAAGGCCCGGAAACAGACTATTTAGCCACTCTACAAGTGACCGCCTCTTGACTGAATCCAGAGAGAAAAGAAAAATAAGAAGCAAACCAAATGAATTTTGAAGTCCAAGAATAGAATACCATGGTGGGAAAAAGCTACGTTCACCTAACGTATCGTCTGTACTAATACTTCCCATATTGTCTGTTGCTCAATCCTCCGCTTCCTGATTCAAACTACCATATTGAAAATGGCACATTTCATCCTAATCCCTTTACTGCAGACATGCCAACTGACAGCGAGATCCATGGTTTCCACTACCAAAAAAAAAGCTCCGTACTCCGTAAAGATCCAATATATCTTATTCAACGAGGATCTCCAACACTATCTCTACCGGTGTAACACACAAAATTTGAGCTTTTCCATCCAAACTAAATGCATTTCTCGAAATCAGCAAAAATGCATCAGATCTATGCAAAATTAGGGCACAGATCAGATAAATAACCTACAAATAATACAGTTACAAATTAAAACGAGCCGCAACGTGCCGATCCATAGCAATTTGACTGCCACGTTCTCATACCAAAGCCGAAATATAAGTAATTCCGCTGAATAAGAAGCTACAACAAGAAATCAAAGAAGCTGGGCCACTGAAACCCTAGTTATCAGATGAATGTCGGATCAGCAATGACGTTCGTCGAATCTCTTTCTCTCGATCGTTGTAACGCTCTTCTTTCTCCTCTCGCTCGCTTTTCCTCTGACTCTTCTTTGTCTCTTTCTCTCTCCTCAACGCATTTATCGGGTTTTTTAAAAACGAGAGCTTGGCCTTCGCAGTAGATGGCGAAGGAAACCAAAAACAAGGGTTTATGATTTTGTATATTTTTTGCCTCCCTTCCATAAAAAAAACGACGACTTTAATTTGCCTTTTCTCTTTCAATAAATTAAACTCCGTTATCATTTTAACGGACACTTAACGAGCTTATTTTAAATTTGAGGCACCTAAATTACCGATAATATTCCTTATTTCTATTTTTTTAATTTATTTCAAATATTTATTAAATTCTTAATAATTTTATCATAATATAATAAATAAATAAATAATATTGATACGTTATCAAAAAATCATCTGATCAGGCACGAATCTCGATGCAAAATCAAGTTGGAAACTTCCAAAATTAAAATTGGGACCATCCGAACTCTGATTTCAGCAAACTTATAGTCGAACTAAACGTCTCGGAAATACAAACCCAACGACACCAAATTCGACTCAATCCGAGCCCAAATGAGTCCAAATCAAGGACCTGAAGCGCTAGTGGAAGGTCTGAACCACAATTTGGGTTATTAAACTGTTTCCAAACATGACGTGATTATAGTCAAATCGAGCGGCTTGACAAGACAAATCCAACGAGCCCAAGATCGTTGAATTCTGACATCATTAAGACCTTTAATTATCTGACGAACGGTATATAATCAAGGGATTCAACATCCGCCGTCCATCCAACCACTCCCTATTTACCCTTGATCTCTCACCTATTTACAGGTCATGCCACTCTAGAAATCTATAAATATACCCCTCGGACTACCGCCTGAGTCCCGAACTTATGTCAGACTACCGCCTGAGTCCCGGACTTATGTCGTTTGTACCACCACTTGAGGCCCGCAATTCTATCGGACCACGACCTGAGACTCGGAGTTCTGTTGGGACACCACTTGATGCCAAAAGTTCTCTCAGAATACCGCCCTTCAACTACGGTTTTCAGTCCCCTGTCTCAAGTCGACTATGGTCCTTTCGACCTCCATCGCCAAACAACGATCTTTATGACCCTAATCTCCTACTAACTACAATTTTTGGACCACTGTCTCCTAGGGGTGTCAATTTGTTACTCGACCTGAATCCATACTGGAAAAATTTGGGTCGGGTCAACCCGTTTCTGAAATGGGTCGGGTTCGGGTTCAATAAACTAACTCATTTCAAAAATCAGGTCGGGTTCGGGTTGACCCGGGAACCCGAAAATGACCCGTGCCCGGCTGCCCACATCCCTGCACGGCTGCTAGCGTTGCCACTTGCTATAATTGTGTTGCCTATCGCGACGTATACCAGGTTGCCAGCGCATTGCCTACTTCACGTGCAGCCCCGTCACGCCCTTTACAACTGCCCGCATCCCTGCCCCGCTGTCTGGTTGCCCACGTTGCCACTTTCTTGAACCGCGTTGCACGCTTCATCGCTCACGTGCCAACCCCCGCGCCCGCTTCTGCTTCGGGTTCAGTCGCAACGCATGCCGGCTACCCGCTGGCCGGTGCCTCCTTGTCCGCCTGCACCCTGCCGCTGCTCACCTACTACCGCTACCGGGTCTGATTGTGTCAACCCGGCAACCCGCACAGGTCGGGTCCGGGTTAAGATAGACGACCTGTTTACAAAAATGGGTCGAGTTAGAGTTTACCCTTTTAGAACTGGGTCAACTCGATTCGACCCAAACCCGACCCATCGACCCGAATTGACACCCCTACTGTTTCTTGTCGACTAAGGTCCTTTTGACCTCTGTTGCCTAATATGGTCATCGGACCTCCATCACCAAACAATATTCTTTCTAACATTGATCTCCTGCTAATTACGGTCATTCGGATCCCTATCTCATGCCGACTACACCTAATATGATCCTTTCGACCTCCATCACTAGACAACGGTCTTTCTGACCCTGATCTTCTGTCAACTACGATCTTTCTGACCCCGGTCTCCTGCGAACTACGATCTTTCGGGCCCCTGTCTCGTGCCGACTATGACCCTTCGAACCAAACAAACACATGCTCCCACCATGCAATGCCCAATGTGCTCTATTTGATGTATATTTGTGACATCAAAGCCAAGGCCATCTCCCAAGGACGGATCTCGTTTGTAATTGATTGCAAATACTAGTGGATTCATTCAAATTAGGCAATGCCCTGTGTTTTTTCCCCTTTTCAGGGGTTTCCACGTAAAACCTATGGTGTCTCTTATTAACGCTAAACCCACTCTCTTATCTGATTGTGTGTTGCATCTTCGCGTATAACGTTAAGACTTTAAACTATATATTTCTCTATTACCGCGAATACTCCATGACGCAACAAATATAAATTTAATTTTATAAACTATTAATATTTAAAATTATAAATATAAATTCCCCTATAAAATTTATCACTAATATAAACTTTACTTTCAGAGAAATATTATCTTTTTTACTTTTATAATAAAAAAATGCTTCATTCAAGAACCTTAGGTTGATTAAAGGAGATTATTTTTTATTTATGAATTTTAATCATATTTATAATTAAATGCTCATTATAATATTAAAAAATATAATAAATATAATTATTTTTTATTCTGATGCTATTCTCGATAATTTGATCATGATAATAAGCATACATCATAAATTTAAATTTTATATTTTAGGTGAATTAAAAAAATCATATGACATGAATATATAATTAGATGGCTGATTATTTAAAATTAATTAGATAATACTCACCTAAATTAATTATATATGTAAACTATAATTTATAGATAAATTTTATTTGAATTTTTATGAAATGTAAAGTGCAGAATTTACTTTATTTTTGAATGTTGGAGCTCGGCTTTTAAACCTTTTCTCGCAGTTTAATTACACTCGAGCCAAATGATGAAACTTGCTATTTTGAACTAATCCAGAAGGTGCCTTTTTTTGTAATTTTACTCTTTTTAAAGGGTGAAAGCATGACAGAAGCATGGATAAGATTAGCGGGCAAGAATCTAACGGCTGGTCCCTCCTCATAAGTCATATCGCTCCCTAAAAAAAAAACTAACGGCTGGCCGGCACGTTCCGCTGACGGCATTTGTCAGTGCGAACTATTTCCCGCCTTCGAGGAGGTGCCCACGTGGCAAATTAGAAAGACGGGTTGGTTTAACTATGTTTACCATCCGTGAACTTACCAGCATTAAAATTTGGAAGGAAAGCGTCACAGTCAACCGGAAAATGGTCAAATGACTCGAATGGTTGGAAAATTATTTTGTGGGGATGTTGAATTTAGTTTATCGTCCGGATATTAATTAGAATATGTCACATTAACAGTAACGAGCGTAGTAGACAGCAGTACCGAGCGCGGAACCGAGCTATGGTACCGAGCGGCGGTGACGTGGCGCATTCTGGTTGAACTCTGGCTAGCGTTCGATGTTCGCGCGGAACATATTAATTCCAAAGTGAAGTGAACATACTAAGGGTGCAAAAGAGTTGAGTCAAGCTCGAACTCGGCTCTCTTATTGTATGAGTAGCTCAAACTTGAGCTCGAAGTCGAATAAAATGCTTGATTTTGGCTTATTTACATGATCGATAGTTCAAAATTAAGCGCAAACATTAAAACATTTGAAGATGAAATTCATGTGTCATAAATAATTACTATTACATTTAATGAAATAAAATAAGTTGTATATAAATGCTTTCATATATGTATAAAAAAATAATAAAAAGGGAGTATGTGACATAATTATACTTCTATAGAGATAACTTCTCATACAAAACAAAAGATAACGAAATCATTATACAAAGTTGCACATCAATATTAAACTATAACCAAATTTTTTAACAAAGTTTACGAAGCAAAAACATTTTTTACGCTAAAGCAACAATTAATATAAATCAGCATTAAACTAAAACACTACAATATTTGTTCATAGGTAAAATTAAAGTTCACTAAGAATGCCTCATTCTTCGTATATCCATAATCTTTTATATATATATGATCATAATTCACCAGTGCCTTCAATATGCAAAAAATAAAAAATCAAATCTAGTGCATTAAATGTTAATAGAGAGAATGTGTTGAGGGATTTTCTACCTTTCAAAATGCGTCTAACTTAGAGGTTGTGTTACCTCTACCTCTTGATTATTTTCCTCTTCCCATAAGTAATTTACATCAAAAGATGCCATTAAATAACAATTTTATAATAAAAAAACATCAAAAAGATGTCATTAATATTGCATAATGAGAAACATTGAAAATACAAACTATAACAAATTATTATCTTCCTCCTTCATTGTAAGTTATAGTGTGAACGAATCCAATTTTAGCTGCATATGAGAACTTAATCCTTCTCAAAACCCAAATTAGAATGGTAGGTGTCAACAACCTTCTCTTGTACACTGAATGTTGATTCAAGTGTTGTTGTGCTAATTGGAATATCAATATATCAATAGCAATTCATGATAAAATAATGTATTTCAATTGGTTGTTCTTCCACCATGTAATAACATCAAAGGGATGTCTTGTAAGATCATTTTATAAATCATCTTAAAGATATTGATTTAAATCAAATTTCATTGTTTTTTTGCTTGTTTTCTCTAAAATATAAGCTATAAAATCTAACCAACCACTATACTTGCCCCATATTCTTTAGTAGACGACGTTCCTCAAGTATCGTTTGTACCTATAGCACTTAATCTTCATGCTCTATGATGCCACACCCACATTTTATTTCTTATTCAAAACAAGATATACATTCTTCATACAACTCATACAATAAACTGCCAGCGTATGAGATACTTTGGATATTTTCATCCCCCTTATAGATCTTTGAAAATGCAAACTCTATAACTAATTTGATTCTCAAGTCCGTAATAGCACCAAAGGTCATTAGAAGATTACAAAATAACCATAGTGTTTGTCGAATTTAACCTTTCTTTTTTCATGAAAATTTTCTTTATGATACCCTAAGAAGAATGCACGGCATCATCCAAAACCTTATTTGTTGTATAGACAAGTGAAAGGAATAAATTTGATATGGGGTATTCAAAAATAAATTCAAATAAAGTCCAAGCCAATTCTTCCCAAATAAAATGTAGTAGCGTCCAATATATTTTAACATTTTGTAATCAAATTTTCCATAAAAAAAAAAAAAAACTTTGCAGATCTGCGCAGTTAGTGACAGTCGATATCCCTCAAATTGGGAAGTGCATAAATCGATTAATCATTTAAAAGGAAGATGTGATACATATCATCTATCATATCTCGCATCGGTGAAGAGACGAGCAAAAGTAGAATAAAACTTGACTGGGACAAACAATTTTTGCATGATCCTATGCTTCGATGATAGCGAAAGGAGGCCCAATAGTGAATCAGCTAGTGGTCGTGTGGGAATTGCGAATGATGGCTAAATCACAATGCATTTGATCTACATAAGGATAAATTATTAGGTGCGGAGTTACACAGTGCATTTGTATACATTGCATAACAATGTGTACATAATGCATGCATAAATCTGTGCACATATAATATATACAACTGTGTACATAATATGTGTACGCATATGTAGACATCTCCTCTCTCGCGACTTAGGATCTCGAACACGAATTTTGTTTTCCATTTCACTCTTCTCTTGCCCCCAAACGAAGATCACTCGTGGCATATGTTTATGAGACAACAAACAAAACTAATTTAATATATTCTAACATTCCATGCATGTGAGATTGCAAACATAATTATTTTAACTTAGCCCCCCTCCCAAAATTCCTCCCTTAGCAACTATTAACCATTTTGATCAATTTAAATATGTGCACAATATCACACATGAAAAAGCCACCTTTAACAAAAAAAATTTTTCTCACACGAAAGTTATCCTTAAGCAACTTAATTTCCCTATCATTATTTGTAGTATTATCAACATATATTATAAAGACATTGTTCTCTAAGCCCACTCACCGATTGATTTATAAAATGCGTTAACAATCTCATATGTCATGTGTGCAGAGGCAAGTACGAGAAGATAAGCACACACTTATGTAATTTTCAATTAGAATCCATATAATGTATTGTCTCTATCATATATGAACTTATTTGATTATTGGACTTCCATATATCAGTAGTAAACCAAAGTCAAGTTATGCCTTTTAATGCAAAATGTAACTTTTTCTTCTAATTATCATGCACCAATATCACATCATTTCGAGCTATTGTTCATTATACTTTATAAACTATGGTGACATACTTTTCAACATTAAATTGAAGCTAAACTCTTCCGCAACAGAGCAAGATTTTCATTTATCAAAATATACTGGGTGATCATCTCTCTAACTTTAAATTATTCGTACTTGAATGTTGTTAAACATTAACTCTCTTGAGAATTATCACATGTAGATGTAATGTCACAACCATATCGGATATGACCCCATATCACATAGATCACATTATGCCCAATCGTGACAAGAACCATAAACTTAAGATCCAGTTTGAGAAGCATGAAAAAAGTAAACTTTTAATTTATACAAATGACAAATTTAATACAAATACAAAATAAAGTGAAATATTGAATCTCAAAAAAATTTATCTATTATCATAAAAGAAGACATATTCAGTATGAGATATATCTACGAGAGTGCTAGGTAACATATAATGCAACAAAAAATAAAAGTCAAACCTATAAAATTGAATCAGCTAAGACATACATACATCACAATTCTAAAAAAAAATAAATACATCACAAATCTTAGCTTGCCATCAACAACTCAGCTTGCTCTATGCCCTTTCCCAAACTTGAAAATGGAAGTAAAAGCAAGAGTGAGCTAACACGACTCAATAGGATTTTGTAGGCTAAAATAGAAATCAATATTCGAAATCAGAAAGATTGAAAATATTGTGCTGTAATGATAAAATGAAGTACTATATGTAAAACTAAAATTTGAAACATATACTAATATTAAATGCATTTAAATAACTACTGAAATTATATTAAAAATGGCAAAAATATAAACAAATATATTATAGAAAATTTCAGATTAGCACTCAGGCTCAATTTTCCTTAACATACTTAATGGTTAGTAGAATCTTTTATCATTGCCAACATAATCTCTTATCGTTGCCAACAAAATCTCTTATCTCTGCCAACAAATCCATTATCACTGTCAATAAAACCCCTTATCTCTTTCAATAAAATTTCTTTTTTTAGGGAATAGAAGGATAGCAATCCGGCTCCAAAATCATAATAGCCCTATTGGGTCTCCGAAAATATGTTGCTCATGGGGATTATAATGTAAAAAGTATGATCACACAATTTATTATAACAAAATGGTTGTAGGCATTTACACTCTATACAAGCAGACTGATAGAAGAGCATATAGAATTATATATATGATTATTCATAAAAAATAACGGCTTTTGCCTACACATCTTGATGAATAAGAATATGTATAACTCGATAACCACGAGATTTTTCCCATTTAATACATTTTAGGGAAGGGTGGCAGTTTCTCACATGTACAAATCCTCTATGATTAATTACATTTTAGGCATTGACCTAAGAATAATGTGCATAAAGTTTTAAAAGAAGAGGTCCCCATCAAATTATTTTATTTGCGGAACCAAAATGTGCATAAAAGATGTAAATGCACGTAAAACACTCATCAAATTAGTGTCGACCCGATCACATGTATTTTAAAACATAATAAATGATGACATGCGATTGAAATAAATAAATTTTTAAAGCCGACGACAAATCAAGATAAAATACGCGAGGAAAGACTTTATCGAACACATTAGTGCAACATGCAATAAGGTGGATTAAACTACCAAATGCAAATGATAAGACCGTGTAAGTGACCAATGACAAAAAGAAGGTGAACAACATCTTTGTCAGCTTTAATTTGTGCTCTCGCTCCATTAAGAAGATCAACATAAGAGTGTGCTATCTCTTGCATCAATAAATAATATAATGGTCTAGGGTGGCTATCTCCAAAACAATATTATGATGTATTACTTAAAAATGACTACTTTTGGAAGAAAAAAAAAGTACTATTGAATGTCTCTCTTTATATTGTTGGATTGAAAAAGAAGTGTTGAATTATATTGACAGTTTATTATTCACGGATTTAGCATGATGTTTAGACTTCATTTGAGATAATTTTCTTATTATTTTTTTAAGAAGTATTTTAGTATTGATACGTCGTCAAAAAATTATCTTAAAGGGGCGCGAATCTCGACGCAAAATCAAGTTGGAAACTTCAAAAATTAATTCAGAGACCATCTAAACTCTGATTTCAGCAAACTTACATTCAAACTGAGCGTCTCGGAAATACAAACCCAATGACACAAAATTCAACCCAATCTGAGCCCAAATGGGTCCAAATCAAGGACCCGAAGCGCTGTTGGAAGGTTCAAACCACAATTTGGATTACCAAACGGTTTCCAAACATAACAAGCTTATACTCGAATCGAGTGGATCGACGAGACAAATACAACGAGCCCAAGATCGCCGAATTACGACATCATTAAGGTCTTCAAATGTCTAAAGAACGGTGCATGATCAAGGGATTTAACATCGGCCGTTCATCCGACCACTCCCCATTTACCCTTGATCTCTCACCTATTTATGGGTCATGCCACTCCAGAAATCTATAAATAGTGCTCCTTCTCCTCTTGAGGAAGGACCCCTCCCCCTCCCCCCCCCCCTAAAGCCTAAGGAAAAAAGAGAGATATCGGAGATCGCTCTTGCTTCCTTGCCTCCTCGACCACCGTCGGAATTTCGCTGGACCATCGTCGGAGTTCCGTCGAACCACTGCCGGACTTCCGCAGGACCACCACTTGATGCCCTCACCTCCGCCGGATCACCGCCTGACGTCGTTGCTCTGCCGGACGACCACTTGAGTCCCTCACCTCTGCAGGACCACCGCCTGACACCGTTGCTCCGCCGGACCACCACTTGAGGCCCTCACCTCCGCCGGACCATTGCCTGACGCCGTTGCTCCGCCGGATCACCACTTGAGGACCTCACCTCCGCCGGACCATCGCCTGACGCCGTTGCTCCGTCGGACCACCACTTGAGGCCCTCACCTCGTCCGGACCACCGCCTGACGCCGTTGCTCCGCCGGACCACCACTTGAGGCCTTGTGCTCTACCAGGCCACCACATGTGGCTCGAACTTCTGCCGGACCACCACTTAAAGGTAGACCTGTCAATTTCGGGTTACGGGTCGGGTTTCGGGTCAACCCGAAATTGACCGGTACTATTCGGGTTTGGGTCAACCCGACCTATTTTTTTCAAACGGGTCAATTTTCTGAACCCGAACCCGACCCGCGTAAGCCTGACGCCGGACGCGGAACAGCCGCGGACACGAAACTGTCGTAGAATTGCTGGACGCCGGAAGGCGGAAGCCCAACGTGGCGCAGAACTGCCGCGGTCTGCGCGGACACGAGCCACACGGCGTGACACGGCCTGATGGCCTCGGTGCAGGCGGGACAGGCGGCTCGAGGCAGTCGGGACTTGGGCAGGCGGGCTCGACCGCTCGAGGCAGCGCCGCAGCGGATGCTGGGCAGCGGACGTGGGCAGCGGGCAGGGCGGACTAGGGCAGCGGGCAGCTCGGGCAAGGGCGGGAATCAAAATTTTTTAAATTAAATGGGTTTTCGGGTTGACCCGGCAACTCATCGGGTCAACCCGAACCCGACCCATTTTTGCAAACGGGTCGGTTTCTCGGACCCAAACCCGACCCGCTTCGGGTTCCGGTCAACCCAAACCTGAAAATTCTGGGTCGGATTTTCGGGTCGGGTCAAATATTGACATGTCTAACTTAAGGCCCTCACTTCCGCCAGACCACTATATGAGGCTTGGACTTCCGCCGGTCTGTCACTTAAGGCCCCAAGCTCTACCAGACCACCACCCGACACCCAGAGTTCTACCAAAGTAACACATTTCTACTACGGTCTTTCAGACTCCTATCTCCTGCCGACAACGGTCATCCCGACCTCCGTCATCTACTATGGTCACTCCGACCTCCATCACCAGACAACGGTTTTTCAGACCCCGGTCTCCTGCCAACTACGGTCTTCCAAACTCCTATCTCATGCCGACTACGGTCCTCCCGACCTCCGTCGCCTGCTATGGTCACTTCGATCTCCATCACCAGACAACGATCTTTCAGACCCCGATCTCCTGCCAACTACGGTCTTCCAGGCTCCAACCTCTTGCCGACTACGGTCCTCCCGACCTCCGTCGCCTACTATGGTCACTCCGGCCTCTATCACCAGCAACGGTCTTTCTGACCCCGGTCTCCTGCCGTTTACGATCCTTCTAACCTCCGTCTCCTACATGGCCCTTCCGACCTCCATCAACAGACAATGATCTTTCTGTCCCCGGTCTCCTGCCGACTACGATCATTCCGACCTACATCGCCAGACAACGGTCTTTCTAACCCCTGTCTCTTGCCGGCAATGGCCATTCCAACCAAACAAACATGTCTATGTTGATTATTGTAACTCCCACCATGCATGTAATGCGCTCTATATGACGTACATTTGTAACATCAAGCCAATGCATTCTCTCTAAGAAGGGCCTCATTTGTAATCGACTGCAAATACTAGTGGATTCATTCAAACTAGGCTAGACCCCATGGTTTTTTCCCCTTTTTAGGGGTTTCCATATAAAAACTCTATTATCTCTTATGAATGCTACACCCTTTCCTCTTATCTAATTGTGTGCTGGATCTTCGTACAATAGTAAGATGTTAAATTATATATTTCTCTACCGCCGCGAATACTTGAGGACGCAACAAGTATAAATTTTTTTGTACTAAAAAATTATTTTATATAAGAATAAGAAAGTCATCTTAAAAGAATTTTAGATTTCATTTGAACAATTTTTTAATTATTTTTAAAAATAAAATTTAATATAATTTTTTTAAGAACAGCAAAAAAAAAAAAAATGTCGTGTTAAAAAACTTCACAAACGAAGCCTCTCCACCTCCCGTGTTTATAAACCCGCCGTTCTGTTAGCTATGTTCTGCGCACTTTGTACCGCAAAACCTGAAAAAGGCTCGCGCCAGAGCGAGGGACCGGAGCAGCGACAGAGGGAGCAGCAGAGTTCTATCATTTCTCTTCGTCCGCTCCCCTCGCCGGAGCTCTCCATTTCCCCGTCTCTTCTATAACTTTATCGATATTATATTTTTGATATATTTATTTCCCGTTTCCTTTGTGTTGCTCGGTTATGCTAGACTAATAAAAGACAGATCTCGCTCTCTCTACCGTATCTTCCCGTCTCAGTTGTAAAAGTGCCACTAATCTTTCTCTTCCTGTCTTCTTGTCTGTTTAGGGAATGGTCGGAGTGCAGAGTAAGCCGGCAAAAGCTTCTCGTTTCTCGAGGCCCGAGGTTTTGCCCTTCTCCCAGTTTATTTGGTTTACGCCTGATAAGCTGATCTATCTTTAGGTTTTACGATATGATGTAGTTTGTCTTCTTTTTCTGAGGATCGTGATTCTTTGTATAATTCTTGGCGACGTGTCTCTGATTTGTAGCCTTTGATTTCTTATAAGTTTTCTATCGCCGCTCTAACTAAAATTTGTAATTTTCTTGGTTACCATTTTAAGCATAGTGTCACAACTTGATGCTTTCATCTATTTCAGCAGAATTATGCTTTTACTTGTTTTGTTTGAAACTTAATCGTCAAAATAATTAACCATGGTGAAGTTTTTTGTTTTGATGTGTATGGCTTGAAATGCATGTTGATATTTTCCTAGGTCAATTTGGAATATGTTGCAATCCTAATGTAAACAAAACAATAAGATTTCACCATTTTTACTGTTCTCTTCTTGGATACAACTTTTATTTGTCTGTGTTTCTTTTGTTTAAATTATGTCTTTGATGTTCATGAAATTCTAACTGTATTACGTGAATCTTTCTTAGAATGACCACTTTGAAAGTAAATTAGCTAAGAACTTTGTTTTTACATCTAGTAGGGCAGATGTTTACTGGTATACTTTCTCCAAGAATCAAGAGCAGGATTTCTCTATCCATATTGTCCTAGTTAGGCATTTAACTTATACATTTAGCATTCTGTCTCAATCTTATACTTGGAAACATTGCCAGTGGTTGTTTTTGTCTTCATGCTTTTTCCTCTAAGTGAATTTTGCCTCAATAATCATCATCATTAGCTTTATCTCAACTATTTTGGATTTGCTTTATGAATAATCATTTTTCATTCATTCCAACTTAGAGCAGCTTGGAGTGCTAAATCTATTTTTTATAAATTATTTTGAACTTAGTGAATGTTACCTTAGGCCTATTCCTCATTTCTAATTCTCTTCTACTAATTTTATCCTATTTATCGGGAGCATTTTCATTGTTATACATGTCTAAACCATCTACGTCCATTTTCAAGGACCTCATCTTCAATATATATCACTTTAATTGCTCATCTAATAGTCTAATACAATCATCCCTTAACTTATCTTTTATTGTTTTGTCGTACTTTCATCTTAACATTCTCATCATATCCATCCTTAAATTAGCTACTGAAAACTTTTTACTGCCCAATATTCAAATACAAATAACTTTTACGGTGATCTACCCATTGTTTTCTACTCTATCATTGCTCGTAAAGGCATTGTTCCATCCAAATGAAATACGTTCTTTGCTTCTTGAGGTTGCTCTTGCGTTAATATGGAAGTTATGACCCATGACTGTTATTTTCACAATTCTGATATAGTGATATTGAATCTGTCATTTTCATTCCAGAAATTTTATGAGTAAAGCTATCAGTTTACGTGAAATGTATTGTGATATATTTCATTGATGTGTAGACATGATTCTGAAATTGAGCTTCCCAGGCACCTACATTCAAACTTTTTTTCTCAGATTATTTGTTTTATATTTGTGTATCACTTGCCTTTTTTTAACAGATTAGGCATATGGAGATGTTGTTGCGGGAGGGAAAAGATTTGTCAGATCCAAATTTTCACCAGAAGCTTGCCGATGAATTTAAGTGAGCCCCATGTTGCCTTACTTCAGATCTTCTATCTGTTTAAGACAAAACTAAATTATGATTAAGTAATTCTTTTGGCTGTGATTATTTCTTACCTTTGACTAAGAGATCTATAAGATATTTAATTGTTTTTTTTTTCTATTTTTTTTTTCAGTCGTGCTCCAGGTCGTGTTGAAAGTAAAACCATACAAATGGAGCAAGTAATTGATTATGAATGTTTATATTTATATTGCTAATAAATCTTTATTCTTATAACTTTAAAGCGCTTATTGCGAGGATTATTCTCCTTCCTGTTTAATATATCAGGTGCAAAGATGGTTCCTAAACAGATTGAAGTTTCATAAAACTGAGGATGCTACCTCACGTAGTTCTTCAAAAGAAGTGAGTCCTGATGGTGAGGAAAGTTTGACAATCAATGCAGTCCATAGTTCTAATTTGCCTGAAGGTGCTTAATCACTAGAAAAACAATGCTCTCTTTGTTCTTACGATACTCACTGTAATGCTGATGTTTGTACCACTTTCTTTCTCCCTAGATTCTAGTTATTTATTTGGTCGAATAAATGTTTATTATTTCATCATCTACCTCCAAAAAAAAGGTTTGATTGGAGTTGTCAATGCTTTCAAATCCTGGTTCTTTTTTTAGATGAAGCACATTTGACATTTGCTTAAGTGATATGATTGATGATCAAGACGATCACTTTGAACCAGTGGTCACTTATTATCATAGATCTTCTCTTCCTATTTTGTACCTTATGTCCCTGGAATGAGGTCCTTGATTTGAATCGAATGTGATCCAAAAAATATATGAATGACTAGGACCACCTGCCTAGAAACCAAGATTATCTTTCATATTTGAATGTCACCTGATCGAATTTCTTGGTTGGCATTAGAAATAGATCAGTGCTTTATGTGGGAAATAGGTTTTCCTTTGAATTGTGATTGACTATTGATTTTTTTTTAAATGATCCTAAAGATTCTTTTTTATATATTGGAGATGGATGTGTAGAAGAAATATAGTATTTTGATAAAAAAAAAACTTCCAAAATAAAAAAAAGTGATCTAGATATGGACATAAAGACGAAAAGTGATAGAAATCATGACAGGACTTATTCCATCATTCATTTGAATCATCCGTGATTTGACATTCAAAAAATTTTGCTGTATCTAATTTTCAGCATTTTTATGATTACATCTTGTAAAAAGTACGGAGCTAATCATTCCTGTAAATTAACTGTGCAGTCTATGTTAGCCTGTACAGTTAACCTACTGTTTCTTACCTTTTTGGACTTTATCCTGGCGTGGTGCAGCTAATGCTTCTGATAATTACGTTAAACATCACTCCTTAAACTATCACTCTTGATGTCAATTCCTATTAGGTTGTTCACTGGCTGATTAATTTTTGTAGTTGTTTGATGTTATTTCTTTGTTACCTCACGAGAATATATTTATTTGTGCTCACATGCTCTGTTTGTCTGTTTGCTTCAAAATGTAAACCCAAGTAAGCATATCTTGCGGCAGACACTTCTAATTATATGTTTATTTGCCTTTCTCATATCAATTTCTACAAGTGATAATTGTCCATAAACTAGAACAATATTTTTAAGCTTTGCTTATAGAACATAAGATGATTAGCTATTAATCAAAGCGATCAATTGTCATTCCTATTGTGTATATAATAACTTTAATATGAAATGTTGCTCGTACTCACATCTATTATTTTATTATCCTTTCACTTCGGTTGGTCATTGTAGTTATTGAAACTGTTTTTTATGTTTTAATTAGAGGATGGCGAGAAAGTTACTGAAGAAGTGGAAATGGAATTTGAGGCCAGGTCATCTAGAGATATGGCGTGGTATGAAATATGAATACTAACCGTGCATGTAAATATTTTTTTACACTTAAATTTCTTGTTTTATTTTCCCTTTCTCTGAGGACCCTCTTGGTGGTTTCTTGCATATGTATATATATATGGGGGGGGGGAATTTGAAAATTAAAATTAAAATTAAATGAGAAAAAGGGGGGGGGGGGGGTGGTGGGTGGTGGTGGTTAATTAAATCTCATAATTGGATATCCAATTAAAGAATTAAATAACTAAGGGGGGAGGGGTTGGCGACATTAAGAGGGGCTTGGGTGTTTATTGAAAGAGATTTAAATGCTTGCCAAGTGGGGAACCTTAAATTAGGGAGGAATATTTAAATCAAATCCTATTTGAATTTGAAATAGGTTTGATTTGAATACTTTCCTAAAATAATATAACTAAATGAGAGAAATGATTTGAAATTTAAATACATTTGAATTTAAATTCAAATGCTTTCCATATTAAAACACATCCACAATAGGAAAGAAGGCTATCAAGCAAGATTGACTCCAATTAAGAGCAAATGGGGAAGGGGCGGCAGGTAGAGAGAGAAGGGGCTGGTTATGGGAGGAAAGGAAAAGGAAATTAATCAAGTCTTCAATTAAGGGAGAAATGATTTAATCAAATACAATTCCAAATTGATTGGAATTTGATTTGAAGAACTTTTCAAAAATAGATATAGTAATTTAGGAATGGTTTTGAATTTCAAACTAATTGGATTTGAATTCAAAATTATTTTTAAATTATCTTCAACCTAATTTAGGAAAACAAAGGGGAATGAAGGAGGGAAGAGGCTTGGGGTGAGGTGGTCGGCCGACTATGGAGGTGGAGGGTTTATGACCGGTGGTTGATATGGATAAAATGGAGGAGACTTATGGCTTTGGAGGGGTTTGTGGGAGAATCGATTAGTGGTAAGTGGGGAATTTTGGCCGGCGGTCAAGGGAGGAGGAGAAAAGGATTTATGGAAAGAAAGTTACAACCGTGAGTCCGGACACATCCTACAGCTGACTGGTAATACATTGCCCTTCTCCAAGGGACTTCAAGCCACGAGCCCGGACCCATCCTGCGGCTGGTGGAAGCTCTGATTCTCTCCCATAGAAATTTCACCCAAGTTCTCTCCAAAGAACACAAGTGCAAACCTTTTTTTTATTAATAATCCATCATTCCATTACACTAGCAAGTGTCTCTATATATAGGCCTCATAAATAAAAGAAACTAAAATAAGAAGATCATGCCCCTAGGGCTTACATAAGATTAGACCATTAAGTAAGGGTAAAAATGAAAAATACATAATTAAAATAAAAATTACAAATAAAAATTTAAGATAACGTAGGACGATCACGGCCGTCGATCTTCAACTCTTCCTCGGATAGACATAGACGGTTGGATGTCCGCATCACTTGGTTTTTGCAAGTTTCATCATGGTCCATTTTGACCTACTTAGCCATTAATAAACAAATAAATCATTAAAGTACCAAACACGGAAGTAAATAGAGGAAGCGAGAGCGGGCGAGATTCCTTTGTTATATTACTGGGTTTTTGGAGGTTTGAGCTCCATTTTATTTCCATTGGGGCTGGCTATGGCTAGTGGCTACATTTCTTGCCTTTCTCCAACTCTCCATTGTAAAATATACATTTGGGTCTTCCATGGGGACTACAATAGTAGAAAGGGAAGCTTCATGTGCCCATTATATAGCAGCAGAATAATGATTTAAAGTGATAGACAATGAAGACCAACTTTCTTTAATTTATTTTTTTCATTTGCAGTGTATTAAGATTCTCCTTCACGATAAATTTTTTTTTTTTTGGAAAAATAGCTACTGCTATTTAGTATTTGCTTCGATGAGTGTTGTGGCAATAGTGAAATTCACATAAGCAACAAAACAGCGGAGCAGCAACTATTGGCAACAATAAGAAAAATAGTGGCAACAACCAACAACAACAATAAGCAACAATTACATGGCACCAAATAGAGATCTCACACACAGGCACAATAGTGGCAGGACCAATTAACAACATGCACAACAACAAAGATAGCGAGAGATGCTATCAGATTTTCATTACCAGGGACTTGCATGTAGACTGCAAACGAATCAAAAGGTCAACAAATTGCTCATGGCTTGACTTGATTAGAGCTCATTCATAATCGCTTGATTGACTAAGCAAACAAGCTTAAATACTTTTATAAATACTCGATTATCAAATGTAAAAACTTGAATAATTTGTTGCTCGATTTATTTATGATTATGAACAATATCATCTAGCTCAATATAAAGCTCATGAACAAGCTTACTAAGAAACTTGATCTAAATCTTTTGACAACTAATTTGAACTCTCTCCAAAATGATCTTAAGAGCTTAACCTAATATCCTAAAAGTGAAAACCTCAAATAGCAACAGTAAAACAGAGCAACATTTGTCAACGATTGCAAGCATAACAGTGTCAATAACCAATAGCACAGCTAGTAGCAACAAGTAGATAAGGAAAAAGCAGTAACAAGGCAATCAATAATGGGTACATAATATCGAAGCCTATGACTTGACTTACATGAGTTTAATGACGAGGGAATTTGGTTTTATGAAAAAGAAATTATTTTGGGAGAATTTTGATTGTTTGTTTTGCATAATTTCAAATTTTAATTTGCAGTTACTATGAATATAATATCTAATTTGTAAAACAAATTTCACAATAAGTGGAAAACTTGTTGATAATAACAACTTTAATAAGCTCATATTAAAATATAGTTTTAGCAGGAATTGTGCTTATCTTGAATTTTTAATAAAAGAACAAGCTTGAAAATTCAAGTTCATTCTTATTCTGATATAATTTGAATTTTGATCTAATAGTTCAACTTTTAGGCCTTGATCTCCCTCATATGATGTCCGATTGATGATTCAATCATGCTCATAAGAGTCTTGGAAATATTCTCTTTGATCTTAATGATGTGATATGAAGATCACCAACATTAGCATTTATATAAATAAACTGGATTGACCTTATGCCCAATTCATGATTGTAAACTATCTAATTGGTCGTCTGTTAGATTTAATCCTGATATCAAGAGTGATTAAGGGTGAAGCTTCCATATTATATATATCTACGAGAGGGTTTGTCTTAAACTCTAAGAACGTGAGGCTCTCTTAGTCCCTCCTTGATTCCAGCACTACCACTATAGCCTGTGCTCTTTTATGTCATTAGATTTCTTTATTCTTATATTGTATTTCCTCAGATTTGGGACTGGGGCGATGGAGAACCTAATTAGGTTTGAGGGAAAGAGAGGACCGTTGAAGGGAGGCTAATGCGGCTATAAAAAGCACCTGGCATTAACAAAGGGAGAACTCATTACACGTTTCTTTGCCATTAAGGGTATCCTAGAGGTGCTGATCATGTTCATATTTCTCTTTGTGTGTGTGTACAATAGATTCACGCATGTACATATGCAATTTGTGTTTGTGGGAGGTGATAGAGAGAGGGAGGGAGAGAATAAATGGGCAACCATCACCCTTTTCTGTCCTATTCTCTTATTTGCAGTGGGGTTGCTGGGGTAGGGGGTAGAATAAAGAGCAGAGATCATCCCTTCTTGCTTCCTGCCTTCTCCTTTACATTTTGGTGGCTGCTTGCTATTTTTTTGCAACCTGTATCATCCGTCTTTTTATTGTTTTTATTTTAATGAGAATTTCCATTTTTATCAGTCCTCTTGCAACGCTGATAAATAGTTTTAATGTAGCTTACCAAAAGTATGAATGAATTTGATGAGATTTAAGGAAGTTTAGCGATTCATTATTTGTTGATGGACATGTATGTAATGCACTCTTTTTAACTATTTTTTTTTGATTTGAGTGTTGTTTTATTCAACGGTAGTAGTCTGCACTGCTTGTGTTCTTTAAAGCATTCTGAACTTTGTGGCTATCTAAATTAGGTTTCTAGACAGACATACGCTGTCACGGAAACATAGATCTGATATTCACTGTGTTAAGTGATTATGCTACAATTGTCATCAATTGGTTGTAAGAAGTAAATAGTATTGATGTGAAACGGAGGGGGTAATAAAAATTAAAGATCTAAAATTTCATCTCAGATTTCCCTTAATTAATGGATTTGAATTTGAAATTCAAACAATAAAAGAAGGGAGGGAAGAGATGAATTAATTATATCCTTAATTGAGGTCTTTAATTAGGAAGAAAATCATTAGGATATAGGGGCCGACCAAGTGAGAGGGAAGGATGAAGTGTCTAAGTTCAATGAATGTGAATCAAACATTAATTGGGATTGAGAATTAAATCTGAAATTAATTTCAGATTGGGAGTAATTGGAGGAGGTTTCCTAAAGTATAATTTATTAAATAGGAAAGTTTTTGAAATTCAAAATTTATTTGAATTCAAATTGAATAACTTTCCAAATTAACAAATAACTAATTTAGGAAAGACTCTCAATTCAATTAAGATTGAAATTTGAATTTGAAATCTATCCAAATTGAAATACACCACATATGGAAAGGGATTAATTTGTGATTTGAAGATTTGGAGCCAAAGAGAGGCACTATGGTTGGCGGTCAAGTGAGGGACAGTGTTTGATAGTGGTGGCTAGGAGGAAAAGGAAGGTTTTGGTAAGGAAGAAAGGATCCTTGAGGCCGGTGGTGGTGGGACTTATGGTCGGCGGGTGGAGGTGAGAAGGGGTGGTGGTGTTCGGTTTAGAGAGTGGGAGGAGGGAAGAGAGAAGCTTGGCTGACGACTATGGAGGATGGCCGGCTATCAAGGGAAAAGGAGAAAAAGGAGTTTAGAGAAAGAAAGATAAAATCGTGAGCCCGGATGCTCCATGCGGCTGACGGGTGATACGTTGCCCTTTACCAAGGGACTTCAAGCCACGAGCCCGAACCCATCCTGCGGCTGGTGGATACTACGATTCCCTCTCATAGAGATCTTACTAAAGTTCTCTCAAGGAATAAAAGTGCAGAATAATTTTTTTTATTAAAACTCCATCATAGTCTAATACAAGAGCAAGAGCCTCTATATATAGGCCTTAAAAGAAACTAAAAGGTAACTTTTCCCCTTGGGCTTACATAACTCAAGACCCTTAAGTAAGGGTACTAACGCAAAATGTATAATTAAATCAAATATACAATTAATAAACTAAGATAAAATGGAGGGATCTCGGCTGTCGATCTTCGTCTCTTCCTTTGATTAACTCCACCGTCGGATGTCCGCATCAAGTATTATTACCGATTCTGACAACAAATTAAGATATATTTAGTTGCATCAAGTTATGTGATGTGAATTGATAGGGAGCTTTATGCTAGCTGCTTGTATATATTTATTTATATGTATATTTATATGCATACTTTAGAACATGGTGAGTGCCATTTAAATTAATGATAGAAGTTAGGTGAAAAATAATGACTTGAACCCAATTATTTTTGTCTACTAGCTTCACAAAGCATGCTATTTAAGAGATTAAGTTATGATGATCTTGATTATTCAGCTGATTTCATATATGTTGACTATTGAGAGATATTCATTTAGATTATGATGTGTCAGGGTTTGTGATAAGGAAGAAACGAGAATTTATTACAAAATAAAGTGATGGGGATATCATAGCATGGAAAGTATATCAGAGGCGTGGACGTCGTTCTACGACCACGATCGAGTATATGTATTTTTGAGTCATTTCATGTATTTTTTTTCTTTATTATGTTATGTAGCTTTTATTATTTATGTGTTTCTTGCTTTCCCGTTTTACCCTTTTATTAAGAGAGGTCGTATGTAAGCCCTAGGGGCATTGTCATCCTTTTATTTTTTTGAGTCTTTGTACGAGGCTATTTATAACCCTATTGTTCTTCTTTTCAAGTTAATGAATGATTGAATTATAAAAGTTTTCTTCTCTTTGTTTGAGTTCTCATGAGAGCTTGAGAGATTAGAGTGAGATCCCTAGGAGAGGGAGAATTGCGCATCACCCACCAACCTGGACGAGTCGGGTTTGTGGTTTTACTCTTTATCTCTTTCTCGTCATCCTCCCACCACCACCGCCGGCCTTCCTCAACCCAACCGACCACGCCCACTCCCAAACCTCCACCTTCACCGAACCCATTTCCCTTTACCCGTCGAACTCCACAAACATCCCCACCTAGCCGCCGACCCCCATACCCCAACCCAAGTAAGCTGCCGGCCCTAGATCCCCTTTCCTCCTTTGGAATTCCATTGCCTATTTTAGATTGATATAATTTGGGCAGATTTTGAATTCAAATCCATCCAATTTGAAATTTAAAATCTTTCCTAAATTACTAATCTATTTTAGGAAAGTTTCCTAAATTAAACTCAATTTGAATTTCAAATTAATTGGAATTCCTTTAACACTTTCCTATTCACTAAATCCCAAAATAGCAATCCCAAATCTCCCTCATTAATCCTCCCATAGCCCATGATGCCGCCGGCCCCTTAATTAAATCCCTAGGGATTTATTTCCAAATCCTCCTACCCTCTCTTGGAAACTTTTCTTAATTCCCCTCCCTCTCATAGCTGAAATTTTCAAAGCTCCCACCTCTTTATTTCTTTCCAAAATACAACTCTTGCAATTTGGAAACACTTTCCCTGTTTTCCTCCCCCCTTGCCGCCGCCCCTACATAGCTCCTCTCTCCTTTAATTAATTCCAATCATAGGAATTAATTAGAGCTTAGCTTGGAAACCCTCTCCCTCCTCCCTTGGCCGGCCACACCACCATCATCTCTACTTCAAGTTTGAGAGAAACTTCTTTCTCTCTAACGGAGCTTCAAAGGGGTTGCTAGTAATCTTTGGAGACAATCCTCTTCTAGCACCTATGAATGGCCGATTCGGATATTGATTACTGTCTCGCCTACTACGACGAACAAGGGTTTGTTTGCATCCTTCACTCGACCTTTTTCGATGTCAACCCTCACATCGACAACACCGTCGAAGAGTATGTAGAGCACATTCTGGACACCCCTGTCGAGGCCATTGAAGAACATCTTGGCGCCGTTCAGTGGAGGATCGAATCTCAACCGTGATAAGGGTTTGCCAATCTCCCTTGTCTTGTACTTTCATTGTCTAACTTGTTCTTTTGATTTGATAGATTTATGAAGATCTTGCTCTCCAAATTCTGCCGAGCTTAGTAAACGTAGGGATTGAGTGCACTTTATTTGTTTCTAATCTTATTGTTAGATTAGGATGTTGTTGAAGCCTACTTAGCATGTTGTTGAGTTTCTAAATTATTTTGATTTTTCCAAGTGTTTAGCAAGTGGCTTGGCCTAAGCATAGGCACCATTCTCTTGTTTTATTTTATTGTTTTAATTTGCTAAAGTTTTCATCTTTATTGCTCTAATCAAGGAATCATGCAATATTCTTATTTCATCCATCTACAAGCATTTAGTTCTACATCATAAAGTCTAAATAACAAGCTTTAATCTTTATAATGGCCTTTTAGGAAACCAGAGATGTGGTAGAGAACCATGAGAGTAATGCTTATACCAAATCATTTGCGAGAAAGTATTAACAAATCTTGATTTTGAATCTCTGTCAAACTAACCATGTATGAATTTGAATAAGTTAGTTGCTCAAAATGGTGAAATGCTAAAATATGCAAACCTTAGTCTATATTTTCCTTGTTTGTTTTATTTTTTGTTTTCTCATTGAATGATGCATCATGAGAAATTTAATTAACAGGGCTTACATAAGTACTGATCAGAGTTGTTCATACATGACAAAGGTGCTTACCTGTTGTTCTCCATTCGTCAACACCTTTAATATATTTTTTATGCCTTGAATGTACATAAACAAGCCCCTTCATATCATGCTAAATTTGAAAATGACGTGTTTCATGAATTTTTGAAACCGTGACCTAATCTTTTGCTTCACATTTGATGGGTATTTTCGCACTCTATTGATTGTTTTTTTTTTCAATCAGTTTTTTGGTATTTGATTTTCAATTCTTCAATTATGTTCAACTTCCTCAATAAGTATCATTAACAAATTAATTTATAGAATCTACCTAACATTTTTGAAATTTAATTTGTATACAGCCTTCTGTACCTGTAAACATATATTGATTTGGTTCCTAATTGAATTCTATGACTACATATGTGATTTCTCATCCGCATTATTTTCTCCTTGCAGGTATGATGTCTCCACATTTCTTGCGCATAGGATTCTTAGTTCTGGAGAAGTTGTAAGAATCATCATCAAATTCTCCCTTTGAACCTTATAAGTGAAAATTCATATAATGATATGACTCTTGGTGTTATTTTTCTTGCAATCTTAAATAAATTGTTGGGTCAAATCACCTGCTACTATAGTTCCTGTTCTCTAACTCATACTTATTTGTGCTGTCGGTAAATTGCCAAGGTCTAGAATGAGTTAAGGGCCTTTTTGGCTCATTAGTGGGAGAAACTGACTGCCTTTTGAAAGTTGAAGTTGGGGAAGTGCTTCGGAGAAAGTTATATGATTTTATATTCAGCAGTTTAAATTTCTTTCCGATGTGAGGGAAGTGGAAATGTCCATAACATCAAGAAAATTATCACATATAGATGGAAATATAAGGGAGAAGAAAATCTCTATATTTCGCTACTCAACTTATAACCTCTAAACACTTGATAAATGTCTTTATCTTGCTGAGCGTCTTATATAGAGACTTACTGACATAAAAGCTTTACAATAAAACTAATAGAGACAAATCCAAAACAATTATTACTGATAGGAAGTAGAATAATTGGTCAAAAAAGTAAAGTGCTATGGCTATTCTACTAGCTTTGTTAATGTGCTTTAAAAGCATTGATTCCTTTTTATCCTTTAATCTTCTACTTTCTTGTTTTCATTGCTCCCCCCTTCTACTCCATCGTTGGCCGACTATGCTTTATGCTAGTTCAGAAGGTTGTAGATTTACCATAACATGACTTGCTATCAAGTTGGCGTGCGATCTAATTACTGGATAATGCTCTCAGTAAAGCTCATATTTTGCCAGGAAATCATCTCTAGCTAGCAACCCAATATTGCCATAATTATCTTCTTAAAAAAACTAACATTGAATTACTTTTTCTCCTCTGTTTTGATTTTTTACATTATCTTTCATATTGCCCTTCTTGATTAAGAAAATAATTCTTTTGAGGTGGACTTACATCAATCAAGTTAAAAAAAAAAAAAATCCTTTGTTCCATTGCAATATGAGATTTAATGATTCTGTTTGAAATTAAACATTTATTGTTTAGCTGTTACTCTTATTTATCTCTTTTGTCACTCGTTTGAGTGTTAATAGATGTCAACCAACTAGCTTTCATTCGTTATATTGAATGAGGAAGACGATATAGAGACATAGAACACGAGCATATAAAAATACATCAATAATTGCTAATCTGGAATATCAAAGTCAATAATGCACAAGGAGATTGAGAAGGAACAAACTAGAGGTAAAAAGCTAGGAGCATGTCATTAGTGTTTTGTGGTTAGTCTTAGCATTTTAGGTTATTTAATATACTGTTTATTTTTTCTTCTATGTTGCCTATAATAAGCAAAGCCTTCGTGATTATCTTTATATACACAGTCTAAGAATTGGATGCCATTTTATCGTCAATGGTCTATCCCCGAATCAAACGCAAGATTCACAACATTATTTGATCTATCCCATTTGTGGATATGATTTTATCCATCAAATTGCTTTAGAAGATTAATACTAAGAAAAATGATCATAGTGTTAACAATAGGAACAAGGGAGATGGGTCCCCACCCTCATTCATTAGAAGGCTTAGGTGGATGTCTGTGTATACTAGAGATATTTGAATTGACTTCATGTATAGAATGATAACAAAACATATAGAGTGTTTACCTTCTCCTAGAATTATCTCAAGATAGGAACTCAATTGGTCCATATATAGCTTAGCTGAAGGAAGTTTAACATATATGTTAAAATGATCAGTTGAAGCATTCCTTGTTGATTGAAAACTACCTGTTAAAGGATTATCAACTTGCCTTAAAGATTATATTATATGCTTAGTCTATATGTTGACCCAAGAAAAACAAGGGAAAAAAAAAACAAAATACCTTACCTATTGCGCACGACCCCCCTACCATCACACGTCATCCTCTTGTTCTCCCTTATCACGTGTAAGTCCCTCTACTTGTTCATTTCTCTCGCTGTCTTCATCTCTATTTCACACTCTCCCTCTTGCTCTCTGATTTCAGCAAGATTCATTCTTCCCGTGTGATTAGTTGTCGGCCTCATCTCTTGAAATCGTTGCCACACTTCTGATCCTAACCAAGTACCCAAAATGCTTGGCGTAAGAAGTTTGGAAGGCGCACAGAAGCCCGCCAAAGAGGGTATTGATGAGAATATTGAACTTGGAGCAAGAAAGTGGGGACTGGAACCTCGCTGAGAGAGGCGTCGATGCGCTTTTATGCTCAACCCTCTAACACGTCTCTATTGTGCCTAAGCGCCATCGCTGCCTAACCCGCTGACCTTTCCCTCTCCCTCTCTCTTTCCCCCTCCTTTCACTTTTTCAGTTTCTCTCACTCTCTTTGCTTCTCTCAGTGCCTCATTCATTCTCACTCTCTCCTCTTTAACTCTCTATAGATCTCTTTCACTCTTTTTTTAATATATATTTTTCTCTCACTCCCTCCTCTTTAACCTTCTCTCTAACTATCAGTTTTTCTTTCTTTCACTTTCCTTCTCTATTGACTATCGCTCCCCTTTCTCTCTCTATAAAGAAAAATGAATAAAAGAAAATAAAAGAGAGAGAAAGGAAAGAAAAAAGCAAGAAAAAGAAAAAAAAGAAAGAAAAGGGTAAGAATAAAAAAAAAGAAAAAGAAAAAAGGAAAATAGAAAAATTTTGGTTTACTTGCTTCATAATTGCTGTCAACTTTATTCCTAATGCGCAAAATTATAAATTTGCAAACTCTTAAAAAATCCCCAAAATCCCGAATGTGGCTGATTCAATGCTACGAGTGTAACTAGCACATGCTTTCCTTAGTGCGACGGGGAAACCCGTAGATGACATTTGCGATGCGACGGGTAAGTCCTGTTTTTTAGCAAAATGCAGAAAATTCAAATTTAAGTATTTGTGCATGTCTTTTTCAACGTGTTGTGAAACATTGCAACCTCTAAGCAAGTGCATGGAGACATGCACACCTTTCTTGGTATGGTGGTATAGAAGCCCTCCGGTCGCGGTGTTTTATGACACCAATCATGCATGCCTTTTTTGATGTGATGGGAAGGCCTACCACTCTCAAAGTTGCTCCCTACACCGGAAATAAGTCGTATGGGTATCTAAAGTCATAGTGAACCCGAGTTGCATAGAACTTAAAACGAACAAAATAAAGCAATATTTTGGAATATAAATGTTGCAAGATTGATAAAATGAACAAATGCAAATTACAAAATAAAGATTAAAATCAAAATTAAAAAATTGTTGAAAATTATGAAAACTATGTGGTAATAATTGAATGTAAATTGAACTCATAGGGAACTTGTAAAGAACCTGGAGAATTTGGGCATCGACACGAACAAATCTCACTAATTCCATATGAACACCCATAACTCTTTGAATTATGAGGCAGATGAGAGTTTGAATAGTGAAACGAATGAGTTTCCTACCACTTATAAAATTGATGTCCTGTGGGTCCCATCTAATTGACTTACAAGCCACATTAATAATTGCCTCATTAAAAAAAATGCAAACGACATGCAAAAGTCTTAAGTCGCGACGCTTACAATCGGATTCGCAACATACATTAGCGGGCATAATGCGAGTAATGATGAACTTAAAATGATAAGTCATGAGCACGCTCCAATGATAATACATTCACATGAAGAATTGCTATGTCAGATCGTCACACATCTTAGACATTTCAATTTTCAATCATGTGGATAGTTTTTAATTAAAACAAAATAGTAAAACCAGTTGCACTTCATGTGTGCATCGGTGCCCTAGGAAATATATACTAATTTCTAAAGATGAGTTCTTAAATATTCCGTGAACATGCCCGTGAATGAATTTTTTTTAAATAAGATAAATCACTGATTGTTGTGTCATTGGTCGCACAACCATTTTGATAAAGTGTGGGGACACGTCAAATCTCAAAAAAAAAAAAAAATCCACGTGTCCTCGAAATGTGCAATCCAAATGTTCTGAAAACTTGCTAATGCACTTGCAAGTGCAAAAAAAAAAAAAACAAATATACTAATGAATGTCCAAACACACTGTGTAAATGTTGCGAAGATTGTGCAAGTATGCAAGTGCATCATATTAGTGCATCAAGAAATATGTAAGTGCTTCATGCAAGTATACTGTATGAATGCATTGTGAAATGTGCAAGTATGCCGTGCAAATACATAAAAAGCATGCGCAATATATTTGATCATTGAGATCCAAACTTATCCTCATGTGTTCCGACTAATGCATCAAACTCCTGAATCTAAGGTTTAAGAATGTTGCGCGGTTAAAAGTGGAATAAACTAAACCAAATCCTTCTCGTTTTAAAAAGTGCGTGATTGCTTGATTATTTAAAAAAATTACATCTCTTTTTTAATCCAAACTTACTAGCGTTGTGCTTTGACCAATATATCAAACTCCTAAATTTGAGATTCTAGAATATTATGTTGGGTTAAAATGGAATGAATTTATATTTGATTCTCCTCAAAGTGCATGCAAATATTTTGAAATTCTATTATTATTTTAGAAAATTTAAATATTCTTTTAAATTTTGAATGTTTAAGTATCAATGTTATATACACTCTCTCGAAAGGGCTGCTCTATCTTTAAGCCAGAATCGTAAGTCCCACATTTCAAATTCGATCCTCCTTGCAAGGATTGGGGTTTACGAGACTTAACCTCAGGAGAGATATCCAAACGATAAGTTTTTAATCATGCTAAATAAATCCTATCATCATGAATGAACTTATAGTTTTAAAATCCACGATTATATTTGATTTTAAATTCACATTATGCCTTTAATGCCTTTTACAAAGAAAGCTCATTACAAAACAAAAACTCTTTAGTTTATTGCTGGTATGACAACTCACAAAAAGATATCTGGAACACGATCCTTTGTTAACAAATATTTAGAGTTGACAATGTTGAAAAAATGAAATAAAATATTCAAAAAAACCCCCATGATTGAAAATATCAACGGGAGGGGATTATATTTTTCAAATCTCAATTTTAATGCAGGTCATTTCAAGGATATAGATAAAAATATAAAACTTTAAAATCTTATAAGATTTAAAATCATTCATGTGCTTACCCCTAGAATGTAAACAAAATCCAGTCACCCTCATCAATTGTTTGCCGTGATAAATTTGAACATAATTTCATCTCACAAAGAATTTATGTCTTATTCATTTTCAAACGAACTCTCGTCAATAAAGACATGACACATGTCATTTAACTAGTGGTTTTGCTGCCAAGTGGTACAACAAGTAAATGGTTATGACTGAAGTCATTTGACCTAGTTGTTTTCCACAAAATGACACAAATAAATTACATCAGGTTTAGAGCTTGCAAGTTCTTTAATGTCTAAAACCCTAAAGTAATTAATCATGAGGTGTACTTTATAGGGCGCTAAGTCCTATGTTCACTAAGGTTGAGTTGAGTTTGCCCCACTTAAACAAAGTTTATCTCATGTCTACAAGGTTCTCTTGGACGAAGTAACCATGATTGTTGATAAAGATCATTTGGTTAGGTTGGGTTGACTACATTATTAGGCTAAGTAGATTACATACTGGTTCATCATCATCCCCCCTTCCACCTGCTTCAAGTATAAAGTGGTTGGTGGTAGGTTTCAATAATAAACTAATTTGTTGCTGTTATATGCTAAGCATTTAATGCTTATCTAACTACTAGCCTTAATCAAAAGTTTCCTCTTGATTATTGCTAGGGGTAATTAATCATAGGAGCTTGTGCCTATAGGAAACTTGAGACTATATCATAAAGTCCACTCAAAATGAGTGAAATTTTTGGTTATTGTCTATCTTCAATCTAATATGCCTTTAAAAAATTTTTATGAGCAAAGTACTCCTAGACTCTCCCATAGAGAGGTAGGACTGTAGGAGCATGAATTTTTTGGATTCCATCATCTCACACTATGTAGTAATATATTATTTTAGTTTGGCATTGGAATGTTATATGTTAAAATTATTACTAGAAAACATGGATATATCTGTTGGATTGAAAGATTTTTGAGCGTACCTAAATTGCTGAGTTTTATTTTCAACATAATTATCCCATTGATATCTTCAACTATATGACTATATCTAGTGAAATTTTCTTATGTTTCTCTAGTATCTCCACTATCAGTGGAATCTAAGGTCGGGATTGAGAATATTGTTGTTATGAACTACTTGATGCTTCAAGACCATTAGCCGCAGTAAATGAGATTCTTCTACTTCAATTGAATGAGTATTTAGATGTCTCTAATTTGTCTGTTTGGAATTTGGACAAAAGAAATGACGAATTCTTTTATGGTGATGTTTTTCGTAATATTCATAAAGCTCTATATCTCTAGTGATGTTAGTCAGCTGTTATGGTTTGAATTTGATTTAAGCATCATAAATGATCTTATCTAGATCAGGGGTATCGACTTGGTTATTGTTTAATGAAGTTAAATTTTCCATATTACAATTAGTGGTCTTTGTATGAAAGTTGATTGCATTTGTATTTATACAACTATACCAGTTTAGTTTTAATTTTTATTTGTTCTTTGGAGTGGTCACTGTAGGATCTGCATCAAGTTTGATTAATGCATTTGGAGTATAGTTTATTGATTCCTGATTAAGATTTATGCTTAGAACTCTACTTGCCACATCTCAAATTTTTTCTCTCTTCTTGTTTTAAACTTAATCTCTTAAATCATCCACACAGTGTTTTATATAATTTGGTAATAATCCCTTATTTTATAATTTAACATGTTTAATGTATATGTATGATTGCTTCCATTGTTTTAGGAAGACGAACTATCTATTTATAATTTATTGCTTCAACTTGTAGTTGAAGACTGTCTTCCGTCACTAATTCCTTCAATTTTGGAAGACCTGTTCAGGTATTCTGAAAAATTGTTTTAGCATTATATGATAGAAGCAAAGATATAACTAAATTGTACTTTCTGCTGACTTTTTTTTAATTTTATTTTCGATCCATAATTCTTAAGCTAAACAAACAAGACAAGTAGTTTGAGCAATTTCGATTGTAGATTTCTGGTGTGTTGCAGCTTCAATCATGAATCAGAAGCTTAGCATTCTACTTCAAAGAATTATAGCAGCACTTATCCTAACCTATATCATGGGGTATTACCCAAACAATGGGTGGTGCTTTTGCAGGTTAACTACCTTTAGCTGCCCCTGGACAATTTTAATACTTTTACCCCGATAGAAGTCTAGGCCAATTTAAATAACTCTTTTTAAAAAATAATATACACATTTAAAGCTAATTATATGTCTATATCTAGCTGTTTAAGTATATGTTCAATTCCCAAGCAAAAATGCTTAAAGCTAACTCCGATATATAAGGACATATTCAATTTCCAAGTCAAAAGTGTATAAAACTTGTAATATAATGCAACATACTGATACGCCTTAGGGTTCCCAAGTTAGGGTTTGCCCTAATGCTCTTCCAAAGATGAAATTTCTCCTCCAAATCCAAGAAAAAATCAACACAAGAGAGATGAGAGGAAGAACAAGAACCTTTGCATTCAAAATCCAAGAGAAACAAGATACAATTTGTCCACTTCGAGAAGGACAAGGTCTCCCACTACAAACCTTAGAAAAACAAGAGAAAGAAACTAAGGAGGCTAAGAGAAAACTCAAATCTTGCATGCCCTAAAAATCCCCCCTTAATCCCCACTTATAGCAAGCAAAAGATCAAACCAAACCCACTAGTGGGCTGCCCAAGCTGAACCGCCCAGCTCAGGCCTGACCCGAGCCAAACCGGTCCAGAAATGGACCGGTTCCGCTCAAGTCGACCCCCCCGCTCCGCTCCGCGTCTCGCCCCGCGCCCGCGTCACCTTCGGCGGATCGACCCGCGCAGCCTCCTTCCCGGCCGATGTCGCGTGCTCCAGGGTCGCCGGCTCTTCCCCTGCCGGTCGGCGGCGGCCAGCCCGGCTCCTCCTCTGCCGGTCGGAGGCGGTCCGCATCACATACCTTATGGTTCTTCCATTTTCTTGAGAACTTATATTTGAGGCAAAAAACATGTATTTCATACATTTCCATTTAAGCTTAAACTAATTCTGAATATATAGTTGCAGACAAAAGATCTTTAGATTTTGCTTTTGGATCAAGTTTTATGTGAAATTGCTCTTGATATGGTATTGCATTTTAGTTTCTTCATATTTAACTGAAACTATGCACCTCGTGTTTCTCTGCACTGGCATTGGCTACTCAAAAACAGCCTTGAGTGTTTTAACCCAACTTTCCTTGTCCAGTGCCTATAACTGCATGTCTTTCCAAATCTCCGTACTTCAAATAGAGCATTCATGTGCATAGAGTTTAGCCTATCCTCCTTTTTGATGAAACTCAAGTTGCATTCTGATACGCCAAGACCAGTTCAGGAGGGACGAGCCCTTGGGCCGGCTCAACACCTACAACAGGCGGAAGCCTGCTGGGCCGCAAGCTTTAATTCTCGCCCCCCTTGGGGTTGGGGTCCACGGCTTAGGGGAGGGGGGGGTGCGCCGGGGGGGGGGGGAATTGTTTAGTTTTTTTTGTTATTTTTATGTTTGCTTTAAGTAGGAGTTTGTATTAGGGTTAGGACTTTTTTTGTGGCTAAGTTTCCGAGTGCTTTGGTGTTCTTGGGCTCTAGCGGCATCTAGAGAGTTTTGAAGAGATTGATCCTCTCAAATAGAGGATCGTTTGTATTTTGCTGTTATCTTTCATTTTTTAGCTATCAAGAGTGATTTCCTTGTGCTTTCATCCATAAAAACCCTAAATTATGCTTCATCAAACCGCATTAATTTTGATTTCAGCTATTAAATTCTTGTTTTTCCTATTGTTTCGTATGAAATTGGTATCAGAGCAGTTTTTGAGACTGCTTTTTGGGCTGTTTTTGTGAGATCCAACAGCTGATTTTTATCCGATGAAGTGTTGTTTTACTGTTTTTAGGGTCAAGATTCAAATGTTTGAGTTCTACAAAAATCTGAGTATTGATGGCGGCCAAGAAATTAGTTGCGCTGGAAGAACGCCTTGAGGGGGATGAGTCAAATGAAAGCAACGATGGAGGATCAAATATCATCCATAGAAGGTAAGGCTTCCGATCTTCATGAGATGGTGAAAAAGATATTGAAAAAAACCAAAATCAAATGGCGGCATCAGAGGCAAGAGGTCCGGTAGGGAGAAATACGAATTCTTAAATTCGTAAGAGAGAAAAAGTTGTGTAAATCATAGAGGAGAGAGATTAAAAGTATGTAGAGAGGCGTGGTTATGGGGGGCATAAATTTTGGGGTGCTGATTGGGAAAGAAAAGAATGGGATTATGGTAGGAGGGGTGTTGATTTTGAAGGAGGGGAGAAAATGAAGATGAGTATGAGTATGAGTGTGGAAGGGAGGATTGGGGCACTTGGGGAGGACCAAACACTTGGGAAAGGGAAAATTATGGAGGAATCATGGGAAATAGAGGAGATCAGAAGGTCCATAAGCTGAAGATGTCTATTTTTGAAGGGGAGGATGCACATGGGTGGATCTACAAGGTAGAGCGGTATTTCACCGTCAATGAGTTGACATATGAGGAGAAATTGACAACAGCTGGCTTATGTTTGGAAGGGAAGGCATTTGCTTGGTACTAGTGGAGAGATTTGTGGAGGCCCATACGGAGTTGGAGGGAGTTCAATGAATGCTTATTAAAATATTTTTGAATTGGCAGAGGAGGAGAGTTCTATGAGCAGTTTTTTGCACTTGTGCAAGAAGGTTCAGTGACATATTATCACGAGAAGTTTGAGTACCTGACAAGTCGATTGGATTGACTATCAGAGACTATTCTTGAGGAGAATTTCATGAAGGGACTCAAATCAGAGATTCAAGCAGTGGTGAGGGTCATGAGGCCTCGTGACTTGGGAGAGGTTATGGAGTTGGCACAACTGGTGGAGGATCAGAAGTACCAGGAGAGGGGAGCCAGAGGCAGCAGTTTTGGGAGCTCTTATCGGATGACCACCACTCTCTTAGCACCCAAGGGGCCTACATCGGGTAACATTCGTGAGACTCCAAAAGTAAGAGGAAGTGGGTGAACTTCAAGAGATTGACAGAGAGGGATATGTAGGAGAAGAGAAGGGGTTATGCTTTAGATGTGATGAGAAATGTATGCCATGACATAGGTGCAGGGACCGATCACTTCAAGTTCTTACTGTTTGTGATGATGAGGAAACTAAGGGAGGTGAGAGGGAGAAAGGGAGAGAGGAGAAGGACAAGTTGCATCTTGACGTGGCATAGGTCTCCCTGAACTTAGTGGTAGGGTTCACTCTGAGTCATACCATAAAGGTGAAGGGAGAAATAGCAGACAGGGAGGTGGTGGTGCTGATAGACAGTGGAGCTACCCACAATATCATCTCTAATCAGTTCATGGACCAATTGGGGGTGACATTAGTGGATACAGGGTGTTATGGAGTGATGATGGGTACTGAGAAGGTGGAGACATGCCAGGGGATATCCAGAGTAGTGTTGACCATATAGGGGGTCCAGGTGAGGGAGGATTTTCTCTCATTGGAGTTAGGGAGCACTGATGCCATCCTGGGGATGAAGTGGCTGCAGACCCTTGGGAACACTAAAGTCAATTGGTGAGTATTGACGATGGAACTAGTGGTGGAAGGGAGAAGAATAGTGATCAGGGGAGATTCAGGGCTCTCCAAAGCCATGGTATCACTCAATACCATGGTGAGGAGTATGCATGAGGTGGGGGAAGTTTATCTGGTGGAGTTACATAGGTTAGAGGGGATCATATTGAAGGAGGGTGGGAACATTCCTCTTTCAGTGCAATCATTGATTCAACAATTCAGTGAGATTTTTTAACCACCTTAGGGATTGCAACCACTAAGGGAGCAAGAGCACGCTAGTACCTTGAGGGAAGGTGTGTCACCTATAAGTGTCAGGCACTATCGCTATTCTCAATTTCAGAAGGATAAAATTGAGAAGTTGATTAGAGAGATGTTGGAAGCAGAGATTATTAGGCCTAGTGTGAGCCTTTTTTCTAGAAGAGTGTTAATGGTTACGAAAAATGATGAGAGTTGGAGGTTTTGTGTAGACTACAGGGTGATGAATAAGGAAGTTGTTCCAGACAAGTTTTTCATCCGAGTGATAGATGAGCTGAGTGGGGCAATTATTTTCACCAAGATAGATATGAAGTCATAGTACCATCATATCAGGATGAGGAGGGAGGATTTGCCAAAGATTGCTTAGAACTCATGAAGGGAATTATGAATTTCTAGTGATGCCTTTTGACCTTGCTAATGTCCCAACCACTTTCCAGTCCCTCACGAGCAAGGTCTTCCGACCCTAACTCAGGCGATTTGTGTTGGTGTTTTTTGATGATATCCTTGGTTACAACAGGTCAAAGGAGGAGCATTAAGAGCACTTGAGAAAGGTTTTAGAGGTGTTACAGGAGCAGCAGCTGAGGGCCAATCTGAAGAAAATTTTGTTTTGCCCAGGCCAGTGTGGAGTACTTGGGACATGCAGTCTCTAAGGAGGGTGTAGCAATGCATCATATCAAACTTGAAGCTATTTTGAGATGGCTATTGCCCAAGAATCTTAGGGAGCTGTGGGGATTCCTAGGGCTGACGGGCTACTACAGGAGATTCGTGAACGGGTATAGCATCATTGCATGACCACCGACATAACAATTGAAGAAGGATAAGTTCTTATGGGGGAGGCGGTCACAACAACTTTTGAGAGCTTGAAGAAGGCCATGACCACTGTGCTGATCTTGGTAGTTGTCCAAGCCCTATTGTATTTCACTCAGGTCTTCATAGTGGAGACAAATGCCTCAGGATATGGATTGAGAGTAGTACTCATGCAGAGCCATTGACCCTTCGCCTTCTTCAGTCAGGTGTTGATAACTAGGGCCAAGATGAAGTCAGTCTATGAGAGGGAATTGATGACCATTGTGTTAGCCATCTAGAAGTGGCGACCCTACTTGTTAGGCTGGCATTTTCATTGTCAGGATAGACCAGCGAAGCTTGAAGAACTTGTTGGAGCAGAGGATTGTGACAAAGGAGCACCAAAGAGGGATGTCAAAGTTGTTGGGATATGATTTTGAAATACAATGTAGGTCAGGGATGGAGAACAAGACAATAGATGCCTTGTCCAAATATATGAGGGAGTTACATGTACTAGCACTATCAATACCACTAATGCTGGATTGAGAGGCCATTAAGGAGGAGAGTGCATGGGATGAGGAGTTGGGAAGGATTAGGGTTGATTTATTGAAGGAGGGGAGTAGCCACCCAGGGTATTCTTTAGAAGGTGAAAGGCTCATGTACAAGGGGAGATTTGTGATTCCTAGGACATCAGTTCATATTCCACACCTGCTCTAGGAGTTCAATGGGAGCGCTGTTTGGGGTCATTCGGGGGTGCATAAGGCATATAGGAGACTAGCCTCAGAGTTGTATTGGAAGGGGGTGCACAAGGATGTGGAGGAATTGGTAGCCAGATGTGAGATCTGTTAGAGGAGCAAGTACATGTCCATGTCTCCAGGAGGATTATTGCATCCTTTAGCTCTACCTTGTCGGGTGTAGGAGGAGGTATCCTGCGACCCCAATCGAAAGGGTTCACAGTGATTTTGGTGGTAGTGGACAGACTGAGCAAGTATGCTCATTTCATTCCCCTATGACACCCCTGCATGACAGTAACAGTGGCATCATCTTTCATTAGGGAGGTGGTCAGACTAGATGAGATACCGGAGTCTATAGTATCCGATAGGGATAAAGTGTTCCTCAGTTACTTTGGGAGGGAGCTATTCAGACTATGAAAGAGGAGCACCCCCTACCACCTGCGGATAGATGAGCAGATGGAGGTGGTTGATAGGAGCTTGAAGACATACCTACGATGCTTTGTGTCGGAGACCCCCGACTGTGGGCCAAGTGGTTAGCATAAGAAGTGTACTTGTACAACACTTCATATCATTCTGCCTCTAAGATGTCACCATTCAAAGTGTTGTATGGAAGAGATCTACTTCATCTGGTGTATTTTGAGCATAATAACACCCCATTTTCTTCAGTAGAGGAGTACTTGGAGGAGAGGGACAAGGTGTTGGAAAAATTGAAGAGACATCTATTGAGGGCGCAACAAATTATAAAGAAACAAGCGGATGGACACAAGAAGGATATTTAGTTTGAAGTAGGGGATAGGGTGTTCCTAAAGCTTTGACCTTACAGATAGAGGACAATTGCTAACCGGAGGAACAAGAAGCTAGCTCCAAGATATTTTGGTTCTTATGAGATATTAGAGAAAATTGGGACAGTGGCGTATCATTTGAGGTTGCCCCCCATCGCTACCATACATCCAGTGTTTCATGTATCATGCTTGAGGAGAGCTGTAGAGGATCACACAACAAGTTCATAATTGCCAACAATATTGACTAAAGATTTGGAAGTGGTATCGAAACCCCATGAAGTTACAAGGGTTGCACCAAGGAGGGGTAAATGAGGTATTAATCAAGTAAAGGGACCTTCCAGATTATGATGCGACGTGGGAGCTTTACGAGAGGGTGCATCATCAATTCATGTCTTTCCATCTCGAAGACATGGTGGTTCTTTGGGAGCGGGGTATTGATACTCCTAGCCTGTGATGGGGACATTAGCACATGAAAAGTCTATTAGAGACGTGGCCGTCGGTCTGCGACCATGATCGAGTCGATGTATTTTGAGTCATTTCATGTATTTGTCTTTTATTATGTTATTTGTCTTTTATTATTTATGTTATAGTTGTTTTTCCGTTTTTACCCTTTACTTAAGGGAGGTCGTATGTAAGCCCTGAGGGCATTGTCATCTTTCTTATTTTGAGTCCTATGTACGGTACGAGGCTATTTATAGCCCTTATGTTTCTCTTTGAAAGTTTAATGATTAAATGATAAAAATTTCCCCCATGTTTGAGTTCTTATGAGAGCTTGAGAGATATTGGAGTGAGGTCCCTTGGAGATGGAATTTGGATCACCCACCAATCTTGGAGACGGACGGGTTCGTGGTTCTTCTCCTTTATTTTTTATTCTCTTTCCCTTCGTCACCTCACCACCGACCATCTAATCCCACACCAACTAACCGCCGGCCTAGGCATTCTCCCCATCTCCTTAAGCCGTCGGCCACCTTACATCCACCCTAACTCGAACCCCATTCCAACCGCCGGCCACTCCCCTTGGCCTTCCCCTCCCTCACTAATTGCCATTACACCTTTCCTAAATTAACTCTTTATATTTTAGGGAACTCAAATAATTACAAAATTCAAATTTATTCAAATTTGAAATTATTTCCTAAAATATAAATCCTATTTTAGAAAAGTTTCGAATTAAATTGGGATGAGATCTTTCTTCTCAAATTTAATTCTTTAAATCAAGAAGGCATTAAAGGCTCCCACAAATCCTCCCTTTTCCCTATGCCGCCGGCCCCCCATGAAATTCCTTTTGGAATTGTTTCCAAAACTCAAGTTACCCCTTTGGAAATAATTCAAGTCCTCTTGGCCGAAAATCCCCATGCTCCCAATCTATTTAAAATCTTTCTAAAAGAGAGTCTTCCCCATTTGGAATTAAATCAAACCCCTCTTCCTCTCTCTTACCCGCCTTCACTATTTCTTTTCAATCAAGGGGAACAACTAATGAAGGATTTGAATTAAATCCCTTCCCAAAATCTGAACCCAAATTCCCAAACCTCTTCCCCTCATGGCCGGCCACTTATTCCCCTTTATTCCTTGTGGGTTTTCAAAATAAGCTCCTCTCTTTTAATAGGAGCCTTCAAGGAAAGTATCAACTAGCGTGTTCAACACTTCAACACTAGAGAAACTTCTTTCTCTCTAAGTTGAACCTTCAAGAGAAGCTACGACGAACATCTTCAACATAACTACTTGTTTCCGGGCTTCGACAAAGGTAAACTTCTTCCCCTTTTCAATTATCTTCCTAATTCACTAATCTTGTAGGTGGTGATCTAGTCGCAAGGAATCGTGCCTTGCCTCTTGCCTGAGCTCAGTAAACGTAGGAACTTGTTTCACCTTTGACTAAGCTTAGTAAACGTAGGACCGAGCGTACTTTTCATGCTTCCAATCTTATTGTTAGATTATGGATTTTTGTTGAAAACTACTCTCCATTCGCATGTTGTTGAATCTCTTTATTGTTTTGATAATTCAAGCGCTTATTATGTAACTTGGCCTAAACAGAAGTGACCGCTCTTACGTTTTATTTTGTCGTTTAAATTGCTAATAGTTCTAATCATAATTATTTTTATCAAGAAATCGTGTAAGTTCTTATCACATCCATTTAAAGCACTGTAGTCCTGCATCAACCGGTCTAGGAGGGACTGGTCTAGCCGGCCCAGCCCTTGGGCCGGCTCAACACCTACAGCCCCTTGGGGGTGGGGTCCATAGCTTAGGGAAGAGATAGGGGGGTTGTTTAATCTTTTTTGTTTTTTGTTTTATGTTTGCTTTAAGTAGGAGTTATATTAGGATTAGGGCATTTTTTTGGTGGCTAACTTTCTGAGTGCTTTGGTGTTCTTGGGCTCTAGCGGCGTCTAGAGAGTTTTGGATAAATTGGTCCTCCTCTCGAATAGAGGATAGTTCGGATCTTGTTGTTTTCTTTCATTTTCTAGCAATCAAGAGTGAGTTCCTTTTGTTTTCATCCATAAAAACCATAAATTCTGCTTGTTCAAATTTCAGAAATTATGATTTCAGCGATTAAATTTCTGTTTTTACTATTTCCTATCACATTCTTAGCGGGCTTTGTTTTTTATTTTTAGTTTTGGTAAAGGTCTCTTAAAGGCAAAGTATTTCACTTACTGCGCGGAAATAATGAACCAAAGTTAGTACAAAATTCTTATTTCTATGCTCTTTAAGGACCATGTTTACCACTACTAATCACCCTGGTGCAACGGATCTTTCCAATCACTAGTCTTTTTTCACTGGGTATAGGCCAAATCATCTGCTTTGCAGTTCATAAATCGGTTATTCCATGTTGTTGCATGTTTTGAACAAAAAAATACTCGCTATTCTCTATGATCTTTGTGCTTCAACTAAAACTATTTGATCTGAAAAATCATCTTTTGTAAATTGAACCATGAAGCAATTGCAGGGCTCGTGTTTGTACTAATTAAGAGTTTTATCCATTTTTTAGAGATTACTCTTTTTTCAAGTATTGGTACGATATTTTATCATTGCCATTGACTTCGGAAAAATGTTATTTTTACCCATTTCTTTGAGCTCTTTCATTGCATCTAGAGCGTTAAGTGTTGAATTCAAACATCCCTCCAATTCTTATGATTTTGACTCAACTCGTGTCACATAATACCCACATAGATCTGAATAAATCTGAATATTTTCCTATGAAGAGTTGAACTAATGCTCGAGTGTTTTGGAACTTGAGAAAATCTTCCAAATCCTAAAATTTGTCAAGCATGAATCTTCAAAAGAGTGAATTCTATTTTTAGTTTTGTAACAATTTTTTTTTTTTAAAGTAGACCTTTGCAGTATACCACTTTTTAACATATTAATTTTTTTTTTTCAACTATAGGAAGTTCGTGTGAGATTTGATGGGTTTGGTCCTGAGGAAGATGAGTGGATTAATGTCAGGAAGGGGGTACGGGAGCGCTCAATACCAATGGAGTCTTCTGAATGCTGGAAGATTAAAGAAGGAGACATCGTTCTCTGTTTCCGAGTATGTGATACTATGGTTTCGTTTGAGATGGTTTTCTTTTTGCTTTTTAAAACAGTTTTTTAGTAAATTTTGTACTAAAAAGCCACTTTAAGAGGCTGAAAGAAAGTCTCCCCAAACTATACCTATAGCCTCAACTTCAAAAACCACCATCACCAATGTGTTTTATCCATTATGTTGAACTTCCTCCTTTCCTTTGTCTAGGAGAAAGATGAAGCTGCTAACTACTTCGATGCTCATGTTATCCAAGTTGAACGAAAGATGCATGACATAAGGGGCTGCAGGTGTATTTACTTGGTACGATATGATCATGATCAAACTGAGGTAAGTACTTTTAAGTTTTGTTTACCTTCTCAATGTGATCTTCCAGGCTTAATTGTTATCAATATTTTATATTTCACCTATAAAATTATAAAATCATGTTAGTCATGCGTTGCAGTAAGTCATGTGATAAACACTACAATCTAGGCATTAATTTAATTGAGAAGTATAATAAGTTTAGTTTAAAGATGTCCTTGGAGGGCTTCGCCGAGCTCATTGACGCGAACTTTAACTGAAGTGGGGGCATTAAGATGGTTTGGATGGTTCAACCGTCCCATCGGCTGGTTTTCAAATCAAATGGGCCGATGGCTGGCCCGCCCAACTTAAAAAAAAAAAAAATCCTTGGAGGGAGGCATGCCTTACTGCACTTTCTATAGGATAGCTGGGTTCATGGGTACTGGGTTTACTTATTATTTTCTTATAATCCAGATACAGTCCGTCCACCTATGCAGGTTTGGTTGTTCACAACATGGAACGAGGCACATAGAATCACTGCCACTTCTCATTACTAGTTGAAACTAGATAACAAATAAAATGGAGACAAGAAAGCACAAAAGCTCAACAGCTTATCAATCATCTGGTCACTGAACCAATGCATCTAACTTGGGAGTTAAAGGAGATCAATGTTTCGTTTGGAACGGCTTTCTTGTTGCTTCTTAAAGCAGTTTTTTAGTAAAAAAATTTAAGATTTTGTATTAGAAAACTACTTTAAGAAACAGTAAGAAAGTCCTCCCAAACGAAACCTATGTTACTCATCAATAACAAAACTTGAAGAATGAATGGGTTTTGACTTAATTCAGGTCTTTGACCTCTAAAATGCATTGATGTGAGTGAATGAGAAATTAGTCACAGATAGGTGCTAAACCTTAACAGTCAGGTCCTAAGTCCTGAATAAGAAAAGTGAAGGGTTGCATTAAGTAGTTAATAGCTAGCATAGAATTTCATATTAATATCTAAGTAATTCTAACATTACGCTCTTACCGATTAGTTTGGGCATTATCCATCATTTCTATTAACCCATACTAAAATGGCACACTTCAAGTTCCTTTCACTCTCTTTCAATGCCATTTTTGTCTAATTTCAGGAGAGAGTTCACCTGAGTCGTTTGTGCCGCAGACCATGATATTGTTCGTATTGTACGATCTTGTCGCGGAAGGGCATTTTGGTTTCTCACATCATTTTAGCTTCATGTTTGACAAAAACCATTGATTGCTTTCTGCGGATTGCAGACATAGCTAAACGATTCAGATTTGTAAGGATGCCATACTGGATCATTCTTTAATAGCATGGTCTAATATGTGCATTTTCCCTGGGAAAATAGCTCTTTTTGTTGTTCTTATTATTATTTTTTGATTTTTCTTTTGCACTTGTTGATGTTAGGATGCTTCAGTGCCTTTAAAAGTAGATGATTCAACTGTGGAGTTTGTTTAAATATTATTTGGTAGGAAAAATGATCAAATTGATTCTTTTTACTCTTTATGAAGGATCAAAATAATTTTCAATTATATTGAAAGATTATTTTGGTCTCTCAAATCCTTAAAAAAAAGTTAAATTAGTTTTACGATGGGATTATTTTGATTATTCAGAGTTGAGAGATTAAAATTATTCTTTAATATAATTGATTATTCTTTAAAGGTTTGAATCTTGAATTTATCTTAATTGATTAAAAAGTTAAAAAAAAAATAAAATAAAATCACATACGGCTCATTTGCTTGTTTATGGTTTAGGTAACTTTACACGCAGTAAATGAACATTTATGAACTTTTATAAATGTAATTTTTATTATTTGACTCGTGTTCAAATACAATTAATGGTATATCATCAAAATTTGTAATTAAGAAAATATCATCGTTATTATTATAATTGCATTATAAAAGATAATTAACTTTATGAAATTTAATGACTATAAAAATTTTAATTTAATAGAAGTTAAATCACTTTATAAATATTTAAAAACAAATTTTTACAAAATGTTAAGTAATTTTATAAATAGAAAAGATTAGAATATAAATTATACTCAAATATCGCTTATATTTTAGAAGTCAAAATTACTAGAATTTGTCTGATTTTTTTTTTTTTTTGGAAAGAGAAATAACAAAATGCCTGATTCCAAATTTTGGCTTATACGTCTTACAGTAAAATTTTGCGTTTGTAGGCATTTTTGTGATAAATCATAAATGCATGATTTAAATCTATCTTATATGTTGTTGTAAAGTTCTATATTTTTATATATTTTTTTGTGATTCAAATAACATATTTGAATAGTGTATTTTGCGATTTATCAAAAAAAAAGGATTTTTTTTTTCTTTGATGATGTACCAAATACATATTCAAAGAACACATTTTGTGATTTAACTTTTATTATCAAAAAATAAAAAAAGAAATTCTTATTTTTTAAACTTATAATGCGCGTAAGGTGAATAAAAATTTTTAGTGAAATTTGTGGCTGACCAAATTTTTTAAATTTATAAAGTGATCAATTTATCTATACAAAATAGGTTTTTAAGTTTATAACAATAATGTACTATAAAAATTTTAAAATCTTTAACAAAATTAACCAAGACTTACATATTCACATTTACTATCATTAACTAAGATAAACTTGTTGGGATTCAATCTTGTATTATACACTCTTAGATTTTGTTTGGTGCGACTTTTTTACTGCTTCTTAAAATAAATTTCTAAAAGCAGTAAAAAAGCCATCCGTAACGAAACCTTAAAGTCAAGAAATTCTATCCTAGTCCTCAAAATACCCATCTAGACCTTGATAATTCATGCGCAGCTCATCAATGTAAACTTTTAGGTTTAGGCACTCCAATGTTTAATCCCAACAACATGAACAAATAACAATACACACATTACGTACTATGAAGTTAGGTCTTATCCTCTTCTTTCAAGTTCATCTTGATCTAATGATAACAAGCTAAGCTCGAGTACCCCACAATCGAGTCAACTAGAATGTTGATGATTGGTAGAAGATAACAATCTTTCAAGCATATTTGATTAAAATTTGTGAAATCAATACACCATAAAGCATTGCAGGTCTCACCACCATCTAATATAATTTCCCTTGAGTTTGAGAGGGACTTTTCTATCACACAACAAACCCGATGCATTCCTCCACTTCAAACATTCAAATTGCATTCTATTAATAATATCCCCATCTATTTCACCATCACTCTGAACAATCGGTGTAAAATAAAGAAATCAAGTAGAACAATTGATGTAAAACAAAGCATATTCTAGTTATCATTTTTATTTCTTAACCATGATAATATTATAGACCCAAGATCCCACACTTCTCTAATAAATCCAATTTGTGCAATAAATTGTGTTCTTGGTGGTGTTGTTCCTTCACCTAATTGAATTGAGTAGAACAAACCAGCAGCTAATCATGTATCTAATCTAGAGGATCATGGAAATAAACAACATTCAGTTTGAAAGAACTTCACAGGACAAAGCAGATAGGAGAAGCTAAGTCAGTCTTCAATAGTTCAATAGCAATCCAATACTGGCAAAAGTAACAATATAAAGAAATCAAAATATACTGAGCAAAAAAAAAAAAGGAAAGAAAATGCTCAACTATCAAATGACAAATCCCTTACTAAAATGTTAGTTTTTCCCGCCACTGCATACACAAAACAGCAGTGTTATCTATAGCAGGATGGCTTACTGTTGATATTCTCACTTTTATCAGGATTTTGATTCACTATACAGATTACCTTTATAAAATAAGATAACATGAGCAATTCATCTGTAGTGGACATTTCATGATCTTAACAGATATGCAAAACCTTAATGGTGGGAGATTAGCAGAGACAGGAATGTGAAAAATGCTTAAAAATGGCATCTGCACATTGAAATTTCTCACACCAACTTACATGATGCTTCTTTTGAGAATGAGCAATTGATATTAAACCCTAAACAGAAAGAATCAAATCATGAAACGGTTCTTCCATAGCATACTGATGACATATATAGATTCTTTGCCCACTTCTCCTGGAATCAAGCAAAACCCACCAATCAGATATGGAATTCATTGATGTGATGCAGATGAAGGTTTCGTTTGGGACGGCTTTCTCACTGTTTCTTAAAGTAATTTTTTAGCATAAAAATTTTATTTATTGTACTAGAAAGCTACTTTAAGAAGCAGTAAGAAAGCTGTCCCAAACGAAGCGAAAATGTTTGATAACATTACAACAATGAAGTATGAATAGAATCTTGCATAATATCTAGAGAGAAAATGAATTGTTGAAGGAACTCACCTTGACATGCTGAGTAGGAAAAGCAGAGGTTCTAAGTGTCTCTTGCGTTTCATCTGCAAGGTTTCTTCTTGGTACGCTCAGAACAATTGCAGCCTGATCTGGCGTTGCAGCTGTGGCAGTGATTCGATGGCCACTATCCCACCTCCAATGAATACCTTCACTTGGATATAAGAAGTCCAGTTCAACAACCTGAAAATGAGAAATATGTAAGTGAAAACTGATGTGGACATCCGACGGTGGACGATATTCAAAAGAAGAGTCGAACATCGACGGCCGAGATCACTACGTTTTATTTTAGTTTATTAATTGCATTTTAATTTAATTTTACAATTTTTCTTTTTTATCCTTTTTTTTAAGAGTTGTCTTATGTAAGCCAAAGGGGCAAATTTGTCTTTTAGTTTATTTTGAGGCCTATATATAAAGGCCCCTTCTCTTGTATTAGGTATGATGGAATTATAATAAAAATTTGTGTTATGCACTTGTGTTCTATTTGGAGGACGTTAGTTAGATTCCTATGGGAAGGAATCAGAGTTTTCACCAGCTGTAGGATGGGTCCGGGCTCGTGGCTTGAAGTCTCTGGGAGAAGGGCAATGTATCACCGTCAGTCTTTGGAAGAGTCCAAGACTCGTAGTTTTGTCTTTTTTTTTTTTTTTTTTTTTTTTTATAATTATTCTCCTTATTTTCGGCCACTTCCCCATCTCTCTTTCTCCTATTGGCCGAAAGCTCCACCCAAACCCTAGGCCAAAAGACACCCAACCACCAACGCAATCCCCTTCCCAAAGCCGCCGGCCATCATCCATCCCTTGGCTCCAAGATTCAAAATCTAGCATTCAAATCCTTTCCTAAATCAGCTCTTTTTAATTTTGGAAACTATTTAAATTCATATTTAATTGAATTTGAATTTTACTTCCTAAATGAGAAAAACTATTTTACGGAAGTCTCTCAAATCATGCAATTTTGAATTTTTAAATAGGAGTTGATTTAAATCCACTTTCCTATTTTAAGATTCTAAATATAGCCACCTTTAACCCCTCATATCAATCAACAATAATCATGCTAGCCGCCGGCCCTACCCCCTTCCTATTTCCTCTTTCCCTCCACTTTTCAAATTGATTATTGAAGGTATTCCTTATTCGATGCAACTTAAGTTTGGAAAGTTTTTAAATTAATTTGAATTTGAAATTCTTTCTTAAAATAGGACGAATTATATTAGGAGGATTTCCTTAATTCTCCAAATTTGAATTTAATTAAAGACCTGTCATAATTCCCCTTTCCTTATCTTAATAATTCAAATTTGGAAATTCCTTAAGTTCACATTCATCGTATGTGGACACATTTACTGTATGTGAACGCCTTCCCTTTTTCCCCTCTTTTGGCTGACCACCTCCGTTCTACATCAAAAACCTTCTTGAACCTAACGCTTCAGCTTTGTTTGGATGCTGTGACTTTGATAGAATTTTTTTTTTCTTTTCAACCAACATATTTTAGATCCATGGAAGGGAAAGAAAAAGAATAACACCTGATTTGAAAAGCCAGCAGTTCGGGACATGACAACTGCCCATCTAGCTCCAGCAGTGGCCATGGAAGTAACATAGAAACCCTCCCTCCATTTTTTAGTAATCCACTTAAAAGGAAATGAATCACTAACTTTGTATGACTGCTGTGTATACTGGGTGCCTGGAGCATCATCAGATTTAGGGTTTTCTGACAACTTTAAAAGACAAAAAAATTAAAAAGAATTCAGGTAATTTACCTTTAGACATCACCACAAAAGAACTGCAATTGTTTGTCCCAGCTAGAGCACTAATATAGTAATTTTTCTCCCATTGCTCCAGTATCCATTCCTTCAAAAGAAGAAAAGAAGCATTCACACGGGTAAGAAAATCAAAATAGCAGAATCTTGGAATCATATGGTATAAGACCTGCAAAATCTGATTTAAAAACAAAATACAGAAACATGAACAAATTCTAACAAGTCACCTTGTGAAGAAAGCTTTGCGAGAGTTCATAAACTTGAGAAGTAAAACCGGTGCCTGCATCCATAATGAGAGCCCACAAATTTGAGCTAGATGAAACACAACTGATAAACAATCCATCTTCATTTCCTTTTTCAATATGCTGGGCAATTCTTAAATCAGTAACATTGTAGTGATATCTGCAACAAAACATAAATGATCAACTAGCCTAAGATGCAGCTAGATTAAAAAGTATTCAAATAAGAACCTCTGCTTCATAGGCCGACGGGCATTGTAAACACTAATCCATTGAGTTGCTGGCGTCCCCATTCGCACTCTCTTCTTTGGTTGCTCGTCTTCTCCTTCCATCGACAGCCTCCCTCTTTTTTGGCCAACCTGGTATATAAGCTTTACAGCATTTAGCAAAGTATTAGATATAAAGCTCCTTAAACAGGAAATAAAAAGTCAATTTACTTAATGAGGGAATGCCCTAAGCACAATAAATAAGTTTGTTCAATACCTTTTGAGCACCATCTGTATTAAGTGGTCTAATCTCTGGATTAGGACCAACTATGCCATCAAATAGTGAAATGTATTTAGCATAATTTGGTTCTTCATCAAACTTTAGATTCACTACATACTCCAGGAACAATCTGAACGGCAATGGACAAAAGTAACACAAAGCAATAGGAGCTGTAGCCATTTTTTTCTTACAGACAAGGAAACCCTTGTTCTCACCCTGTAAAAATGTAGAAAACATACATGAGAAAAAAGAAAGGGAAAAAGATAAAGCTTCCTCCACTTTGAACCTAGTGAAGTAGTTCCATATGGATTGAGCTACTTTATCCAGGCTCTGCACAATAAATGGCCATATACTTGGGACTTCCATCCCAGGGCAAAAAATCTGACAAAAATACTTAATTGCTAAAGGCTTTTTAAATGCAGTTTTATGTGCAAACCTGCAAACCCTGCCAAGGCAGACGGCCACGAAGAAGGAAAACAAGCGTGTAAGCAAGGGATTCCAGATCATCTCTTCTACTTCCAATCCTTCCTAAATGAGCATGAACACTAGCATAGCGCACTGTTCCTCTTCATATCAAACAAACAGGCAACAAAATTTGAGGACAATCTTGATGGAAAATATGAATCAAATGTTAAAAAACAATATAAATCTGGACAACAAAATCCAAAAAAGATATACCTAAAAATATCTGGCCGCTGGTCATAGACAACATGTTGACCAGTTGAACCATCCTTCCACTTTGTAGCTGACAATTTAAGATTGAATGCAATGAAAAAGAATCCTCTGAATGGTTTTTATATGATATGTCAAAAATTACTCGATGAAAATGATAATCCAATGCATAATTCCATGCAAAAATTAAAATTCATTGAAATACCTAAGCCGAGATCAACAAGAAATAGTCTTTTCTCATCATGAGTTCCTGGAGGCCCAAGCAAAAAGTTTTCTGGTTTTACATCCCCATGCACATACCTGTCACAGGAGTTTTCCAATATAAAACATTTAGAGCTGCTAAAAAAACCATAACAAAACCAGTAAATATAGTTAACTAGAGTGAATCTTTGTAAGTATGTTTAGAAGAGGGTCAACCCTTTAGAGTGCATATTTTCTAGTATGGAAATGGCTTCAATAGCAATACATGCAACCATATCAGTAGACATGCTGCACAAAGAAGATGGAAAGTTAACACAAACTCAAGCATATATAGGCTTCGTTTGGGACGACTTTCTTTTTGCTTCTTAAAGCAGCTTTCAAGTACAAAATTTTTAATTTTTTAACTAAAAAGCTGCTTTATGAAGCAGTAAGAAATCCGCCCCAAACGAAGTCATAAGCGGAAAAAAGAAGCAATTAAACCCCCAAAAAAGGACTGACGTGTGAGAGTTATTATTCCAGATATCCCATAGACTAGGTCCCAACATATCCATAACCTGTAAACATAACAATGTTACCAATGCATTTAGTAATCTTTATGGGAAATATAATTAATCAGGATAGATAGACAACAGGTAACAGACTGAAATTTACCATGACATAGTAGTCCCCTTGGCGACCCTTGTAATGCACTCGAGGAACCCCATGAATGCCACTAAGGGTGCTAAAATATGCAACTTCATACAGGTGAGACTAATTCAAAATAACATCAACATAATAAAATGAACAAAAATAGAAGTACATACTTGTAAACTTGCCATTCAGAAGGGGGTCCATGATGACACCCCTTGCTGTTTCTATGTTCAAACTTCAGTGCCACCTGCAGTTAATATTTGCATCAAAATAAAAAATGTAACCATTTAAAAGATGCAGTCATCAACCTTATCACAAAAATTAGTGACAAATTAGCCGCACTTCTAGAGCACTAATGCCCGAAATTCTGTCTTTGGCATTGGTTGCTGAAATCCGCCGGCCAAGACAGACTTGACCAAATCCTCCTTTCCCAAGCTTCCTTTCAATTTTGTAAACGGGGGAGTTCCCAATCTGAACCTGTAGATATAACATGCAAAAGGTTGAAAAGGCTTATTGGAGTTTCCACGGATTCGATCACAAGAAATAGTAACAATTAAGAAAATCAAACTCAATTTTAATTAATTTGATAGGAAATACTTGAGTTCGCAAGTAATCCTATCGAATTTACTTGAGTTTGCAAGCAACCCTAGCAATAATTGGTTCAAAACAGCGAGAAAAATAAGAAAAACTTGGACAAATTAATCTAGAAACGATAGATTGCGATAGTGGAAATAAAACAAAGCAAAACTCAAAGCAAGATACAATTGATCCTCAATTCGAGAGGAGGATTGTCTCTCCCAAATCTCTAGATAAGAGAGTCTAGAGCCCAAGTCGCCAAGAAACCCTAATTCCAATTAATCAAAATATAATCTCTCCTAATCCTCTCATATTGTTTAATACAAAAGCTTTCCTAATCTAATTTCCCTCCCAAGCCCTAACAGCCCACTCCTTTTAAATTTGAATTCAAGTGGACAAGTGGGGCCCACCCTTTGAGCGGACAAAACCAAGGGAGGCGGACTACTTCCACCTCCTGTAGAACAATTGAGCCGGCCTTTGGACCGGCTATGCCGGTTCACCCTGAACCGGCCTAACATAATTATTAAGAGAATGACGCAGACTACAAGCCAAGAACTGACATTGTCTTCACAGCAAAAAATACAGGAACAATCAATTAACAAAACTCCCTTGCAAAGCAGCTCAGCATAAGGTGAACTTACACGACCTTAGTCGTGTCATAATATGAAAGGACACAAATAGAATACAGCTTTTGGTACAGGAAAGGATGGGGTAAGGGACCAGTGGGAAGGCACAAGAACTTGTCAAATCCATTGAAAAAGGCTTTTAGAACACCAACTCAAGGTTTTCACCAACATAAATAAATAGAATAAGATGCCAAAGTGTAAATTAATATTTAGCTGTGTAATTTGGCAATCCTAAAACAATTAAATATGCCTAATTTGTATTAATAAATGAATATATAATGACACTACTACCTAATTATATTGCTTAAAATATTAAAAAAGTAATTATATGACAAGAAGAATATATATATATATATATATATATATATATATAAAGTAAAACTTAAGCTGCCACCCAAGTTTGTATCAACACACAAATATCCGATAAAGATATCTTAGAATGATCCAACTAAGTTATCCTACACTTGAAAGTTAACAATTCAATGCTTAGTAGAGAGGGTTAATCAAAGGAGGAAAAAAATTGTGTCTAATGCACCAATAGTTTGCATTAATAAATGAATATACAATGACAAGATTATCTAATTATATTGCTTAAAATGTTACAAAAAATAATTATATAACAAGAAGTATATATATATATATATATATATATATATATATATATAAACTTAAGCTTCCACCCAAGTTTGTATCCTCACAAATATACATAAAAATAGTTTAGAATGATCCAACTAGTTATCCTACACTTCAAAGTTAACAATTCAATCTTTAGTAGAGAGGGTAAATCAAAGGAGAACAAAAATTGTGTCTAATACACCAATAGTTTGCATCAATAAATGAATATACAATGACACGATTATCTAATTATACTACTTAAAATGTTACAAAAATAATTGTATGACAAGAAGGATATATATATATACAATAAAACTTAAGCTGCCATCCAAGTTTTTATCCATGATATAACTAGTTATCCTCCACTTGAAAGTTAGCAATTCAATCTTTAGTAGAGAGGGTAAATCAAACAACAACAACAACAACAACAACAACAACATCAAGCCTTTATCCCACTATGTGAGGTCGGCTATATGAATCCTTTTTCTCCATTGTGTCCTGGTAAGAGTCAATTTCTCATTTTAATCTAATAAAAAAGATCATTTTTAATATTTTCTAACAAAGTCTTTTTAGATCTATCTCTACATTTCTTAACATAAACTAAATCTAATAGTATGCATACATATACTTAATGACTTGAATATAAGCATTATTAACCCCTTTATTTTTTAGAACTCTCCATAGCACATCTCTTGGAACTTTATCATTTGCTTTCTCTAAATCAATAAATATCAAATGAAGATCCTCCTTATTCTCTCTATACTTCTCCATCAAACCTCTCAATAAATGTATAGCTTTCATAGTCTTCCATAGTAGACCTACCCAACATGAATCCAAATTGATTATGAGAAGTATTAGTATCACGTCATAACCTATGCTCCATAACTCTCTCATAGTTTTAAAGTATGACATATTAACTTAGTTCATCTATAATTCATACAATATTGTGTATCACATTTATTCTTAAAAATAGGAATCAACACACTCTTCTCCACTCATCTGACATATTTTTAATCTTTAGAATAATATTAAAAAAGTTTACTAATCCAAGAAATTCCTTCATCTCCTAAGCATTTCCACACCTCTATTGAAATATCATCAGGTCCAACAGCTTTCCACACTTCATTTTCTTTAAAGTCTATCTAACTTCGATTTTACTGATACGGCGATAAAAATAAAAATATTTATTTTCATTTTGGGTGCTAAGGTCACTCATGTCAAGTGTATTCTCACAATCTTCATTGAAAAGTTTAGCAAAATATCTCATCTACATTTGTTGAATATCCTCTTCAAATAAAAATACTTTTTGATATTCATTTTTGATGCATTTCACTTGAACTAAATCCTTACTGCTCCAATCTATTTGATTGGATAACTTATACACATATCTTTCATCCTCTTTAGTATCTAATCTATAATATAAATCAATAAAAACTAAAATCTTTGCATTGCATATTGTTTTCTTATACACATTATGAGCCTCTTTATATCTATAGTCTATCACAATTATCAGAATTTTTACATCTAAATCGATTTTTATAACAAATATTATAATTTTTAATATTTTCTTACACATTTTGATTCTACCACCAACCATTTTTATTATTAAAATCTTTTCCCTTAGACGTGTCTAATACACCAATAGTCAAACTTGTTTTCAACCAAAATTTTATGCCTATGGATAAGAGCCAACTACCTAGTATTCTCACAATATATATTTTAACCATCCAATGTGAGCCTAAACTCAAAACTCTATTAAACCTTAAAAATCTCACCTTACATAAGAGCTCTATACATCATCTATGACTTATCAAATGAAAACTTTTTAACATAATCAAATATCATTGCATAAGACCCCACTCAACATGGAGCCTGTGGGAATCACCAACTCTTGAACCTTAATGGCTTTCTTAGTCCAACTTTTTCATAGCTTTGATTTCTAGAAAACTATTGCAATTCAATTTGACTATAGCTTTCCTATTGCTTTTTAAACGTTCTTGTGATAAGAGATAATATTTTATAATAGAAAATATTAAAATATGGCAGCTATAAGAAAATTAGTATCAATTTTGTTAAAAGAAAAAGTCCATAATACCCACAAAAAAAAAAAAACATTATCCCATAATATTTGCATTATTATTTTTACATATAGTTGCAATCGTCCCAAATATAGCTTTAATCAACAATGGTGGAAGGCAAAACATCACCACAAATACCATAAACCACTTGATCGCCACTGAACTATTGGCTCCAGCGCCATATGTTAAGAAGTGTGAACTAAAGATAGATCAAAGCTGCGCTAGATACACCAACAACAAAACTCATTTTCAACGCAAAAGTTGAAGCAGCGTATAAACAATAGCAACCATTTATTATTATTGCATCAATTATTTCTTCCAATATAATTTTCAACTATCTGATGTGTAACTAAATTCAATACTTTAATGTGCCTTCAAATTCTTAATTACAAAACCAATAAGCAGATGGATTTAAAAAGTTGCATTCTTATTTCAACTCAGAAGAGGATCTCCACCATAGAAGAATAGTATGAAATTTTTACAATAAATTTTGTCTCAAAAAATTAGTTGGGGAAAATTTCTGGGCAAAGCATCTTAAAAAGAAGCACCAGCTTCTCAACTTTCTGGCCGTATAAAATAAACTAAAAAAGTATCAGAAGAAATTCTATCAATAGCAGCAAGTAAATGTTCGTTATTACAGCATAGCAAAACAAGGAGAAGCTATTTTTTTTTATAATAACCCCAAAAAATATAAATGATTAAACAGAAAGCTCTGCTGTGATAAAGAACAACCACGGTGATGCCAAGATGGAAAAAAGTGCAACTTATCATGAAGAACATTAAATAAAAAACGCACAGGATTTTCCTTCAATCTGTCACAATCTCCCTATGCCAAGTTGAAAAATGAAGATAACAAAATTCTAAACAATGTGAAAAGAAAGAGATAAACCAATGAGATAAAGCAGAAAAACCATCTCATTTATTCTTCCAGCAGCATCTCAAGTCTTGGATTCATCAAGAAAATTGTCAGTTAAACACGCCCAAATAAAAAAAAAAAATCACAAAGCAGTCTTAGATATTAGGATCGCGTCAAGGAAAGGGCAAACCTTTTCCGGCAAGGATGGGGTGCAACCCTCATCCTCGCCTTTGTGGAGCTTATTCGCGCTCCTGCCACCGCTATCATTGTCACCCATCCTCCTTTCGTCGGCTTCTTCCCCGATTAAGCCCTCAGTCTCCCCAACGCACTCCAAGAACCTATTCTCCGCCAAAGCAGGCCTTTTCACACCGTTCTCCTGCACCGCTTGTCTGCTCCTTCCGTCCCTCCAAGTGGCGACCCTATCGACCCGCACTACTTGATCCTTCAGTGCCCGCCCTCTGCAACCACCCTCACGCAGTTCTGGCATTCTTCATTCATCCATTCCCATTCCCGACAACTTCGGGTCATCCGATACAATATCTAAACATAGTAATCTGCGCAGATCCGGTGGTCTGTAACCCAAAGACGAAAACCAAGTTTGGAGCAACCCGGGTGTAGATTGGAAGTTATTAGGGTTTCCGTAATGAATATCTTCTGATCGTAATTTAGGAAATAGACGCCTTGTTTGCGCTCGGCTTCAGAATTTGCGAACTATATGAAATAAAAAAGGGATTGGGAAGAGAAACAGAAAGAAATAGACGGATATAGAGACATATGCGGTGGATCAAAAAGAACACGCCCGGTTTTATAGATTGAAATAGATTGAGATAGAGAGTGAGGGATTGGTAGATACTCAAAAGTTTTCACCTTTCGCCGGCCTCCACGCCGGATTAGGAATACCTGCAAGCGAATCTTGGGCAAGGGGGCGCGGTAAAATTGGACGTGGACATGAAAGCTGGGTGTTATGGAGGTGGAGCGGTTAGGTCGACTTCAATTCGCCATTTAAAATTTGGGGGTTTTCATACATTTATCGTAATTTATATATATATTGGAGCCCATCTTAAGAAGCCTTTTAAATTCAGGGATGGAAAAGCCCAAATTGATTAGGGCAGTTTTTAGCTATTTAAGGCCCATTAGGTCAATCAAATCTACAGTTCATCTCTTCAATAAAAAATAAATTGATTATTGAGTCAAATTAAAATCAACTTGAATTTATTTTATTTGAATTTTAAATAAGGTCATCAAAATAAAAAAAAAATTATTTAGATTTTATTTTAATCTTACAATGGCTTAACAAAAAATTAATTTGAACCATAAAAATAATAATTTATATGGTAATTTTATGATGTAAATAAACATGTTAACGGATGATGTAAATGTTATGTATCATGTGAATGTAAATGATAATGTATTTACATGATGTGGCGTTTATAAGAATTTGTATATAAGTTCAATAAAGGTTTTGATCTAAACCTTATCTAAATGATATTTATGGTCAATGTGACTATGTGGTGATTAAAGGATGACCTATTATACATAATGATAAATATACTTTCATGATTCAATGGTAGTTCACATAATGTAATTTAACTTTGATATAATATGCTAAGATATGCATATTATATTAATTTTGGATGTGACATTTCATTTCTTAATATTCATTTTGGAACTAATTTCGTTAATTAACTCTAGTGGTGAAACCGTGTCAGATGCTTACAATTAAGTAGAATCATGTTGATATACTTCACCCTAATTGTGGAAGTGGATCATTATTATATATTTGTAATATCCGCTGTAAGAGTATTTGCCAGTGGAGCTACCTATTTGGGTGGAGTTAACCCAGGTATCATTACAAACTGTCTTCTAGGTCTAATCAGAGGAAAGTACAGCCTACTAAATACTATTGAATTGCCCTAATGGTGTCTAATGAATTGCTCTATTTCAAAAATCTTAATTACTAGGGCTTACAATCATAGGCAGGGATTCTTTGATTGTTGGTGCATCTGTTCATGGGGAGGGGAGGGGTAGCCCCATCCCCGATCCTATGCTATTGCTATGCTCGAGTCCGAGCGGGTTCACTCTAATCCTATGTATCTGGCTTCGAACCCGAAGGTCAATCGGTCACAGATTTGAATGAGAATTGCGTATCTTGAGTGAGATGCTTTGCTACAAGTACAAGCAGGGTCAACGGGCTTTGACTTCGTTGAGCTTCAAAGCATTCCCGCTCTGCGCCAAGAACCGAGGATTGTGTAGGTTGTAAAAGATGTGAATCCGCTTGTCCAGCGGATTTTTTGAGTGTCCGTGTTTCTTTATGGCATGAAACAACTCGCAGCATGGGTCTTTCTTATTGATATGTGACAAAAAACTCCACTTGAATCATTTGATTCCTCTTTACCGACAAAACGGAGAAGAAGAATCTATTTTCTTTTCTCGAGTACGGACTTTTCTGGTCTAATTTTATCTTGTCTTTATCACGAGTTCTTTTCCTTGGTTAACAATACTTCTTGTTTTGCCCATATTCGCGGGTTCTTCAATTGTCTTTTTCGGGAAAGAAGGTGTATAGGTGGTATACTCTATGTATATGTATCATAGAGCTCCTTCTAATGACCTATGTATTTTGTTATCATTTCCAATTGGACGATCCATTAATCCATTTGAAGGAGGATTCTAAATGGATCAATCTTTTTGATTTTCACTGGAGACTGGGAACCGATGGACTTTCCATAGGACCCAGACAGGATTTATCACTACTTTAGCTACTTTAGCAGCTTGGCCAGTTACTCGAAATCCGCGATTCTTCTATTTCTTGATGTTAGCAATGTATAGTGGCCAAATAGGATCATTTTCTTCTCGAGACCTTTTACTTTTTTTCATAATGTGGGAATTAGAATTCATTCCTGTTTACTTACTTTTATCCAGAAAAAAAGCCTGTACTCGGCTACAAAGTACAATTGAAGTCAAGGCGTGGGAGGAGTCATAGGGTGAAGTCCAATTGGAAATGAGTTCTGGGCAGTCTGCCTGGAGGAGTGGGTGAAGTCCCTAAAATCTCAAGTCAAGAAAGTAAAAGATCGAGCGATAGGGTGAAGTCCCTAAATCTCCAATTGAATCTGATTTTCATTTCATTGAAATCAGAGAGATAGTTTGAGAAGAAAGTTTCTTTGTTTTCATTATTATGGAGTAGAAAAAGTCTCGTGTAAGGTAAGATCAAAGAGAAAATCAGAATCCTCGGATTCTGATCTTTTGGCATCCATCTCCATCATAGAAAACAAAGAATCGTTAACGAAAAGAATCACGAATATTTCAGAAGAAAATACTTTAGATAAAAATAATGTATATATATATATATATATATATATATATATATATATATATATATATATATATATATATATATATATATATATATATATATATATATATATATATATATATATATATATATATATATATATATATATATATATATATATATATATATATATATATATATGCAATGTCTTTGAATACTTTTGAGCATAAAAAATCTTTAGATAAAAAATGATGAAAAAGAATTTATAGGGGAGCCCTATAGTTGACAAATGGAAGAATATTAATAAATTAAGTTAATACAACCTTTTTTTTTATTTTAATAAAGCCTATTTCTTTACTCTCTTCACAAAAAACACAAAAATTGCACACATCACATATTGTTAGATCAACATATGTTAATATCAAAATTGTTCAAATAGGACACATGGAATTTATAATGAGATGGGCGAATATTTATAAGATAACTCAAAAACCTTAAATGAAAGATCAAATACACCTCTCACATGAAATCAAAGGGCCAAATGGCTTTGACTTAAAAAAAAAAAATAAAAATCCATAAACTAAACATAAATAAATAACAAGATGTCATGAGCAAACAAATATATCTTTCATTCATTAAAAAAAAACTCTTACACTTCTAAAACATTGACTTATATAAGTTTGGCCATTATAAAAAGACAAAAAAGAAGAGATCTAGCTATCATCTATCTTACTTTTTACCTAACAATCAACACTAAAGATTTCTTGAAGAGGATAATGTAATTTACTATCATCATGAGTTGACTTTCATTTAATTGAACATGGCTAAACTCGACCAACATGCTACAAATGCTGGTGGTCATTATACATGAAGTCATTGTACAATTAGGCATCTCTAGAGATAAAATTAGCCAAAATATGGACTTGATTCAACAAAACTCAACCAATAGCAATCACCTATTGACATAACTAGCTAATTTAAACTCAATAATCATGCCCATCTAAAAATATTTGACAAACAACTGGTACAAGTATTCATCAAATATGCTTACTTGTCTTTCTTTAGGCAATACTTGTTCGAGTACCCTCAAATTTCATATGGCATTAGCCTTGATTCTTACTAGCTCAAAATTGAGTCAAATCTTTTTTTATCACACACACGCTCTGTCTATCATCTAAGATATCATATTTTCATTGTCACCAATTTGACCAGATTCTTCATAATAATTCACTTGAGATTTTAAAAATTGTTATCGTTAATTTTAAATAAATCATCAATAATTTTTTTTTAGTATGATATGAAATATCTAAGAAAATTTTATGACTTTTGCAAATGATAAATATTAAACAAATGATCATTCAAATCCTCTAAGATAGTAATTTGACATAATTATGGTGGTGTACCTTCCCAAAAGCAAAGTAGAATGAAAATTCTAATCGTACTACTCAAAAACCTAATTGTTTTAATTTTTTTATCAAAAAAAATATTTTATAATTTTTGAATATTTTGAGATGAGTTTAAAATATATATTATTTATAAATTATATTGATCTCAATATAAATTAAAATTTTAAAATTTATTCTAATTGTTTTGTTTTTTAATTAGATAGGAGAATTTTATAAGATGGTAGTGAGATCTATAATGCTTTATGACAAAATGTTGGCCACTAAATGAGAAACTTAAAATTAATTTAATTCGAGTTGCTGAGATGAGGATGCTCAAATGGGCGAGTGGTTTTATATTTAGTTACACTGTCAAACGTCTCCGGAGAGTGGCAGTGGGCATATATCCCGTTCTTAAAAAAAAAGACAATTCAAAATGTGTATGTACGCGAAAAAGTTTGAGTAGTACCACTGACATGAAAGATTAGAGAGAATCGTCTTAGATGATTTGGTCACATAAAACGTTACCCTTCTGATAATTATGTTAGGAGAATAGATATATTAGGTATGACCTATGTTAAATAAAAAAAGATAAATGTAGACCTAACACTATTAGGTTAGAAAATATTAAAAATAAATATTTTTAATTAGATTTAAATCAAAATTTAACTTTATTGGAGAAAAAACAAGCTGGGACAAAGGGTTGTTGCTAGAGATACACTCGGGCAAAATTTTTATATATATAATTTTTAAACACTAATAAATTAACCCAGTCATCGAAAACCTCGCATCGGCGACTTCGCCGCCATCTTCTGCCGGCGAAGTTGCTCGTAAAATCCCCGAATAAACTCCTCAGCCGCCGAATCTACCGAATCGTCGGTCTCGTCCTCCTCACTCAAAGGAAACGGCGAGTCCGTCACTCTCACAATCGCTGCCGCCGGCGACTCAACCTCAACGATCCCTCCGTCGGCTGCAGAATCATGAATTTCGAAAGCCTTTTCCACGGCTGCGGTTCTGTAGCAGTCGTGGCTTCGGCCGCGCTGGCGGCGGCGGCGGAGGTCCCTATGTTTTTCCCGGCGGGCGGCGGTGAGGAAGGGCCTGTCGCTGCAGCTAAACTCGACCTCGCGGGGAGCGTAGACCGCAGAAGAAGGGTCCATGAAGCAGCATGAGATCGATATGGCGACTGGTGGTGCGCCGGCGTCGGTGAGCAGCTGGGCGGCGGCCAGGCGGCGCTTCTCTAGTCCGTCGCGAAGCATCAGAAGCATCGCTCGAGCGATGCGCCAGAACCGTTTTGCTGATGCCATGAGAGAGAGAGAGAGAGAGAGAGAGAGATGTGAGACGACGGAACAAAGCGAAGCAGACGAGCATTTTAAAGGCGGATGAGAGAAGAGAGGAGCTTGTGATGCATTACTAGACAGAGAAAATCTGTAATTATAAAATTTATAATATTTAATAGAATTTACATGCATGCTATAATTTTTTTTTATATTATTTATATAATATTTGAAAATTTAAATTATATCAAAAAATTATGCATATAAATTTATGTAAAATAAAATATAGATTTTCATTCATATATTTTAATATAACTTAAATATTAAAAAATTATATAAAGAAATATTCAAATTTATATATTAAATATATAAAAATATAAAAAATATGTGATTAGAATGTAAAATGTCTTATATTTATTTTAAACAAATATAAAATATAAAATTTATTTAATTAAATTTTAGTCAAAATAATTTCACCTATTTTTTTTTATTGGGAATATCTAAATGAGAATAGAGGTGCCAAATTATTTATTTATTTCTGCTTGTAATGACTAATGAGCCATTTAGCCTTTGGACAGTACAGTGGTGGCCATATTCTAATGCAATAAATAATCACAGTGTTGATGATTAGAACACTTGTAGTTTATGGCCATAAAATAATTGAGACTTGATAGAGCAAAAGATTAGGTCAAAAAGATAGATTGAAAAATTAGTTTAATCTTAATCTTATTAATATAAAAAGGTATATGTATATATAATATCTACTTTAATATTTATTAAAGTATCACTAATATCTTGATATTAGAAATATCATTAATATTATTTTTTTTTCAGTGAAATGTATATTTTAATATATATACTTTGATGTGATGGAGAAATGAAAATGTTATATGAGAAATATGTAAGTTTAGCTATGTAAATATATAAGACTTGTATGATGTGTATGTAAATCCTCCTATATAAAACAAAGAGAATTTGAGAGGAGAAAAGGCACATGAAGGCACTATGTGAACTCATAGAGTAGAGAAAAATGCACTAGCCAAATTTCTTTTCAAGAAGCATGGTGTAATAATGATCATTGTAGTAATGTTGAATTAGTTGATGTGTAAATCATGTGTGTGCAAATTATGAAATCCCTTAAAAAATTCTCAAAGTTTAGAGTAACTGATGGACGTGGTCGAGCCTATTTGAGGTAACGTGATTGTGCTATTTATTGATTTCAACGCACCATGGTAATACTAGATGTTAAAAATTTCAACTTAAGATGCGGAATGGAGGCAACAACTCCGAACATTGACAGTAGGGGCCTCACAAATATAGCGTTGTAAGATGATTCTGACTTTACTACAACGAATTGGATTAGATGAGTAACATGTCAAGGGAATTCTATAAGTGTGATTGGGAGGCTAATTGTCCCTTCTACCCGTACATCTTTTGCCTGACCGGACCAATACTAAGAAAGGTGGAGTAGAATAGGGCATCCATCGAGCTCCCATTATCAATTAAGATCCTTTTGACATTAAAATATGGTTCCCCAATCCTTGCATCGATTACAAGTTGATCCTAATGAGGGGGTCTGAATGCCCTCCAGATCGGCATCATCAAAAGTAATAGAGTGGTCAGCATGAACCTTTTTTTTTTTACTGGCTCCTCGTTCACCATGAGTAAGAATTGGTTGGATAATATGGGCCCCCAACAATGGTCTTAATCTCTCAATCCATTTGATGATTATTTCGCAGTTGTATTTGCATTGGTTTCTCCCTAGCAAGAGGAGTGTCCTTATGATAAGGTGGATTTCACATGAACAAACTAAGGTAGCCTTGTTGGATTAGTCTCTTGATTTCCTTCTTAAGTTATTTGCATATTTCAGTTGTGTCCATGACTACGGTGGAAGTAGCAGCATTGCTTGCAGTTTTTTTAGTTTGGCTTTAGGGGATTTGGCCACTTAATATTCTCTTCATCTTAGATATCCCTAACTATATTTGCTTGAGACAGATTGAGAGGTGTATACTCCTTCTCTAGTCGAGTCTCCCGTTGATACTGTGAAGGCCGAGGGGATTTGTTATTACTCTCCTGCTTCTTTCGTTGTGACGATTAATCATCTGTCTCTAGTGCATTTTTACGCTCTTAGTTATTTGCTCAAATTACTTCTTATGAGTATTGATGGTTTCATCTGCCAAGATATGTGCTCCACACGATGAATCATGTTAGCATATGAATGTATCATGTCTCGCATGAATGCCGAGTAAAAAGGTCCAGGACGAAGCCCTCTGAGGAAAACTCCTCTTAGCAAAATGGGATCCACCCTTAGAATTTGTTGAGCCTCCTAGGAAGAGTCCTCAATAATTCCTTGATTAACGATAAATTATTTGACAAACAATTTGTCCAACTTGACGAACATGAGAATATATAGTTCAAGTCAGGAGTGAGTAGAATCATGTATGAGCTTGTCCTTTGAGGATAGTAGGAAATAGTTGGTAGAGGAGCACATCTGAGGCTTATTGAATATATATAATAGTTCTATAATGATCGATATAATCGTAAGGGTTGGATGACCCTATGTAAGAGTCTATGCCCGATAATTTGAAGACGAAGGAATGGAGTGTTGAAGGATGACTTCAGTTAGGGTGATAACTCCTGAAAGTCTTGACGATGCATAGGTTGTCTTCCACCACTTAAAGGGAACTCTTCTTGTTAACCTCACTATTATGTGAGGTTAAATAATTCAAAATTAAATCCAAATGCTAATCCAGTTCAAATTAAATTCAAATCAAACCCAATTTCTCTCAAGTAGTTGACACCTAGTGACCACCACTTGATCTCCTCCACCCAATCATTAAAAATCACCTAAATGATTGTTATTGATGTGAGTGAATCAAATTAAATCAATCAAATTCAAAACCAAAGCTAAATCCAAAATATCAAACTAGAACTAAAGACCAAAAGCCTATGTCCCATAACTCTTTTTAGATGATTTTTCAATCACTTCAAAACCAAACCAAATGACATTGGATTCACAAATTTTTAATTACATATAGATTAGGCATGTCCCTAGGATTGACCCTCCAAATATGAGGTCAATCCAAGATCTCTAATCCTAAAAACTCAACTGAAACCCAAAGGATATAAAACCTTCAAATATCAATAGCCCATTCCACTGGACTTTTCATCTTGTGAAATTTGACCTTGGGATCTCTCTAGGTTGGCGTCCAAATATGCTTCAGACTCCTGATTCAGACCCATTTGGGCTTAGACCAAACCGATTTTGTTGTCGTTGGGTTTGTCTCTTTGAGATGGTTCATTTAACTATGAGTTTACTGAAATCGGAGTTCAAATGATCTCAAATTTAATTTCAGAAGTTTTCAACTTGTATATGTCTCGAAATTCGTGCTGGATCAAGTCTATTTTTGGTGACATATCACTCATCAAGGTTTAACCAGATTTAATTTCTTTTGACATAATGAGAGCAATTGACTTTATGAAACTTTTTAAATTATTTTGATAAATTCTAACATCATTCAACACAAATTTATGCTTTTTACCTACATCCTTATTTTAAAACAACTTTAACTAAATCTTGCAAGACTTGAAGTTTATAATAATAGTTATCTTGATTAAAAGCTTAACGAAGATAGCTTATATATGGCTTGTCCAATCTCTTTATATTCTTAATCATGCTTTCGATTAACATTCATGTTTTGGACATTACATCATAAAGATAACTAAGAAGTAATTAGGGACAACTTTTTTTATTGCTTATTAAAACAGAATTTTATTATAAAAAATTTAATTTTTATACTAAAATTCCATTTTATGAAGCAATAAAAAAACCGTCTCAAACGAAGCCTTAGAGATAGTTCTCATTAGAATCAACCACACCTATAATAATCATACGAGCGGGCCTATTAATTTTAACATAACTAAGTAATTATTCCAAAATTAATATCCAAAATGATGAAACTTATAATAGTGACCGGTTATAAATGCCAACAAATTATAAATATGAATATCTTTCAAAATAAGATTCAAATAATTCACACAATAAGTTGACCAATAAATATTACCATACTTTTCATGTAGTAACTCCTTTGCATATTTATGATTATAGCATTATCAGTAATTAATTGAATGATATTTAATTTATAGACCAACCCTCACAATCACTTTCTTATTGCTTTCTAATACGAAAAAAATTTGAACTAAAAGTTTTTGCATTAAAAAGTTATTTTCGAAAATAGAAAGAAAATTGTCCCAAACGAAGTCTTAGTGGCTTGTACACTATTCCTTTTGAATGAAACCTAAATTGGCTATGCCATGCTATATAACATATATAATGAGCACACATAATGAGACTTCACTATTTCATTAGTTTTCAAAATTTGTAATATTTTGTTTTCATCAGTTTATTTCTTGCTAGAGATTATAAGCACTTGCAAGTGTTTGGGTGTCCAATTTAGAATGATAAATTGAAATTACGAGCAAAGAAGGCTATCTTTATTTGTTTCAAGCATGAACTCAAGGGCTTCAAACTCTATGATCCGGTAGAAAAGAAGATTGTTTATAGTAGGGATGTTACTTTCGATGATGCAAGCATGCTGAAGCCTCAGGATTCGAAGCATGTGAAGAGTTCTATTGGGACCACAAATGCACTGTAGAAATTGGAGTTTGATGCAACTTCATTTTCTCTACAGAGGAAGATCATTTCTACCAGGTACCTGATTCAGCTACAGATCAAGAAGTAGAAGATGATGTTGAGGTTGAGATTCATGCTCAAGAATTTTTTACGAAGAATATGTCCATGTGCTAGAATATCCCAAAACCAGCTTAGTTAATGGATCACATTGCATTGACATTTTCAGCCACGAAGGCTGAAGTTTCTAGTTACTATAAGGAAGCAGTGAATATTCCTGATGGTGATCTTTGGAAGAAGACTATAGATGAAGAGATAGGGTCTTTTTAGAAAGATGCTACTTGGAGGTTGGTGAATTCCTCCAGGAAGAAAAGCTATTGGGTGCAAATGGATGTGTGCAAAGAAGGAATGATCTCATGAGTTGATGTGCAGTATAAGGCTATGTTATTGGCTAAATACTCTATGCGATAGAAAGGAACTACTTATGATGAGGTGTTCTTCCCAATGGTTAAGAATCCCTCGACCCATGGTTACTTGGCACTTGTAGCATAATATGGTCTGATTTTGATGCAGCTCGATCCAAACACTACACAAGCAGTTGGCGTTATGAGTAGGTTCATGCATGATACATGAATGAGTTATTGACAAGCTGTGAAGAGTATCCTGAGATATCTGAAGGGAACAATTAATGCATGCTTGGAGATGCATTTACCGCGACAGTGGTGCATAACTCATGACTGATTATTTACTTATTTTAAAGAACTATGCTCGGCTTGATCCCTTGGGAGGGGGGTATGTAGGCAATTATTTGGATGCAGTCATTTTGATATTGGAGTTTGATTTGTCATATTCCACCTTCTAAAATAAAATATGAGGTTGAGATTATTGATTTGAAATTATTTCCAAATCGAATAAGTTTTTTATTTGAAAAATTTTAATAGTTCATTTTTATAATTGATTAGAGAGTGGATTATTTTCTTATTAATTGATTTGATTGAGATTTGTTTAGAAAGCTTTTTCGTTAATTATTTTTCCTCAAATCTATATATCAAGGGGTTTGAGGGCTATTGTACGTAATATCGAGCTTGAAAGGCCATTGTAATCCCTATTTGTTCACTAATATAATGAAATCATTCTCCCCTACCCATGGAACGCAAAGATTTTTGTAGAACCACGTAGATCGCCGTATTTTTTTACTATTTATTATATAATTTATTATTTTCGTGGTGTTTATTGCACAACAACAAATACTTAAAAAGACCTCTCTAAAAAATAAGAAAAATATAAAATAATTAATAGGAGCTTGAAAGTTATTGAATTTATTTTAAAATAAATATTATATTTATATTAAATTAATCATTTTAAATTTAAAACGTGCCCAAATAAATTTATGTGACACCCATCAAAAACCCTCCCCCGAATTAAAAAAAAAAAAGCTCATAAGATTTGTGTCCCATAACCCTCCGTCCTCATAAATTAACACTTTTATTTGAGATTAACTCTCCTTAATTAATGAACTGAAAAAATAATAAAAAATAAAAAAAGTTAGTGAAAAAAAGATTAAAGCAGAAGAAGACAATACAATGCTTCCTCAGACCCACTAATTCTGATTTATCAGACTAATCAACTTCTAAAATTATTAATAATCCTGAAATCCACCCATTAGAAAACCCGCCGGCCGTCCTCTAGAAGACGGTGCTGAATAAGAAACTCATCTCCGGCCGCCGTAGTCCTGTTATGAACAGTTAAAAACTGCTGCGGCTGCTGGTCCTGAGTCTCCTTCTGTCGGCGAAGCTCAAGAACCTTTCGATGGGAGTTCGAGTGCTTGGAGAGCACAAAGGTGGGGCTCGCAGCCGGTCGATACTCCGGCACGAGACGGCCGGATTTGAACCGGACGCCGCAGGCATTGCACAGGGTTTTCGGCCCCATGGGTCCGGTTCGCCACTGTGGCGTCTTTTCGGCGGCGCAGTGGAGGCATTTCCGGCCGTCAGGAGACGGCGACAGAGCCGCCGGAAACGGCGACTTCTTCTTCTCGCTCGATAGAGAGACAAGGAGGAGCCGTGAAGACCAGCTGCAGGGAGCCGTTCGGGCGCGCTTGGTCCGGGCTTTGCCGGGAACTGGAGCATCTGTGGTGAACGGCGGCGGCTCGTGGGCGGCGTCGGTGGCGGTGGGGAAGTGGGAATTTGTTCCGTGAGTTGGTTGAGAGGAGGTGGATTTGAGGCCGGAAATGAGCTGCTGTTTATGGGGTTCGTCGCTGGAGAAGGAATCCTCCACGAACTTTGATAGCCATTCGAGCTCTGCAAGCTCCTCATACTGAGAAGACAATAGAACAAAACGGTAAACGAAAAATCACATCTTCATTAAATCTATGGAAATATCATAGAACAAGGATTTTTTTTTTTCATGACATTTTTTATATAAATTAAGAAAAAAATTAATTAGATTTTGATCAAAATTTAAATCAAAAGCGATGAGATGATTGTTGATACGTCATCATGAAATTATTTTGATTGGGCATGAATCTCAAGGCAAAATTAGTTCATAAATTTCAAAAATTAAATTCGAGAGCATATGAACTCCGATTTCAGCGAGCTTACAGTCAAACTGAGCGTCTCGGAAATACGAATCCAACGACACCAAATTCGACCCAATCCGAGCCCAAATGAGTCCGAATCAAGGACCCGAAGCGCTGTTGGAAGCTTCAAACCGCAATTTGAGTTATCAAACGGTCTTCGATTTTAGTGAGCTTATACTCGAATTGAGCGGCTCGACGAGACGAATCCAACGAGCCCAAGATTGCCAAATTCCGACATCACTAAGACCTTCAAATGTGCAATGAACGGTGCACGATCGTAGGATTCAATATCGGCCGTTCATTCAAACGCTCCCAATTCGCCCCTGATCTCATGCCTATTTACGGGCTATGCCACTCCAGAAAAACTATAAATATAGCACTCATTCTACACAAAGGGGACTCAAGTGAAGAGAGAGAAGAAGGAGGAGAAAGAAGAAGCTCCAACTCGACCACCGCCGGAGCTCTTCCCGCCACCTGAAGACGCCAGAACTCTGCTGAATTTTCAGGAAACGCCAGGAATTTGCAGAACTTTGTAACTTTGTGAGAAGTTGATTGTAAACTGATCGTCTTAATTTGTAAGACGGATCAACCTTTGTACTTCATACAAACACTAGTGGAACTTTACAACTGGGCGAGGCCCCGTGGTTTTTTTCCTTTTTGGGTTTTCCACGTAAAAACTCTAGTGTTCATTTCTCTTTTCTGTTTGTGTGCGGAATACTCATGCAACGCTAAGACGAATATTTTCTAACTCTACTACCACGTATATTCTAGCACGCAACAATTGTAATATAAATTCATCATCAATATTTTTTGATAGAGCATCCTAACATAAATTTTTTTCTATAAATAGAATCACGATGAAGTGAAACATCATTAAAATTACTTTAAGATTAAAGCAATATTATTTTTTTATACAAAATATTTATTTTTAAAAATCCATTTTAATATAAAATTACATTCTTTCAAGCTTGGTGCATCGCCTACACTATCTGAGTTGACAATGAGGCTTTTTTTGGGTTGTATCATCCTGCCACTATTACAATAAATTATTATGTGTGAAGATTGGATGGAGAACGTCGTTCATAGACCAATCAGAATGTGTCACGTTAGCAGTACCAAGCCGCGGTACCAAGCAAAGAGGTGATATGGCGTATTCTGATTGGTCTCCAGACGACGTTCGACATCCACACAGAATAATTAATCCACTATTAGATTTTGAACGATTTGCTAAGCTATAGGAGAGTTTATTGTTGGGAAAGTAGATGGTTGGGGTTTTGGGAGAACTACATTATGCTAAAAAATGAACTTGAAGAAAAAAAGAAAGCTTTGATAAAAGCTAGGGCATCGACTTGAACTTTATTAATAGAAGGGCATATTGATTATTGACTGGACTTCTCTCATAAGAGTCTTTGAAGGGTCAAATATTAGGACCTAACATTAAGCTCATTTCTTTTTAAATTTGCAAGAGGTTCAACTTCAAGAAGTTTGAATAAATATTAGGATTGTTATTTAGATTTTTATTTGATGACTTTAATCCATTATGAAAATAGCCATGTTAAATCCTTAAAAATATTGAAGTTGTCAGTCGTAGTGTTACTCGACATTGACAATCATTGCTGGCCATGAAAAAAAAAATCGAATCAAATTAAGGAATGATCGATTAATCTATTTTGTGATGCATCACATGCTCGTACAGAACTTTGAAGGTTATGTCCACCTCAAAGTAATCTTTCCCTTTTAAAGTAGGGGTGTCAAAAATTAACACGACTCAAAACCTGGCCCGAAAAAAATTGGGTTTAGGTCAACCATTTTGTGGAATGGGTTGGTTCTGGTTCAAATATATGACCCGTTTGAAAAATGGGTCGGGTTCGGGTTGACCAGAAAACCCGCGGGTCGACTCGAATTGACCCAGATGTCACTTCGCAATCACATCTCGCTTTGCCAGTTGAGTCAATCGGTCAGGTCAATCCGTCAATTAGTCGCGTCTCACCGTTGTTGCCCTGCCAGTCAATCGCCCAAGCTGTCACTTGCTCTGCCGGCTTGCTGTCGTGACGTGGTCTCATATTGCTGCAGAGTCACAGACATTTGCGAGCAAAATATGTCCGCTGTCGACCAGCCGCCATCCTGCGCTGCTGCAAAGCCGAAGACGCTCATTGTCGGCCTGCTGTTGTCCGGCCCATCGGCCCCATCTCGCGCTGTTGTAGAGTCGAAAAAGGATCGGGTTAGTATCGACCCGTTTAAGGCTGGGTCAAGTCGGATTTGACCCGAACCCAACCCATTGACCTGAATTGACACCCCTATTTTAAAGTCATGTTTACGACTTTGCCCAATGGTTAAGCTTAGATTTGGGACCATACAAGTTGCACAAAGATGTAGGGATGTACTTTCTTATAAGATTCTTATGAAATTTGCTCGGTATAAGTAGCTTTAAAAAATGAATAGTTTGGTCAAGAATCCTTTCAACTACATGCGCTCTTAGAACACAATGTGTACATTTAGTCATGGCTGCAATCTTGATAGGATATTGAGAAAATGGCATGATGCATGGTTGCTAAATTAAAGTTGAAGCATCCTATTTGGTGTTCTTGACTTTGCTTCTTGCAAACGGGAGTTGTCTTTGTTGTTTTTTAACCCATTATTGGAGCTTAAAAGTTTTTAGGAAGGGATGAGTTTGAACCTTTATTAGATGCCCAACATTTTGTTCTCTTATTTGAGTGATTTGAGATAAATAAAAGTCACTTTTGATAGGGCCATTTATTAATGAAGCCTTTATGATTGTATAAGCAACCTATGCTAATGAGGTAGCACATGTGAATATGTGATGGGAGTCATGGGGACTAATTAATAAGTGGTCATTAAAGTTATTTGTAAAGGTATAAGCAACAATGTTGTCTTAAACTATGATGCTGTATAAATATATGAAAATTATATAGCCAAAAATGATGCTTATGAGTATGTGTCATAGGTTTTTAAGGATAGTGTTATAACTTTAGGAGGAATCTTAAGAGCTTCTTTAGCTTTCTTGCAAGAGAGAGGGAGAGAGAGAATTGATGACAAATTTTGGAGGAAAACTAACCTAAAGCTTTATTCAAAAAGTTTCAAATTATACATCAGCATACAATGCTTATATATAGGCATTTACATTGTTGTGGTAACTTGCAGGATCAACATATCCTAAAATTGGACCAACACCTCACAATCTCCACATTTGTCCAAGTTTTACAATCAAAGAACCACGTACGCACCTACTGCAATCTAGCTGGCTTCCTGCACTAACTCCATGAGCAATCCCGCTGAACCGAGCCCAATCTTGCTAGCAAACGATCTCCACCATGCTTTCCAATTCATGGCTCCAGCTCATGCTCCAACACGTGAAGCAGAAGCAGTAGTTATGCCTCCCACACACTACCGAGCCTCCCTCCTCCTTCTTTGAACCTTCCTCCACCTCGAGATCGCCTCAAGAGGCTCTGATACCATTTGTTGGAAATTCTTGGGAGGAAGAAGAAGCTTCTTTAGCTTCTTGCAAGAGAGAGGGAGAGAGAAAAAGGATGACAGATTTAGGAGGAAAATTAACCCAAATCTTTATTCAATTTTTCCCAAATTATACATCAGCCTACAATGCCTATATATAAACAATTACATTATTGTGGTAACTTGCATGATCAACCTATCATAAAACTGGACCAAAACCTCATAGATACAATTACATTATAAGCTAGGTTATGATGTAGATCTTAAAAGAGATGACAATAACACAAGTTAGGTTGCAGCCTAAGTTTTGAATGAGACAATTGCGATGCAAGCGACGTTGAGACCAAGGTATCCAAGGAAAGACTTGTGGTGCAAGCAAGGTAGCATTGTACATCTAGAAGGTGATGATTATAATACAAGAAACATAGATATGGATGTATGCAATCACATGACTGTGACACATTCTAGATTGCATTGGAAGTCCTAACAGATATGACTACAATATGAATGAGTTTGTGAAATGAACATTAAAATAGATGACTATAATGTAATTGGAGTTTCAATGCGAGTTTGCAGGCATTGATTGTGACACAAGCAAGGGTATGACATAATTCTTGATGAGATGGTTGTGGTGCAAGTGAGATTGCGACGCATATCTACATGACTGTATAAGACTTGATGTTGATGAGTATTGCAACTTGATGTCAAGGAATGATGCAATTTTGCACTAGTAACAAATGCAATATTTAGTGCATGTATTGATTGTCATGTGAGAGTGTTACTCACTCATAATCATGACCCAAGCATTAAAGTGAAAATATTATGTTGCTAGTATTCTCAATGTTAGCAACATAATAAGGTTGAGCACCAATATATTCCTCCTCTAGGAAGCAAAGACATCACATAATCAACAGAGACTGATTAAGTAAAAATGAAAGATTTACAAGGCCACCTAGGATGGATGAGATGATCCTCCTCTTGAAAACAAATGTGGAATGACATTGGGTCGATGGATGAAGTGGTGCTAAAAGGTCATAGAGACTATTAAGGAAGTTCAAGATGATCCTGCTCCTGAATAAAACTATAGCATGATCTAATGGCGAAGGAAAGTTATAGAGGTAAATTCTGATGGTTGGGATCATCCTCACACCATAAATGGATGAAATTTGGATTCAAGAATACAATATACTATGTGGTGGAAAAGAACTTCACATGACATTCAAAACAACATAATTTTTGTATAATATTAGAGCTCAAAAAGTTGCAAATGGACAAAATCAGAGTCTATTTGTAAGTGATCAAACAATCCAAATCTTGTGTTGATCTGATCAACCTTCTAAGTTAGGGAGTAGTTAGTAGGGGGTTGGCAAGGACCACTATTGGTGATATATCTATTAATTGGTGAAATAAATTGCATTGTAGATCACGACGCCATGAGTTCAAGGGCTGTGAAGGATCAAAGTCTCTGCTAAAATTTGCTCCCAAATAGTTTAAAGAAGATCAATATAGGAAACCATACAATTCATGCATTTGATGAGCTTCAAATGTGACGACTCATTCACTTAAGATAATCGTTTTAATTTCTTCCTTAACTAAACATTAACCAAACAAAAAAAAAAAAATCAAAATTAATGGAGAAAAAAAGGAAAAAATAAGAAAAAGAAAATTAGTGGCCCAATAATTGAAGAATTCCCATCACAAATTTTACAATTTTGCACTCACTAATACAAATAACTGAAGTTCTCTTGGAGAGGAAATGTATAAAGAATATAAAAAAATAGCAATTGCTGAAAATCTTACACATTCAGTTTCTTATTAAGATAAGGATTATAATAATTTTTTTTTTATTAATATATTATGGGGAATTCAGCTCAATAGCTACTCATTCACATCACATTTCCAATCAACAACAACGAAACAGACGAAAAATTCAAAATTTCGAAAATGAAAAGCAGAAACGTTTAAATGCAGAATCTTCTAGAATGGCAAACGGATGAGCGGTCTAATTATGGCGAAAAAAACGAAAAGGAGTCCCACTCGAGCAGCGACTAGAAATAAAAAAAAGCTTCGGATCTCAATCGCGCTGTAAAAAAAAAAAAAAATACCGGTTCACAGAGGTCACCGGAAAGCCCGACGTCGGCGAGACTCCGGCAGACAAGTTCGTCGGCGAAGCGAGTGTGAGAGGCACCTCCGCCGCCAGAGGAGGAATTGGCACAGCTGTCCGCGGAGCAGTTTCCTCCCGTCTCCTCCGACACCCCGTCTTCCTCGGCGGCCATCTCCGTATCCCCTTCTGCCTCATTGGAGAAATCCAGGAGCTCTTCGACGATGCAGTGGTCCCCAACCACCTTCCCCTGCTTCTCCGGCACCAATTGTCCCGTCCCCGCATGGCAACATCCTTCCATTCTCCGATCAAATTTAGGGTTTCAGCCTTCCAATCTCCGGCGAATAGGACTGCGTTCCTTCTTCTCAGTAACCCAGAGAGAAAATGGAGACAAATGGCCTTTTCTGCGTTTTCAAGCCATCGACGGTAAAAGCGCTATTAAAGAAAATGGCGGGTACGAAATTATTAAAATAAAAAATAAAATAAATAAAAGAAAAAAAAAGAGGCATTTTTTTACCTGATTTAAATGCTTAATTCCAACTCAGCCCTTACCAAAACACCCTCGCTTTCAGCAAATATTCACGACAGAGCCACCCGGTCTTCGATTTCCTCATCCACATCGCGTCCGTTCATTTTCCGATACGATACGATCGGACGGTTTACATCACAGAATCGGTTCAACGAAACACGTGTCACAGCTGGCGATATTCTGGACTATGGAGTTACTTTTATTTATTATATAAAGAAAGAACCGCGAATTTTTCTTTACCGAATATTTATTAATCAAACTGAAATTTTTTAATTGGTTTTCGGTAATATTTATTTGGGAGTTTTCAATCAAATAATAAATGGCAATAAAAATTTAAATATTAGTTCAGAAATAAACTTGGATTTTTTTTTTTCTAAAAATTTAATGCATTACTTAATAGTTTTCAGAAAAATAAAAAATTATTATTTCCTAATAAGCATTTATTAAAGAATTTCTATTTTCTAAGGCTTGGAATCTGTTGAATTGTGAGTATATAAATAATTATTTTTATAATTTAAAAACTGGCATGAAATAACAAAATTATTATTTTACGATAATATCTTATTTTTTTATTAGATTTTGTTTTAGTTTTAGGTCAAAATAATAAGATAATTGAGAAAATTTTAAAATTATTTGATATCAATATAAATAATATTATTTTATCATATAATTAATAAATAATTAAATTGTCTTTTACTTTGCTTTTTCTTGTGTTTTATTGTTTTATTTTTTATTGAATTTATTAAAGAAAAAGACTCCAAAGAGAAGGTGGACAATAGAGCTTTGCCTTTACCATCCGAGCCATGGATTAATTGGAAAATTTCAATTAGTTGAAGAGGTTTGAGTATTTCTATGCAGGAAATTGCGTCAAAGTTTTGACATATTTTTCATCAAAATAGTTTTAAAATTATGATATGTGTTGTTCTTAGATTTGTTCGTGGATGATGCTCGGTGAAAGTAGCGTGTTGTTAGCGGAATAGGGTTAGAAAATGAAGTTAGTGAGTTAGGCTAGTGGTTATAGAATCAAAGGAAATCTATAGTATCTCACAATAGTAGAAAAAGATCCGAGAAAAAAAGATCAAAATATGTTTCTTTACATTTTAGTTATAGGGTCAAGAGGTCAATAAGAAAAATAACATCTATAGAAAAATATAAAAGTAGTGCAATATATCACTACTGTAAAGTAATAATGACACGTGAACTAATTGGATAATATGCGTGTGGATCCCTGCTTTTGACGTGAGCCCCTTCTCACAGGCAAGTGCCTTGGAGTAGTCTTTAAGGGGCGAGTATCCTAGGCGAGTTTTAGGATATGAGACATATGGTGAGTCAATAATTGTAAGTGGAACAAAGGTGATTCCTCGTGAATGAACATTGAGCCGTTTGGGAGCAAGGGGCGAGTCCATTGGATGTGGATGCATGTAATCCGAGTGTAAGTCCATAGGATGAAGTTCTAGTCATTTGCTTTAGAGTTATATACTTCTTGTAGCTTCATTGAGAGTACATTAGAAAGCATATGACCTCAATTGCTGATAGCTATTGCAGATCAACCAATCAACATGATTAATTGAGGTGAGTGGTCCTAAGGGCATATGATGGTTTGTATGAGTCCTTTTGAGTGTCTCATTGACATTCATTGATGAGTCCTCACACCAAGATTTTTTGCAAGGGAGAGTCATCATTGGACCATGGGCTAGTCCCATCAATAACTTTAATGGGACCATGCTTCTTGTAGGGAAGTTTTGCCTAGACAAAATGATTATTTTGACCAAGTTTTTTTACTTAACTTATTTGATACCTACGAATTACCCATATGGACATGTAGAAGTATACAATTATATATATATATATATATATATATATATATATATATATATATATATATATATATATATATATATATATATATATATATATATATATATATATATATATATATATCACTGTGAGTTTTATTATATGATCTTCAAAATTATCATTAATATTATTGAGGGGTGACAGAGGTCATAAAGATCATTGTCTGGCGACGGAGGTCGGAAAAGCTGTAGTCTGCTGGCGATGTAAGTCAGAAGGATCGTAGTTGATGGGCGACGAAGGACAGAAAGATTGTACCCGGCGGGCGACGGAGGTCGGAAAGACTGTAATGGGTTGCGACGTATGTCAGGAGGACCATAGTCGGGTGGCGACAGAGGTCAGAAAGACTGTAGTTGGCGTCAGGTAGAAGTCCAATAATAAAAAGAAATCCATCTTTAGATAGATGTCTAGCGAAAGTCCGATAACCGGTGGAAGTCCGGTGTCGGGTAGAAACTTGGCGATGAGTGAAGGTCTGGCGTCGGGTAAAAATCTGATGTTTGTTGGTGGCCGAGAAGAACTCCGGTATCACTTGGGCGGAGTTTCGGCGTCAGGGGGGAACTCTGTCGTTACTTGGGAAGAATTTCAGTGTCCCGTGGAAGTCGGGCAGAATTCTGGTGTCCCGTAAAAGTCGAACAGAATTCTGGTGTCCCGTGGAAGTTAAGTAAAATTTCGGCGTCATTTGGAGTTCGGGGGGAACTCCGGCGGTGGTCGAGGATGAGTCTCTTCCCTCCTATTCTTCTCTTCTCCTCTTCTTCTTGCTTGGGTTCCCTCTCAAGAGAAATGAGGGGTCTATTTATAGATTTTATGGAGTGGCATGGCTCGTAAATAGATGAGAGATCAGGGGCAAATATGGAGTGGTTCGGATGAACGACCGATATTGAATCCTTTGATCGTAAACCGTGCATCAAATATTTGAAGGTCTTAATGACTTTAGAATTTGGCGATCTTGGGCTCGTTGGATTCATCTCGTAGAGCCGCTCGATTCTACCATAAGCTCATCAAGTTCGGAGACCGTTTGGTAACTCAAATTGTGGTACAAACTTTCCAACAGTGCTTCGGGTCCTTGATTTGGACTCATTTGGGCTCGGATTGAGTTGAATTAGGTGTTGTTAGGTTTGTATTTTTGAGACGCTCAGTTTGACTGTAAGTTTATAGAAATCGAAGTTCAGGTGATCCCGAATTTAATTTTTGAAGTTTATGGCTTGATTTTTGCCTCGAGATTCATGTCCGATCAAACTAATTTTTCGATGTCATATCAAATATCTTCATTTTTTTAACATTTCCTTCAAAAGATCAAGATGATGAACTTTTAGCTATATTATCTAATAATTTAATTATATATATATATTTTTCAAAAAGTTTAGCTTTATTGAAGAGCAATACTTTTATATGAAATTAAGAACACCAAATACTTGTTATAAACATAATTTTAACTCTTGCAAAATATCAAAATATTACAATTCAATTCTTATCTAATTTTACTAATTTTATATTCATAATAAATTTTGATGTTCTTATTTTTATATCAAATCAGAAAATTTTGAACATAAATATTTTTTAATTTGTATATAAATATTTTCAAACAAACAATAAATATCCAAAAGCATTTTAATAAAATTGAAATACAAAATAAATTAATCAAATAAATAAATAATTTAAAAATTAATAAATATTATTTATTAAAAATTAAAAAAATTATTAAAATTTTACATAAAAAATTTTTATTCCTAATTTCACTCATTCTACATCTGTTAGTTCCCATCTAAAATATAAAAAAAATAATTTAAAAAAAATTGTGGGTTAAATCTATTTTTAATAATTAAATGGATAATGTTGGACACGTTGAAGGGTCTGTGGAGGTGGCACGTGATGATTCCCCGGCTCGTGCCAAAAGTTAAGGCTGGTCGGTGGTTAGCGTGAATGGCAATATCAGATTTGCCGTTAATTTAGCTTCTCGCACGTGCTTCCGTCATGTGTCAACTTTAGATATAAGAAGCTCGCGGGCGTATATCACGTGATCGGCACGTGAGTGCGTAGTTTTCTCTCTTTTGAACATCTACGAAAACATTTATGAATTCAAAATTTTTATTTATTTATTTAACTTTTTTAATTTAACATCTAAAGCGTCCACTCCACTCCACTTTCTAAAAAAGAAAAAAAAAAAAATTAAGTATGGAAGCTTTAAGATTTGTGCAATATATATATATATATATATATATATATATATATATATATATATATATATATGAAAGCAGATCTAAGAGTTTTGGAAAAATTATTAGGTGCGGAGTGTGCACCGTCCGCACAAACATTGGGTACTTAGCGGTACCCAGTGATACCCAGCAGTACCGAGTGCCGGTACCTAGCTGGGTATAATGCTTGAGCGGACGGTTCTCTCCATTCACATTCCGCACCTAATAATCTCCCAAAGTTTTGAGCTTATTAACAATTCTAGTGACATGAATGCCACTATGAAAAAACTTTGCTTACCTCTCCATTTGCTCCACGGTTTACTTTCTTTGGAGAGAGAGAGAAATGAAAAAAAGGGAAAAATTCAAATGACAAACATCTCTTGCTCAAGATATATTAAGTGCCATCCAACTCAAAATTGCATCTTGGGAGTTTTAGCCTTTTGCAATCTTTCTCCAGATCGATCTATATGAGGGTTTTTGTTGGACAATGATGAATGGTGCCTACAACAATTGATTGTAGCTTGAAAGGTCTTCTTGACAACCAGGGGGAGATTTGTTCTTGGCTTAGCCGTTGGGACAGATTATTACGTGCAGAATCTAGACTGGAGCTACGTCTGGATTCTATGAGTGTGCGCAATAAAAGCGTAGTGTGCACAGTAATTGTGCTTTTACTGCGCACATTCACAAGATTCGGACAGTTCTCCGGTCCAAACTCCGCACGTAATAATCTCTCGTCCTTTGGAGGATCATCAAGAGATCTGCAGCTGCTTCGGCATTCTTCTAGGATTTTATATGATTGTTGGTTAACTTTTATAACATTCATAGCATAATTTGTCTTTACTTTTTCACTATTTTTTATCTCACCTTATTTTTATGTATTTGCCTCAAGCTGATCCTTGTAGAAAAGCACGACGTGCCAGAACACAAGAAGCAGAGAAAGAGAGAGCGGGTAAACAGAGAGAAGTAAAAATTATTATTAGAACCTACCTTATACAACCGAGCCCAGTCACTATTTATAGATCTAAATAATTGCAGCTTTAATAACTGCTACATATAACGCCACATATAAATTAAACATAACATGTTTTATCCTGTTGCTCTAATATGTCCCGGCAAAATGATGGGTCAGGAATGGCGTTCAGTTTGAGTTTGAGTGTGTGAAATCTCGGTGTGGAGAGGGATTTAGTGAGGATGTATGCAACATGATCGATAGTACTAATGGGTAGAAGTCTGATGTTGTGCTGTTGAATGTGATCGCGAGCGAACCTGTGATCTATTTCAATATGTTTCGTGCGAGCTTGAAAAAACCGGATTGTTTGTTAGTGTGATTGCATACGTGTTGTCGCAGTATAGGTCCATTGGCTGATTTTGATGTATACCCAAAGTCCATGAGAATGCGTTGGAGCCAGATGATGTCCACAGTGAGTGCAAACTAAGGATATCTCCTCAGATTCGGTGGAAAACCGGGTCACCGTGGTTTGCTTTTTGACCGTCTATGATATGAGAGTTTTGCCAAGGAATGAACAATAGCCAGATGTAGGCTTCCCAGAGAGGGAGTCACCCGCCCAATCAACATTTTAAAAAGAAGTGAGAGACAAATTAGATTTGTAATAGGTATACCATAATCGATCGTACATTGTAGATAGCGAAGAAGTCTTTTTAGAAGATATATATGTTGAGGCATTGGTTAATGCATATGTTGAGATAAAAGATTGACACTGTAAGCAATGTCCCAGTCACGAAAGAGTTAAGTATTGAAGTTAGCCGATGATTTTCCTGTACATGTGTGGGTCGGAGAGCACTGTTTCAGTGGAGAATTCTTGCGGTAGTTTGGTACAAGTTGGGTTTGAGAGAGGGTTGCAAGTCGCCAATTTTGTAAGTTGAAGAATAGACTTGGCATATGACATTTTTGACAAGAAATATTGTTGGTCCGTCCTTGCTATATGTATTCCAAGAAATGAATGAACTTCACCAAGATGCTTCATTGGAAACTTATTGTTTAGTTGAGTTAAAATTTTGTTGACAGATTCATTGTTGTTTCCCGTAATTAGAATGTCATCCACATATATTAACAGGAAAATTTGGATGTTTGGATGCTTAAAAATTAGATGCGATGAGTCTGATGTGCTATGTGTGAAGCCGAGAGAGACTAGATGTGACGTGAATGTGTTGTACCATTGTCGTGGAGCCTGTTTGAGGATGTAGATAACCTTATGAAGGAGGCATACATGATCTGGATTGGTGAAGTCCTCAAAGCCTTTCGGTTGGCGCATATACATTGTTTCAGATAGAGTACCGTGAAGGAACGTGTTCGCCACATCAAGTTGTTGGACTGGCCAATTATTGTTTAGAGCTACTGTCAGGAGTACAAGGATCATAGGTAATTTAGCGACTGGACTGAAAGTCTCAGTGTAGTCCAAGCCATATTCCTGATTCTTTCCTTGAGCAACAAGGCGAGCTTTATATTTTTCTACGGATCCATTTGCATGCAATTTGGTACGTTATGTCCATTTGCATCCCAAAACAAAAGAGTTTTTGGGTGGGGGAACTAGACTCTAAGTTCCCTGTTGTTGAAGTGCGAAGAATTCAGAGGCCATGGCTTGTCTCCATTAAGAAAGTTTGTTGGCTTCGTGGTATGTGGTGGGAGCAGTCCGAAGTTCTTGAGTGGATTGATGATGAATAAGATTTATACGATTTTAGGATTTTAGAGATCCAATTTTGTTTCTGGTTATCATAGGATGAACCGATATGTTAGTACTGGATGTAGTGGGATTGGAGGTATTGTGTTGTGTTGTAGCGCGGTTAGAGTTAGTGGAGTTCAAAACAGATTCAGGAACCGACTGTGCTGGTACGGGCAAGGGAATGGAGGGAGTTGCTTGAGGTTGAGAAGGTTGTAACACAGAGGTAGGTGTAAGAAAGAATGGAGATATGGCATCAAAGGATTGAATTTGGGTTGCGGTATTAGTGGCAAAGGGAAAGGAAGTTTCGTTGAAAACCACGTGACGAGATATAATAATATTGTGAGTGATGAGGTCTAAGCATTTGTATCATTTGTAATTTTTGCAATAACCTAAGAAGACACAAGATGACGCTTTTGGTTGAAATTTGTGACGTGAGTGGCCGGAGTAAGAGGAAAGCAAGCACACCTGAATGTGCGATGGTGATCATACTCAGGTTTGATTTTTTGGAAAAGTTCAAACAGGAGACTAGTTATTGGTATTGGGGGAAGACATTCTATTGATGAGATAGGTTGACGTTAAAACAATGTCAGACCAGTATGTGTAAGGAGATGATGCCGTATAAAGGAGTGTTCGGGTCGTTTCAATAATATGTCGATGTTTTCGTTCCGCTACGCCATCCTGTTCTGGCGTATAAGGACAAGATATCTGGTGAGAAATTTCATGTTTGCGAAGAAACTGAGTAAATAAAGTACTAGGGTATTCTCCACCACCGTCGGTGCGAATGCATTGTTTTTATGAGATGTAGATGTCTCAATGTTTGCCTTAAAATTAATGAAAATATTAAAAACTTCAGATTTTTGGTGCATAGATCATTGTCTGATACCATGTAGAAAAGTACGGCGTGCAAGAACATAAGAAGCAGAGAGAGAGACAGTGGGTAAATAGAGAGAAGTAAAAATTATTATTAGAACCTGCCTTGTACAACCAAGCCCATTCACTATTTATAGATCTAAATAACTGCAGCTTTAATAGTTGCCTGCTACATATAAATTAAATATAACATGTTTTTATCCTGTTGCTCTAATAATCCTAAGTTCAATTTGCTTTATATTTTCCATTGTTTTTTGTTTCAGTTTATGTTTTTGTATGCGCCTTAAGCTACATTTGGTTCTTTTTCCATTTGATGTAAATTTCATGTCATTGCAATAAAATGGCTTCGGCCTCATTTCTCCAAAAAAAAAAAAAAAAAATCCCTATATGGCTAATTTTTGGTAAGCATATGCACATAAAAATTTTTCTATATATAAGATGATGAAAATTTGAGTATCAAACCTAAATTTTGAAGTTTAATAAGAACTTGAAGCATTTTTAAAAGATTAAAGAGCCCAATTTGATTCTTTGGTTGATCAGGTGCCTAAATGTGTTCATATTTCCATTCATTAAACATTTAGGCATATTTTTTAGTTAAGTTTGTGAATGATTGTAATGCTTGATTTGACCTAATTAGACCTAATTAGCCAAGTGGTTCGAATCAATCTTACGCGGCTCAGACCGGGCTCATCCGAATTGATTGGGTCTACATTTTCTTTTTTGCACAAACAAAAAATTTAACAAAATTATTGTATCATACATGTTCCATTTTTTCGGGGAGTCCTTTGTGTCTCAACTTCTTCTATGTGTGTGTGAGGAAATTTTTATAAGAAAGTTAACATACATTAATGCTTTTTCAATGTTAAGTTAACTTTGAATCTCACCAACAATAGATTGAGGTTGTTTGAGTACAATAAAGTTAACTCAAATAAAGAACAATACTAATCCCTATACACAATTTTTGATGATGGATAATTACAATATCTTTCATCCTTTATATATATTATATATAATATATCTATTATATATATATTATATATATATATATATATATATATATATATTTATATATGAAGTTTAAGCTAATAATTTCTTAGTCTAGAAATTTTTTTTAATGCATTCATTAACAGAAAAGGAAATTATAGAGAAATGTCAAAAATAGGTCAATGAAGAAAAAACGATAGAATACATGGCAACCAAAAAAGTCAAAATACAATAACACAAAAAAGAAGGCCAATAAGTCAATTGGGCTCAAGAGTACCACTGAGATGTCAGACAATGACTATCCATTAGCAGCATAAACACCAGCATCATCACCATAATGAAGAGAAGAGCCACCAAGGTTGCTAAAATAAGCCTAGACCATTCAGAGGGGCCAGCAATGAAACTGCCTCATCATAGTTCGACAATTCAACCAAACATGACACTTGAAATAACCAGTCATCAAACCAAAGTTAGAAGCAACAGACCAATTAACTAACCAACCTCAGCATCAGAAACCCCATAGACGGGCCACCAAACCCTAAATTTAAGTCATTTTAGGGGTTCTTCATAATTGCAAGATTTTTTTTTTTAAGTTTTGTTTGTAGATTGACGTCTACATGTGACATGTCACCATCACTCAAAGGTGAAGTTAATTACATGTTACTAATCCTTATTGTTCCTCCTAAATGTATTGATGAATTATTGGATTCTCGAAGATATTTCATAATTCTATAAAAACGGGGATTTAAGTGCCACAAAATTTTTATGAATTTACATATATAACACCTAAATGTTTATATTTATATATATAACTCTTTGGTGTCTCAATCATATCAAATATATGCATGAAAATATTCATTTTATTATAAATTTTTTTATGTAATTTAATATTTTGGGTGTTATATAAGTTTTTTTTTTGGATATTTAGGTCAATTAAGACAACCTTACACACACATTAAATAAGCAAGACTCAAATACAAGACATCTTGGTTAATAGCCAAAGCTCCCAACCAACAATAAAAATGAGTTGCGTAACATCTAAATAATGATCTAATTCCACTAGGCCATTATCTTTCCCTAAAGCACAAAAATATAATAAATGATGCCAATAGGTCAAACAAAATTAATAAATGCATTTAATGCATGAAAATAAAAATGTATATTAACAACATATAAATTATGTATGTTAAAAGATATAGTGCTTATAAAAATTGCTAAAGTTACGTAAAAGTTTTATGTAAAGAAAAAATATTGGGGTTCATAAGATGCTAAGGTTTTGTTTGGGATGGCTTTTTTCATGCTTCTTAAAACGGCTTTCTGATTAAAAAGTTAAAATTTTTGTATTAGAAAGTCGTTTTAAGAAGCAGTTATAAAGCCGTCCAAAACGAAGCCTAAATGTGCTCATTTTCCATATATATAACTATAAGATCTGAACTATAACAACAAATCATGACATTTTTTTCATATAAATATGATTTGGCATATATTTATCAATTTTTTAGAAAATATGGATAAAAATAAGAAATATTTGGTAAAAAATTAAAATGATCATATAAATATGTGAAGTATAATTAGAGCAATGACATTAAAATTTATACTGCGAAAGATTTTGAAATATCATAAATTTTGTAAGTTTTAATTAAATTAAATTTTAAAAATACCAAACAAATAAAATTATTGAAAAAAAAAATAGTGTAATGGTAGGCTATCATGAGCTAAACAATTTTTTCTATTGGCTTGCATAGTAAAAAATAGCTCTAACGTGCGCGCGCTCTCACACACACTCTCTCTACCTTTCCCTTCTCCTCCATGACTTTAAATAAGCTTAAAATGAGGTGATTATGGAGATTTATGGATCGAGGTTTGATTTAAAGTTATATACACAACAACAACAACAATAACAACAAGTCTTTATCCCACTATAGGGGGTTGGCTACATGAATCTTCTTTTTTTTCCATTGTGCCCTGGTAAAAAATTAATTTCGCATTTAAATTTGATAAAGAAAGATCATCTCTAAAAATTTTCTAACCAAGTCTTTTTAGGTCTACCTCTACCTTTCTTAATATAAGTCAAATCTAATACATCTAATTTCGTAACCGGGTCATTGGAAGGTCGCCGTTTTATGTGACCAAACCATCTAAGGTGACACTCTCTAATCTTATCTTCCACTGGAGCTACTCCAATGATTTAATATATGCTAATTTCTAAAAGAGTTTCAATTGAATAAGCGGCCTCTAATATATTCTATTTTGTCATTAACAATGATTTAATTGAATAATTATCCTTTTTATAATGACCTCAAACAGCTTTATTCTTTATCTCCTTACATTTTTTTTAATATTATTATGGATGTTTTCCCTTGTTTCATGAATTTATATGTTCTTACTAATGCCGAAAAGGGAGTTCCCTCTAGAAATGTTATGCATACTCATCTTTTATATACCAACTACCTCTTATTTAAAGAAACCATTACCTCTAACCAAAACTATTTGGCAAACTCCTTGAATATCTTTAGATCATGGGATTAATGCCTAAAAATAAAATGTTCTATTTGCTTCTCCAAAACCTATATATATGCATAAATGTTTCATTGTGTTCGAATGATACCCAGGTTTCGTCTGGGATGACTTTCTTGGTGCCTTAAAGCACCTTTTTCTGTATAAAATATTTAATTTTTAAACTAAAAAGCTATTTTTAGAAGCAATAAAAAACAATCACAAACGAAGCCTCAATCTCTTCATTTATTTCAATATTTAGAACTCAATTCCTTTAAAAAAAGATTCCAAAATACATTGATAAAATTTGTGTCAAAATTATATTTTAGGGTGATTTTATAGTTAAAATGATTCATCTTATCATTAGGGACGAATTTCTTACTGATTCTTAAAGCATCTTTTTAATATAAAAATTAAAAATTTTGTTCAAAAAATTAGTAAGAAAGCCGTCCCAAACCAAGCCTTAAATTCAAAAATAAAGAAAAAAAATCAAAATTAGATATACTTACACAGTCACACCCCTAAACTCAACAATCAAACTTATTATTACATACTCCTTTTCTTCATGCCTCTCAAAATGCGCTACCCCCGCTATCTTCCCACTCTTCCATCTTCCTCCAACCACTTCCACCCTCTCTCCGACCTCCACTCCCCATCAACTACCTCTTCCACCGCACCCGACTCCGAAGACGCCGCCGCCACCGCCGCAATCCGTCTCCACTCATGCTCCGATCCCTTAGAGCTATCCCAAATCCACGCCTTCGTCCTCCGTCGCAATCTGCTCCACCTCTCCTTCCACTGGAACTCACTCATGCGTGGCTACCTTCGTCTCTCCATCCCTTCCGCCTCTCTCCAACTCTTCCTTCACATGACCCGCGCCGGCACATACCCTGACCACTACTCCCTCCCCATCGCCCTCAAAGCCGCTTTCACCTCCTTTTCTTTCTCCATCGGCCACCAGCTCCACTCAGTCGCCATTAAACACGGACTCTCCCGCCACCAATTCTCCGAAAGCGCTCTCATCTCGCTCTACACAAAAGCCGGCGACTTTATCCCTGCAAATCAACTGTTCGAGGAAAATCCCCACCGAAATCTCGGCTCCTGGAACGCCCTGATCAACAGCTACGCCCAGGCCGGCCACTCCTCCAAAGCTCTCTCCCTCTTCACCCACCTCCGTCGAATCGGTGAGATCCCCGACGAGATGACCTTGGTGAGCATCGCCTCCGCCTGCGGAACTCTCGGCGACATCCTGCTGGCCGAACAGATCCATGGCTGCGCCATCCAAGCGCGAACGACGCTCGACACAAAGCTCTCCAATTCACTCATAGACATGTACGCCAAGTGCGGTCGGACGGATCTCGCCTTGAAGGTGTTCGACAGAATGCCTGTACGAGACGTTTCCTCCTGGACGGCGATGATAATGGGTTTAGCGACGCAGGGGAACCCGACCTTGGCGCTGGAGCTTTTTCGTCGGATGAAGGAAGAGGGAAGGGTGGCAGCAAACCATGTGACGATGGTGGCGGTGCTCTGCGCCTGCTCGAACGCCGGGCTAGTGAAGGAAGGAATGAGGAACTTTGAGGCGATCGTGGAAGGGAGAGTGAAGGGGGTGGAGGCCACGGAATCGCACTATGGGTGTGTGGCGGATATGTTGGGGAAGGTGGGGAGGGTGAGGGAGGCGGTGGAAGTGGTGGAGGGGATGCGGTGGCCGGCGAGTGCGGTGGTTTGGGGGAGTTTGTTGGGGGCATGTGAGAAGCATGGGGAGGTGAGGATCGGGGAGAAGGTGGCGGCGAAGTTGGTGGAGTTGGAACCATGGAATGATGGAGTTTATGTGGTTTTGTCGAATATTTATGCCGGAGAAGGGATGTGGGAGGAGGTGGAGAGAGTGAGGAGATTGATGAGGGATAGGAAGGTGGGGAAGATTCCCGGCTATAGTTTGCCGGATATTTCATGAATGAATTTCGTTTGATGATTTTTTTTTAATTGACCAATATGTTGTTGAGATTGGATTTTATATATGTTTATTTATTTATTTATTTGGGGTTGGTGTAAAGTAAGAAAATTTTAATATATATATTTTTTAGAATAGTGAGGAATTTGATTGTAAATTAATGTTAAAATATGGAATGTTTAGTTAACTCGTGTTGTTATGTGATGATAAAAGCATGGAGTACATTTGCTAGATTGGAAACTAAAGGTAGTTGATAAGCGACTTATGTGCTCATAAAGAGGCCACAAAGCCCATCTTGGTTAACAATGACTATATGCTTGTATGCCAAATGAAGTTGATCGTCGGCTAGAGGTTAGCGGCCAACAACTTGAGGAGCAACAACTAGGCATTGAGGTGGCTGCGAATAAGCGTCATGACTTGAGATAGTGGGTTGCTTGACTTCGAACTCAAGATCTTTTCGTTAATAGTCAAAGTTACCAAGCAATAGATCATTGTAGGGGTGTTAATTTCAGGTAACGGGTCGAACCCGAAACTGACCTGACACTATTCGAGTCAACCCGAACCTAACATATTTTTACAAACGGTTTGATTTTTTGGACCCGAACCCAACCGGCTTCGGGTCGGGTCAACATGACACGACCCGAATGACCCTAGAACGACAAAAAATTGCTGATTTTCAGATAAAAAAAACGGGTCATTCTCCGATTTTCAGGTAAAAAACAAGTCAATCTCATGTTTTCGATTAAAAAAACCGATTTTCATGTAAAAAATGAGGCAATTTCGGGTTACTGGGTCAACCTGAACCTGAAATTTCAAGTCGAGTTTTTGGGTCGTGTCAAATATTAAGAGAGAGGCTGTCATTTATCATCAACCATGTGACTAACATAATGGCTAATGATCTATCATACTTAATGATAGAAATCAATAGAAACAACTGAAATAATTATTAAATACTTCATATTTCACTTAAATAATGCAAAGCTCAAAAAATTAAATGGTTTCAGAAGCTGAAAATATTCACAACCCAAGATCAATTCATTCTTGTAAACAAGATTACCAGCCCAACATAAACTATAAACACCTATCAATAAATAAATAAATAAAAACTGAACATTAGTCACTCTATAACTATCTCCAATCCCCAATCTAATTGTAAAGAATGCTTCTCAATTATGGGAGAACAAACCTCGTCGATTTAGCAGTTAGGACCGCAATATCCCGCTTCAGGTCGTAAGATTAGCTGCCACTAAACCCAAAAGAAGCCTCAAACGTCATATTACACAATTACTGTGTGAATGAATAGATTACAGTTTCTTTGGCAGGTTATACATTTTCTTCAGAAACTTCGAAGCAGCTTCATCATTCCGATGGCACAAAACCCTTAAAACCGTATTGGCATCTGTTGGGCTCCAGTGACCAGATGTAGGAGGTAAAGGGAGCTTGGATCTTGCCGTGGCACCGGAAGTCTCTATGACTAAGTGTTTAAACCGTTCAATGAGGCTTTCTGTGTCAATTCGGAAAAGGGGGTAGAACACTCTTGACTTGGGCTGCGGCTTTCTCAACCACTTCCACTGGCAACCCATCTCCATCAGCCAAGTAAACATCTTTCAATGCCTTGAAATCATCCTCCAGAATCTGAGAGTCATGGCGAGCGAAAGCACGAGCCGGGCCGCCGGCGAGAAGAACGAGTAGGAATCCGTCGAACGAAGCCTTCATTACGGCAGTTATTACGCGGTTCCGCAGTCTGTCGTGGAGAATGTTGGAAATGGTTCCTAGGTTTTGATCAAGTTGTTTCAGCATAGGATCTATCCTTGAGGCAGAAGTGTCCCCAATGTACAATGAATCCCATAGAACATGGCTCAGATCACTGAAGATCATTTTGTATGCTGCAGTCTCACACAACTGCTGAATCCCTTCTTGGCATGCAGAAAGAGTGAGGTCAAATTTGCTTTCAAAGCCATTTGTGATGTCTGCTTGAGCAGATTCCACGTTCCTTAGACAAGTTTTAATTTTTCTTCCCCAGGTTTCTCTACTTCTGTTCGGATATGATGAAGGGTGTTCATGCGTAAACAAAACTGTAGTAGACCAAAGGAACCTTCCCCTGTCACTGTTCCAACCTGTGAATTTCTCCTCTGAAGATTTTGTGATTTGTCCTTTTTCTTCCAAATTTTTTGATCCAATTTCAACTCTGGTTAATGAAGGAAGCGCAGGAATGAAACTACTTCGTGTTCCTGAAATGAAATTAAGTCTTTAAATGGTGCACATGGTCCATTGGGTGGCAATTTGTAGGCTTAATTCCAAACTTACCGCATCCAGACTTGACCTTCGTGGCATAATATTGCAAAGCTTTTATCTAGCACAATCATTCAAGTCTGGAAGCAAAGCTGGATGGATTGGTATAGGAAGCTGGAAAAATGCATCTATGGTTTCCACAACCGATCGGAGAACTTCCACTGCAGAGGGTGCACAACGCTCCTTATTGGTGCCCTTAGAGTTCCATGCCTGAAATAGATGATTTTACTAACGTTGAAGTATTATAATAGGATTACCTAACCACTACAGCTGGAGAATTAGAATAATAGTCAGAGATTAATCTTATGAACGTAGAACTGAATATGAAAATTAATCAAAATAATATCTGTTGCCTATCACCGCCTAGACATTAAGATTTTGTTCGGGACGGCTTTTTTAATTTTTGTACTAAGAAGCTGCTTTAAGAAGTAATAAGAAAGCTGTCCCAAACAGAGTGTAAGAGATACTAACCTAGCCACAGCACATTGAACTGAACTTGAGCGCACAGTTTTTGGCAGTAGCTGGCATGTTTCAAGTTTGCTTATATATTAACAATCCTCAACTACAATATACAGCACCTAAACCATATCTCTTTAAGTGCTTCAATCTACCAATAGACAGTCAAGCAAGCACACTTCTTTTGAAAAGCAAAATAAAATTTTAAGCAAAACAGATTATTGATATGCATTTGAACATTAACAAGACTTTAGTACACAAATCAATGAAAATTTTAAAACAAGATGTGAAATGTGCTAATAAGGTATTTCAGCTGCTTATTGAACTCACTTTTGAAAGCATTGTAAGGGAATCAAATAGAGTCAATGAAAGAAAGAGTTTGTGTTTAGATCAACATTAATTTTGGTAAGCAAACATTTAATATGTAACCTAATTTAATGTATGGATATGTAACATGTAATATATTTCGTGTTTTAATATTGTGTAATAAAATACCTTTTCTGATTGAATAACAGAAATCGATTCAGTGTCATACCTCCTGCTGCAAGTTCTTGTCAACGCACTCCTTCAGCTTATCCACTCTAACTTTCAAACCAAGCTTTTGTAAGATTGGCGATTGCAGATTCAGCCTCATATGGAGGCATCTCACGAATGAGTCCCTTACCACCATCTTCACTATCAACGGAATCTTCAACAGCAATCTGCACAAGGTCTTTCTCTAATTTGTCTGCCGCTTTTAGTACTTGGACAGAATCTATAGTTAGATCTGTGACACTAGATATAAATTGCTTCAATTCATTTCCAAAACAAGAATGAAGCGTAGCAAACAGCAACACCAGCTGCAAGAGGATGCCATCTCTTTAGTATTGGGCTAAAAATGTTTTTCTCCTTGTTTGCTAGATCACCTATGTCCTTTGCAAGTATTGCAAGAACTGGCACTGAAATGCTCTGATTTTTAGCTGAGCGCCTGTTTGAGTCTACCTTCTCCATTATCTAAGGAATTATGAATCAAAATAGATCATCAATATACATTTCTATGACTTATAATAGTCTGTATAGCTGGCATTAAAGATCAACTAATACAACATGATCTATCTGTTACAACACACTAAGCTGTATTTAATATCGAAAAAGAAAACACATCAACGCTGTATATGCATTCATATTAATAAATAGATACAATAAGAGAAATTTGGTATTAAAGGCTACTCAGCATGAAAGTAGGCACAAGGCAATTTTAGGATTATCTGGTCAGAATGAATGCTTTCACATTGACTAATAGAATAATACACCATAGTCATTCGAACAGTAATCTCTAGTAACTAGCGACTAGAGGACCAAACAAGTCTTATTCATAAAGTAGTAAAGGACCGCTCTACAAACAATTCAGATAAAAGTATAACTGGGTCACTCAAACGGTTCAAGGGGCCACTTTCAGTTAAAAAAAAAAAAAAAGGACCACCTTAATGCCACAACTGTAATATATGTGACTTTATGCATGGATATTGGAAATATCATCAGAAATTCATTAATCAATTCATATAACTATCATACGAATTAATGTAAATATACTTTAACATCTTAAATACTTTAATTTATTTTAAATGGTCCATCACTAATTCAATCAATCCACCATATGACTCATGACCTAACAATCAAATACCTTAACCAAATGAATGTCAAGTGCAAGTGTAATAATTAAGAAATAAAAATTATATGTATCATTTAAACCTTTGACATTTTGATTATTTTTTTTAAATGTGTGAGAGGGAAAAAAACTATAACTTATATTTACCAAATGCATCTTTTTTTCACTATGCTTACATAATTTAAATTGCATGCTTTGACACATTCCCCATACAATGTTTAATTGCAAAAGACCCCAAAAATTGCAGGGCTCTTGAGCTCTGATAACGATACACTACTACAGGAAAGAAAAGAGAGCATGGTTTAATGAAGAACTGAAACCTGAATCCAACCATCTTTAAGTGGCATAGAGGCCCTAAAGCTTACTGGGAATTGTACAATAGTTAAGTATCATTTCTCCTTAATAAATAAATAAAACCATGAAAAACAGGAATAAAAAAAATAACAGCAAACTGAATCTATTAAGGTTTATAGAAAGTTTTATGATCTTTAAAATGGATCAGGATTTACTTGAGCAAAAGATGTTCTAAGTGATGATGAACGAATGTAAGTGTCTATTCTACTACGAGCAACATCAGCTTCTTCTCTTCTCTTGCGACGATATTCATGAGAGATGTCTTCCACCATTATCTTGGCAGATGACACCCCTAAAGAGACAATATACTCCATGAATTCAATGTTAGTAACACTGAATGTGTCATGGTAAGTTAGAAGTCTTTTCTCTGTCCATCCCAATATTGAACTCAAGGTTGAAACTGAGTATCTTCGAGTAAACCACATCCTTAGATGATTTGGCATCATTAGAAACTTCCATTAGTTGGTTATCAGCTGCCACCAGCAAATCAAGGTCTCTTTGCCCATAGTTTTCACAAAGCGATAAAACAAAATCCACAAGAAACAGAGATTATGAAGCATCTGAGTTATTCCTAGGACAATCCAAGTCTTCTTGATCAAATCCATTAAATCATCAATTTCATCTATTATAGATCCTTCCTCATAATCAAAACATGCTTCTAACAGCACGTGGTACAGATGCAGATTCAGGGGACTGCCATCTGCCCAGTGGTATGCATCAGAAGAAAATCCATCTGCTGACCTGCTAGCTAGGGGCATTACAGCACTACGAAGAGCCTGCATTGATTCTGAATTCTTTCCAGTCTCTATTGGCCTCTCTGAAGCTCCACGTATGATCTGCCTAAGCCTTTGGGACGAGACATCTGATTTATCTAATGCAATGAGAGGGTGTAGGAGTAATCCAGCCTCAAGAAGCTTCAAATTTCTACTACGCCAAGCTTCATACTCTTGCTGATCGGGAAAATCAGAATTTTTAAATTGCTGCATTAACTCCAATGGCAAAATGATGGATTCTTACACGTCTCCCAAGCTGTCAAAAAGAGAAGGTGGAAAGGTCAGGACAAGGAATCCATAGAGCTTACTATAAGTCATCTTGGGATTATTATCATACTAAAAAAGAAGACATCAAAAGACTAAGTATTGTCATAATATTTTTTAAATCCAAACAATCTATACAGGTAGAGAAGAGATGAGATGTATGGTTTCAAACTAACTTTGCTTTAAGCATAATGAAAGATGATAGTTTTAAAACACAAATACTCACAAAAAACACTCCATGCATACAACAATAGAACAAGAGGAATTACAAAAAAAAAAGATAGATTAAAGAAGCTAATTTCTTCAAAAAATCCAGGCCAACAAAAGGCCAAGGTATGAGCTATATGCAAACCAGAACAAATTAAGTGATAATAGAATATATTAAACACAGTGGGAATTGTTACGTAGTGTCAATAAAACAAAAAACCCCCAAAAATTCTCACCTATTAAAATAGCATTCAACTCTGACATAATGCACGATAAGTCGTGGGTTTTCTCCTTAAAACACATTGTGAAGCCGTCAAAGGGTACAAGTATATTATTCACAGTATTGGTAACAATCATATAGACACCAAGGGTCAAAAACAGTTCAGCATAACAGCTTGTTAACAGAAATATAATTGATTAATGACTGCACTAGATACAAGCAGAATGATGAGAAAAAAAAAAACGTGTCATTTTATGAACTGGATAAAGGCACCTAAGGAATTAATAGTAACTCAGCTGTTAGAATGGACATACTCCTCCCAAAGACTTAACATGGATTAAAAAAAAAAAAAGAGAAACAAAGAATCCATTGTAATTTTTTATCATCCAACTTCCAGGAGAAAACCCTTCAAAATGGCAATCAAAGAGCAACTCACTGATTTCTATATATCACATATGAAGCCCCACAACCATAGTTAACTGTGATAAAAAAAAAAAAACAAGTTGAAAAGGTCAAAAAGAACTGCAAAAAAACCTCATAAATAAAAAAAGCGAATAACCAGAAGAACAGAAAGATGGTCAGAAAAATCGAAACAAACCAAAACATGAAACTAATGCCCCACATTCACATATGAAGCCCCACATTCAATTTCAAATAATTAAAAAAAAAAATGAAGTAATGCCATTAGAAGCATCAATGATTTGAGTGAATCCAAAACTTAGATCCAATTGGTAAAACAGAGCAAACCACTTAAAGGAACGAATGTTAGACGAAATGTGAGAAACGCACAATACCTACAACGTAGCTCACCTGGCTAGCCGAGATCCTGAGCAACCCTCGCCGGATCCGCGAATCAGTTTGCTCAGACGCTCTCATCTGCACCCTCATGAGTTCCCCAATTGTCATTGGCTTCTTCACCGTCCTGGAGGGGGCTACTCTCTTTCCCGGAGCCCCTCTTCGAAAAATACGACTTCATCCCCAAACGCCTTCTTCATCTTGCTAGCAGCCGTCGAAGTTAAAGATCTCTGCATCGACGGCGACGCCGACATCGACGAAGCGGACGACAACGATCTCTCCGCCGACGACGGCGTCGTCGATCCGACCGCTCTCTCCGAAGACGAAATGTATGTTAGCGGCTTTCCAGCCGTGTTTCGGCACGCCGCAACAAAGATCTCATACGCCGTCTCCCGGAGCTCCTGATCGGATAACTTGCAGCCCCAAATTCACCAAACGGCAAGGGGAGAGACTCCGTCGAGCTCCTCTCCGTCAGCGACATGGAAGAGAGCCGCGAGGAATCGCCCGATGATAACCTCCCAGGGTTCCTGATCTCTCTCCCCAACAGCGAAGTCATTCAAGGTTTTTTGATCCTTCTGTCTCAGCTACAGCGAGAAGTGTAGAGAGAGAGAGAGAGAGAGAGAGAGAATATGATAAGGACAGTGGGGAAAGAGAATATATATCGTTTATGACGTATTAGGGGGGAGAAATAAAGCTTAAAAACTTAAATACGAAGAGCATTTAAAGGGACTTTAATTGCCTTAGGCAAATTGTTATTACACCCACGGCCACCATGGCATAAAGGTTGAGCAAATAGACGGTGCGTTTCTGGGTGTAAAACAAGATTACTTTTTGTTTACTGGTTTTTACTGGATTTTAAGCGATGATTATGGAATGTTTAGCGTGCAGATTGCTACAGAACTGCGATGGGAATATCGGAAATACCCTTTACGCAAGAAGATCAATTGGATTAAGCATTGGGGCATTTTAGACATTTAAAAGGCTCCTACCTCTGTCGTTAGCGGGCAAAAATTGTAGTGCACAGTAGGAATAATTTTGAATTATTGACGGCATAAAACTCATACGATATTTTGCATCTGTCTTAAGATTTTCTCTCTACGTTTCATGTGTCGTGGTTGGAGGAACTTTTATTTGGTCAACGTACGCAACTCTATTTTCGGCCGTCAGTAGAATCGCGCCACGCGTTTTTATTATTTACCGTGCGCCCCGACAACCCGACCCGGAACGGACCCAAAGATGCTCGGTATTGCTAGGTAAATGGTCGATTTTTAAAAAAATAATTACCAATTACCTTTTAAAAAATACCGAGAAAATACCTTAGTCAATACCGAGCAAATACCGAGTTTGTACCGAGTTTTTTCTAGCAAAACCGAGCAAATCCCTAGCAATACCGAGCAAATCCTGAGCAAATACTGAGTTGTACCGAGTTGTAAAAAAACTCGGTTACAACTCGGTATTTTGCATGGTATTGGTCTTCACAAAAGCGGTATTTCTCATTTTTTTTGCAAAGCAATACCTAGCAAATACCAAGCAAATACCGAGCAATACCGAAAAATCGCGAACATAGCATTCCCCCATTCCCGGTTCCGCACCGGGTCAAGTCGTCGGGGCCATGCGGTAAGAGTAAGAGCACGTGGCGACATGTTATTGGCGGCCGAACGTATCGTAGCTCTTTTGTCCGATCAGAAGGAAAATAATAATTGTTTTGGTTGGTATATCTTATTAAAATTAGTGATAAATATAAATTTTATTTGAGACAGGTTTTCTAATATTTTGTAAAGCTATTTTTTTTGTACAAGATATTTTTAAAGTAAAATTTTTTATTAAAAATATATTTTTATAAAAATAGTAGTAAAATTAGTCATATAAATGGTGCTTTTTAAAAAAACAACTATTTAGGATAACTTTTTTTGTTGTTAAATTAAAATTTTTACTATATTAAAAAGCAGCAATAAAAATTTATCTCAAAAGTAGCTTTATGACAATTTTTTTATTACTTTTTTTAAAATAATATTTTTTAGTACATAAATATTTTTTGAACTAGAAATTTTTGTACTAAAATACTATTTTTGAGGTTTGGTTTATTAGACGGTTTTCTTATTATTTCTAAAACAAAATGCTTTTACTGAAATCACACACTAGACTCTTACGTAGAATTATTTTTTTTTTAAAGCTAATTTAATTTGTTGGTCATTCAATATGACATAAAATGTGAAGATTTTGCAAAATATTCTTTTTTATCTTAGCGGCAGTTTGATTTACTCTTAAATGTAATATATTTAAGATATTTTCAAAATATTTGGAATTTAATTATTAGTATAAAAATAAAAATAAAAATTATTATTATTATCTGATTTGAAAATAAAATAAATGCAATATAACAGCAAAATATTGTATCAATGATAATGAATTTATAATATATTTTGAACTCAGTAAAACATATCATTTTCAAATAAATGAAAATTGAATTAAAAGATGACATTTTTAAACGGATAATATAAATATATAATTAACATTTTTTATGAAATAATATTTATATTTACATAATGATTATAAATACAAATATCATCAAATTTAGATAAATTATATAATTGACTTTTTCTTTGGAATATAATCCATTAAGATATTTTCTTCTATTTGAGGAGAAATAATAATTTTAAAATTATTTAATTTAAAAAAAAAGGAACAATTAGTATAATCTAGAATAATTAGAATAAAAAGAAACGCCGTAATACTTTTATACTGGAGTTACAAAAAAACATTTTACAACCTCTTTTCGAAATCATAATAATGCCATACATAAAACAAAAACATTCAACATAATTTTGCCAAACATCATTGATGAATATCATATAAGCACAATATCATAACAATAAAAGCCCAAACATAAAATCAATTAAATAGCAAGCAATGCAATCTAAGATGAAATTTTTTTCAAAAAATCTCCACACATTAACAACATATCACCAAATATTTGCTTCAATAAGTAATATTTTCAAAATCTCTTACATTTCACAATAAAATAATGACTTCATTAGTAGAAAGTGTCATGAGGACATGACTTGTAATATTACAACTAAATTCATAAAATCTTATGATAAAATAACACTGATCTAATTATATTCTTAAACCTAAATTTAATGAAACAAGTGATTTTGATTGGACCCCGCAATTTATAAAAAATTTTTGCCTCGAAAAGGCAAAATCATAAAAAGAAATTAAACATCATTAATATTTAAAATAAACTCACAATATGTTACAACTACTATAATGAGTTGAAAAATACATACCCATAAGTTAATCGATGCCTAAGAGTGTGCTTGTCATATTACTTAGTGTGTGCTTAATCTTTGAAAATGTTTATAGGAGTGACACAACCAATTATGGCAATCTACTAAGCCAAAGTGTGTGGTTGGCAAGGTCATTTGGTGGTCTATGGGTGGCCAACTATGGATGTGGAAGTTAAAGAAGGAATTTGAGGAGAGTGCTCACATGAAATGTTGTGGACATAAAAAGGGTGTGGAGAGAATGGAGAAAGGTATGAAAGAGAAAAAACACAAGTTAAAAGTTTATAATAAGAGAATACATAAGATAATTTCAACTCTCAACAAAAAGGAGCGGTCGTCGATCACCAAGGCAAAATCAAGAAAAATATTCATAAGCCATGTCCTCAAGATTAATGCCCTAATAACAAAAAAAAGATTCACTTACTTGTGAATCAATAATTCTTAGAATAATTACCCTAATCATATCATCAATCTCATATATATCTTTGTCTCTTATTTATACTGAAAGCTTAAAAAACAAAGGGAGGAGGTTGTTGGTTGGTGGTCAAGGAAACTAGATGAGCAAATTTCGGATATTAGCTACAACGTAGATTGTCCCGCTTCACTTACATGGGTGAGTCGGATTTTGACCATCCTTGAAAGGTATAAAGAAGAATCTTGATCATTTTGACCACATGCCTTGACCTCTTGCCTATGATTCCTTGAACTATGGGCTAACAATCCATATGTTGTGTTAGAAGTGGATCCTTGAATTGTGAAAGGTATTTTGACCAAACTCCTTCCTTGATTGTCCCATTTGACTTGAAATGAAACAAGTAGTTATTGTGTGGTCATTAGGGTGATGATGTGGTCATTAACTTAATGACTAAAAAAATTGTTAAAAAATAGGGGGTAAGAAAAATCCCAAACAAATTATTTTTTTTTCATATATAAACCATTTCTATGTTCTATCTTACAAATGTCATTATGTTCCAATTTTATGTTATCTGTCTCTTTAAAAAACACCTTAGTATATATATCCAGCTGGACTATAAAATTTTCTCTCAAATGTCATATTAAAAATCTTTTCACCTTAGAGCCAAAGCTGAAATAAGAGCCAAGCGGAAATAGACAAGAACAAATTAATTAACAGTCTTATTTACAAATAACTCCAATTAACTTTAAGTTCATGATGGCGCAACCATGGCTTTGATTTTCCAGGAATAATGAAGTCAAGGTTGACACTTCAATTTCTGCTTCCTGAAGCTAGAAAACAATCATAAAATTTACTACAGATCTAAAATATTTGCAACCAGTAAGGTTTCGTTTGAAAAAAATTTTTTCTTATATTTTTTTAAAGCAGTTTTTTAGTACAAAAATTACTGTACTAAAAAATTTGCTTTACAAAATAATAAGAAAGCCATCCCAAACAAAACACAAATCACAAATCAAAAAATGAATGTCTTGTTAAGTGATGTTAACCACATTCATTTTGATCATCTAAAAAGCTCCAAATAGTGCCAAATGCCTAGCAGCAGTAGTTTACATATCTAACCACCCAAAACATTAATATTAAATATGTTTCTACCATCCATATACAACTTTAATATCAAATATTACCACTCCTATAATTCATTTATATCATTCATACCATCCTATAAACTTTTAATATTTCATTTCAAACACCTAAATTTGTTCTATAGGTGATAGGCATGTAATATTAATGTTTTAGATGTTTGATATGCATATAACATGAAATAAATTGTGGTATGTATGTAAATCTCCCTTTTCTTTATTTATTGTTTCCATTATGTATTGCAGTATCATTTTGACTCAATAGTAACCTATTGAATTTATTTTTTTCTTAATCTTTTGCTTTTTGATATGCTCTTTTTATTTTTATCAATAAATTCTAAACTCTGCAGTTGATAAATTATAAAATTTTATATTTTATTGGGTTGGATTCAGTTATCCGGGTTGCCAGCTGGTCGAATCTGGTCCACCTTTTTGACCCATTTATGAACAAGGTTGGGTAGGTTAAACTTCCCGTTGGACCTGAATCCCACCCATTAGCATGCTTTGTTGACACCTCCTTATTGGTAACATGGGCAATAATTCCTAATTGTTTTTTTAAAATCAACAGTCAATAGGGAACATGGGCACAAATTTCACTCATGACTCCTCTACATGCCCCAACCCATTGAAAAGAATGACCATCCTACTCTCATAATGAGGCTGTTCAGTAATGCCAAAAATACCTTGCAGTGTTGGTACGCCTGTAAAACATATCAGACCATAAAAAAGCTGGCAAGACAAATTGCAAGCCAAACAAATGCAAAAAATATGAGATCTTGACTTTCCAGATATGGTGATTGGATAGAGTTTGAAGGCCCTGTGGCACGAGCGATTCTCTGTTGCGGACACCGGAAATGAGAGAATCGTCCGGTTTCGTGCTTGGTAACGAGCGGTATCGAGTGTTTCGGTATCTTTTTTGGGGCGACGTGACACATTTTTATTGGTCTCCGGACAAATCCGGAGACCACGCATGTAATAAATCAAATCCGGACTCACACGTAATAATTTTTTGTGGCACATGATGCTTAGTTCACTTGTGAAAGGAACCATTTATTCGAAGCACAAACATTTTCATCAAAATCACATTAGATAGAGTAAAAAATTTAGCATGAGTAACAAGAAGGTGAGGGACATCTTAAAACAAAATGGACAAAGAATATCCATTAGAATGCTCAGATGGAGAAATATGCTAGGGCCATATTCAATTGCTTACCAGGTGCCTATACATTGAAAAGACCGATTTGGGAGCAACTTGAGGGAAAGAATCAGGTCACCATCACAAAGCCCGAGCTATGTTCTTGAACTCGTTCAAGCAGATTGTAAAGATCCTTTTCCCTCTTTTGAAGGGATTGCCGTTCATTTTGAAGGACATCAATTGGCGCCAGGTGCTACAAAGAACATGTCCATAAAATTTTCATATGTCACAGCAAATAGCTCCAAACCAAGCGCCACTATCAACCGTTCTCGAACTGAAAATCAAATTAACATGAAAAAAATGATTATTATATTTAAATTTGAGCATTAATGGATATATAAAAGATTAACTACTTAATGGTGCAGGATTGGTAAAAGCTTTTGAGTCCTAAAATGTTTATTAACAGCTGCAGGTGCAGAACTAGCTATAATTTTTAGGGGGCAAACTTATAAGTAACTGTTGGCAGATATATCGGGGGGTCCAAGGGGCAAGCGCCGCCGGAACAAATTTTGATTTACTATTTCTCTTTGTATTTGGTTCATCGTTTCATGACAATAACATCTCTACATAATATATTAATTTATACTCGGGGCAATGCCAACAAGATCATAATTTTTAAAACTTTTAAGGGGGGGGGAGGGGGACCAATTGCCTAAAAAACCTTGTAATAAAGACTAAAAAAATAGACTAGAGGGGCCTAAATATTACCTAAAAGAAGAATATAATAATAATTATTATTATTAAGAATTAATTTTAGGGGGGGAATTGCCCCGGGGCTCAAGGGGGTTCCGCACTCTGAAACAGTTCATTTATATGTAGAAAATCAAGGAAAAAAGTATGAGAGAAATCCTTTTAGAATGCATCAAAAAATAGATTCTTTTGTCACAAGAAGATGAGATATCCTAAAAACAGACTTCAAAAATCATATCCATGGGAGTGAGGAAACCAGAATTTTAAGGCAGATGGATAACACTCTCAATCGTCTCTCAATGAGATACCTCACGAATTCGTGGGCAAAGTGTTGAGCTGCTATGAGAGCAAATATCAGTATATGAAGAGCCTGATTTAGCTATATCACCGAACACAAAGCTATGGATTCTGGTTTCTTTCTGGTGAGCATCTGTAATTCCTTCCAATTAGGTAACCAGTTTCTTGCTTGGCGTTTTCCTCTTCCCACCGAGTATCCAAACAATTCCCCATTTTCCTTTCTTCCAACCCCTAAAGCAACGGCATCAACTGGCAGATCTGGTGAAGGTGTCTCAGGAAATTGTCATTTGGACTCTCTTTAGTGCCTCTCATAGACTCCATTTTTTTTTCCAGAGTGTTGTGTTCTTGTTGATCTTTTAGTGGTACATTTTCCTGGTCCATCTGTTTCTTGGAGGCACCTGTTGATTTCTGATCAGATCAAGGAAGTATGAGTATTGCTTTGAATCTGGTTGGATCTTATGGAGTAGGAATTATTTGAAACCAGAGCCAATCCCACTAGGAAGTCGGGTTCATAGCACACTTGAGAGTATGGGCTAGTTACAGAATCAAGGTGATGTCGTCACTAGCTGCGTGCAATGCTTAGCGAGACCATTAACAAAGCTATTGTAAGAGCGTCTTAAAGCAGCGTGAAATCCAATATACCATCCCATATCGCCATTTTTTTGCATCTATACAACAAAACAACTACAAAGTTAATATGATGTCATGAAAACAAAGGTTACAAAAGAGAATGATGAATGAATCTGTAACATTATACAATAGAACTACTTACAGTCAGAGTCATGGCTGCGGTTTCGCTCCACCAGCCAAATCAAAAGGGCTCCTCAAAACAAAAGCAAGCCGTTCGCAGGCAGTATCAAGAATAGGAGCAAACCATGCTCGTGCAGCGGCGCGTGCTATCTCAGCAGCTGCCTCTACTATTCCACCACCACCGCCTCTGCCAGCATGGGCAAGTAAAATATTTGCCACCTGGTTCATGGTTAATAAGACTGAATCAAATTTCCAATAACATACAAGAGTAGACAAGAATTTCCAAAAATAGACAATCAGCTTATACTACCTTCTCCCTCGAGACCGGCGGGCATTCAATCGAGTATGTAGCACAGCGAAACTCATGCATTACTCTCTCAAATGCTGCACCACCATATAATCTAAGGTTAGAATTTGGAGGCTTCACAGCTGCAATGACACCTGGCCAGCTCCCAAAACCACTCTCTTGCTGTTCTTCAACAGTTGATTTTCCCCACTGCTCGGGAGCTGGATCTGCAGCACCGTCTATCAATGCACCCTTCAACAAAAATTAACATTTATTTCGACATGGAAGTGTTGGAAATAGAGGAAAAAAATAAGAAGTGGATCAAAAAGCATTCATACCACATGAGTGCAGATAGAAGCTGCATGAAGCATTGCAGACTTTCGAAGGTGGGAGATATCAGAAGTGGCCTGTAACTTGTACTCTATTCGACCTAACTCAAGAGAGACTTCACTGCAACGCTGCTCTAGTAATGCCAGTGTTGCTGGAGCAGCTTCTTTGTACCTCTTCTGGAGTTCGCATTCCAGAAATTTTCTGAGACAACCAAAACCAATAAATGGTTCAAACTTCTCTTCATTGAATCCTCCTTTTACATTCTGACGCAGATGGTGCAAGACATCAAGGTCCACCTGAGAAATTTGCCTACGGAACTCCTCATTAGTGACCATACCCCTATCCTTAGGAAGTGCAACAAAAAATGGGTGGGTGTTATCTCCAAGATAACCACTAGCACTCAGGTAGCGATCAACTTCCCAGCTCTCAGTAAACTCCTGCAAGCATTTTGATCAACTTTATCAGTGCTGTGATTTTAGCTTTAAATTTTAAAAAATTTAGAATAGATTGTTTGGTCAAGCCATGAGCCAAAGTTTTGGCTCTATCTGACTTTCAAGCCAATTTATATATATGAGTGTAAAAATGAATGCTGAGCTAAGAATTTGCAATAGAAGATAAAAAAATTAAACAAGATCAGATTGATTTTTGACTTGGACTAAATTCAGACAAAAGTTAATGAGTAATATCAGGATCAAATCAGTATCAAATTAAGCCAAATTTTACTAGACTTGACTTGTCTCAACTCAATATCAGATCAAATGGTTGGAATGGCTTGAGATCGAATAATTAACAAATCTAACCTTTTTGAAAACAAATTTTTTTGAAAAAGATTACCACAATTATACCTTCAGGCGGTTGTCAAACTTGGAGACAACAATTATGGTTCTTTTGAAAGTGGGATCAATTTCCTTGATAGAATCTAACCAGAGAGAAGAGCACCATTCAACACTGCTCTGTTGCAGGAACAGGAGAAGGCGGTGTGGAGGACTGGCTAAAGACTTCACCATTGATAAAATCTCAGTAGGTGTATTTTCTGGCTCACCTTTCTTCGCCTGAAAAAACGAAGTTTGAATGAAAAAAAGAAAAAAAAAAAAAATCCGTAGATTGCTTCTTCCCTTTAATAGATTTTAATTAAGAAAATCACCTTGAGAACAAAACCAGGAGTGTCGATGATGGTGAGATTGGGGCAGTGGGCATACTCAGCTCTCATGACGATTGGCTTCGAGGAAACTGCAGCTCCAATCTTCTTTAGATGCGCCTCAGTGCGGGATCGGATTAGGTCGGCAATTGCCAGTACCCCTAACAACCAACTGGACTATCCGTACTCCTCTGAGTCTTCATCCTGAAAGAACCCGATTA